>JAWZYU010000022.1:26760033-27960033 GCA_038380435.1 Ryuthela nishihirai
AACCCAACCCATGCCACATGCTCGCCTCCACAATTACAGCAGAGAAGGGGCTTATCCCTGGTGCACTCTTTTGAGTCGTGGTGTTCCGCAAAAAATTTACATCATGCTCTACTCTGACAAATTTGTTTGACATAACCATGTCTCTGGCAATTAAAATACTTTGCTGGCGGTTGAGTGCAAGGTTCTACATTATGTATACAGAAACCAACTTTAACCTTTTCGGGAAGAGGAAAAGACTTAAACTGTAATACAACACTAGTAGAATCTCTCCTTATGAACCCGTGTTTATCACTTTTTACAGCAAAAGTTAAACGTTTTACATTGATAACATTATATGAATCCAGAGCAAGTTTTATAGCATCATTTGTGTAAAATTTATCGACATTAGTTATAATACCATATGGACTCTTAAAACTGGAAGGATACGTGGCCTTCACTGCGGTGGGTTGTTGGGTTGGGTTGTTTTACCTCTGAGCGCCACTTTTTTGCACACCATGGGCTAAATGGCCAGGTCACATGGACCCCGAAGGCTCAGAGAAGGTTGGGGGAGGGGACCCACTGGAACAGCTGTTGGGAGACAGATGGGCCTGCAATGAATTTAGTGACCAAGAGTTTATCTGCTAAACTCTGAGACTTTAACCAAAAGTTCTTCGTTAAGTGTAAATCTGTGCTCTACATGATTTCCTATGATACTCCCGATCTCTGCTGCCAAGACATTAGGGTTAACATCCTTCAACTTGGAAGTGGGGTTGAAAAACACTAAAACTGGAACATAGCTATTAATTGAAGACTCTGAGGTGACACTTTCATTAGAAGATTTGTTTTTAAGTTTTTTCCTGTTGTAAACAGGTACTATGTATCCAATAGTCTCATAGTTGGATTCTACAGAATCAGTTGGATTGTTGGGTTGTTTTACCTCTGAGTGGCACTTTTTTGCACACCATGGGCTAAATGGCCAGGTCACATGGACCCCGAAGGCTCAGAGAAGGTTGGGGGAGGGGACCCACTGGAACAGCTCTTGGGAGACAGATGGTAGCCTCCCGTCAAGGCCATCCAGCGTGTTTTATAACGTGCACAGGGTATGGCTCTCCCGCACACGGGGCCACGGCTTAACGACCCATCCGACGGACGGCGGCCTTTCCAAGCCCATCGGTGTCCCCTACTGACCGTGGGCAGAGCGGGGAATTTTGCGGAGATAAATTTCAACGCTGACCCAGCTGGGACTCGAACCTGGGAACTACAGATTACGAGCCTGATGCGCTACCGACTGAGCCACCCCCGTCCCATGCTTTAGAGAGTTTCAGATCCGAGCCACGTTGGGTAAACCTGCTAATTAAAAATAAATACCACCCCAGACAGTTGCTTGTCACAGAGAAGGCCAGGTTATAAAATATATAGGAGGAAGGGACAAGAGAGTGGATTTACATTGTAGTAAAACAGTTTCCCTACCTATTTAGAGATCTTATAAAATTTTCAAGCATTGTTGAAATTTTTTTAAGCATCAAAGCATTACCAGCATTCTCACAGGGGATGGGGGAGGGCATGGCCCCTTTTCCCCCAGATACGGCCCTGCCATCGAGGTAAACCCTGTAGACTCATGGTGACTTGGTAACCATTGTCTCGGTGTAGTGTTGCCTTGAAGCGATTTATTTTATTCCAGGCTACCGTACCTGCAAACGTCCACATTGCCCCAGTTTTAACCAATTGCAACCGAGGCTACTACCGACTCCCTCGATCGTTCCAGCGCAACAAACAAAACACCTTGCTTGTTTTCCAGGGGGCGGTATCCCCAACTTTGGGAAACATTGAAATATCGGATTTTTTTTGAGCGACTGTACCTGCAAACGTCCACATTGCCCCAGTTTTAACCAATTGCACCCGAGGCTACTACCGACTCCCTGGATCGTTTCAGCGTAACAAACAAAACAAATTGCTTGTTTTCCAGGGGGCGGTATCGTCAACTTTGGGAAACATTGAAATATCGGATTTTTTTTGAGCGACTGTACCTGCAAACGTCCACATTGCCCCAGTTTTAACCAATTGCACCCGAGGCTACTACCGACTCCCTGGATCGTTTCAGCGTAACAAACAAAACACCTTGCTTGTTTTCCAGGGGGCGGTATCCCCAACTTTGGGAAACATTGAAATATCGGATTTTTTTTGAGCGACTGTACCTGCAAACGTCCACATTGCCCCAGTTTTAACCAATTGCACCCGAGGCTACTACCGACTCCCTGGATCGTTTCAGCGTAACAAACAAAACAAATTGCTTGTTTTCCAGGGGGCGGTATCCCCAACTTTGGGAAACATTGAAATATCGGATTTTTTTTGAGCGACTGTACCTGCAAACGTCCACATTGCCCCAGTTTTAACCAATTGCACCCGAGGCTACTACCGACTCCCTGGATCGTTTCTGCGTAACAAACAAAACAAATTGCTTGTTTTCCAGGGGGCGGTATCGTCAACTTTGGGAAACATTGAAATATCGGATATTTTTTTGAGCGACTGTACCTGCAAACATACACATTGCCCCAGTTTTAACCAATTGCACCCGAGGCTACTACCGACCCCCTGGATCGTTCCAGCGCCCCCCAGGGGGTGGTATCGCCAACTTTGGGAAACATTGAAATATAGGATTTTTTTTGAGCGACTGTACCTAGAAACGTCCACATTGCCCCAGTTTTAACCAATTGCACCCGAGGCTACTACTGACCCCCTGGATCGTTCCAGCGCCCCCAAGGGGGCGGTATCACCAACTTTGGGAAACATTGAAATATCGGATATTTTTTTGAGCGGCTGTACCTGCAAACATCCACATTGCCCCACTTTTAACCAATTGCACCCGAGGCTTCTACCGACCCCCTGGATCGTTCCAGCGCAACAAACAAAACAACTTGCTTGTTTTCCAGGGGGCGGTATCGCCAACTTTGGGAAACATTGAAATATCGGATATTTTTTTGAGTGACTGTACCTGCAAACATCCACATTGCCCCAGTTTTAACCAATTGCACCCGAGGCTACTACCGACCCCCTGGATCGTTCCAGCGCCCCCAAGGGGGCGGTATCACCAACTTTGGGAAACATTGAAATATCGGATTTTTTTTGAGCGACTGTACCTGCAAACGTCCACATTGCCCCAGTTTTAACCAATTGCACCCGAGGCTACTACCGACCCCCTGGATCGTTCCAGCGCAACAAACAAAACAACTTGCTTGTTTTCCAGGGGGCGGTATCGCCAACTTTGGGAAACATTGAAATATCGGATATTTTTTTGAGTGACTGTACCTGCAAACATCCACATTGCCCCAGTTTTAACCAATTGCACCCGAGGCTACTACCGACCCCCTGGATCGTTCCAGCGCCCCCAAGGGGGCGGTATCACCAACTTTGGGAAACATTGAAATATCGGATATTTTTTTGAGCGGCTGTACCTGCAAACATCCACATTGCCCCAGTTTTAACCAATTGCACCCGAGGCTACTACCGACCCCCTGGATCGTTCCAGCGCAACAAACAAAACAACTTGCTTGTTTTCCAGGGGGCGGTATCGCCAACTTTGGGAAACATTGAAATATCGGATATTTTTTTTTGAGCGGCTTTACCTGCAAACATCCACATTGCCCCAGTTTTAACCAATTGCACCCCCACCCCTCTGATAAAAGGAAGTTTCAGCAGAAGAGATAAGATCACAGATGCTATCAAGAGGGGAGTGATGTTTCCTGAAACCTGTCTGACATTCATGTAGAATATCATGTTTTCCCAGGTAAAAATTGATTCTATTTTGAATAATTCTCTCAAATACCTTCAGTATACATGAAGTAAGTGATATAGGTCTGTAAGAATCCATTTCTGTGGGTGGTTTGCCAGGTTTTAGAAGGGGGAGGACATGCATTTCTCTCCATTCTTCTGGGAAAGTAGGATTATTACATACAAAATTGTAAATGTTTCAAAAGAGTGAGAAGAACACTTGGAGGAAGATTCTTTATGTGTTTATATGTGATCCTGTCTGGACCTGGTGTATTATTTTCCTTAATGCATTTAAATGCTAGAGAGATTTCATCAAGTGAAAAAGAAACAGATCTGAGGTTCCTTGCAATTAGCAAGTGGATTGAACCTCTTGACCAAAACTTGTATATGAGCAATGTAAGTAGGGGAATTAACAAATTGTGAGGGGGGAAAATTTATTTAAAAATTCTTCAGGCCTTTGACTGAGAGAGAGTTGATTTTTGATCAAGAAGGTTGTTGGATTGGGTTGTTTTATCTCTGAGCGGCACTTTTTTGCACACCTTGGGCTAAATGGCCAGGTCACATGGACCCCGAAGGCTCAGAGAATGTTGGGGGAGGGGACCCACTGGAACAGCTGTTGGGAGACAGATGGTAGCCTCCCGTCAAGGCCATCCAGCGTGTTCTTTAACGTGCACAGGGTATGGCTCTCCCGCACACGGGGCCACGGCTTAACGTCCCATCCGACGGACGGTGGCCTTTCCAAGCCCATCGGTGTCCCCTACTGACCGTGGGCAGGGCGTGGAATTTTGCGGAGATAAATCTGAACGCTGACCCAGCTGGGACTCGAACCTGGGAACTACAGATTACGAGACTGGCGCGCTACCGACTGAGCCACCCCCGCCCCTTAATCAAGAAGGTCTGCCAGGGTTGAGAAGGAAGTGACAATAATTTAAGGCTCCTCTCCTGAGCCCAAACTAATCTGTGTTGAGATTCTGAACAGAAAAATGACATTTTCTCCAAGTGAAAGTGAATAATTATCTCCTTAGTTTTGTATTTGTTTTCTGAAGCTCTATAATATCAGAACGTTTTCTTGATCTCTTATATTTGTGTTTAACGTTTTTAAGAACAGCTAACTGCTGCTTGATAGAAGGGGAATATCTGAAAAGAATATCTGAAAACTCCTTTAATTTTTTTTTAAAATAAAAGTGGCCTTGACAGTAGAGTCAAGTAAATGTTTGGAAATTTTTTCATAATCTGGGGAGGTAATCAGTGTTTAAACACTGAGATGAAAAGGTCTCCCAATTTGTGAAGGAATTATCTGAATACTTAGAAGAAGTGTTTTTTAAGGAATTTAAGAAGATAGGGTAGTGATCGCTGAACATTGGTTATCACCCACTTTCCACTGAAATAAGTCGATTAAAATGGGTGAAATGAGAGTTGGGTTGGGTTGTTTTACCTCCTAGCGGCACTTTTTTGCACATCATGGGCTAAATGGCCAGTTCACATAGACCCCGAAGGTTGGGGGAGGGGACCCACTGGAACAGCTGTTGGGAGACAGATCGTAGCGCCCCGTCAAGGCCATCAAGCGTGTTCTTTAACGTGCACAGGGTATGTCTCTCCCGCACACAAGGCCACGGCTTAACGTCCCATCCGACGGACGGCGGCCTTTTCAAGCCCACCGGTGTCTCCTGCTGACCGTGGGCAGGGCTAGGAATTTTGCGGAGATAAATCTCAACGCTGACCCAACTGGGACTCGAACATGGGAACTACAGATTACGAGCCTGGCGCGCTACCGACTGAGCCACCCCCGCCCGAAATGAGAGTTGAGATCAATGGCTCTGAAAGAAGGGAGTCTATTAAATCTAGGGGAGCCATCATTCATCAGGGAGGGATTCAATGAATCATATACCTGCTCGAACAGCTGACCCCTGTGGTCAGTAACTGAGCCCTCCCCCCACAAAATTTTATGGGAGTTGAAGTCGCCCAGGTAGATTTTTGGATTATTATCCAGTTGATCCAACTGGGCGAAAACAACCAGTAGTGTGCCTACTTCAGGTAGATCAGTGTGATGAACATATATATTAAAAATAGTAATATAATGATTTAACAAATTAACGGTCACCCTTGTGACTGACATATAGTTATAAATTTTTGGAATATTAAGTGGGAATTGTGGAACATTATTTTCTACCAACAAAACAGAATTATGTTTGTTCACATTAGAAACATCAAAATACAATGCATATGGATAGAACTTAAATGAGGACTTAACCCTCGCTTCCTGTAATGCAATAACAGGTGGCAGGTAGCCACCTAGTTGATTTTTCAGAAAAGATTTCTTGTTACAAAAAGACCTGCAATTCCATTGTAAACGAAAGGTCCTAACAAAACTAGACAAGGTAGTTCTGTAGCTTGGATTGGGTTTTTTTACCTCTTAGCGGCACTTTTTGCACACCATGGGCTAAATGGCCAGGTCACATGGACCCTGAAGGCTCAGAGAAGGTTGGGGGAGGGGACCCACTGGAACAGCTGTTGGGAGACAGATGGTAGCCTCCCCTCAAGGCCATCCATCGTGTTCTTTAACGTGCACAGGGTTACCACACACGGGGCCACGGCTTAACGTCACATCCGACGGACGGCGGCCTTTCCAAATCCATCGGTGTCCCCTACTGACCGTGGGCAGGGCGGGGAATTTTGCGGAGATAAATCTCAACGCTGACCCAGCTGGGACTCGAACCTGGGAACTACAGATTACGAGCCTGGTGTGCTACCGACTGAGCCACCCCCGCCCCTAGTTCTGTAGCACCAGGGTGATAATGTTCATAAGAAAGTTCACTTCCGGCCACTTCTTTTTCTTGGGGACAATCTTCTGGAGGACCTGGAAACACAGTTCTAACAACATGAGTAATGGTTTAATGACCACATTATTGTTGATACTGGTTGCTAATTTTTTGGAAGTTTTATTTTTTCTGTTCAAATAGTTCCGCTTTCCTTTCCTTGGGCTGAATTTTGGAGAATAATGTGCACTAATGACTGGTGTATTTTGAACCTCATTTTTTGTTGAAGAGAAAAGAACCTTTGAAGTTTTATTCCTCTTGGGTTTAAACAATTTTTTCAGTGGAGTGGAGGAAGTTGATAATAACGTTTCAAGTTGAATAGGCACTTTAGCAGTTTTTATCTCATTGTCGGTGGAGGACAGTTCATGTGAATTTGAAGGGTTGTTGTTTGGGTTGTTTTACCTCTGAGCGGCACTTTTTGCACACCATGGGCTAAATGGCCAGGTCACATGGACCCCGAAGACTCAGAGAAGTTGGGGGAGGGGACCCACTGGTACAGCTGTTGGGAAACAGATGGTAGCATCCTGTCAAGGCCATCCAACGTGTTCTTTAACGTGCACAGGGTATGGCTCTCCCGTACACGGGACCAAGGCTTAACGTACCATCCGACGGACGGCGGCCTTTCCAAGCCCATCGGTGTCCCGTACTGATCGTGGGCAGGGCCCGGAATTTTGCGGAGATAAATCTCAACGCTGACCCAGCTGGGACTCGAACCTGGGAACTACAGATTACGAGCCTGGCGCGCTACCGCTGTTTGTGTCGACCCCACGACACAAAGAGCGATGCCTTACCCGGGGTTCGAACCCAGGTCCCTTAGATCAGTAGCCAAGCGCGCTAACCACTCGGCCATGGGACGGATGAATTTGAAGGAGTGACTGTTGATGGTTTGCTCTTTTTTACAGATGAACCGACAGGAGTTATCTTCTTTGGCAAAGGTTGAGAGACACTGGCGAATATCGATTCTCATGGGGCTGCCTGGGAGCCGGATCTGGCGAAAACCTAGATATATCGGTCTAAATTTTCTTTCTTCTGGAGAATTGCCTTCTGCCTTGCAGGGCATTTCCCATAAATGGCCACATGCTGGGGCGGGGGTGGCTCAGTCGGTAGCGCGCCAGGCTCGTAATCTGTAGTTCCCAGGTTCGAGTCCCAGCTGGGTCAGCGTTGAGATTTATCTCCGCAAAATTCCCCGCCCTGCCCACGGTCAGTAGGGGACACCGATGGGCTTGGAAAGGCCGCCGTCCGTCGGATGGGACGTTAAGCCGTGACCCCGTGTGCGGGAGAGCCATACCCTGTGCACGTTAAAGAACACGCTGGATGGCCTTGACGGGAGGCTACCATCTGTCTCCCAACAGCTGTTCCAGTGGGTCCCATCCATCAACCTTCTCTGAGCCTTCGGGGTCCATGTGACCTGGCCATTTAGCCCATGGTGTGCAAAAAAGTGCCGCTCACAGGTGAAACAACCCAACGTTAAAGAACACTCTGGATGGCCTTGACGGGAGGCTACCATCTGTCTCCCAACAGTTGTTCCAGTGGGTCCCCTCTCCCAACCGTCTCTGAGCCTTCGGGGTCCATGTGACCTGGCCATTTAGCCCATGGTGTGCAAAAAAAGTGCCCCTCAGAGGTTGGGTTGGTTTGTTTTACCTCTGAGCGGCACTTTTTTCCACACCATGGGCTAAATGGCCAGGTCACATGGACCCCGAAGGCTCAGAGAAGGTTGGGGGAGGGGACCCACTGGAACAGCTGTTGGGAGACAGATGGTAGCCTCCCATCAAGGCCATCCAGCGTGTTCTTTAACCTGCACAGGATATGGCTCTCCCGCACACGGGGCCACGGCTTAACGTCCCATCCGACGGACGGCGGCCTTTCCAAGCCCATCGGTGTCCCCTACTGACCGTGGGCAGAGCGGGGAATTTTGCGGAGATAAATCTCAACGCTGACCCAGCTGGGACTCGAACCTGGGAACTATAGATTACGAGCCTGATGCGCTACAGACTGAGCCACCCCCGTCCCATGCTTTAGAGAGTTTCAGATCCGAGCCACGTTGGGTAAACCTGCTAATTAAAAATAAATACCACCCCAGACAGTTGCTTGTCACAGAGAAGGCCAGGTTATAAAATATATAGGAGGAAGGGACAAGAGAGTGGATTTACATTGTAGTAAAAGAGTTTCCCTACCTATTTAGAGATCTTATAAAATTTTCAAGCACTGTTTAAATTTTTTTAAGCATCAAAGCATTACCAGCATTCTCACAGGGGATGGGGGAGGGCATGGCCCCTTTTCCCCCAGATACGGCCCTGCCATCGAGGTAAACCCTGTAGACTCATGGTGACTTGGTAACCATTGTCTCGGTGTAGTGCTGCCTTGAAGCGATTTATTTTATTCCAGGCTTTTGTGATATTGCACGTTTGCATTTACAGTCGCTCAAAAAAATATCCGAACATTATGGTTGATTACAAAATTCAGAAAAAAATATCTGGCAACGATTTTTTTTAGAGATTAGTGATCTGGCAACCTTCGAGTCCCGTCATACAAAGGTTGTCAGAAGAATATCCAACATTGAAATATCGGATTTTTTTTGAGCGACTGTACCTGCAAACGTCCACATTGCCCCAGTTTTAACCAATTGCACCCGAGGATACTACCGACTCCCTGGATCGTTCCAGCGTAACAAACAAAACAATTTGTTTGTTTTCCAGGGGGCGGTATCCCCAACTTTGGGAAACATTGAAATATCGGATTTTTTTTGAGCGACTGTTCCTGCAAACGTCCACATTGCCCCCGTTTTAACCAATTGCACCCGAGGCTACTACCGACTCCCTGTATCGTTTCAGCGTAACAAACAAAACAAATTGCTTGTTTTCCAGGGGGCGGTATCGCCAACTTTGGGAAACATTGAAATATCGGATATTTTTTTTTTGAGCGGCTTTACCTGCAAACATCCACATTGCCCCAGTTTTAACCAATTGCACCCGAGGCTACTACCAACCCCCTGTATCGTTCCAGCGCCCCCAAGGGGGCGGTATCGCCAACTTTGGGAAACATTGAAATATCGGATATTTTTTTGAGCGACTGTACCTGCAAACATCCCCATTGTCCCAGTTTTAACCATTGGATTCTCTGTAGAATTTCTGATTCAATTAAATGATAAACAACATCAATTATTGACCGAGGAATCAGAATACTCGGTTGCATTCCCGAATCTCTCTCTCTCTCTCGTGTCTCCTCTGATGCGATTGCAGGATGCCTATCAATCTCCACTGCCAGTTGGCTGTCACTACGAGATATTTCGTTTTATTTTTTTCCTTTCGTTTCCAGGCAATAACGCTGAAGCTATCGTGCGCTATCGATTGACTAATAAATGTGATAATAAGGAATCTGTTGGATGATTGCAGCTTGATGTCTAGTGGATTGAACGAAGCAAAAACATCTGATTCCACAGAATTTCGGGTTGGGTTACCTCTGAGCAGCACTTTTTTGCACAGCATTGGCTAAATGGGCAGGTCACATGGACCCCGAAGACTCAAAGAAGGTTAGAGGAGGGGACCCACTGGAACAGCTGTTGGGAGGCAGATGGTAGTCTGCAGTCAAGGCCATCCAGCGTGTTCTTCAACGTGCACAGGGTATGGCTTTCCCGCACACGGAGCCTCGGCTTAACATCCCATCCGACGGACGACGGCCTTTCCAAGCCCATCGGTGTCCCCTACTGACCGTGGGCAGGGTGGGGAATTAAAATTTCGGACTTCTCGTTTCCTGTATTTCTTCTGAGTGGTTAGCACGCTTGACTACTGATCCAAGGGACTTGGGTTCGAGCCCCGGATAAGACATGGATGTTTTTATTGTTTTTCTGCTGAGGTCTCGCCATCCTCACAGACCTTCTACTATGGCGTATAAACTGACAGACTCCTGTAACCTCTACGGCTGCTGTGGGGATGTTTCTCTCTCATCTATAACAATAAAGGATGTCTGTGTCGGTCTATGGCCACCAGAATATCATCGAGGAATCCTGGTAGACGCTTCAAAACTTTAGTCTGAGTTGCAATGACGAATTGTAAGTCCAGATTGGGGCGGGGGTGTCTCAGTCGGTAGCGCGCCAGCCTCGTAATCTGTAGTTCCCAGGTTCGAGTCCCGGCTGGGTCAGCGTTGAGATTTATCTCCGCAAAATTCCCCGCCCTGCACACGGTCAGTAGGGGACCTCGATGGGCTTGGAAAGGCCGCCGTCCGTCAGATGGGACGTTAAGCCGTGGCCCCGTGTGCGGGAGAGTCATACCCTGTGCACGTTAAAGAACAAGCTGGATGGCCTTGACGGGAGGCTACCATCTGTCTCCCAACAGCTGTTCCAGTGGGTCCCCTCCCCCAACCTTCTCTGAGCCTTCGGGGTCCATGTGACCTGGCCATTTAGCCCATGGTGTGCAAAAAAGTGCCGCTCAGAGGTAAAACAACCCAACCCAACGTAAGTTCAGATTCCAAAAGTTGGGGGGGGGGGGCTTGCTAAAAGCAAAAATGTGCACCACACTATTCTTTCGGGAAACGCTAATCGCTGCTAAATCCATTGTTGCCACCTACTGTTCCCTAAATGGTAAACATAAGTCATAACAACATTTAAATCTGCTGTAGTTGCCAGATTCCCCACATTTCCAAAGATATTATTTTAAGTCGTCCCATTACAGCTAGGGAGCTGATTGTCTTACCCCATGCAGGGGGAACCAGCGTCCGAAATTCGAGACCGTTTGGTCAAGTACATCGGAAACCACAAGGTAACAAAATACGTCCAAATAAAACAGAGTTTCCCAAACTAATTTGTCCTACCACCCCCTTTTCAGAAAAAAAAATACTCTGCGCCCTTTTTAAATCTACCTTCTTTAAGCGAACAAACAGAAAGATGCAGTGACAAATTTGCATTCTTTAATGTATCTATATTTCTACCTACGTCCTACAATAAAGACAGATGTTGTAAATAAGACACCTTGAAGCTTGAAATTATAAAATCATTTATTAAAATCAACCATAGTAACATTCGCATTACATACAGAAAATTAAGATAGCGAAGAATAATTTTATGTGTTTATTTGGAAAATAAAGTAATCACTACGACTTTAACTCTATGTTACACAACAGACGAAACATGTACGAAATGTTTTTTAAAAATTTCTTCCCTTCTTTCTTTATGCTTCCACCGGCCCACAATTGCACCCGACCCCCTACTACTACCGACCAACTGGATCGTTCCAGCGCCCCCCAGGGGGCGGTATTGCCCACTTTGGGAAACATTGAAATAAAATCACGAACGTTTGCGATGAAACCACAGGCTGACGTCAGCAATGACCTGAGAAACGCCGGACATTATACAGAATAAATGTGAGACCCGGTTAGCGCCGAATTCCGTTCAGTTAGTCTTTAATAAATGAAATATTTACGTAAAGCGCATTTTATGTTGGAAAATGAACTAAATCCATTCCTTGGTCGGATCGGGGAAGGGGTTGGGTTGTTTTACCTCTGAGAGGCAGTTTTTTGCACACCATGGGCTAAATGGCCAGGTCACATGGACCCCGAAGGCTCAGAGAAGGTTGGGGGAGGGGACCCACTGGAACAGCTGTTGGGAGACAGATGGTAGCCTCCCGTCAAGGCCATCCAGTGTGTTCTTTAACGTGCACAGGGTATGGCTCTCCCACACACGGGGCCACGGCTTCGGGGAAGGGGAATCGGACGAGTTGCACCAAAAAAAAAATGGAAAATAGTTAATGTAGTTATTGTGTTTAATTAGGGATGCAAAGAGACTGGGTTGGAGACTAAGGTATGGACGCTTTTTTTCATGCAATGTCTTTTTTTTTGCTCTCAAGTATTCCGTGCGGTGTGTTATGAGAAGAGGCCCGTGTCATGCCTCTGTGGCAACAGCTGCTTGAGGGGTAAATTTCTTTGCAAAGCAGAATTTGTGATATAGCCATTTTTTGCGGTGTCAATCTGTTGTGTTGATAAATGCTTGATTAGTAAATCAGTTTAAATACGGCCAATAGATCGATGGTGAAGACAATAAAAAATACTCCATGAGACTAGAAATTTAGATGTTTAAATAAATCATACCTGAAGCAGCTGCTTGCTTTAAAGTTGAAAGGAGTCTGTCAGTTTATTCGCCATAACAGATCTGTGAGGAAGGCGAGACCTCAGCAGAACGACAACACAGACGTTTGATCATGGTGTCACGTTCAACGACACTATGTGTGGGGCGGGGGTGGCTCAGTCGGTAGCGCGCCAGTCTCGTAATCTGTAGTTCCCAGGTTCGAGTCCCAGCTGGGTCAGCGTTGAGATTTATCTCCGCAAAATTCCCCGCCCTGCCCACGGTCAGTAGGGAACACTGATGTGCTTGGAAAGGCCGCCGTCCGTAGGATGGGACGTTAAACCGTGGCCCCGTGTGCGGGATAGTCATACCCTGTGCACGTTAAAGAACAAGCTGGATGGCCTTGACGGGAGGCTACCATCTGTCTCCCAACAGCTGTTCCAGTGGGTCCTCTCACCCAACATTCTCTGAGCCTTCGGGGTCCATGTGACCTGGCCATTTAGCCCATGGTGTGCAAAAAAGTGCCGCTGAGAGGTAAAACAACCCAACCCCCAACCTTCTCTGAACCTTCGAGGTCCATGTGACCTGGCCATTTAGCCCATGGTGTGCAAAAAAGTGCCGCTGAGAGGTAAAACAACCTAACCCATCATACACGTATATTCGACCCACATTGTAATATCCTTCGGCAGTGTGGTGCCCTCACATGGTCTGTGATATTGTCTCATTGGAAAGGCCACAGAGTTGGATCACTAAAAGACTACCTAGTTACTTCAACTTGACTTATGAACAAATGGCTAGCAAATCTTAATATCCATTCATTGGAATGGAGAAGACTTGAACTGGAAAACACAAAAGAAACTCATTTATGGGTTGGGTTTTTTTACCTCTGAGCTGCACTTTTTTGCACACCATGGGCTAAATTGCCAGGTCACATGGACCCCGAAGCCTCAGAGAAGGTTGGGGGAGGGGACCCACTGGAACAGCTGTTGGGAGAGAGATGGTAGCCTCCCGTCAAGGCCATCCAGCGTGTTCTTTAACGTGCACAGAGTATGGCTCTCCCGCACACGGGGCCACGGCTTAACGTCCCATCTGACAGACGGCGGCCTTTCCAAGCCCATCGGTGTCCCCTACTGACCGTGGGCAGGGCGGGGAATTTTGCGGAGATAAATCTCAATGCTGACCCAGCTGGGACTCGAACCTGGAAACTACAGATTACAAGCCTGGCGCGCTACCTACTGAGCCACCCCCGCCCCCACTCATTTATGGTGAAACTTATCAAGACGTTCAACATCCCTTGCTAACAATTTTAAGTAGCAACACCTCATATGTATCAACATTCCATTGGCTAAGAGAAATTGTAAATACCATGCTTTCGCCTGCAGAGCAGGGAGGATTTGGAACCAACTTCCAACGGATATGGTGCTTTCAATAACATTGCAGAATTTCGGAAGAAAATTGAAAGAAGTGGACTTCTTCGATGTTTTAGATTCTAAACGTCATTGTGAACTTTGTTGCTACAAATATCAATAATCGTAGTCTTTTTTTATGCATGTCTTATTTTGAAGTCAACAGGGAAGGAATAAGAGTGCAGTGCACCATCTGACCCTCTGTGTACTTAATTATACGGAAAATAAATTATTATTAGTAGTAGTATTATTATATGCCTTTATACGGGGCTCGAACCCAAGTCCTTTCATCAGAGTTAAGTACGCTAACCATTCGGCCACAGGATGGCTTGGAAAGGCCGCCGTCCGTCGGATGGGATGTTAAGCCGTGGCCCCCGTGTGCGGGAGTGCCACACCCTGCGCACATTAAAGAACACGCTGGATGTCCTTGACGGGAGGCTGCCATCTTTTTCCCAACAACTGTTCTAGTGGGTCTCCTCCCCCAACTTTCTCTGAGCCTTTGGGGTCCATGTGACCTGGACATTTAGCCCATGGTGTGCAAAAGAGTGCCGCTCAGAGGTAAAACAATCCAATTCAATCCACAGGACGGCTTAGATGGTTTACAAAAGCTATTCAAAATGCACTAGGTCTTGTAGTCAGTAACTCACTAGTGTAGCCCATTTCGTAGGAAGAATCTTCCTTGGAAAGTAAATGTTGAAATTCGACCGAATAAAACACATTCGGTGCCTATAAATGCCTTGAAGGAAACTGGAAGAAAAGTCTAATTTGCTAGGAGCTAAGTCTCTGAGTTTTAAGACAACGGTACTCTGGTCGTTACTATTAGCGATTTGGAACTGTTACTTTGATCTAGTTATTACTATAGTTTGAACATTTCGTATGCCCGAATACGGTTATTAAAGTTTTGTCACAGCCTCGCTTTCACAGCAGTGGCTTCGATCTTCACGAAGCTACTCAAATGGGGAAGTATATGAATAGCATGAATATATTGATCTAAGCCTCGTGTGTTTGGTTGAGAGATTGCTTACGTTGTCAGAATATCCTATAATGTAAGTTTCTATGTCTCTGTGTTCACTATAGTAAATGCATCCGTTATAATGATGCTGGTTTCGTTGTAACATTTGCATTTAACTGTTAGGAATGCTACAACGAAAAATCTGTCTTAAATCCCTTCAAAAGGAAAAAAAAAACATTCTTTATTGCTCACTATTTGAGTTGTTGCTGTTGGATTCTTTTTACCTCTGAGCGGCACTTTTTTGCACACCATGGGCTAAATGGCCAGGTCACATGGACGCCAAAGGCTCAGAGAAGGTTGGTGGAGGGGGCCCCTGGAACAGATGTTAGGAGACAGATGGTAGTCTCCCGTCAAGGCCATCCAGCGTGTTCTTTAACGTGCACGGAGCCACGGCTTTACGTCCCATCCGACTGACGGTGGCCTTTCCAAGCCCATCGGTGTCCCCTACTGACCGTGGGCAGGGCGGGGAATTTTGCGGAGATAAATCTCAACGCGGACCCAGCTGGGACTAGAACTGGAAACTGCAGATTACGAGCCTATCGCGCTACCGACTAAGGCACCCCCGCCCCACTTACTTGAGTAAAAAATGTCTTATTAACTTTTAATAGCACCATATATTTTTTATAAATTATGAAATTTGCATTTCCCAGTAAGTTTTAATACCCAAATAAAATGTGCAACTGTAACTCTTGGTGTATGAAACTGTTTTTAATCAAAAATAGTTTGAGCAGCAATTAGTGCTTTTCCTAGAGTGACAGGGGCGGGGGTGGCTCAGTCGGTAGCGCGCCAGGCTCGTAATCTGTAGTTCCCAGGTTCGAGTCCCAGCTGGGTCAGCGTTGAGATTTATCTCCGCAAAATTCCCCGCCCTGCCCACGGTCAGTAGGGGACACCGATGGGCTTGGAAAGGCCGCCGTCCGTCGGATGGGACGTTAAGCCGTGGCACCGTGTGTGGGAGAGCCATACCCTGTGCACGTTAAAGAACACGCTGGATGGCCTTGACGGGAGGCTACCATCTGTCTCCCAACAACTGTTCCAATGGGTCCCCTCCCCCAACCTTCTCTGAGGCTTCGGGGTCCATGTGACCTGGCAATTTAGCCCATGGTGTGCAAAAAAGTGCCGCTCAGAGGTAAAACAACCCAACCCAATCTCGAGTGACACGATACCTATATTTTGCAGTGTGTCATAGATTGCTAGGAAATTTCTTGAAGTCGATTATGAATATGTCACAATGTCACATTGCAGCATTTGTAGGTTCGGATTTGTTTGATTCATGAAGTCGTTAGTCCAGGCCGCGGTTACACAAATGTCGGTCAGCAAATGAATTTTTTGGCCAGTAAAAGTGTGAAAACAACAGCAAGAAACACATTTTTTTTTGAAAAATTATTTTTAAAATATGCAAACTAACGAAGTGGAAGTATGGAAGGCAATATTTAAATTTACTTCGTTTCTTTTGCTTTTTGCCGGTCTATGTGTTTAGATTTACCCTCTGGCCTGAAAAAACAGTCGAAATGTAAAAAGAAAATGAAAAAAATTAATTCGCTTTAAAATTTATTTTGGTTGTTGGGTTGGGTTGTTTTACCTCCGAGCTTCACTTTTTTGCACACCATGGTCTAAATGGCCAGGTCACATGGACCCCGAAGGCTCAGAGAAGGTTGGGGGAGGGGACCCACTGGAACAGCTGTTAGGAGACAGATGGTAGCCTCCCGTCAAGGCCATCCAGCATGTTCTTTAACGTGCACAGGGTATGATTCTCCCGCACACGGGGCCACGGCTTAACGTCCCATCCGACGTACGGCGGCCTACTGACCGTGGGCAGGGCGGGGAATTTTGCGGAGATAAATCTCAACGCTGACCCAGCTGGGACTCAAACCTGGGAACTACAGATTACGAGCCTGGCGCGCTACCGACTGAGCCACTCCCGCCCCATTAAAATGTGTTTGAGTAAGCTTATTAGACTACAAATAAGAGTGACCTGTCTTCTAATAGTCAAAGTAACTAGTGTATATATTTTGAATATTAGAAATTTTCAGACTTTTTCTTAATCAAATTAAGCTAAATAAATTAAAATAAACCTAAGCAGGTAACAAAAGTTCCTTCCGCACTTTCCTCCACAAATCTTGATCAACATCTGCATATATTGGCTACTTAATAATCGTCTAGGTTTTTCATGTGCTTCAGGTACAATATATTTATGTCAGAAAACGAAATAATAATAACATAATGGGTTGGGTTGTTTTACCTCTGAGCGGCACTTTTTTGCACACCATGGGCTAAATGGCCAGGTCACATGGGCCCCGAAAGCTCAGAGAAGGTTGGGGAGAGGGGGCCCACTGGAACAGCTGTTGGGAGACAGATGGTAGCCCCCCGTCAAGGCCATCCAGCGTGTTCTTTAACGTGTACAGAGTATGGCTCTCCCGCACACGGGGCCACGGCTTAACGTCTCATCCGACGGAAGGCGGCCTTTCCAAGCCCATCGGTGTCCCTTACTGACCGTGGGCAGGGCGGGGAATTTTGCGGAGATAAATCTCAACGCTGACCCAGCTGGGACTCGAACCTGGGAATTACAGATTACGAGTCTGGCGCGCTACTGACTGAGCCCCCCCCCCCGGTCCATTTGGAAAAGGTTTGAAAAATAAATAGTTTCCGGTCATCCCATCTGCAATGACATCAATGTCACATGAGGATATCCCTGTTCCATTACCTGACTGGAAAGATCTCATTATTCCCAGTGTAGAAAAGGAATACTGTTCCATATTCTTCTGATTCAAGTTAAACTCCGCGGCGTAGTCAAGAACACAATCTAATTCAGCAAACAGAACTTAATGATCTATTTCATGAACTTAAACCTGTCAAAAGAAACAGAACGTTTGGGATCCAGGCTGGAAGAATGTAATTTGTAGGTTGCAACTATGAGGATTTTGTGCATTTTGAAAAAGAAATGACACACTGTTGTACCTCGACATAAATGGACTGATCGAAGAATTAGGATTTCCACACAAACCTGAAGAATGGACTCTGTTTATAGATTCTTCTAAAGTAAGCTTAAAAGCTATTCTATTCCACAACAGAAACAAAAATCCATTAATACCTGTGGCTCATTCGGTTGCTATGAAGGAAACATCCCTGACAGCATCCCTGACATACTGAATAAATTAAATTTCTATAAAAAATTTATTACACTGTTGGCAGTTAAGTGGCGATTTGAAGATAATCGCACTATTACTTGGATTGCAAGGTGAATTCACACAGCAGCACTAATGTTGGAAAGGACACAACAGCACTAATGTTGTAAGGAAAATTGACATTCCTATCAATGTTCAATCATGATATCATTAGAAAGATTGCTATTTCAAACATTACATTCAGTGTTGCTAAATTAAGATTGGTAGAATTTCTAATTCCAGTCTAATTATTCACATTTTGCATGCGATAAACTCTCAACCGTTCAGCATGAAATAAATTCCAATGCGAGTTTCAGTTCGAGGGTTTTGTCGATGTTTCCGCTCTTAACCCACTAAACAAATGATTCCCCGCACTGCCCACGGTCAGTAGGGGACACCGATGGGCTTGGAAAGGTCGCCGTCCGTCGGATGGGACGTTAAGCCGTGGCTCCGTGTGCGGGAGAGACATACTCTGTGCACGTTAAAGAACACGCTGGATGGCCTTGACGGGAGGCTACCATCTGTCTCCCAACAGCTGTTCCAGTGGGTCCCCTCTCCCAACCTTCTCTGAGCCTTCGGGGTCCATGTGACCTGGCCACTTAGCCCATGGTGTGCAAAAAAGTGCCGCTCAGACGACCAACCCAACTAAACAAATGCCTATGCCTCTTTGACTAACAAGATACGTGAAATCAAACCGAATTCTTCGTAGACTACAGGCAATGTTGTTCTCAGGAAAGGCAATCAGATAGGGTGATTCAATTATAGGGAAAGTGAGACTGTCATCGAAAATTAAAGATTCTGGGTAGTGAGATAAAACCATAAGGTGAAAATAACTGTAATGGAATACAGCATCTAATTATTTAATCACTTGTGTATGTCAGGATAGAAGGATGTACGCAATTATAAATGTATGCGCTACATTCTTTAGTCAAAGGAGACTAAGGATTTCGAGGCCATGGTGGATAGACTTAATCCTATTACTTTAAATCAGGATAAAAATCTGTGGGAGAAGAGTGACGTGGAAGACTACCCAGGAAGAGCAGGAAGACCTGCGAGAGAAGAGATCACGAGGAAATAGAGAGAGACCTGCAAGACTACCCAGAAAGAGCAGGAATACTTGCGAGAGAAGATATCACGGGGAAAGGGAGAGAGACCTGCAAGACTACCCAGGAAGAGCAGGAATACCTGCGAGAGAAGAGATCATGAGGAAAGGGAGAGAGACCTGCAAGATCACTCAGAAAGAGCAGGAATACTTGCGAGAGAAGAGACGGGGAAAGGGAGAGAGTACTACAAGACTGCCCAGGAAAAGCAGGAATACCTGCGAAAGAGATCACGAGGAAAGGGAGAAAGACCTGCAAGACTACCCAGGAAAAGCAGGAATACCTGCGAGAGAAGAGATCACGAGGAAAGGGAGAGAGAGACCTGTAAGACTACCCAGGAAGAGCAGGAATACCTGCGAGAGAAGAGATCATGAGGAAAGGGAGAGAGACCTGCAAGACTACCCAGGAAAAGCAGGAATACCTGCGAAAGAAGAGATCACGAGGAAAGGGAGAGAGAGACCTGCAAGACTACCCAGGAAGAGCAGGAATACCTGCGAGAGAAGAGATCATGAGGAAAGGGAGAGAGACCTGCAAGACTACCCAGGAAAAGCAGGAATACCTGCGAAAGAAGAGATCACGAGGAAAGGGAGAGAGAGACCTGCAAGACTACCCAGGAAGAGCAGGAATACCTGCAGAGAGACTTGCTAGAGAAGATATTATCAGGAAGGGCATTGAGACCTATGACAGAAGAGAATGCCATGAAGAGCAGAGATGCCTGCGAGAGAAGAGACTACTAAGAAAGGCAGAGAGACCTACGAGAGAAGAGACTACTAAGAAAGGCAGAGAGACCTACGAGAGAAGAGACTACTAAGAAAGGCAGAGAGACCTACGAGAGAAGAGACTACTAAGAAAGGCAGAGAGACCTACGAGAGAAGAGACTACTAAGAAAGGCAGAGAGACCTACGAGAGAAGAGACTACTAAGAAAGGCAGAGAGACCTACAAGAGAAGAGACTACTAAGAAAGGCAGAGAGTCCTACTAGAGAAGAGACTATCAGAAAAGGCAGTGAGACCTGCGAGAGATCAGATTATCGGGAAGGAATGTGAGACCTGCGAGAGAAGAGATTTCCAGGAATGGCAGAGAGACCTGCGAGAGAAGATATTTCCAGGAATGGCAGAGAGACCTGCGAGAGAAGATATTTCCAGGAATGGCAGAGAGACCTGCGAGAGAAGAGATTACCAGGAAGGGTAGAGACGACCAGAAAAGAACAGAAGACAGCTGAAAGGACCAGGGAATAAAGACAATGGGAGATGGATGGTGGTTGGTTGGTTGGTTGACGTGTTCAGAGACAAGGAATCAATGCATTACTAACCAGGATGTAAACTCACTGCCCTCAAGCATGATAACTGCTGAGCTATTACGTATAGAGGAGCAATGCCGGAAATTCACGCAGACTAATAATCCTGCCAAAGTCGGCATCTGTCATTGGGCTGGAATGATGCTGGTGAAGCCCCTGTAGTTACCATTATTTAGTCAATTAATTGCAGGTGCAGTAAATTATATCCGATATGAATGCATTCGGCATGTATCTAGTGCCCCATATTAAGTGTGGACTTTAGAAAGCGATGTTGCTGAGGAAGGCGACACTGATATTAGCATTGACAATAATATGCTGTTTAATTAATTTAGTGGAATAGTTGGAAGTTCTTCTTGCACTATTTGAAGCGTTGATGTATGATTAAATTGCTGTATCGTAGCTCATAATTCTCCCAATGAACCTGTGTGGATAAGAAATTTATTTACCTAGAAATGCGTTTCGCAGCTTTTAGTATGAACAAGAAAGAAAAAAGCAAATAATTATTTTGAATAAAAATGAAAAATTAAAATTCCTTCGAGCAGCTGCTTCCACAGAGATCTGACAGGAATCTGTCAATTTAAAACGCCATATATAAGATCTGTGAGATGGGCGAGACCTCAGCAGAAAGGCAACACGAGAGAAGAGATCACGAGGAAAGGGAGAGAGACCTGCAAGACTACCCAGAAAGAGCACGAATACTTGCGAGAGAAGAGATCACGGGGAAAGGGAGAGAAACCTGCAAGACTACCCAGGAAGAGCAGGAATACCTGCGAGAGAATGTATGTATGTCACATGACATACATACATTTTTATCGGGGACTCGAACAGTAGCCAAGCTGCTAACCACTTTTGAATACATATTCAAAATGCTGTTGCTGCATTACATTCTTACCAATATTGTGAAGTTTTTAAACATGTGTATTACCGAATATACTGTTCTTACTTATTCGTATTAACTGTTAATTATCCAATGGTTGATTAGAACTACAGTGCAAAATGAATAACACAAAAGTCAGAGGACTATGATAACATCGTGAATAACTTTTGTTTTGGATTGTTTTACCTCTGAGCGAAACTTTTTTTGCACACAATGGGCTAAATGGCCAGGCCACAAGGACCCCGAAGGCTCAGAGAAGGTTGGGGGAGGGGACCCACTGGAACAGCTGTTGGGAGACAGATGGTAGCCTCTCGTCAAGGCCATCCAGCGTGTTCTTTAACGTGCACAGGGTATGGCTCTCCCGCACACGGGGCCACGGCTTAACGTCCCATCCGACGGACGGCGGCCTTTTCAAGCCCATCGGTGTCCCCTACTGACCGTGGGCAGGGCGGGGAAATTTTGAGGAGATAAATCTCAACGCTGACCCAGCTGGGACTCGAACCTGGAAACTACAGATTACGAGCCTGGCGCGCTACCGACTGAGCCACCCCCGCCCCACCAAGTGAATAACAATCAAGGCATTGTCTTATTGACTTATAGCACTATTCATAGCCTTCGTCGTATTTTGAGACTGAAGATCAAGATTGCATGAGACTCTAGGTAAAAGATCTGGGTATTAGGCCATGCAGTCTCCATTTTGAATGTTATTCCAGATCAAAGATTAACAAGCACTATTAAATACACAGAATGCTTGTTGACAAAGAATTCAAGCAATATATCTGTGTCAACAGATAATCTACGCATTTAATATTTATTTAAAAAAACCTCTTTAGCGACATCTATATACTGAGCTACCGTTTACTGTTTGTAAGCATTCAGAACAGCATTCTTGAAGAAGAGCAAATTTGTATATTTTGAATACGTATACTTTTTGAACTAACGTGCGGACAAGAGAGAAAAGACTCATAAGAAGGATTGTTTAACTGGAATCCACCAACCTCAGGTCACGAGCGTGACTTCATGTCCTTAATCGATAGTAATAGTTTTTAGATTACTTAAATCGATGGTCTTCGTATCTTTTTCTTTGAGTCATTTCCTTCTTCTTCTGCATTCGCCACACAGAGGACATAGAAGAATTCTAAAAGTTACTCCTAGAGTTTACATGTCTTTTGATACAGGAGATGCCCAACTAAGACCGAAGTCACTGTCTCACAGAGTTTGCTCTGCTGGAACAGTAGCTAACTCCGCAACCAGTATGCCAGTTAAGGCCTCTGGATGATTTTGAAAAAGCTGCTCTTCTTTAGTACAGTGCTTCTGAAAGTGGTGGTCTGCAGACCACTGACGGCTAGCGAGCTGGCAGAAAAAAAAATGTTTGCAGAAGTACCAATGTAAAAATATATAACAATACATATCAATGTAACAATATATAACAATTCATATCATGCAACGATATATAACAATGCATATCATGCAACAATATATAACAATGCATATCATGCAACGATATATAACAATGCATATCATGCAACAATATATAACAATGCATATCATGCAACAATATATAACAATGCATATCATGCAACGATATATAACAATACATATCAATGTAACAATGTATGACAATAGATACCAATGTAACAAAGTATGACAATATGTATTGATGTAACAATGTATGACAATAGACATTGATGTAACAATGCATAACAATATGTATCAATGTAACGATATAGAACGCTACATATCAATGTAACAATATATAACAATAATATTAATGTAACAATGTATAACAATATATAGCAATACATATGAATGTAACAATATATGACAATATATATTAATGTATTACTGTAACAACACAGAACAGTATATATCAGTGTAACAATGTATAACAATATATAACAATACATTTCAATGTAACAATGAAATTATTGCACTAGCCGGGCCAGCGGGCTTCTCCCAAGATTAAATCCTGAGTGCGCCACTGGCATAGACATACTGTATCTTGTTTCTTAAGTAATCACTTGCCCAGATATTCCAGGCGTCTCTAAATGACCACACTGCACATTTACCAGGAATAATGGAAAAAAAATTACCAGTCTGACCCACTAGAGAGTATGAGAAGCACTGCTTTAGGATACTTTCAAGTTAAACTTATGGAACAGCCTAACTGTTATATCCTTTTCAACATTGCAAGAAATTAGAGTAAAGTTTAACCAAATCACTATACCAAAAAAAAAGAAAATGACCAAAACTTAAGCAAATTCTGTGTATTGAGCAGAGAAATACGATTTTTAAATACTTTTCTGTACTCCTAAAATATCGTCATGTACACTTGGTTGAAAAAACCACTGATTTAGATGAATAGAATACATTTATCAAATTTCTTTGGGACTGAAAATTTAGAGCCTGAAAGCGTAATGTAGAGGTCCAGAAACATTGTAATTGAATGTATGCATTTAGGCATCCAATGTATATAGTAGCCAGGATGTTACGTTTGTTTGGGAATTAAGTGTTAAGAGTCAACGCTACACAATTATACTACTGGGACGTACTTTCTCGTAATAAATTAAGAGATTTTTAGAGTAACTGATTAGCCTAGATATAAATATTCACAGCTCTTGTATCATGGGTTGTTTGGGTTGTTTTACCTCTGAGCGGCACCTTTTTGCACACCATGGGCTAAATGGCCAGGTCACATGGACCCCGAAGGCTCAGAGAAGGTTGGGGGAGGGGACCCACTGGAACAGCTGTTGGGAGACAGATGGTAGCCCCCCCGTCAAGGCCATCCAGCTTGTCTTTAACTTGCACAGGGTATGGCTCTCCCGCACACGGGGCCACGGCTTAACGTCCCATCGGACGGACGGCGGCCTTTCGAAGCCCATCGGTGTCCCCTACTGACCGTGGGCAGGGCGTGGAATTTTGCGGAGATAAATCTCAACGCTGACCCAGCTGGGATCGAACCTGGAAACTACAGATTACGAGCCTGGCGCGCTACCGAATAGGTCTAGTATTAGGAGCAGACAAAGCAAGTAGCCGTCAGGGGCGACCTTCAGGTTTCTAGGCTCTCTTTTTGTATGCTGAGATGTGACGTATGAAAATATATATTCAGTATTTTTAAGATGCAAATATATAAGGTTTTGTGGTAGATATAATCATCCCTGCGTATTATGCATCACAAAAGGTATTGGAAAGACTTTCAAAGGGATCACCAAGGATGAAGAGAATGAAAATGAGATAAAAGAGGGGGAGGGATTCGATCGAGGCAGCAAAATATACGGGGGGAGGAACAACTTTATTATATCTTTTCAAGAATCGTGGTCTACTGAAAGCGCCACCAGGAACCTCCAAACTCTATGGATCGTTTTATTTAAAATTTCATTTTCTTCATTAATTACTTTTTCTTTCAAATACAAGCCCTGAAAAATTCTAAAACCTGTTCAGACTCATTTAGTTTAGAATAATTTCGATTTTTTGCTATACTGTAGAAGTGTATAGAACTGTGTAATATCAAAGGACGAAGAGAAACAACTGCATTTGAAAGTCTGAAAATGTTACAGAACATCGGGCGCTCGGGGTCCCTGCAAGACCGTTGTGTCTGGTTGGGACGTACCCAGGATTTCGTTTCAGGGAGGGGTTGTCCAAAAATTTAGTTTAGAGAAGGGTTCGAGAATTTAGTTTAAGGGGATTGTCTGTGAATTTAGTTTCGGTAGATGGGGTGTCTCACAATAAGACTTTTGATTTCCAATGCAGTATAACATTTTTCCCTCCATTGTGGATGTCATTAAAAATTTATAAAACTAGGAATGAAAGATACGGAATATTTCCCCCATTACCCTTATTAGGATTTTTTCCACCCTAAACAGCCCTGCCCGAGGATAATACGCGGCTGAGATGCCATTTTGGTCTAAAATCGGCACTGATCATGAATGAGTCAATAGTAGCATAAATGAGAGTTCTGGAACAGAAAATGGGACAACAGAATACTATGAAAATTCATGGGAAAAGTTATGGGGGATGAGGTAAAAAGTATGTTTGTTGTGGTTTTTTGAGAAAATATGTGTGAAAATTAGAAAAAACCGGGGTGTTTTTAACATGTGAAAAACTAATTTAAGTGTTTTTTTTAAAGATGAGGTTTAAACTAATTTGTGAATTAGTTTAAATGAATTAGGTTGAAAGGAGTTGTGTGTGTGTGTGTATGAAATAAAAAAATGATGTGTTTTGTTGAGTTAGCGTACACTAACTGGATTATTCGGTTGTAAAAGCCATGTAAATCGGTGTTTCTTGTGGTTTTTCCTGAAAATATGTGTGAAAATCAGAAAAAAAACGGGTGTTTCATGTGAAAAAATTAATTTTAGTTTTTTGGGCAGACGAGATTCAAACTAATTTGTTTAACTAATTTCAGAAAAAATGTGGTGTGTGTGAAAGAGATAAAAAACGATGTGGTTTGTTGAGTTATCATACACTTCACTGGATTATTTGTTTGTAAAATGCCAGTTAAATCGGAGAATTTGACAAAATCAGAAAGTTTTGAGAAATTTGTTTGAAACATATGACAAAATCAACAGGTAAAATGACGTTTTCGGGGTTTCGGATGAAAAGATAGACTTTGAATATCTGTGAACGTATGAAGAGAGGGTACTAGATGAAAAAAAAAATTTGGAAG
Source organism: Ryuthela nishihirai (assembly GCA_038380435.1). Taxonomy (NCBI): domain Eukaryota; kingdom Metazoa; phylum Arthropoda; class Arachnida; order Araneae; family Heptathelidae; genus Ryuthela; species Ryuthela nishihirai. The sequence continues at coordinate 26,786,164 of JAWZYU010000022.1, forward strand.
TGAAAAGTGATTTAGGTTAATTTTTTAAACAATTAGAAAGAATTTGAAGTGAAAAATGATGTAGGTTAGAATAATTTTGAGAATGTATGAAGTTTGTAAAGAGAGAGAAGAGTTTTATGTTATTGTGCTAAACGGAAATCAGTCTCCTCAAAAGAACAACGGGCTTGAGATTTAATTTCATTGAACTAAATCTCTTATTCACTGAACCTCAGAATTAAAGTGAAGCTGAAAAAATACTGCTTCGGGAACATACATATTTTTTTAAACGTGCAAATAGATGTATATTTCGAAATGATTGTATTAAAAATAGTTTTTTTTTATCGAACAACTAAAAGTTTTCCCTCTAGTGGTTGTAAAGTTGCTTTTCGTTCCGAGACAATTACGCAATATACATGGTATAATTCATTTGGTGGTTTATTTAATCTAAATCGTATTTCGATATCAGCAGTTGCTGATAATTCATATAGATGTGATTCGTATTTGCTGACATCGAAGTGGAATATTGGATACAGTTTCATAAAATCTTGGTAACTGACTTTTGTACCCAAGACGAAATCATTTTTTTGCAGCTAAAAAGCTGTTGTAACATCGCGTATAGTCTAAAGTGTTGGGTTCAAAGTTGCACTCGAATTCTTGTTCGGGAAACTGTTTGCTATTCATCCTGTTTTGAATCCGTTCTAGTAACATGTGATGAAATACCATATTGTTTCTGGTTTGATTATTTAATCGGTTAGACTTTTGTAAGACGACATAAAGATGGACGGGTTTATTTTGAGTTGTAGTAACCCGCCAACTGACATGAGAGTCTATTCGAGTATCAGATTTGTACAGTTTGCACGATTCCCAAAAGTTTTCATGTGGATTGCCGCTTGCTAACTGAGATTCTAATTTTGCAAGTACTTGTAGTGATGGTTCCACTTTTGGAATAAACCAAGATACGTGAGATATTTCAAATTTATACAATGTAGTCCCAACTCTCTGCTGGGGCGGGGGTGGCTCAGTCGGTAGCGCGCCAGGCTCGTAATCTGTAGTTCCCAGGTTCGAGTCCCAGCTGGGTCAGCGTTGAGATTTATCTCCGGAAAATTCCCCGCCCTGCCCACGGTCAAGTAGGGGACACCGATGGGCTTGGAAAGGACGCCGTCCGTCGGATGGGACGTTAAGCCGTGGCCCCGTGTGCGGGAGAGACATACCCTGTGCACGTTAAAGAACACGCTGGATGGCCTTGACGGGAGGCTACCATCTGTCTCCCAACAGCTTGTTCCAGTGGGTCCCCTCCCCCAACCTTCTCTGAGCCTTCGGGGTCCATGTGACCTGGACATGGTGTGCAAAAAAGTGCCGCTCAGAGGTAAAACAACCCAACTCTCTGAATAATGTCTTTGTCGTCACTTTTTTCTAGTTTTATGGTATGTTTTACACCGCGAAACACTTTATCCACGTCTCGGCAGAATCCAAATAGACGATTCAGTGGTAAGAATAAACTTACATTTTGACTATTCTTTGTAATTTCATATCTCTCCGAGAATCCTCGATTGAATTCAGGATTTTTCTTCAACGCTTGTGCAAAATCCTTTATCTTATTATTCGTGTCCAGTTTATCTTCGCCTCCGTCGTACAAATACTTATTCGTTTTCGAACTGTCTGCCGTATCTTTGAACCACATCATACTTGTGGCTGCACTTGTGAAAAGTCTTCAGTAAAATCAATTAAATTGTGAATCGTGGTCGTCACTCCTGGCAATTCAATATCTTCCAATTCTCTGTTTTCGATATAATATTGAGCTCTCTTAAAAATGTTGTACCCGTTAGTGACCATCGTAACAACATCATTGCCGCCGATATCAGACCCATCTAATTTCAGTATTTTGCCTCTGACGTGTATATAACTGTTGTGCGGATATAGGAAAACGTCGTATCTTTGGTAAATATTTCATAATTTTCGAGATTTTTAACATTAACATTGGTTTTCCGATATTCTAAGTACTCATATTTTGTCGTGGAATTATCGTCTATTGAGTCTTCGAACAAATTAAAGTAAGTAGCTTCAACGTTCATCCTATACTTACTTTATGATTTTTAAGCCATTTCCGTATATTAACTGATTAAGAATATTTCTGCTCTTAGGGGATATTTTCTCTTTTTTTCGAACGATAGGTGATGGATTTGTGTAAAATATTTTAATTCGCTTTCTCAGTATCTTCATCTTTATTTGGGTCTGATGTGTAAGTCACGTTTTCCTTGTTGAAGTCAATTACTTTATTGTTCTGATCGGTTACTTTCATTCTAACATTGTAAATGGAATCAGTTTTATTCAGCGGTAAATATATGGGGAAGAATGGATATGTGTCGATTAAACTGCCAAGCGGTGTTTGAGGTACGAAACTGTACAACACGTCGCTCTTACGGTTACTGAGATAGGAAGATTCGAAAATAGAACAGTGAATTAGAATGCGATCGACCCCTCTCGTTATGTTGGGTAGGAACTTTCCTTCGTTTTTTGCTGCATCGATAATTTTCGATTCGAACCCTAGTATTTCTCGTAACTTTCCTTCAGAAAAATCTATTTTATATCCTCTTGCCAAACGAATAACAAATCTTAATGTGGGGAGGTTGCTTTCTAGTACTATAGGGCTAGGATCCCCAAAGACATTTTTTAAAACGTCATTGAATCCCTCTATATCATACATTCCATTCGGAAAAGTTATTTTATTCCATTGTCTTCCATTGAGATATTTAAGAGTGTTATTGTTATATTTATCACTGATGTTGTACCAGGAATACCACATATTGCTACCGATCAGTGCTATCTCGTATTCACCATTGAGTGTGATCGTTGTTTCATAATTAATTTCCAAATTTTCGGGGTTGTATGCCGTAATAGTAGAGGAATTGATAGTTATGAGTACCATCTTTATTAATATAGTGTAGTACTATGTAGTACTTATATGCTAGTTGTTACCAACAATTCATTCCGATCGTTAGGAGTTTGTTCAAACTGATACAATACATCATATGGGCTTATGTTATTATTCCTTCGTTTAATGTAATAGATGCAATAGTAACCGCATTTTACAGAGTAATTTGCTTGAATTTGCGAAGAGTTATACACGATCGGCTTTGGGATCAAAGTATTCGACGTAAGGTAACTTCGCATCATTGAAATAACCTACCCAATGAGTTCCTGAACCACGGGAAACGTCAAAGTTCACTATACCATTTTCGTTCGTGAATATTTTTGTTGGCAAAGAATCTGTAGAGTATACACCACGGAATCCTTTTTCGTTTTTCGTTATATTTTCGATATCTAAGTTACTTAATGACTCTTTTTTCTAACCCCTGAGCTATTTGTTTTCCTGGAATGTACAAACCTTTTCTCTTTCTTTTATTTTTAGTAAGCCAGCTGCTCTTTGTTTTCCAGGAATGTATAACCCTTTTCCTAAAACTTTTTGTGCAAGCTCAGTACCAGCATATCCCGCAGCTTCAACTGCAGCTGCTTTTCCCAATGCTACGAGTGCAGGTATTAAGAACGGTAGAAATCCACCTAACTGTGTTTTACTGAAACGAAGTCGAACTGGCGTTGTAGATTTTTTCAGTTTAATGATTTGTCTCATTGTCAGTTTCAAAGTATCGTTACCTTTCTTCTGTGGATCAATACTTAAAGTTATAGGATTCTTATTTACAAATGCACTCTTCAATTTTTGTTTTTGTCCAGGCGTTAAACTAGTTAGATAACTGTGATACATTATACTTTATTTTTTATAAGTATCACGTACTTATGTTTTATATATAAAAATTAAGCATGTATTGTGTAAAGTGTAAAACGAAAACTTTAACGGATAACGTTGAATATGTCACATCAAAGAATAAAAGAGTAATGATGAGAGGTAGATGCCGAAAGTGTGGAAAAATAAAGTATAAATTTGTGAAACAGAAAGGCAAATTTATAAAAGGTGGAGATATAGTAAGCTGGATTCAAGAAAAGTTTAATTCACCCGAAATGCACTTTCAAGGTTACCAGTATTGTGGACCTTTTACGAAACTGGAGAAAAGGTTAAGGCGAGGAGATCCTGGTATTAACCGTGTGGACAAAGCCTGCAAAAAGCACGACATTTCTCACAGCAAATCTACAGAAACTAAAAAGAGACATGAAGCCTACCAAGAATTATTAAATGATTTGGATGAAATTCAGAATTCAACTTTAGGAGAAAGAATTTTAAGAACGATAATCAAACCTATCATTAAAACAAAGAAACGGTTCGGTTTAGGACAAAAGAAATAAGATGCTTTCTTCCCTTTACTATGACCCATTAAAGGGATTTTCCGGTATAAAAGATCTAATGCGCAAAACTAGATTGATTGAAAAAGAAGTAAAAAGATTTCTCCAACAACAAGATGTGTACACGTTACACAAACCCATTTATACAAAATTCCAAACCAGACGGGTTTATGTCTCGAATGTAGACGACTAGTGGCAGAGTGATTTAATCAATATGCAAAAATTTAAATTTCACAATAACCACACGAATTACATTTTAACCGTGATTGACATTTTCATCAAATTCGCCTGGGCAATACCTATTAAAAAGAAAATCGGTAATGAGATTACCAAAGCATTTGTCGAAATTTTTAAACAACGTAAGCCATCCAAGTTATAAACGGATAAGGGAACTGAGTTTATCAATAAAGAAACTCAAGCATTGTTTAACCAACGAGGTGTCCATTGGTTTGCCACTGAAAATGAGACTAAAGCTCAAATTGTGGAACGATTTAATAGGACTCTAAAGACAAAAATGTGGAAATATTTCACTGTCAATAACACCAGAAAATGAATCGATGTTCTACCAAAACTCGTTAAGAATTACAATATTTCTTATCACAGATCAATAAGAATGACCCCAAAAGAGGCAAGTTTCAGAAAAACAAAGATATTGTGTATTTTAATCTGTTTGGTAAAAGAATTAAACTATTGCAGCACCAAAATTTAAAATTTGGGACAGAGTGAGAATCGCCAAGTACAAGACACCGTTTAAAAAAGGTTATCTGCCCAATTTTAGAGAAGAGATTTTTGAAATTTCTCAAGTTCTGAATACAGAACCCATAACCTATAAGATCAAGGATCTGAAAGGAGAACCAATCATTGGTAGTTTTACACCCAAGAAATGGTGAAATACGAAAAGCAAGATGACATTTATAAAGTTGAAAACATTCTGAAAACTAGAGTGAAGAATAATAAAAAAGAGTATTACGTTAAATGGTTTGGTTATGATAATACATTTAATTCCTGGGTCAAAGAACATGATCTTTTTAAATAAAGCAAATGGAGATTCAAAATTTTGATTTTGAAGAAGATGAGAAATTCTTGAACAGAAACGTATTAGCACCTCTCTGGCTTTTTAGACTTTTAATCTGTGGTCCATCAGGCTCAGGGAAGACGAAATTTTGTTGAACTTAATATTTAAACATCTCTACTATAATAAAATCTTTTTATACGCCAAAGATTTAACCGAGCCGAAATATCAGTTTATGCAAGATACATTCAACGATATGTACGAAATTTTGGAGAAAACATTTGGCGAAAAAATCTCAATTGCAACTTTCTCTTTCAGTAAAGAAGATATTGTCAAGGTCAACGAACTGGATCCCGACATGCAAAATTTAATTGTTTTCGACGATTTCGTAACGGAAAGAGATCAAAAACTCATCGATTCGTCAGAGGAAGGAAAAAGAACATATCATTGATTTACCTGACACAGAGTTATTTTTGGACTCCAAAAGATATTCGACTACAGTGTAATTATTTTATATTCTTTAATATTTATGAACAAGAGAGAAATGTTGCAGATACAAATGGATCATGCAACAGAAATCAGAAAAGATATTTTTATGCAGTTTCAAATCCACACGATTTCTTATTAATCAATAAAAAAACCAAGCACATGCCTCTCAACTACAGGAAAAACTTCGGTAAATAAAGATGAATTACTTGACAAAGTTTGGCGTCACCAGCTCTGAGACCGGTTCCGAAAGAGGACCAGCGGGAATTCCAGGTGTCGGTTTTAAATTGACACACGATGGGGACTTATGACGTGAGTAATAAAAAATTGAGAAATGTAGCCGCCAATCAAGAAGAGGGTTCACACTCTGTGGCAAAACAATATCTGCAACAAGAGTCTATAACACTGAATCACACGAGAAATTATGAAGCAAATACTAAAAGAATATCGAATGTAGGCAGACCTATAGAAAATGGAGATGTCACTACCATTCACTGTGTTAATAATAGTTCGTTAATTTTTCGGAACAATCGCTACGATGCGCGAAACAAACAAATAATCAATGTTACTGAACCGGATGCAGATTCTGGAGTAGTTACAAAACGACATTTAAAAAAAAGAGCACTTTGCAATGACGATGATAATTACGATGCAAGCAATAAACGCATTAAAAATCTTGCAGAACCGATCGATTCATCCAATGCCACTACGAAACACTACGTCGACAACTTGACCACTGTTCAAAATTGTCCAATGAATATATTGGTGAGAAATAAAGATGGGCTTTACGTTCCACGAAGCATTGCATTCGACGGGCATAGTTTCAATGCAGAAAAAAAAAAACAAATCCTTGATATTGCCGATGCCGAGTCGGATTCTGCTGCTGTAACTAAGGAATATTAGGAAAAAATCGCATTAACTGGCAAGGATGTTTTTATTGCGAACAATAAGAGAATAGGAAATCTCGGGGAACCGAGGCGTAACAGAAATGCGACAACAAAAAGTTTCGTTGATGGCTTCACAAAGTTACATCCTAACCCATCCAATGCTCTATTGAGAAATGAAAATGGACTTTTTGCATCAAGTGGGAGCAGTTTCAAAGGCGATGCAAATGGGAAACGAATTACGAATGTTGGCACCCCAATTCTAAACAATGATGCTGCTACGAAACTATACGTTGATAAAAAATACTGTAATTTGCCTTACCTATGGTGATAAAGAAGTGAAAAAAGACATATTGCAGTCTCATCCAATTATACAGATAAACACAAAATTCGACCTATTAACGCCACCGATTTTCAAAGATAATTACCATTTATGCATTTGTAATGGCTATATAAGCAAGGTAATCTGCTGCACAACAAATCCCTCTTTTAGTATAAATCATAGAATCAACTTGGACGATCAAAAATTCATTTAAGTAATAAGACCACAACTTCAGCAGTTTTTTTCCTGTTACTCCAGTAAACAAGAAATTTGACAGGGGCAGCAAGATTAGTGTTTCACTTGTTAGACATATCCAGATCCAAAAGAAAGAAGAAAAGTACCTGGAGGTCTTGTTTCAGACTTTCATCACTGGGTATATGTCTTTATTGTATATGAATAAAGGTGAAAGATCGTAAGCAATTACACAGTATTATAGATGAAATCTTGAAATCGCGAGCTACTACAAAATCAAAAATTGAAGACGCTATTTTTGGAGAGGAACGAGTTAAGGAAACGCTCGAAGAATTTCACAAGCCGGTGGTCGAACGGTTAAAAGGTCTGGAAACTGTGCGTGAAGAAACCATGAAAAACATACAAGATGTAGTGAAAACGTTAGAGCGAGAAGAGCCCATTGAGATGGCAGAAAAAACGTTTGTTTATAATCCAGATTCCAACTTGCAAGATGAAACATTAAACCAATATAAACTAAAACTTCCGAGTGATATCTTACAAGCGAGAAACCCCATTCCTGAGCTGAAAGAAATGATTTACCAAACAATAACCAAACGATAATCACATTGAGGCACTTAGAAAATATTTAAACTCAATTAAAATGATACTCACTGTAATAAAAAGTCAACAGTTTGGTTCTGGACTATACAAGAGTTTCGCGACATATGCGAAAAATTATCAATCTTGGTTGCCAGTAAACGAGCTGGAAACACCAGTACACAAGTAGTAAATAAAATTGCCGAAATTTTGGATATGTTGCTAAAAATGATATTATTGACAAAATGGAAAATAAAATTATGTTCAATAACATCGGTATTGTTTAGAAACTTATTCTTGGACACACACTACAGTCATGTCTATTTCAACTTCCGATTATGCAAAATATTCGATGTTTTGCATTATCGGACCATGATATTTAACTACTGTGTATAATAAAGAGGGTATAACTGCTAACTCAAAGATGAGCGCAACTATTCAATGTACGAAATGTGGGGTATTTATTCGCAAATCCAATATGAACCGTCATATGAAAACTGCATACACTTCTCGCACATTTGAAAAATGCGAATTTTGCAATTTCAGCTTTAACAGAAAAGACAATTACAAACATCATCTGAATCAATATCATATAAATAAAAGCAGTGCTTTTCGGAAAACGTTTCGCACATATAAAATTGATAACATAAATGTCAGAGAAAACATAAAAAGTTTCCTGGAGAAAAATAACAATAAATGGAAATATATAATTAAGAATAAATTCAGTCAGACTCTAAAAGTTAGATTCATATTACAAATAAAATTTAAAAAGCAGACCGATCCTGAAGGACAGAAAGAAATATGTGCACATTTTTCGACATGTAACGAAATAATCTGTTTGCCTACCTATCTCAATGAATTACTAAAAAATGCTTATGAGAAAATTGATAACGACTTTGAAAATTTTATACCAATGGGAAGTGGATGGGTGTTTGACAAAATAATTTCTATGGAAATTCAAATGTCTCAGTATAATGCAGTTGGAGCATCTGCTTTCGTAAATTTACCAGAACATTTGAAATCTACAAAAGGAATAGTGAATGTTAAAAACTACGACAACATATGTTTCTTGTGGTCAATATTATCAGCTCTACATCCTGCTAAAGACAATCCGCAAAGTGTGGAAAAATATAAAATATTTGAAAACGTCTTAGATCCATCTTCATTGACTTATCCAGTAACCCTCGATCAAATCCCGAAGTTCGAGGTTTTAAATAATATTTCTATAAATGTTTTCAAATCTAAGAAAGATGGTTTGCATACGTTATATATTTCACAGAATCCTGTTAAAGAACCCATAAAACTTTTACTTTTAAAAGACGGCAATAATTGTCACTATTATTGGATTAAAAATATTAATAGGGTTACATCACACTTTTAAGACATAATGGTAAATTCTATCCCTGCCCATACTGTTTTCATAATTTCATTCGCGACGATTTATTAAAGAATCACCCAGGTAATTGCAAATGAAACACTTTTCACACTATCAATTTTCCCGAAGCGAATAGTACGAAATTCCATACAATTAAAAACGGTTTGAAACACCCATATATGATTTATGCGGACTTCGAATGCTTTTCGGAATATAGTAGAATTGAGATTTGATCCATGTAGGGTGCGAACTAAGTATTTAGTACCGTCAGGATTTGCATATATTATAGTTGGACCGGAAGGTAAACTGATCAAAACCAGAATGTACAGAGGGATAAATGTAACAGAACATTTTTTGAATGAAATGATCGAAGCCGAAAATTTGATCAATGATTTGAAGAAAAGAAATGTTAAGATGACTGATTTTGATTGTCAAATTTTTACTGGAGCAAAATATTGTAATATTTGTGGGAAAATTCTAGGAACTGATAGAGTAAGGGACCACGATCACTTAACTGGAAAATACAGAGGTGCTGTTCACAACAAATGTAATCTTCAATACAAATTCTCACTTGAAATACCAGTGTTGTTTCATAATCTCAAAGGATTTGATGGTCACTTTATAGTAAAAGATTTGTGGAAATTTAAAGATAAGAAGAAAATTTCTTGTATTCTACAAACTACAGAAAAATGTATATGCATTAAATTTGGTCAAATTAAATTTATTGATTCATTCATGTTCCTCAGTTCTTCACTGGATTCACTGTCGAAAAATGTGGAAAATTTCTACATCCTTAGTCAATACTGTTGACAACATAATCTGAATGACTCACAGAAAGAACTTTTGAAAAGCAAAGGAAGTTTTCCTTATGAGTACTTGCAACAGAGTGCTCAGTTTTAGCAAACGTCACTTCCATCCAAAGAGAATTTCCAAAACAATGAACATTACGAAAGAGCTCAAATTTTGTGGAAAGCCTTTTCTATTGCTACCTTCGGGGAATATCACGATCTGTATATGATCACTAATGTATTGCTGCTAGCAGATATATTTGAAAACTACAGAAATTCGTGTATGAATAACTACCAACTCGATCCTTGTCATTATTTTAGATCTCCTGGCTTATCCTACGCTGCCTGTTTAAAAATGACAGAAATTGAGCTGGAACTTATAAATGGTGATAAGTATTTTTTCATAGAAAGAGCTCTGAGAGGAGGAATATCTTTAGTGTCTAAGAGATTTGCACAGGCCAACAATCCTTTAGTAGATCCATACGAGAGAAGTAAACCACAAAACTATATCATGTACTTTGATGCAGACAATTTATATGGCTGGGCAATGTCTCAACCTCTTCCAACTGGTAATTTCAAATGGGTAAATGATATTCACCTGTTTAATATTCCAGACGACAGCAAAAAGGGTTATTTCTTTGAAGTTGATCTAGAATATCCGGCACATCTACACGATTTACACAATGATTTCCCCTTGGCTCCTGGGGGCGGGGGTGGCTCAGTCGGTAGCGTGCCAGGCTCGTAATCTGTAATTCCCAGGTTCGAGTCCCAGCTGGGTCAGCGTTGAGATTTATCTCCGCAAAATTCCCCGCCTTGCCCACGGTCAGTAGGGGACACCGATGGGCTTGGAAAGGCCGCCGTCCGTCGGATGGGACGTTAAGCCGTGGCCCCGTGTGCGGGAGAGCCTTACCCTATGCACGTTAAAGAACACGCTGGATGGCCTTGACGGGAGGCTCCCATCTGTCTCCCAACAGCTGTTCCAGTGGGTCCCCTCCCCCAACCTTCTCTGAGCCTTCGGGGTCCATGTGACCTGGCCATTTAGCCCATGGTGTGCAAAAAAGTGCCGCTCAGAGGTAAAACAACCCAACAACTTGGCTCCTGAAAAATTGAAACTTTCTAATAGTAGTGTCTCATTCTTGATTCCAAATCTGTTCGACAGGCAAAATATGTCGTTCACTATATATAGGTTACCTATATATAGGTATATAGGTTATATATAGGTATATTTATATACCTATAAAATAGTTCACTGTTTTATAGGTTACTTAAACTCTATGTGGAACTGGGACTGAGGGTGAAACAGGTGCATAGAATCTTGGAATTTGATCAAAAACCATGCATAGATTTAAATACAACAAAACGAATTAATGCCATAAATAATCTTGAAAAAGACTTTTTCAAACTGATGAACAATGCTATATATTGCAAATGTTTAGAAAATAAGAGAAAGAGAATAAAATGCCACATTGTGAATACTGAAGAAAAGCTTAAAAATTTTATTGCAAACCCTAGGTACGTTTCTTGTGTTAAACTTGCAGAAAATTTCGTAATTCTCCATATCAAAAAGAAAAATATTATATTAAATAAACCATATTACATTGGTGTAACGATTTTGGAGTTGAGTAAATTACACATGTATAATTTCTTCTACAATTTTCTGAAACCAAAATTTAATGCAGAATTGTTATTTACCGATACTGATTCCTTCTGTGTCGATATCCAGACAGATGACATATACGAGAAATTTAACTCAGACTACTTTGATTTTTCAAATTACCCCACAGACCATGCATTATACAATGAATCAAATAAAATTGTTCCAGGAAAATTTAAAGACGAATTAAAAGGTCTTCTAATCAAAGAGGTTGTTACGTTACGTCCAAAATTGCATTCTATAGATTCTCCAATTCCTAAAAAAGCGGCCAATGGAGTTACAAATGAATTTAGTCACGAAGATTATCGTGAATGTCTATTTGATGGAAAAATCGTACATACGCAACAAACGGAATTTCGATCGGAACAACATGATATACATGTATACCATATTAAAAAAATTGCTTTATCCCAAGAATACACAAAACGACATATCAATGGAATTCAAACTTACGCTTTTGGAAATTATAGAATCTCAGATGTGTATACTAAAGCAGGCAATACCATTTACAAAACTTTGAACTGAAAACAAATGGAAACAAAAAATAAGTACTAATAAAATATTTCGAAAACTGTACCAATTTGTAATTCTTTAGAAATGTTAATAATCAGTGTTTATTATCTCTCTCAATTAGAAGAGGAGACATAGGGATAAAAATTTAAGTGGTCTCAACTCAATTTCTGTGAAATCGTATGGTCTGAAACCCTTTGTAATAAAATTAAGAATAATAAACTGTTTAGAACAACTTTGTACAAGCGACAAAGGATTAAATATCCCAGCAGTTTATTTAGCTAAAGTCAAATATATTTTATTTATTGGGTCAACACTAATTGTTTTTTGTCAGATTAGAGAACTCGATAAATCATAACTATCAATGTTAAAACCAAGCTTCTACCTCGATTAGAACAAAAGTTATTGTAACACAAAATCTAAAAGTATCGAACCTGCAAAACTTGAAATAATTGGTGGATACCGCTTCCAATACATTTAACATATAGTATTTGCCGAATGGAATACAATGATATTAGTTTGAGTTCTGCAGCTCTATTAGAAGCAGAGGTTTGAAGCCGCAAAGTTAAGAGGGATTCGACCCAATTTGTCGGCTAGAAAACGGTTTCAGACCGATTATTCTTTCGTCAGATTATAGAACTAGGTAAACCGCAAATATTAAAATTGAAACCAAGATCCTAGCACAATTAGAATGGACGTTATAATTCGATAAAAAGTGTCGAACCCAGAAAACAAAAATTTAGAGGTGGAGACTCCTTCAAATATCTTAAACGTATAGTGCTTCCCGAATGTAATCTCACGAAATTAGTTTGAGATGTGAGGCTCAATTAGAAACAGAGTTATAAGGATGCAAAATTAAGAGGGTTCGACCCAGTTTCTAGGTTAGGAAACGGGTTCGACACCGTTTCCAGTTGAATTAACGTTTGGTTTGGTTGTTTGGGGTTTAATGGCGCATCGGCAACAAGGCCATAATGCGCCAAACAAAAGACAATATAAAAGATAAAAGACATAGAACCCCATAACCAAAAGTTAAAATACATTGGCAACATTGTAAAGTGGTAAAATAACAAAAAACAAGTGTATATGAACAGAGTAAAACAACTGTAGAAATATGAAATAAAATAAACCCAGGTGTAAGAGACCTGGGGTAAATAATGCATAAACTTAAGGTAAAATCAAATTCGGTTAAAATATCCACAATATTTCAAAAAGGTAAAAACTGAAGATAAAATGCAATGATCAGATAAAAGATGTCCGAGTGTAAGAGGCTCGGACATAAAATTATGGAAATTAAAAATCAGACATCGTTCAAAGTTAAAAGCGGAGCACGAGATTAAAATATGTTTGATGGTTAAAATGGTGTCACAAAACTCGCACTTAGGCACGTCGTCCGCCCGTAAAAGAAACGAATGAGTAAGAAACGAGTGACCTAAGCGGAGCCGAGCAAGTACAACTTCCTCCTTGCGATTCCTGCGGTAACAAGACTGCCATGGTTTGATGATAGGTTTGATCTCGAAGAGCTTGTTGGTAAGCTGTTCCGACCAAGATCTCTGCCACTGTGCCCGGAGCTCGGTGGAAAAACGCTGCCGGAAATCCAGATAGGGAACCGGCAACGGAGAGTCGGACAGGGGCGTGGCTGACCTGGCAGCAGAATCTGCCAAATCATTACCCCTGATTCCGACGTGACCGGGCACCCAACAGAAGAGAATCGTGGTGGTGGCTGCCAGACGATGGAGCTGCTGGCGGATCTTGGAGAGAACAGGGTGAGGCCGATGCCTCACTGAGATCAAAGCCTGTAGCGAGCTAAGCGAGTCGGTGTAAAGCACACACCGACGATGATGCTTAGTCGCCACGTGGTCCAAGGCGAGACTGATAGCGTGCAACTCTGCAGTGAAGATGGAACACTGCAGTGGGATCTGGTCTGCAATGATTACATCACAGCAGACCATGGCTGATCCCACCGAAGTGCCGGACTTCGAGCCATCTGTAAAGACAGGCAAGAAGTCCGGGTGCTCAGCACGATGGCTGGCAAAGAGTTGCCGGTACACACAGTCGGGTGTAAAGGCCTTCCCCGTCCAGCACAGGGAAAAATCGCAGGTAGGGGAAACAGCGAGCCATGGTGGAAGTGGCTCAGCTGTCGACTGTGCAACGCTATCGAGACTGGTGTTGATGTCTCTGAGGTAGCCTCGGACTCGCAAACCAAAAGGACGAATGGCAGTCGGCCGATTATTGTAAAGCATTTCCCACTTCGGACTGAAAACGCAGTCCCAAGTGGGATGGCCAGGCAGGGATCGCAATTTAGAAGCATATTGTAGGGACAACTGCTGACGGCGAAGAGATAAAGACGGTTCGTCGGTCTCAACGTAAAGACTCTGGACCGGTGAGGTGCGGAAGGCTCCCGTGCAAACACGGAGAGCCTGATGATGGAGGGGGTCCAGCACCTTCACCACCGAATCCCGGGCCGAGTCGTACACCTGGGATCCGTAGTCCAGTTTCGATCGGACAAGTGCACGGTACAGGCGGAGCAAAGAACATCGGTCCGCCCCCCAAGAAAGGGAGGAGAGGACCTTGACGATGTTCAATGCCCGCGTGCACTTGGACCTGAGATGACGTATGTGTGGTAAAAAGGTCAATTTCCGATCGAATATGAGACCGAGAAACTTGGTCTCCGCCACAACTGGAATGATGTTACCCCCGAGCCGCAGCTCGGGATCCAGATGAAGATTACGCTTGTGGCAAAAGTGCACACAAGCGGTCTTCTGTGGGGAGAACCGAAACCCGTTTGCCGTCGCCCAAACCGAAAGATTGTTCAGGGCAATTTGCAGTTGTCTTTCAATGACCCTCATGCTGGAAGATGAGCAAAAGATGCTAAAGTCATCAACATAGAGGGCATTGCCTACGGATGGAGGAAGTTGTCTAGTTATGGAATTAATCTTGACAGCGAAAAGCGTAACACTCAGAACGCAGCCTTGTGGCACCCCCTGTTCTTGGGGGTACGGCCGCGACAGAGTGTTACCGACACGGACACGAAAAGAGCGTGTCGATAAGAAGTTGGAGATGAAGATCGGCATGTGACCTCTCAAGCCGAAGCTGTGGAGGTCACGAAGAATGCCGAATCTCCAAGCCGTGTCGTACGCTTTTTCGATGTCGAAGAAAATTGACACCAGGTGCTCTCTACGTAAAAAAGAATTCCTGATAGCCGATTCGAGGCGTATCAGGTGGTCAATAGTTGACCGTTGCCTGCGAAAGCCACACTGGGTGTTGGAAAGAAGGTTGTGGTGTTCTAAATACCAGATGAGTCTGGCATTTACCATTCTTTCCAACACCTTGCACACGCAGCTCGTCAATGCGATGGGACGATAATTAGAAGGAATCTTGGGATCTTTCCCTGGCTTGGGGAAGGCCAAGACGATGGCCTCCCGCCAGGAGTCCGGAAACTGCTCCTCGAGAAAAATGCGATTGAAGAGATGGAGCAGCCGATCCTTACTCGATGGTGAAAGATGTTGGAGCATGGCATAATGGACATTGTCCGGCCCAACAGCAGAGGCACGAGAAGAGTGCAGAGCAAGGCGAAGCTCCTCCGCTGTGAATGGCCTGTTGTAAGGCTCCAGGCCATTCGAGTGGAAAGACAGCGGAGAGCGCTCCGCCCTGCCCTTCTGGGCCAGAAACTCGGGGGAGTAAGAGGAAGACGAAGAGATGGAAGAGAAGGACTCCCCCAGAGTGTCGGCAATTGCTTTGGGATCAGCAATTGCCTGTCCATTGTGCTCCAGGATCGATAACGAATGGGACGTGTAGTTCCCACTCATCTTCCGAACTTTATCCCACACGACCTTAGAACTAGTCGTGCGGGTGATGGATGACGTATAGTTGATCCAAGATTCCTTTTGGCTCTGGCGTCGGACGAAACGTGCTTTCGCCCTGGCGCGTTTGAAAAGTTCAAGGTTGGGGGACGTCGGATATCTCCGAAACACCCCCCAAGCCTTGTTCTGAGCCTTACGAGCTGCGGTGCATTCTGGATTCCACCACGGTTTCGGAAAGCGAGGAAACCGTGTAGAAGTTTGAGGAATCGTTGATGCAGCTGCATCTACGATACAGTCCGTTATCTCCGCTACTGCCACATTGATTGGCTCCTGGCTGACAGAGTGGTCGTCGAGCTCAGAGAGCAGCTCGAAACCACCCCAGTCAGCCCGATCGAGCCTCCACCGTGAGACGCGTGAAGGGCTGCAAGGCCCCCCACGGGAGATGGTGCACACCACGGGGAGGTGATCGCTTCCGTACGGGTTGTCCTCGACCTCCCATGTAAAGAGTGGAAGGATCGAGGAGGAGCAGATGGTGAGGTCAATGGCAGTGAAAGTGCGGGTTGGGGAGTGAAAGTAAGTACTGACACCGGTGTTCAACAGGGAGAGAGAAGGATCCAGGAGCCACTGCTCCAGGACCCCACCCCTCCCGTTGGTGTCAGCACTGCCCCAAAGTGGACTGTGTCCGTTGAGGTCCCCCATAATGAGGAAGGGGGACGGCAGCTGCGAGACGAGATCATCAAGGTCTTCCTGGAAGACGATGCTTCCAGGTGGAAGATATACAGAGCAGACAGTCAGTGAGAACCCCACGAAGAGACGGATGGCTACCGCCTCTAAGGTGGTAGTGAGGGGTACGACCTGGAATGGAGAATGGTTGCTCACGAGGATGGCGACACCCCCGCGAGCTGGACCATCTCCATCCCGGTCCCGGCGAACTAGTGAAAAGTGCCGGATCGTGGGATCTGTGACTGGCTGCAAGTACGTCTCCTGCAGGCACACACAGATGGGCTGGTGTGCCTGAAGGAGGGCCTTGATGTCGTCAAGATTCCTCTGGAATCCACGACAATTCCATTGTAGGAGTGTGGCCATCTCAGGACTTAGAAGAGTGGGCGGACGACGTGTTCCTATTCAACTTAACCGCCGCAGAGGACGGTTTAGTGAATAGGGGGCGGTCGGTATCCATGTCCTCGGAATCGTCCGAGGGACATGGATCGGTGACCGCCCTTTGAGGTGCGGTTATTTTCTTCTTAGGACCCGGCGGGGGCCCCTTAGGTTTGGAAGGTCTTGCTGTCTGAGGACGGGAAGGAGGAGGCCTTCCGGTGGAGGTGGAAGACTGAACAGCAGGAATGGAAACCGGGGTTGATGTCGAAGTCGACACCACCCTCGGTCTCGCCTGCGTGAGGAGGTACTTCGCAGCTGGCGAGAAAGACTCAGTAGGTGGTACACTGATGTCAGTCTGCACCGCAACCGAAGTCATTGGAACGATGGGCTTTCCAATGACTGCACTGGCATAGGAAACCTTGCCAGGTGGGGCGGGCGGTGCAGCCAGCTTTCTCGCTTCAGCATACGAGATGTTGTTCACGACTTTGAGGCGTTGTACCTCCTTTTCCTCCTTCCACTTCGGACAGTCGCGGGAGTACGCCGGATGTTCGCCACTACAGTTCACACAGCATGCCTTTTCTGCTGTGCAGTCAGGATCGAGATGATCCTTACTGCCACAGCGAGCACAGGTGGGCTTGCCCCTGCATGCTGTGCGGGCATGACCGTATATCTGACACTGAAAACAGCGCAGAGGGTTCGGTATATACGGCCGTACCTCACAATGTAAATAACCTGCCTTGATGGAAGAAGGCAGGCGTGGCGTGTTGAATGTAACAATCAGCACCCTGGTGGGTGTCAATTTCCCATCACGGCGTGTCGAAACCCGGTGGACCGCTGTTACTCCTTGAGGTGTGAGCTCCGAGAGGATTTCCTCCTCAGTGACTTTGAGGAGGCCCCACTCGGTGATCACACCCCGAGAGGAATTCAAAGTTTTATGGGGAGTGACTTCGACAGCCACCCCACCAATTTCTTTGACTTTCAGGAGCAGTTCCGAGTGTTTGGAACAAGCGGTCTCAACCTGTAAGTCGCCAGATCGTAAGCGCTTTACGGATTTCGGTTCTCCCGCAAGACCTTTCAAACCTTTATTCACAAAAAAAGGGGACATGTCCCCAAGCACCTGATCACCCGTGGAGTGGATGATCAGGAACTTTGGGAACGAAGACACAGACAAAGAAGACGACGGCAGAGATAACTTAGACAACGAGGAAGATGGGGGCTCATGTCGAGCCCTCTTGTTGGCGGCGATCGTATTAATTTCTTCACTCTCTCTCATGTTTTTTGTTGTGTGGTTCAGTGCCCGCTGTCCCCACCCTCCACGGAGCCCAACAAGGGGACGCCCAGTCGGGCGCCAGGGCTACGCAGGCACTATACCCACACAGACAGTGAGCCAAGCCCTCACAAAGAAATATAAGGAAAATAAAAAGAGAAATGTGCAGAATAAAACATTCTACACAAATCAAACAAAGCGTAAAATAAGAAAATTGTGACTGGCCAAACTGGCCGCACAAAGAAAGGATAACTACAAAACGAAAATAATCTGTGAGGAAACTTGTAAACCTGTACCCGGACCGTGGGCAAGGTTACTCACCGCTCTGCACGGTTGACCCTAGCAGGACCTGCCCACCAGCCGATTGCTCCTGGGGGGGCCACCCCAGGAGCTCCCGTTTACCGGAAGCAGAGGCCAAAGCAGTGTATAGCAGAGGCCCCGGAATCCGCTGCCCAGCCCCGCGACGGGCAGGCTCCCCAATGGCAAGACGGCCAATGGGGACCACGCCAGTCATGAGCTGAGGAGAGAAGACGGGGACCCCCGAGCAACTGCCAGGATCCTCCTTTCCCGGGACACGGGTCTCCACGCACGGCAAACACGTGGGCGAGCGTTTAGGACCCTGCGAAGGTAGCCGAGCCAGCGGAACCTTCACAGGGTGGTCCCCCTCACCGCGTACAGGCGCTCACACCGAGGGGGTTGAATTAACGAAATGAGTTCCAGTACTAGAGCGTGATGTTGATGAAAAAACCGAAAACATTTCGAAATCTTAAATGAGAATCAGCAATGTGTATTATGCAAAAGGTTTTGAACCCAGAAGACCTTAAGTAACGGGGTCGAGACCAATAACCACATGTTCAAAGTATAATACACCTTGAATGAAATCCAATAATATTAGTTTCAAATCTGTAGCTTGATTACAAGGCAAGTTATGAGATCATAAATTTAAGAGGGTTGGACCCACTTTCTCGGCTAGGTAAGGGATCCGAACCCGATTCTGGTCAGTTCAGAAAATAGTGTCTGCTTAGTATTATTGAACAGCACCAGAATAAGCTCTGTAGCATAATTAGATCAAAAGTTATTCCAACTTTTGTAATTTGAAAAGAATTAACTCTCTCTCCTCCTCACCTCCGTCCTCCTCCCCTCTCCCCTCTCCCACTCCTCCTGACCTTTTCCACTCCTCCTCGCCTCCCTACCCCTCCCCTCTCCCATAGAATCAATGTTATTTGAAATACTGATCAATATTACAAAGTAATTTAATCGCACTGGTTTATTTTTTTGCAGCTAGATATCCAAAACACTGCTACAAAAACATATTATTTTAGATTTGAGTTAAAAAGTTCATAATACTATTTTATTTTTAATTTTGTTTCTTTACCCACCAATAGAATATGAGTTGCTGCCGAGTATGGTATATAAGACAATTAGCTTTAAACATTAGTATTGCCTTGATATTGAATGAGATTGCTCATGTAAAGCCTTTTAGGCTCAATACATGAGACCTCTTTGGGGGGGTGTTAGTTGGTTCCGTGGCCAGCTAGCAACATGGTCTCTGCAGTTGATTTGCAGTAACCATGGGATCGCTCGGCCCGTGGGGAGTCTGGCAGCGTGGGGGGTCTAGCATCTGACATAAACAGGGACTCCGGTTCCAGTTGTGTCTTCTATACAGCCGGAACTGGAGTATTTTTTTTGCGCTGGATCTAGGCAGAGAGGGGAGGAGGGGACAGAGAGAGAGCAGAGGGGAGGAGGGGATAGAGAGGAAGAGAGGAGAGGAGGGAATAGAGAGAGAGCAGAGGGGAGGAGACAGAGGAAGAAAGAAGAGGAGGGGACAGAGAGAGAGGGCAGAGGGGAGGAGGAGACAGAGAGAGAGGAAGAGAGGGGAGGAGGGGACAGAGAGAGAGGGGAGGAGGGGACAGAGAGAGAGAAAAAGAGGACAGAGAGAGAGGGCAGAGGAGAGGAGGGGACAGAGAGGAGGGCCGTCCATCGAACCGAACAACTTCCCGAACCATAAGAGATTTAGTTCTAGCCAGTTGTTCTTTTGAGCAGATTGATTTCCGTTTAGCAAGATAACATAAAACTGTTCTCTCTCTTTGCAAACTTCATACATTCTCAAAATCATTCCAACCTATATCACTTTTCACTTCAATTTTTTTCTAATTGTTTAAAAAATTAACCTGAATCACTTTTCACTTCCAAAATGTATTATTTTTTTCATCTGGTACCCTCTCTTCATACATTCACAAATATTCAAAGTCTATCTTTTCATCAGAACCCCCCGAAAACTTCATTTTACCTGTTGATTCTGTTACATGTTTGAAACAAATTTCTCAAAACTGTCTCACTTTGTCAAATTCTCCGATTTAACTGGCATTTTACAACCAAATAATCCAGTGAAGTGTATGATAACTCAACAAACCACGTTTTTTTTATCTCTTTCACACCCACCTCATTTTTTCTGAAAGTTAGTTAAAAATTAGTTTAAATCTCGTCTCCCCAACAAAACTAAAATTACTTTTTTCGCATGAAACGCAGGTTTTTTTTTCTGATTTTCATATATATTTTCAGAAAAAACCACAAGAAACACCGATTTACATGACTTTTAAAACCGAATAATCCAGTACGCTAACTCAACAAAACACATCATTTTTTTTATTTCATACACACACACCTCATTTCAACCTAATTCATTTAAACAAATTCACAAATCAGTTTAACTTCATCTTTAAAGAAAAAAAAAACTTAAATCAGTTTTTCACATGTTAAAAAACATCCCGGTTTTTTCTAATTTCCACACATATTTTCCAAAAAAAAAACCCACAAAAGACATACTTTTTCGCTCATCCCCCATACCTTTTCCCATGGATTTTCACAGAATTCTCGACCCCATTTTATTGTGCCAGAACTCTCATTTATGCCACTATTTGAGTTGATCTTTTTAAGCGACACATCTGCTTCACTCTGCATTCGAATCGAAGATTCAGACAGGAACTATTTGATAAATAAATCGCCAACTGTGATATCACGGTTAAAAGCAAAAGATTCAGACAAGAACAATTTGATAAATAAATCGCCTATTGTGGTATCGCGGTTAAAAAAAAAAGATTCAGACAAGAAGTATTTGATAAATAAATCGCCACTTATTATATCATGGCTAAAGGCAAAAGATTCAGACAAGAACAGTTTGATAAATAAATCGCCAATTGTGGTATCACGGTTAAAAGAAAAAACATTTAGACAAGAACTAATTGTTAAATAAATCGCCAATTGTGGTATCACGGTTAAAGGCAAAAGATTCAGACAAGAGCTATTTGATAAATTAATCTCCAATTGTGGTATCACGGTTAAAAGAAAAACATTTAGACAAGAACTATTTGATAAATAAATCGTCACTAATGATACCACGGTTAAAGGCAAAAGGTTCAGAGAAGAGCTATTTGATAAATTAATCTCCAATTGTGATATCACGCTTAAAAGAAAAAGATTCAGAAAAGAACTATTTGATAAATAAATCGCCACTTGTGATATCACGGTGAAAGACAAAAGATTCAGACAAGAACAGTTTGATAAATAAATCGCTAATTCTAGTATCACGGTTAAAAGAAAAATATTTAGACAAGAAATATTTGATAAATAGATCGCGAATTGTGATATCATGGTTAAAGGCAAAAGATTCAGACAAGAACAATTTGATAAATAAATCGCCAATTGTGGTATCACGGTTAAAATGAAAAGATTCAGACAAGAAGTATTTGATAAATAAATCGCCACTTGTGATATCGCGGTTAAAAGAAAATATTCAGACAAGAGCTATTTGATAAATAAATCGCCACTTGTGGTATCACGGTTAAAAGCAAAATATTCAGAAAAGAACTATTTGATAAATAAAACGCCACTTGCGATATCACGGTGGAAGGCAAAAGATTCAGACAAGAACAGTTTGATAAATAAATCGCCAATTGTGGTATCACAGTTAAAAGAAAAAGATTCGGACAAGAAGTATTTGATAAATAAATCGCCACTTGTGATATCACGGTTAAAGGCAAAAATTCAGACAAGAACGATTTGATAAATAAATCGCCAATTGTGGTATCATGGTTAAAGGCAAAAGATTCAGACAAGAACAATTTGATAAATAAATCGCCATGTGTGGTATCAAGGTTAAAAGCAAAAGATTCAGACAAGAACAATTTGATAAATAAATCGCTAATTGTGGTATCACGGTTAAAAGAAAAAGATTCAGAAAAGAACTATTTGATAAATAAATCGCCACTTGTGATATCACGATTAAAGGCAAAAATTCAGAGAAGAAAAATTTGATAAATAAATCGCCAATTGTGGTATCACAGTTAAAATGAAAAGATTCAGACAAGAAGTATTTGATAAATAAATCGCCAATTGTGGTATCACGGTTAAAACAAAAGATTCAGACAAGAAGTATTTGATAAATAAATCGCCACTTGTGATATCATGGTTAAAGGCAAAAGATTCAGACAAGAACAATTTGATAAATAAATCGCCATGCGTGGTATCACGGTTAAAAGCGAAAGATTCAGACAAGAAGTATTTGATAAATAAATCGCCACTTGTGATATCGCAGTTAAAAGAAAAGATTCAGACAAGAGCTATTTGATAAATAAATCGCCAATTGTGGTATCACGGTTAAAAGCAAAATATTCAGAAAAGAACTATTTGATAAATAAAACGCCACTTGCGATATCACGGTGGAAGGCAAAAGATTCAGACAAGAACAGTTTGATAAATAAATCGCCAATTGTGGTATCACAGTTAAAAGAAAAAGATTCGGACAAGAAGTATTTGATAAATAAATCGCCACTTGTGATATCACGGTTAAAGGCAAAAATTCAGACAAGAACAATTTGATAAATAAATCGCCAATTGTGGTATCACGGTTAATAGAAAAGGATTCAGACAAGAACAATTTGATAAATAAATCGCCAATTGTGGTATCATGGTTAAAGGCAAAAGATTCAGACAAGAACAATTTGATAAATAAATCGCCATGTGTGGTATCAAGGTTAAAAGCAAAAGATTCAGACAAGAACAATTTGATAAATAAATCGCTAATTGTGGTATCACGGTTAAAAGAAAAAGATTCAGAAAAGAACTATTTGATAAATAAATCGCCACTTGTGATATCACGATTAAAGGCAAAAATTCAGAGAAGAAAAATTTGATAAATAAATCGCCAATTGTGGTATCACAGTTAAAATGAAAAGATTCAGACAAGAAGTATTTGATAAATAAATCGCCAATTGTGGTATCACGGTTAAAACAAAAGATTCAGACAAGAAGTATTTGATAAATAAATCGCCACTTGTGATATCATGGTTAAAGGCAAAAGATTCAGACAAGAACAATTTGATAAATAAATCGCCATGCGTGGTATCACGGTTAAAAGCGAAAGATTCAGACAAGAAGTATTTGATAAATAAATCGCCACTTGTGATATCGCAGTTAAAAGAAAAGATTCAGACAAGTGCTATTTGATAAATAAATCGCCAATTGTGGTATCACGGTTAAAAGCAAAATATTCAGAAAAGAACTATTTGATAAATAAAACGCCACTTGCGATATCACGGTGGAAGGCAAAAGATTCAGACAAGAACAGTTTGATAAATAAATCGCCACTTGTGATATCATGGTTAAAGGCAAAAGATTCAGACAAGAACAATTTGATAAATAAATCGCCATGTGTGGTATCACGGTTAAAAGAAAAGGATTTAGGCAAGAACAATTTGATAAATAAATCGCCAATTGTGGTATCACGGTTAAAAAGGAAAAGATTCACAAAAGAATTACTTGAATAATAAATCGCCACTTGTGATATCTAGGTTAAAGGCAAAAGATTCAGACAAGAACAGTTTGATAAATAAATCGCTAATTGTGGTATCACGGTTAAAAGAAAAATATGCAGACAAGAAGTATTTGATAAATAAATCGCCACTTGTGATATCACGGTTAAAGGCAAAAATTCAGACAAGAACTATTTGATAAATAAATCGCCAATTGTGGTATCACGGTTAAAATGAAAATATTCAGACAAGAAGTATTTCATAAATAAATCGCCTCTTGTGATATTACGGTTAAAAGTAAAAGATTCAGACAAGAACAATTTGTTAAAGAAATCCGCCAATTGTGGTATCATAGTTAAAAGTAAGAGATTCGGACATGAAATATATGATAAATAGATCCCCAATTGTGTTATCACGGTTAAAAGAAAAAGATTCAGACAAGAACTATTTGATAAATAAATCGTCATTTGTTGTGTCACGGTTAAAAGCAAAAACGAAATTCTAATTCTTGAGATTCATGTGCATTTCTGTTGATATTTTACCAATGAAGATCTTTTATGAACACAGATGCATACAATGTGTAATAAATATCGGATTATTTGCCGTTCGCTTTAAATGAGCTGCGACTTTAAATTCTACACTCTAATTTAGTTATTTGACATTTTTTTAACGAAATGCCTTTGTCTGCAGAATTTGATTGATGCTAATAAAAATCCAACTTTGATAGGTGCAGTGAAAAGGATTACACAAAACTAGATAGATATTCATACAGGAAATTTTCATGCATGGTGCTATTGACGACTGATGCTGTCGCAGTGTAACTTTATGGTGCTATATTTAAGATGAAACTAACCTCGCCTCGTGTATTTCTAGCATTAGAAAGCTAACGAAGTGCTTGAAGCTTAAACTCCCTTGATATGGAAGCAGAGGCTAGACGCTTTTGGACACTCACTTAATCAATAGACGTCGCCGATCCGTTTACTTTGTTTCAATCCCTGATTCTATCTAAGTAGCAGCCGCGGTTTTAGAGAATCGAAAAGAGAGCAACAGAAAAGGAACTCCGCCACGCTAACCTAATGCACTCTGACGTCACTGCGGTACTGTATCTCAAATGAGTTAGCTAGCTTGAGGAGAGGCATCGGAATCAGGTTTTAGTAGTTTTTTTTTATCGATAGGAGCAAATATTTCCAATAGCTCTGTACTATAAAAGAAAATAAAGGGGGCGGGGGGGAGAAGCAAGTAATCCGAGTGAAAGGGAGGAAAGGAGTGAAATTATTGAATCGGAACTCTGTTACGACATAAACTTTACCCTTCCCTTTTAGTGGTTTTTAACAAATTTTTTAAAAGATTAAGCAAAATATATAGAAGTTTAATATTTGGGTTGGGTTGTTTTACCTCTGAGCGGCACTTTTTTGCACATCATGGGGCTAAATGGTCAGGTCACAAGGACTCCGAAGGCTCAGAGAAGGTTGGGGGAGGAGACCCACTGGAACAGCTGTCGGGAGACAGATGGTAGCCTCCCGTCAAGGGCATCCAGCGTGTTCTTTAACGTTGGGTTGTTGTACCTCTGAGCGGCACTTTTTTGCACACCATGGGCTAAATGGACAGGTCACATGGACCCCGAAGGCTCAGAGAAGGTTGGGGGAGGAGACCCACTGGAACAGCTGTTAGGAGACAGATGGTAGCCTCCCGTCAATGACATCCAACATCTTTAGCGTGCACAGGGTATGACTCTCTCGCAAATGGGACCACGGTTTAACGTCCCATCCGACGGGCGGCGGCCTTTCTAAGCCCATCGGTGTCCCCTACTCACCGTGGGCAGGGAGGGGAGTTTAGCGGAGATAAATCTCAACGCTGGCCCAGCTGGGACTCGAATCTGGAAACTACAGATTACGGGCCTGGCGCGCTACCGACTGACCACCACCGCCCCAAGTTTATTATTAGAATATTAATATTATACATAGAAATTTAATATTAAATATATACAAGTTTAATATTATTTTCGCCTGCTTTGAAATTACTAGCGTTCTGAAAAGGGGACAGGGCCATGAACCCTTATCTCTTCCCTAACCCCCCTCTCCTTCACCTAGATTCGGATCCGATCCTGGCTGGATCGTTATGTTTTGGCATTTAGGAGTAATTGGGATAAATATATATGATTATTAAAAGATGAAATAAGTTAATGCAGAAAGTTCAAACACACACCATACTTTGATGTAGAGTCTGAAATATTAGCTTGGTTTTAATTCATTTTCATTACTAAACCAATGAATGATCTGGATACATTCTTTTAACTAGTTGCATATTTTTTTCACGAAAAGCCTTCGTGACTCCAAAAAATATACCTTCATAATACTAGTCTAGATTAAGGAATATAGGAGCAATGCATCATTTCCCAGTACCAATTTATTTATTTTTTAATTTAATTTTAGAGTAGAAGTTGTCGACAATTTGGAACATAGGTAAATAAGTATCTCAAAACAGACCATCTGGCAAAACTGCTGAGTTGGCAACCTGTGTTGTTTTTGTGTTGTTTTACCTCTGAGGGCACTTTTTTGCACACCATGGGCTAAATGGCCAGGTCACATGGACCCCGAAGGCTCAGAGAAGGTTGGGGGAGGGGACCCACTGGAACAGCTGTTGGGAGACAGATGGTATCCTCCCGTCAAGGCCATCCAGCGTGTTCTTTAACGTGCATAGGGTATGGCTCTCCCGCACACGGGACCACGGCTTAACGTCCCATCCGACGGACGGCGGCCTTTTCAAGCGCATCGGTGTCCCCTACTGACCGTGGGGGGGGGGAAATTTTGTGGAGATAAATCTCAACGCTGACCCAGCTGGGACTCGAACCTGGGCTGAGTTGGCAAAACTTTTACACGTGATCTAGTGCAGAGAGGTTACACTTTCACAGTCCCCATTTTTTAATTTGCAGGGTGTTTATTTCTTTTTATATAATTTTAGAGCATTTTGGTGGCCGAATGCTTAGCGTGCTTCTCTGCAGATAGATTGGAATGGGTTGGGTTGTTTCACCTCTGAGCAGCACTTTTTTGCACACCATGGGCTAAATGGCCAGGTCACGTGGACCCCGAAGGCTCAGAGAAGGTTGGGGGAGGGGACCCACTGGAACAGCTGTTGGGAGACAGATGGTAGCCTCCCGTCAAGGCCATCCAGCGTGTTCTTCAACGTGCACAGGGTATGGCTCTCCCGCACACGGAGCCACGGCTTTACGTCCCATCCGACGGACGGCGGCCTTTCCAAGCCCATCGGTGTCCCCTACTGACCGTGGGCAGGGCGGGGAATTTTGCGGTTATAAATCTCAACGCTGACCCAGCTGGGACTCGAACCTGGGAAGTACAGATTACGAGCCTGGCAGATTGGTATGGTAAAGGCAGAAATTTTCCCGTAAGATAAAAAGTTTTATTTCTTGTGTTGTCTTTCTGCTGAGGTTTCCACTTCCTCACAGACCTTCTCTATAATATATAAAGAATAACATTTTTTTCTCGGTTTGTATGTTTGTCAGCTTATGCACCCGGCTCCCAGAAAAGCTAGAGGACCAAACTTTGCACGAACCAACAGCTATAGGCTTAACATAAGCGGTTAAAAACAGGTCTCTCTCAAAGAGGGTTAGGGTATAAAACGATGGTAATGAGTTACGTTGTTTTAACTCCGAGGATATTTTTTTGCACGCAATGGGCTAAATGGCCAAGTCACAAGGACCACAAGAGCTCAGAGGATGTTGAGGGAGGGGACTGGAACAGTTGTTGGGAGGCAGATGGTAGCCTCCCGTCAAGTTTATCCAGCGTGTTCTTTAACAAGTACAGGGTATGGGTCTTCCGCAGCCGGTGCAACGGTTTTACGTCCCATATGAGGGATGGCGGCCTTTCCAAGCTCATTGGTGTCCCCTACTGATCGTAGGCATGACGGAGAGCCGATGGGAGGTAAGACAATCCAACCCTCCCCAAACTTTGGTTGGAAGACAACGAGTGTTTCGTGGAAATACATGTTTATAAATTTATATATGTTGATAACTATTTATTGTTGTTTTAAGAATCCGAAGAAAGTAATTTAAATGTATATACCTCATGTACTTTTCAAATTTTTTTAAAGATTACTAAAACGGCTGAAAAATTTTGATAACAGGAATGATCGATCTACTCACTCAGTCCCCCCCATCTTTTATTTTTTTGTAGATCCGAGTCCAGTTGGGGGTTTAAAATTATTCCGAAATTACCAGGAGCGCTTCAGGAAAAACCACTTTTGCGATTTCTCTAGTAGTCCCCAAAAGAACATTTATCAATGGATATTTCATTTTTGGAAACTTACGTTTGCTTGTTCTGGAAAAATTCTTAACAAACCAGATGCCGCATCATCATCATCATCCACCACAAGCAGCCATGGGCTACGTAGGTCCAACCAGACCATGCAATTTAGTTCTCCAAGCAAGTCTGTCCTGAGCTACACTACTGCATCTGGCCACTGCACACCAATTCTAACAAGGTCCTGTTTGACATTGTCTGTCCACAGCATCCTAGGTCTCCTCCTCCTTCTGAGGCCTCTAGGTACACTGTTCATAACCCTATTCGCCAATCTATAATTATTCATGCGGGCAACATGGCCAAACCAACGGAGTCTCTCTCTGCACAATATGCTGCTTAAAGGAGGTTGCAAACTCCTTTGCCTCACCTCATCATTAGTTACAAAGTTGAACCACCTAATGCCCAAGATACTGCATAAGCATCTGGAATCAAAAGCATCTAGTTTCCTGTTATCCTGTTTACAAAGTGTCCAAGTTTCACTACCATAACTAACCCTAGAAAGAACCAAATTATTATACAGTCAAATTTTACTCTTTAAATGTATACGCCTATTCTCCACACTCTACCTAGATTCTTAAAAGTCCCGGCAGCAATCCCTATTCGTCTGTTAGTTTCATGCCACACATCACCATTATCTGTTACATAGCTCCCAAGATAATTAAACTGTGATACCTGCTCAAGACTGCAACCATTCAGATTAACTAAATCACAGCCTGCCTGACCAATTTTCATCACTTTAGTTTTCTCTCTGTTTATAATCAAACCTACTCTACTACCAGTCTCATCAACAGCTCGAATGAAAGAGTTCATCTCATCAACATCATTTGTCAAAAGGGCTAAATCATCAGCATAATCTAAATCAGAAATTTTCGTATCTCCAATCTATTTAAGGCCAAAATATTTCCCTTGAAGTGAATTTCGCATAACATAATCAATAACCAAGCTAAAGAGAAAAGGAGACAAAATGTAACCTTGTCGAACACCAGACGTAATGCTAAAACAATTGCTACAGGCCTTACCAACTCTCACACATGACTCAGTGTTATTATAGAGAGCTTTCATTATGTTAACTAACTTGTCTGGTATAACATATGATCTCACAATCAACCACAAATTATGACGATCAACAGAGTCGAAAGCCTTTTTGAAATTAACAAAGCTAGCAACCAAAGGTTTCTGAAACTCTAAACATTTCTCAAGAATCTGCCTAAGTGAAAATATCTGATCCACACATCCCCTACCACTTTTGAATCCACATTGCTCATCACGCAATTGCCTGTCAACCAGATTCTTAATTCTATTAAGCACAATCATGGAAAGAACTTTACCTGGAACAGAGAGTAGGCTGATACCCCTATAGTTATCACAAGAACTGCGATCACCTTTTTTGAAAATAGGGACAACAATAGCTCCGGTAAAATCCTTAGGAACCATACCTTTATCATAAAAGATATTCAAAATTTCAGTCATCCAAGTGGTAACCGAAACATTCCCAGCTCTAAGCATTTCCGTAGTAATTTCATCTAACCCTGGGGATTTATTAAGTCTAAGTTTAGAAACAGCCAAAATAACTTCAGATTGTGTTATAGGGCCAACATTAAAGCCACCAATGCATCTATCACCATTGCAAACAATGGGAATAGAACTAACCACATTGTTTAGAATATCACTGAAATGCTCAGCCCACCTAGCCATGACAGAATCCTCACCTTCTATAACCTTACCTTGTTTATACGTCAATCCCTGTATACCTGTCCGTTTTCTACCACACAAAACATTAACTATCTGGTACAGCTCTCTGCTGTTGTTAACTGCTTCCTCGGTTTTGTCAGCCAAGCCATCAAGCCAAGATTAGATTCTTATCAGCAGCTAACTGATCTCTTTACACGTTTATTAAGTCCTCTGTAATGCTTTCTATTAGGACTAGTAAGTTATTGATTAAGGACATTCCTGCTGTTATTTCTTTCCGAAATAAGCTCAAGTGCCTTATCACTCAGATAATTTTGCCTCTTCTGCTCCTTTTTTCCTAAAAGAGTACTGTTAGTGTCCAAAAAAGCCTGTTTAAAACGGTCCGATTTTTCCTCCACTTCAGTGGTCATGACTGTCATAATGACTAAGTAAGCTATTATGGTAAGCTTTAACTATAATTGGGTCTTTCAGAGCTTCAGTATTAAAAGTAAATTTTTTAACCCTAGCACAACACTTTTTAAGTTTAAGTTGTAAGACACTTTTAACAAGGTAATGGTCAGATCAATTTCAGCTCCCCTATATGCCCTAGCCCATTTGCTGTTAATCAATATGTAATCAATCATATTCTTATGCAGCCCATCAGGTGAAACTCACGTATACTTATGTATGTCGCGGTGTTTGTAATATGTGTTATTTATTCTGAATCCATTGAGTTTACGTACCTGTAGGAGACGTTGCCCATTCCCATTGCAGCTACCAATACCAAAAGGGCCAATCACCCCTCCCCAAAGGTCAGAGTCAGTACCTACTTTGGCATTGAAGTCACCTAAAACAAGGGTAATATTTCCTTTCTTGTCAGAATTCAAAATATCCTCAAGTTCTCCGTAAAACCTATCCTTCTTATCCTCATC
This sequence comes from Ryuthela nishihirai, assembly GCA_038380435.1. NCBI lineage: Eukaryota > Metazoa > Arthropoda > Arachnida > Araneae > Heptathelidae > Ryuthela > Ryuthela nishihirai. Next base: position 26,817,126 of record JAWZYU010000022.1, read on the forward strand.
GGCATCCTCAGTGGGGGCGTAACAGCAGATAACATTCAAGTCTTTAATGCTTCTCTGAATTTTTGCTGTAAGAAACCTTTCATTAATGCACTCATATCCTAGAAGAGCATCACTAGCATGTCTGCTGAGAAGCAGACCCACGCCTTGGTGATGTTTATTGTCTTCCCTCCCTGAAAAGAGAAATTTAAGATTTTTTTTTTAAGAATCTGACCTTTATCTGTCCATCTGGTCTTAACGGTGGAATTCTTGTGTGAGGACATCAAGAGAAAAAGCTCTGTGCAGAGTCCTCACATTCCAACTACCTATGGAGAGAAAATGATTAGTGTGATGTTTAAAGAAACTGTGTTTATTGAGAGAGGGAATGCCGACAATATCAAACAGCCCCCTAATCGCAGACATGGGGCAAAGACCCGTTCCCCCACTACTAAAGGCTGAAGCCATCTACACTGAAAGACTTCCTCCAATGTAGAATTTGACGATGCCAATAAAAGCAAAGAATTCAGGTGCCAGTGCTGACCTCTGCTCAGGATTATCCACCAGCTGATAAACTTATCCTGTGAATCTATTCACTTGGGGCTGTCAACCCATATACAAACAGAAAACACAGCGGAAGATTTTCCCCCCACAGAAGCCCACCAGTGCAGCAAAATCAAGATCCATAATCAAGCTCAGAGCCATAATTCCGTTCAGGTTGGTATATATGATCAGCATCACGTCCCTGTGTGTTTGCCCACTCCTCAGCAGGGTAGAAAAAAAAGAAAAGTAGCCAGAGTTGTCTAGATCAGTAGGCAAAATTAATTTGGCATACCTCTACTTCCGTTCACTTCCACAAGAGAGTATCTCTTTTGAAAGGTACTTACGGTCCACACCACGAGAAGGCGGGTTCGGACATTAGGTGCTAGGCCAGACCGGTTCTATGCATCATCACAGGGGATTGGTGCATAGCTCTCCTTTCAGTGACTACCTAGCTACCATTTATAGAGCGCATAGTTCATGACAATTTCAGACTGACTTGTTCAGACAGAAATTTCTGTCCTATATATAATATATCTGACATTTGATTAGCATTTTCAGTATGGATATTATTAAATTTTCCCGAATATTAATTTTGGAAGGAAATATAAATAAACGGTAATAATTGTTTATTATTCTTCTGGATATTTTCTTTCGAAAAAATATGGTTCTTTTGTTGTGGTTTATCTCATTTTGAAGATCCTTGTATTAAATGCTTATATTTAGATACAAAAATTAGAATCTAAGTTAAAGCGATAATTTGTAGGATTGTTGTTGTTGTACCTCTGAGCGGCACTTTTTTGCATACCATGGGCTAAATGGCCAGGCCACAAGGACCCCGAAGGCTCAGAGAAGGTTGGGGGAGGGGATCCACTGGAACAGCTGTTGGGAGACAGATGGTAGCCTCCCGTCAAGGTCATCCAGTGTGTTCTTTAACGTGCACAGGGTATGGCTCTCCCGCACACGGGGCCACGGCTTAACGTCCCATCCGACGGACGGCGGCCTTTCCAAGCCCATCGGTGTCCCCTACTGACCGTGGGCAGGGCGGGGAAATTTTGCGGAGATAAATCTCAACACTCACCCAGTTGGGACTCGAACCTAGGAACTACAGATTACGAGCCTGGCACGCTACCGACTGAGCCATCCCCGCCCCGATAATTTGTAGGTTTTTGAGTCGCATGTAAAGTTATTATTTACTTAAAATTGGGCCACGTAAAATTGTTTTTTAACACGTATTCTAAGCCTATATAAATTAGGAAGCCTTCCAAGTTCATTTCTCGGTTCAAGTTTATTATTCTGTTAAGTTTATTTTTCCAGGTGAAGGCTGAACTCGAAAATTATTAATTTTTATTATCAAATCTGTAATTACTGCTTACATGGCTAACTTTATTTTTTCCCAAAATGCATGCATCTATAACAAAACTAACATTTCAATTATGCAGATTTTTGTTTGAAAGAATAACGATACGTTTCACACGTTGTTTCCCAATGTGACTGTTAAGCAGCAGAGTAATTGATGAAAGTCTTTCCTTGTAAAGGTAAACTTTTAATGCTTTGAAGAATAAAATGTTAGTTTTCTGAATATGGATATGAGTAACATTAGAGTTTTTAACGTTTATCTGTTCATTTCTCTTGACACAGACAATCATTAATTCGTAACGTAGCGCTCAAGAGTATTTCAAACACAGCAAATAGTTTATTAGCATTTAACGATTCACTCAGGATATTTCTTTCATGGCACGAGAAATTAAACAACTCATAAAAGAATTAGAATATTTGTTTAATTTTAATTGGTTTTGTTAAGATCATTATTCTCGTAAACAATAGCAAAACCTTCCTTCTATTTTGTTCATAAACGTTGGGTTGGGTTGTTTTACCTCTGAGCGGCACTTTTTTGCACGCCATGGGCTAAATGGCCAGGTCACATGGACCCCGAAGGCTCAGAGAAGGTTGGGGGAGGGGACCCACTGGAACAGCTGTTGGGAGACAGATGGTAGCCTCCCGTCAAGGCCATCCAGCGTGTTCTTTAACGTTGGGTTGTTTTACCTCTGAGCGGCACTTTTTCGCACACCATGGGCTAAATGGCCCCTTTTATACCATTTCCAACGCCACATGGACCCCGAACGCTCAGAGAGGGTTGGGGGAGGAGACCCACTGGAACAGCTGTTGGGAGACAGATGGTAGCCTCCCGTCAAGACCATCCAGCGTGTTCTTTAACGTTGGGTTGTTTTACCTTTGAGCGGCACTTTTTTGCACACCATGGGCTAAATGGTCAGGTCACATGGACCCCAAAGGCTCAGAGAAGGTTGGGCAGGGGACCCACTGGAACAGCTGTTGGGAGACAGATGGTAGCCTCCCGTCAAGGCCATCCAGCGTGTTCTTTAACGTACACAGGGTATGACTCTCCCACACACGGAGCCACGGCTTAACGTCCCATCCGACGGACGGCGACATTTCCAAGCCCATCGGTGTCCCCTACTGACCGTGGCCAGGACGGGAAATTTTGCGGAGATAAATCTCAACGCTGACACAGCTGGGACTCGAACCTGGGAACTACAGATTACGAGCCTGACGCGCTACCAACCGAGCCACCCCCGCCCCCTTGTTCATAAACAAAGCGTTGAATTCTCACTGCATCGTTTGGTCTCCCTCAACAAACTTTTCGTGATAACTATTGATAATTTTACCTTAGGTAAAAGAGAAAAATCTATCCAGTCGGATCTAGACATAGGATATTTAAATTCAAGTTTTCTACAATATGAGGGTTTGTTGTTTTACCACAGAGAAACATTTTTCCTCATAAACAGTGGGATAAATGACCAGGTCACAATGACCCTAATTGTTCAGAGAAAGTTGGAGAAGGGGATCCGCTGAACAGCTCTTAGGAGATAGAAGTCCACCGAGAAGACCAGTCAATGTGTTCTTTAATGTGCACAGAGTATGGCTCTCCTGCACAATCTTAATGACACTGCTTATAACCGTGGCCCCGTGTGCGGGAGAGCCATACCTTGTGCACGTTAAAGAACACGCTGGATGGCCTAGAGGGGAGGTACCATCTGTCTCCTAACGGCTGTTCCAGTGGGTCCCCTCCCCAACCTTCTCTGAGCCTTGGGGGTCCTTGTGACCTGGCCATTTAGCCCATTGTGTGCAAAAACGTGCTGCTCAGAGGTAAAACAACCCAACCCAACTGCTTGTAACGTCCCATCCGACGGACTGCGGACTTTTCAATCAAATCAGTGTCCCGTTTCTCACCGAGGTTCGGGTGGGGTTTACAGGAGATAAATTTCAGCGGTGCCAAAATTGGGACTCAAGCCTGGAAATGCAGATTACAATCTTAAAGCACTATAGACTGAACCAATTGCAGCCTCTAACATATAAGGTAAGATTAGTAATTCACAGCTGATTAAATAACGTTGTGGATTAGTTTTAGTTGTATGTCGTAATGCTTTTTTATGGCGCTATTTAAACGTTTCCAGTCCAAGGATAAAAGTTTTCATCACGATTTAACTGTTGCTTGGAACCAAGTAGGATCCACTCATCAGGGAAGGATTTATAATTCTATGGTTGTTATTTCAAACGGCAAACGCCATACTTTACGGTTGGGTTATTTTACCTCTGAGCGGCACTTTTTTGCACACCATGGGCTAAATGGCCAGGTCACAAGGACCCCGAAGGCTCAGAGAAGGTTGGGGGGGACCCACTGGAATAGCTGTTGGGAAGCAGATGGTAGCCTCCCGTCAAGGCCATCCAGCGTGTTCTTTAACGTGCACAGGGTATGTCTCTCCTGCACACGGGGCCACGGCTTAACGTCCCATCCGACGGACGGCGGCCTTTCCAAGCCCATCGGTGTCCTCTACTGATCGTGGGCAGGGCGGGGAATTTTGCGGAGATAAATCTCAACGCTGACCCAGCTGGGACTCGAACCTGGGAACTACAGATTACGAGCCTGGCGCGCTACCGACTGAGCCACCCCCGCCCTGTATGTGCTGTAACTCTACCATAAACGAAGAAACAAGATATGGGCATATTTCTGAACAATATCAGACCCTATTATTTACGTATATTTCCTCTATATGAAAGAATATCATATTTTACACAGATTTCAAAATATTGAATAAATTTTTCTCAGATGAAATATTAAGACATGGCTCCTTGTGCAAGGGAGCCATATTCTATACACTTTCAAGACTACGCATTGAGGAGAGTCTTCCATTCGTCTTCCAAAGGGGGCGGTGGAGGCTCAGTCGGTAGCGCGCCTGGCTTGTAATCTGTAGTTCCCAGGTTCGAGTCCCAACTGGGTCAGCGTTGAGATTTATCTCCGCAAAATTCCCCGCCCTGCCCACGGTCAGTAGGGGACACCGATGGGCTTGGAAAGGCCGCCGTCCGTCGGATGGGACGTTAAGCCGTGGCCCCGTGTGCGGGAGAGCCATACCCTGTGCACGTTAAAGAACACGCTGGATGGCCTTGACAGGAGGCTACCATCTGTCTCCTAACAGCTGTTCCAGTGGGTCCCTTCCCCCAACCTTCTCTGAGCCTTCGGGGTCCATGTGACCTGGCCATTTAGCCCATGGTGTGCAAAAAAGTGCCGCTCAGAGGTAAAACAACCCAACCCAACGTCTTCCAAAACCGGTCCAGTGGAAACAATCCTCCTATCCATTTCTCTTTGCAATTTGGCAAAAATCAAGCGCCATTCAAAGGCACAACAACCCATTTCAATAAAAAAATTCTAGACTCGTAAATTTTAATTTCTCGATACGGTATTATGAAACATGAATGCCTATTTTGATTCCTATTTTGCTCAATAATATAATTTGTTACCTTATATTTCAATCCATTTTTTTGAGTTAGAAATACAGGGTGAATCTGAAAAAGTGGGCAAAACTTTACGGGGTGGTAGAACGCAGCTATACGAGCAATATTCGTCATAGAATGTATGGTCGAAACGCAAGCGGTGAGAAGTTAAAAGGTAGTTTTCCACTGTCACATTTAAAGAATGAACACAAGAAGGAGAGGAGATACTTCAGAAAACATTTTATTAACAGGAATGTAATTGAGGTACATGCTCAAAGAAATTGCTCAAAAGAGCTGCCGCCAGCTGTAATGCAGGCTTCACACCTGCGGGATAGGGACCGACGCACATTTGCGAAGACAACAGGCATTTCCCGAATATCGCCGGCAACAACGGCGATCGTGGCGACTAGATCCATATCGGTTTCAATGGGGCACTCGTAGATTAGGCTTTTCAAATGCATATCCGCCATTTCGTGGTTAGTATAACCAGCCATCCTCTCGGCAATCCACGGTAGAAATGCCGTTGGGTGCGAGGACCGACCCTTTTATACCATTTCCAACGCCACCTAGCGGCTCGCCGTTTGCGTTCCGCCCATACTTTCTAAGACGAATATTGCTCGTATAGCTGCGTTCTACCACCCTGTAAAGTTTTGCCCACTTTTTCAGATTCCCCCTGTATATAGCATACGACGTAATGAGTAGTCCTGGGTAGTCATCCTGCTAATGCCTGTTATTTTCGATCTTCTTGGTTTCTCTGTATCCTTACATATCTTTGGGGGAATATTGATTACACGGTCCTTGATATTACACCGAACAACACTTATTATATAATGCATTTAAACACTGATCGTCAGTGGGTAACTAATAATTTTATTCACTTCAAAAGAATAGGGGCGGGGGTGGCTCAGTCGGTAGCGCGCCAGGCTCGTAATCTGTAGTTCCCAGGTTCGAGTCCCAGCTGGGTCAGCGTTGAGATTTATCTCCGCAAAATTCCCCGCCCTGCCCACGGTCAGTAGGGGACACCGATGGGCTTGGAAAGGCTGTCGTCCGTCGGATGGGATGTTAAGCCGTGGCCCCTTGTGCGGGAGAACCATACCCTTTGCACGTTAAAGAACACGCTGGATATCTTTGACGGGAGGGTAACATTTGTCTTCCAATAGCTGTTCCAGTGAGTCCCCTCCCCCCAACCTTCTCTGAGACTTCGGGGTCCATGTGACCTGGCCATTTAGCCCATGGTGTGCAAAAAAGTGCCGCTCAGATGTAAAACAACCCAACCCTTCAAAAGAACATAAAATTAAAGTTAAAACCAGTTACATACCATATCGGTTTTAATAGTAACTCACGGATCTTGTGCAACTCACAGATTCTTCAGCGGTTTGTGTGAAGCAAGAACCCCTCCCCCAAGAAAAACATCCTCTGATATTTGTATCTGAATGCAAATATCGATATGAATCCTAAAATTAAAAAGGTTTACGTGATCGAGGATAATCGGAAGTATACGTTTCATTCAATTAATTCGACCCTAGTGAATTACTCTTCATTTATTATTATTATTTATTAAATTCTGATCAGAATTTCAATGGCTTTATCGCATTCCACTACTCTTAGCATTCGTGATGTTCTTGTCTTTCAAATGCAGTTTTTAGTTTCAGGAAATTCAGTGTAAACTAATGAAAAGAAACTGACTTAATTTCGGAGCGAAAAGGTTTCTATATTGTATTTTGTGTTATTGTATCTGGTTGTAAATATCCTCTGTTATTTTTAGACACATAAGATAAACTCAAAAGAAACAAATCTTGGGTCTATTTTTCCTTGTACAATTGGAGACATTATTGAGACTTAACTAGACCTAAATTGCCTTAACCCTTTCACGACTAAGGGAAACATTTTTCCCATTTTAAAATTGGTGATTGTCGTATTTAATTATAACCTTATCTGCATTTTTTATACAGAATGTCAAAATAGAACGTATCCGAACGCAATTACGTAAACGGGAACGTTTAGAAAACAAAAACAGAACTGTCAGGAAGCATAATATATGTACTATGTGCAATGTCCATCTTTGCCTCACTACCAAAAGAAATTGCTTCGCAGAATATCATAATTAGCACATCATTTTGTGTAGTAATTTATTTCACAATTTTGTATATTTCAGTTAACATTTTGTTCTAATAAACCAATAAATAAAAGACATTGCATAATAAGCCTAACTATAATTTGTTTTACCTTTATAGTCCATTGGGAAAAATATTTCCCATAAAATTCCAAAAAAACTACACATTGTTATGTATTTTTCTTACGATTTTTATTTATTTTACGTCTAAACAAACTAAAATAAACAGTTACATACTAATATTTACTCTTAGAGACCTTATGGTCCTGAAAGGGTTAATAATGCTAAATTGAAGGGCTTTCTTCTTCCTTATTTTAAAACAACACTGTTAGAGGTGCAATGATATAATTATGTTCAATCAGCCACTAAGTTAGCTTACCAAGGATATTTTATTGCAACCCTTGAATTCTGTTAGCACTCCTGTAGCGATGAACAAGTCTAGTTATAAATAGCCATCTGCTGAAACTACAAGCAAAGTTACCAATTCAGTAATTTTCATCCCGGGCGGGGGTGGCTCAGTCGGTAGCGCGCCAGGCTCGTAATCTGTAGTTCCCCAGGTTCGAGTCCCAAGCTGGGTCAGCGTTGCGATTTATCTCCGCAAAATTTCCCCGCCCTGCCCACGGTCAGTAGGGGACATCGATGGGTTTGGAAAGGCCGCCGTCCGTCGGATGGGACGTTAAGCCGTGGCCCCGTGTGCGGGAGAGCCATACCCTGTGCACGTTAAAGAACACGCTGGATGGCCTTGACGGGAGGCTACCATATGCTTCCCAACAGCTATTCCAGTGGGTCCCCTCCCCAACCTTCTCTGAGCCTTCGGGGTCCTTGTGGCCTGGCCACTTAGCCCATGGTGTGCAAAAAAGTGCCCCTCAGAGGTAAAACAATCCAATCCATTTTCATCCCACATTTTAATTCCTTTAAAATACCATCGGAAAAATTCGAATTCAATTCCCAACGAATATGCTTTTATTATGTAGTCTGTAGCCCCCTTCCTTTCTCTGGTATGTATTGATATTTACTGACAGAGTAAAAGTCAATATACGTTAACAGATTCTTGACATTAACATATAAATTCTTGGTTTCAAAGATTATGGATTTCTGATTGCTGCAGTTCCTGATTTAATGGCGAAAAGATTCGTGATTGCTTCAATTCAATTGCTGATATAAAGAACAACAGGGCCGGGATGGTGACTCAGTCGGTAGCGCGCCAGGCTCATAATCTGCAGTTCCCAGATTCGAGTTCCAGCTGTGTCAGCGTTGAGATTTATCTCTGCAAAATTCCCCGCCCTGCCCACGGTCAGTAGGGGGACACCGATGGGCTTGGAAAGGCCGCCGTCCGTCGGATGGGACGTTAAGCCGTGGCCCCGTGTGCAGGAGAGCCATACCCTGTGCACGTTAAAGAACACGCTGGATGGCCTTGACCATCTGTCTCCCAATAGCTGTTGCAGTGGGTCCCCTCCCCCAACCTTCTCTGAGCCTTCGGGGTCCTTGTGACCTGACCATTTAGCCCATGGTGTGCAAAAAAGTGTCGCTCAGAGGTAAAACAACCCAATAAAGAACAACAGATTTTCGATTATTTTAATTCAATATTTGAATAAAAAGCCAACAAATCTTTGACTGTTTCAATTTTGACATGAAAGGGTTGGGTTGTTTTACCTCTGAGCGGCACTTTTTTGCACACCATGGGCTAAATGGCAAGGTCACATGGATTCCGAAGGCTCAGAGAATGTTGGGGGAGGGGACCCACTAGAACAGCTGTTGGGAGACAGATGGTAGCCTCCCGTCAAGGCCATCCAGCGTGTTCTTTAACGTGCACAGGGTATGGCTCTCCCGCACACGGGGCTACGGCTTAACGTCCCATCCGACGGACGGCGGCCTTTACAAGCCCATCGGTGTCCCCTACTGACCGTGGGCAGGGCGGGAAATTTTGCGGAGATAAATCTCAACGCTGACTCAGCTGGGACTCGAACCTGGGAACTACAGATTACGAGCTTGGCGCGCTACCGACTGAGCCACCCCCGCCCCGACATAAAAGGAACGAGTGGGCTTCTATTCTACAAATTCTTCAGTTTCAATTCCCGATTTAAAGACCAACATCTCTTGATTGGTCCTCTCGTTAAAAATTAAATTTCATAAACCTTTTTATAATAAATGTGCCATTTTACCATGATGTAAAATGATTAATTTATCATCGACAGGTTTAGGTAATTTTATCAAACGATAACATGTTTCTGCCATTTTTTTGTTTCTGATTACTTTTGAAATTATAATTTCTTTCATATTATTACTCTTTCGTTTTACGCATGCTAGAGATGGCAAGTTTACATATTTTTACCTATTTAATTTTTTGTCATGCTAGGCATTTTTTTAGGCTAGTTTTAGGTATCTGAGTACTGACATTTTTGGTACAGTAAATTTAGTTCATGCTACTTTTGTGTATGCCATAGGTTGAGTCTCATAATCTGAATCCCAGGTTCGAGTCCAAGGTTCCCAGTTTCGAATCCAAGCTGGGTCAGCATTGAGATTTAAATAAAAAATAAATAAATAACCCCTCAAGCAGCTGCTTGCCACAGAGGTCTGACAGGAGCCTGTCAGTTTACATGTCATAGTAGAAGGTCTGTGAGGATAGCAGGATTTATCTCCGCAAATTATCATTTATCCGTCGGTCAGTAGGGGACACCGACAGGCTTGGAAAGGCCGCCGTCAGTCGGATGGATATTATCTGTCTCCCAACAACTGTTCAGTGGGTCTCCTCTCCCAACCTTCTCTGAGAATTCGGGGTCGTTGTGATCTGGCTACTTAGTCCATTGTGTGGAAAAAGTGCAGCTCAGAGGTAAAACAACCCAACTCCTCCAACAGGATAACGTGAAACAGCACTTGACACCAAAGAAAATCTTGGATAACTGGCATTTGAGTTACTTTCTCGCCCAGCGTATTATCTAGACCTAGCTCTTTCCAACTACCATCACTTTCGCTCTATAGTGTGTCAAATAGTGTGTCAAATATCATCATCATCATCATCATCCTCAAGCAGCCATGGGCTACGGAGGTCCAATCAGACCGTGCAATTTAGTTCTCCAAGCAAGTCTATCCTGAGCTACATCTACTGCATCTGGCCACTGCACACCAATTCTAACAAGGTCCTGTTTGACATTGTCTGCCCACCGCATCCTAGGTCTCCCCTTCTTTCTGAGGCCTTTAGGCACACTGTTCATAACCCTATTCGCCAATCTATAATTATTCATACGGGAAACATGGCCAAACCAACGGAGTCTCTCTCTGCACAATATGCTGCTTAAAGGAGGTTGCAAACTCCTTTGCCTAATCTCATCATTAGTTACAAAGTTGAACCACCTAATGCCCAAGATACTGCGTAAGCATCTGGAATCAAAAGCATCTAGTTTCCTGTTATCTTGTTTACAAAGTGTCCAAGTTTCACTACCATAACTAACCCTAGAAAGAACCAAACTATTATACAGTCTAATTTTAGTCTTTAGGTGTATACGCCTATTTCTCCACACTCTCCATAGATTCTTAAAAGTCCCAGCAGCAATCCCTATTCGTCTGTTAATCTCATGCCGCACATCACCATTATCAGTTACATAGCTCCCAAGATAATTAAACTGTGACACCTGCTCAAGACTGCAACCATTCAGATTAACTGAATCACAGCCTGCCTGACCAATTTTCATCACTTTAGTTTTCTCTCTGTTTATAACCAAACCTACTCTACTACCAGTCTCATCAACAGCTCGAATGAAAGAGTTCATCTCATCAACATCATTTGCCAAAAGGGCTAAATCATCAGCATAATCTAAATCAGAAATTTTCGTATCTCCAGCCCATTTAAGGCCAAAATCTTTCCCTTGAAGTGAATTTCGCATAACATAATCAATAACCAAGCTAAAGAGAAAAGGAGACAAAATGCACCCTTGTCGAACACCAGAAGTAATGCTAAACCAATTGCTACAAGCCTTACCAACTCTCACACACGACTCAGTGTTATTATAGAGAGCTTTCATAATGTTAACTAACTTGTCTGGTATACCATATGATCTCACAATCAACCACAAATTATGACGATCAACAGAGTCGAAAGCCTTTTTGAAATCAACAAAGCTAGCAACCAAAGGTTTCTGAAACTCTAAACATTTCTCAAGAATCTGCCTAAATGAAAATATCTGATCTACACATCCCCTACCACTTCTGAATCCACATTGCTCATCACGCAATTGCCTGTCAACCAGATTCTTAATTCTATTAAGCACAATCATGGAAAGAACTTTACCTGGAACAGAGAGTAGGCTGATACCCCTATAGTTATCACAAGAACTGCGATCACCTTTTTTGAAAATAGGGATAACAATAGCTCTGGTAAAATCCTTAGGAACCATGCCTTTATCATAAAAGATATTCAGAATTTCAGTCATCCAAGTGGTAACCGAAACATTCCCAGCTCTAAGCATTTCCGTAGTAATTTCATCTACCCCTGGGGATTTATGAAGTTTAAGTTTAGAAACAGCCAAACTAACTTCAGATTGTGTTATAGGGCCAACATTAAAGCCACCAATGCATCTATCATCATTGCAAACAATGGGAGTAGAACTAACTACATTGTTTAGAACATCACTGAAATGCTCAGCCCACCTAGCCATGACAGAATCCTCCCCTTCTATAACCTTACCTTGTTTATCCTTCAATCCTTGTATGCCTGTCCGTTTTCTACCACACAAAACATTAACTATCTGGTACAGCTCTCTGCTGTTGTGCTGTCTAACTGCTTCCTCGGCTTTGTCAGCCAAACCATCAAGCCAAAAATTTTTATCAGCAGCTAACTGATCCTTTACAAGTTTATTAAGGTCTCTGTAATGCTTTCTATTAGGACTAGTAGGGTATTGATTAAGGGCATTCCTGCAGTTCTTTCTTTCCGAAATAAGCTCAAGTGCCTTATCACTCAGATAATTTTGCCTCTTCTGCTCCTTTTTTCCTAAAAGAGTACTGTTAGTGTCCAAAAAAGCCTGTTTAAAATGATCCCATTCTTCCTCAACTTCAGTAGTAAGCAAACCATGACTGTCATAATGACTAAGTAACCTATCATGGTAAGCTTTGGCTATAACTGGATCTTTCAGAGCTTCAGTATTAAAAGTAAATTTTTTAACCCTAGCACAACACTTTTTAAGTTTAAGTTGCAACACACTTTTAACAAGGTAATGGTCAGATCCAATTTCAGCTCCCCTATATGCCCTGGTATTCCTAACAGAACTAGTCCATTTGCTGTTAATTAATATGTAATCAATCATATTCTTATGCAGCCCATCAGGTGAAACCCATGTGTACTTATGTATGTCGCGGTGTTTGTAATAAGTGTTAGTTATTCTGAATCCATTGAGTTTACTTACCTGTAGGAGACGTTGCCCATTGCTATTGCAGCTACCAATACCAAAAGGGCCTATTACTCCTCCCCAAAGGTCAGAGTCAGTACCAACTTTGGCATTGAAGTCACCAAGAACAAGGGTAATATCTCCTTTCTTGACAGAATTCAAAATATCCTGAAGTTGTTCATAAAACCTATCCTTCTCATCCTCATCGGCATCCTCAGTGGGGGCATAACAGCAGATAACATTCAAGTCTTTAACGCTTGTCTGAAATTTTGCTGTAAGAAACCTTTCATTAATGCACTCATATCCTAGAAGAGCATCACTAGCGTGTCTGCTGAGAAGCAGACCCACGCCTTGGTGATGCTTTTTGTCGTCCCTCCCTGAAAAGAGAAATTTAAGATTATTTTTAAGAATCTGACCTTTATCTGTCTATCTGGTCTCTTGCAAGCCGAGAATATCTAAATTATAACGGTGGAATTCTTGTGTGAGGACATCAAGAGAAAAAGCTCTGTGCAGAGTCCTCACATTCCAACTACCTATGGAGAGAAAATGGTTAGTGGGATGTTTAAAGAAACTATGTTTATTGAGAGAGGGAATGCCGACAATATCAAACAGCCCCCTAATCGCAGACATGGGACAAAGACCCGTTCCCCCACTACTAAAGGCTGAAGCCATCTACACTGGAAGACTTCCTCCAATGTAGAATTTGACGATGCCAATAGAAGCAAAGAGTTCAGGTGCCTGCGATGACTTCTGCTCAGGATTATCCACCAGCTGATAAACATATCCTGTGGATCTATTCACTTGGGGCTGTCAACCCACAAACAAAAAGAAAACACAGCGGAAGATTTTCCCTCCACAGAAGCCCACCAGTGCAGCAAAATCAGGATCCATAATCAAGCTCAGAGCCATATATCTGTCCAGTCCAGTAGGTTTATATGGTCAGCACCAGGACCCTGTGTGGTTGACCACTCCTCAGCAGGGTAGAAAAAAAAGAAAAGTAGCCATAGTTGTCCAGATCAGTAGGCCACACTAATCTGGCAGCCCTCCCCTTCCGTTCACTTCCACAAGAGAGTATCTCTTTTTAAAGTTACTAACGGTCCGCACCACGAGAAGGCGGGGTTGGACATTAGGTGCTAGGCCTGGCCGGTTCTATGCATCATCACAGGGGATTGGTGCATAGCTCTCCTTCCAGTGACTACCTAGCTACCATTTACAGACCAATATATAGTGTGTCAAAATATTTGACACACTATAGAGCGAAATCGGTGTCAATATCGGAAATATTTGACAATATCGGTGTCAAATATTTCAGGAAGTCAAAAATGGATGTCGGGAGTTCTTCATCTCGAAGGAACACGCATGATATCGAAGAAGTATCGAATCACTTGCTGACAGATGGCTATGAATTATTGAAAATGATAGTTTTTATTATGCTGGGTAAGGTTCTTTATTTATATGGTAATAATCATTTCTCAAGTAGACAATAAAACGCCAATAATCATGAATCATCCTAATATTAAAATAATTGTATCATACATATTACACTTGGTGATACAATAATAAAAGAAATAATCTGTCAAGCAGCTGCTTGCCGCAGAGGTCTGACAGGAGCCAATCAGTTTATACGCTAGAGTATAAAGTCTGTGAGGATGGCGGAACCTCATCCGAAACAAAAAACATGCATGCCTTACCCGAGGCTCGAACGCAGGTCCCTTTCATCAGTAGTTAAGCACGCTAACCAATGAGCAACTGGACGCCGATACAATAACAGTATTATCAAATATTTTCTAGTTTTTCGATTTCGGATAACATATAATTAGATACATTTAAGTTTGATATTCATTAAGAAATAAGTCAAATTTTTCGTTTAATGTTTATTATTAACGATATTTTACTATTTTCATTAATTGTTATTCATTATTAGGATTTTTATTATTTATAATTATTTAAACGATAGTATTCAGCAGTGGTAAGATCTCTCTCTCTTCATTAGGATGAATTTCATGAGTCTTAACATAGGGTTACTTGAAAATACCTATTTTTCTTGAGAAGCCAACAAGAAACAGACTCCCCGATGATTTGGGCGGGGGTGGCTCAGTCGGTAGCGCGACAGGATCGTAATCTGCAGTTCCCAGGTTCGAGTCCCAGATGGGTGAGAGTTGAGATTTATCTCCGCAAAATTCCCCGCCCTGCCAACGGCCAGTAGGGGACACTGATGGACTTGGGAAGGCCACCGTCCGTCGGATGGGACGTAAAGCCGTGGCCCCGTGTGCGGGAGAACCATACCCTTTGCACGTTAAAGAACACGCTGGATATCCTTGACGAGAGGGTACCATTTGTCTTCCAATAGCTGTTCCAGTGAGTCCCCTTCCCCCAACCTTCTCTGAGCCTTCGGGGTCCTTGTGACCTGGCCATTTAGCCCATAGTGTGCAAAAAAGTGCCGCTCAGAGGTAAAACAACCCAACCCCGATGATTTAATAACAGTGGCATTCGCAAGGAGGAATTCAGATAGACCGAAAAAAGTACTTCCTCGACTGCTCCACTGATATAGATTGAATTATTTTGTAAATGTATCGAATATCTATCATGAAAATTTCAAAGACCAATTCACTTACAGCCTTAAGTTTCGCTGACGCTTTTTGCAGGTTCCTTCTTATATCTTTTCACTTGCTTATCTTTTCCTCCCGTGTGAAAAACAATCGATAGAATATATCGTTTTTTAGGCCTGGGTGGCAGAGCGAGTGAAAGATATTAGTTGCCTACTTTGATAGTGGATGCGTCTGAGCCTCGTTTTCTTTCACGAGGGGCAGTCTACACACTATACTGAAGGATACCTGATAAGGAGAGAAGAAGTTATGGACTCTAGAAAGCAGCCTTTTTCATCTTGTGCCTCGTGACTTAGATTCAATAACTTACAAGCGTTCTACGCAATGAAAAAAATATCTGAAACTTTCCTCCAAGGTACTCTGTGGACTATAAACATCATGGTTTAATATTGCGTTATATGTCTGAATTATATAGAATGATTTCTTTTGGAAAAAGTATACGTAAGAGCATTTTTTGCTTCTCAACGTTTCTTCTTTAGCCCTCATATTTTTGCATTTTTTTATGTATATTCTTCTTTAGCTCCAAATACATTTTTATTGAAACGTTAGAAAAGTGCTTTTGTTTTATTTGCTTTATACTCTTTCTTTGTTTTTTTCGCCCCATAATGTTCCCTTTTAATGATTTATGCCTCAACAGAGTCTACATGGGTCAGGGGTGGCTCAGTCGGTAGCGCGCCAGGCTCGTAAACTGTAGTTCCAGGTTCGAGTCCCAGCTGTGTCAGTGTTGAGATTTATCTCCGCAAAATTTCCGCGCCCTGCCCACGGTCAGTAGGGGACATCGATGGGCTTGGAAAGGCCGCCGTCCGTCGGATTGGACGTTAAGCCAATAAAAATAGCCCCGTGTGCGGGAGAGAAAAAACCCTGTGCACGTTAAAGAACACACTGGATGGCCTTGACGGGAGGCTACCATCTGTCTCCCAACAGCTGTTCCAGTGGGTCCCCTCCCCCAACCTTCTCTGAGCCTTCGGGGTCCATGTGACCTGGCCATTTAGCCCATGGTGTGCAAAAAAGTGCCGCTCAGAGGTAAAACAACCCAACCCTTATGCATCTTTCAAAAATTAAAAAATAGCTACCAACAAGTATTTTTAAACTAGATATGACAATAATTAAAACCCGAGACACTAAAATCATTTTAAACATAATGCTTCTTAAATCCTATCAAAAGAAGCACGATATTTTCTTTTCATTTGAAGGTTCTTTTGAAATCACAAATATCATGTTGTAAGATACAGATTTATGAACACAAACCCAATAAAAATAGCTCAAAAATTTCTTTCGAATGCATAGCAGAAAAATAAGAAACAGAGTGGCTGAAACATTGACCCTTCATAGCGTATGTCCTAAATAAAATCCACCGCCAGCTATTGAAGCCAGATCAGAGTCTCATCAATCAATTTAGCCACCCTCAGCTGACAGGCCTATCATCAGTGAGAAACCACGCTACTAGTGATGTGGTGATCGTCTGTATTATCAGCTGGGTACCAGGGATCTTCTAAGCTAAATTGGATTTTACGTGCTTCAGGGAAGAAAGATTTTAAAAGGTGTTGAAAGGCGGGAGAGACTCAGAGGTTAGTTCGTTGCGCTTTAAGAGAAAAAATAAGTTGATAGATAGGTTTAAGGCGAAAGCGAATTTAGAGAGCTATGCTGGCTCGTTAAATGATTGGCAAGGTGTGAAGAATTAGAGCGAACGATATGGCCGGGTTTGAAAAGGAAAGTGGAATGAGAAACTACAAAAACGGAGAATTTCGTGCGGAATTGAAATGACATGGGAACTTGAATTAGCTCACTTACCAAATTCAGATATCGTAAATTGGACAATTTTCATTTCGCACTTGAAAAATAATTCGCAACAGTAGGATTAATGGATTCTTTGAATATAAAGGTTTTTTGCCTTTAGGGGTGAGGAAAGGAGGCTTTGGGTTGGGTTGTTTTACCTCTGAGCGGTTGGGACGGGGGTGGCTCAGTCGGTAGCGCTCCAGGCTCGTAATCTGTAGTTCCCAGGTTCGAGTCCAAGCTGGGTCAGCGTTGAGATTTATCTCCGCAAAATTCCCCGCCCTGCCCACGGTCAGTAGGGGACACCGATGGGCTTGGAAAGGCCGCCGTCCGTCGGATGGGACGTTAAGCCGTGGCCCCGTGTGCGGGAGAGCCATACCCTGTGCACGTTAAAGAACACGTTGGATGGCCTTGACGGGAGACTACCATCTGTCTCCCAACAGCTGTTCCAGTGGGTCCCCTCCCCCAACCTTCTCCGAGCCTTCGGGGTCCATGTGACCTGGCCATTTAGCCCATGGTGTGCAAAAAAGTGCCGCTCAGGGGTAAAACAACCCAACCCAACCCTCTGAGCGGTACTTTTCTGCACACCATGGGCTAAATGGCCAGGTCACATCGACCCCGAAGGCTCAGAGAAGGTTGAGGGAGGGGACCCACTGGAACAGCTGTTGGGAGACAGATGGTAGCCTCCCGTCAAGGTAATAAAGCGTGTTCTTTAATGTGCACAGGATATGGCTCTCCCGCACACGGGGCCACGGCTTAACGTCCCATCTGACGGACGGCGGCCTTTCCAAGCCCATCGGTGTCCCCTACTGGCCGTGGGCAGGGCGGGGTGTTTTGCGGAGATAAAACTCAACGCTAGCCCAGCTGGGACTCGAACCTGAGAAATGCAGATTATGAGCCTAGCGTGCTACCGACTGAGCCTCCCCCCCCCGCCCCCAGGGAAGGAGGCAAATGTAGCTTATGAGCAGTTTTGGAGGATTGATTTCACCTCGTAAATCCTGAGATTACTTGATATGTAAGCATTTATTACTAAATAAATAAATAAATATCCCTCAAGCAGCTGCTTGCCACAGAGGTCGGACAGGAGCCTGTCAGTTTATATGCCATAGTAGAACATCTGAGAGGATGGCAGGACCTCAGCAGAAAAACGACACATACAACCATGCCTTACCCGGGGCTCGAACCCAGCTCCCTTAGACCAGTAGCCAAGCGCGCTAATCACTCGGCCATTATTCAGTATTAAATTTGGAGAAGAAAACTTGATTTGCTTTAAAAATAATCAGAAAATAAGCATAAGGAAACTATTTTTTCTACAGTGGCATTTAAATCATACTCTTTCGTCTTTATACTCTTCGTCTTTTGCTATCCAGGAAAAAATAAACACTTTTGAATTTGTATAGTGAGGATTTTATGTAATTTCAATAATCGATTTCATTCTTACTAATAATCTCTTCACACTTGTTCAAAGGGGCGGGGTGGCTCAGTCGGTAGCGCGCCAGGCTCGTAATCTGTAGTTCCCAGGTTCGAGTCCCAGCTGGGTCAGCGTTGAGATTTATCTCCGCAAAAATTCCCCACCCTGCCCACGGTCAGTAGGGGACTCCGATGGGCTTGGAAAGGCCGCCGTCCGTCGGATGGGACGTTAAGCCCTGACCCCATGTGCGGGAGAGCCATACCCTGTGCACGTTAAAGAACACGCTGGATGGCCTTGACGGGAGGCTACCATCTGTCTCCCAACAGCTGTTCCAGTGTGTCCCCTCCCCCAACCTTCTCTGAGCCTTCGGGGTCAATGTGACCTGGCCATTTAGCCCATGGTGTGCAAAAAAGTGCCGCTCAGAGGTAAAACAACCCAACCCAACAAGACAAAGCCCTATCTCATCGCTCCCGTTTAGCGAAGGACTGTTTGGAGGAGCATTCCAGTGAGTTGACAAGCCTCGAATGGTCCTCTCACTCTCAGAATTTGAACACTTTTGAACGTCTGTGGAACGAAGTGGAGCGATGCATTTTAGCCCGAAACTCATCACTAGTAACTCTTGTCGCTTTCCAGATAGTTGTCTTGGATTCACCAGCCGCAAACAACCCTAACGTTTCCAACACCTGGCACAGTCCATGCCACGACGTGTTTCTGCTGTTGTGAGGGCAAAAGGTAGACCCACACGTTATGTGGGTGTGTATAATAAGTTGTCCTTTCAGTGCATTGCATCAATGCATAGTACAACTCAAAACGTTTTTAATTTATCTATATATATTTTATCTGTAAAAACAAACAATTATCTCTTAAAACCAAAAATGTTGCCCTTTACCACCCTAACCCCTTTGGTTAAGGGTTGGGTTGTTTTACCTCTGAGCGGCACTTTTTTGCACACAATTGGCTAAATGGCCAGGTCACATGGACCCCGTAGGCTCAGAGAAGGTTGAGGGAGGAGACCCACTGGAACAGCTGTTGGGAGACAGATGGTAGCTTCCCGTCAAGGCCATCCAGCGTGTTCTTTAACGTGCACAGAATATGTCTCTAACGCACACGGGACCACGGCTTAACGTCCCATCCGACGGACGGCGACCTTTCCAAGCCCATCGGTGTCCCCTACTGACCGTGGGCAGGGCGGGGAATTTTGCGGAGATCAATTTCAACGCTGACCCAGCTGGGACTCGAACCTGAAAACTACAGATTACGAGCCTGGCGCACTACCGACTGAGCCACCCCCGCCCCTCCTTTGGTTAAGGGGTCAACGCATTGTCATCAATGGAAACGTCGCCACCGTCACATTCCACCACCAAAATTTCAAATTTCTAGCATAAATACATCGTTTATAATAATCGTTTGAATTTTTTATATTTTCAAAAATTTCCACCGTTAGAGGGTACAATTACAGCTTTTGGAAGATTCAAAAAGTTTGAATCGTGATATGTTATTAGTATCTAGTCAACTTAAAAAGAGTTTTTAAATTTATATCTAAAAAAAAACACTTATATCTTAAAACAAACCAATTTCATTTTCTCACCTTCCCCACTGGGCAGGGGTGGCTCAGTCGGTAGCGCGCCAGGCTCGTAATCTGTAGTTCCCACGTTCGAGTCCCAGCTGGGTCAGCGTTGAGATTTATCTCCGCAAAATTGCCCGCCCTGCCCACGGTCAGTAGGGGACACCGATGGGCTTGGAAAGGCCGCCGTCCATCGGATGGGACGTTAAGCCGTGGCACCGTGTGCGGGAGAGCCATACCCTGTGCACGTTAAAGTGCACAGGGTATGGCTCTCCCGCACACGGGGCACACGTGTGCGGGAGAGCCATACCCTGTGCACGCTGGATGACCTTGACGGGAGGCTACCATCTGTCTCCCAACAGCTGTTCCAGTGGGTCCCCTCCCCCAACCTTCTCTGAGACTTCGGGGTCCTTGTGGCCTGGCCATTTAGCCCATGGTGTGCAAAAAAGTGCCGCTCAGTGGTTAAACAACCCAACCCAACTCACCTTCCCTACTTCTAAGGGGTCAACTCATTGTTGCGTTGCCATTGAAAACATCGCGAGCTTCACATTTCACCACCAAAATTTTAAATTTCTAACGTAAATACATCGTTTGCAGTAATTATATATATCATCATCATCATCATCCTCAAGCAGCCATGGGCTACGGAGGTCCAACCAGACCGTGCAATTTAGTTCTCCAAGCAAGTCTATCCTGAGCATTTTTGGTATTTTCAAAAATTAAATTTTCGCCCTAGTTTTAGAAAGCTTTGGAAAGTGCAAATCGTAATATTTCACGAATATCTATTCAACACAAAAATATTTTTAATACACCTCCATAAACAAAACAGTTCGATGTTTACAGACGACAAAGTAATCTCGTTTTCTTTTTTAAAAACGAGATAAAAAATACACTTTAAATTCACATCACTCAGATTTTCTAAGAAAAGAATTATTTTGTAAACGGGGAGAAATCCCTTTCACTCTCCTCCAAACATCTGGGAATTTAGTTCTTTAAATTTTGCATCAGAATTAAAGACATGAATTATTTCAACTCATTATTTTTGAAATGAATGCACTTTAGTTGATGGAAACGTAAGTGAGGTCACTATTACAGAAAATTGCAGCATCATTCATGTCTTATAAATAGCAACGATAGGAAAAAAGCCAACATCCCTTTCCATCCATCACACTGACATCATTCTTCTTTTTCTCTTAGAGTCAATTTCCATGTTTGAAAGATCAATATTTCAACAATATCTCTTTTTAGCTCACGATAACAAGCAGCCTTAACTTCCTTTTTCAATGTTACAACAAAATAAGATCACAGATCTTTTCTTTTTTTTTACTTACACTCATCACTTCGAAGATCAGGAAAATTCCTAGTTAACGTAGGATACAATTATTCTGCTTCGTCCGCTTTAAATATATTTCACTTCGTACTCTCTTAACAAGTCTGGAAAACGAGCTATAAAACTTGACCATGCAGCTCATTTTAGTTTTTTTTAACGAACTTTCGCTGGCTTTCAAAATTTATAGGATTAACATATAACCGCAAGAAAGTGGCAAATCGATTATGGATTATCCTCACTCACGAACAGTCCTAAACCCTACTTTTTACCTTGTCATTACAAGGTAAAAAGTAGATTAAAACAATTTGATCTTTCGAAACTCTTATTTTTGTCATCAGCGTGTTTTATTGGATTTTATTGTGACGACAGTGAAATATGACAACAATTGATCACCACAGTAACAACGTAATGAGATTATTAGGTTTTCAACGGCATTTTTTGAATCTTTCTCTTCAAATATCTTTCTTTTGGAATCTCTTTAAGTGATAATACATTTTAAACATAGATAGATAGATAGATAGAGAGTTTATTCTCAGAATATGCAGTACTTTACATTTACATGTTTTTTACCTTAGAACTGAAGTTATAATGAAATATATATAATGTTGTATTTCTCAGATACACAATTTTAAGTATTACATTTTCTAATATGTATTCTTCTTTATACATAGTTTGTCCAATAAAAATCATATATTTATTCATACCATATATATGGAAAATTTTAATATTATATTTCATTAGTGTTTTATAATTTTACCTACATTTTTCAGTACAAGTCTGAGAAAAAATGTTGAGTCTTCCAAAGAGCAAAAACTCGCTTGTGGAAGAAATTTAACAGTTATGTTGTAATAAAATGAAAAGGCAACATGCTTCAGTTTCACATTTCCTCACACTTTGCTGGCTTGATCAAAAATCTAAGTAAATATTTAACTAATTTATAAGTTTGAAAATTATCATTAAGAATAAATGAAATGAAAAAAAATAAAAAATAAAAAGACTTTACTGGGTAGAAAAACAGAAAAAATATAAAAATCTATATTGAACTATGCGTTAGTAAGTGGTTCAGTTGAGCACCTTAAGGGCAACTCAGTATCAAATGAAATTTTATTACATTTAAATCTCTTTTATTTCCAAAACATAGTCTCAATATTTACCACATTTAAACCCATTTTCTTAATTCCTTATAGAAAAAGTTATCATTTCTTATTCCTTTGATGTACTCTGGTAAGCAGTTAAAAAACTTTAGCGCCAAATAAACATAATGTTTTTCAACAATAGTTTTGTTCGCTTTTAAATCAAGTAAGAAAAGATTTTTTGACAGTCGAGTATTCTTTTCAAATGTCCGTAAAGTTTGAACATTAAAATTCATCCTTATGTATTTCAGTACCTGAAATACATATAATTTCCTTATTTGTAAAACATCTAATTCATTGTATACATTTGCAACGCTTTCAAATTTTCTTAGTTTCATCATGCATCTAATTATGTGATTCTGCACATAGTGTAACGGTTTGATTGTTGTCAAATAGACTCCACCCCACGATAATAAACCATAGAGCAAATAAGATTTAATCCAAGAAAAGTAAATAATTTTCAATAAAGATAAATTTATGAATTTCCGGATATAATAAATTTTAGGTATAATGCAGTTAATCTTTTTAACAACATCAGATATTTGTATTTTCCAGGACATCTTTCTGTCAATAAGAATACCCAAATATTTATAGCATTCAAACCCCTCAATTTTGTCACAATTGCAATTTTTTCCAGCACAAACTTCAGAGTGGAAAATGATCCTGTCACGAAAAAAAATCAATCTCATTTTCTCTTGGTCTAATAAAAATATATTTCGTCTTCTTTGTATTTAAAAAGAGTTTATTAAATTTTAGCCACGTTCTTATTTCTATCCAGTCGCTATTTATATTCTCTAAAATTTGCTTTTCCTCTCCAGAATATATTAGTGCAGCATCATCTGCAAATGAAATCATTTTACCATTCAAATCCAATGTACAGAAGTCATTTATATAAAGTTAAAAAAAATAAAGGTCCCAAAACAGAACCCTGAGGGACACCAACTTGAGCATTTGTTTCTTCACTAAAATATTTTTCAATTTTTACTTTTTGCTTCCTATTCATTAAATAGCTCCTAATCCATGAAAGCAAATTTCCCCTAACACCACTGGTTTTTAACTTTTCTAATAATATATCATGATTCACTGAATCAAAAGCTTTTTACAAATCTAAAAAAATAACTGTTTTAACACTTTGATTTAAATTTCTGTAAATTTGCGTAGTCATTTCTAAAATCGCAGTTTGAGTATTCAAACCTTTTCGAAATCCAAATTGGTTTGGGGCACATAAATTGTGCATATCCCAAAAGTTAACAATATTTTTTAACAATTTTTTCAAGAATCTTAGAAAAGTTGATAGAAGCGAAATCGATCTGTAATTTTCAATTGCCTTAGTATCACCATTTTTAAACACCGAAATAATTAAGGCAGTTTTTAAAATTTCAGGGAACACACCTTCTACAAAAGAAAAGCTTATAAGTTTACAAAATATAGTTCTATTTTCCGGAAAAATATTTTTAATAGTGGTAACTGTAATTTCGTCCAAACCAGGTGATTTTCCCTCCTTTAGTATAGTATCAAAAATTTCTTGTTTTGGTATATAAGGGAAAAAAATAGAATTAGGCATTTTACATTTTAAATAACTTATTATCTCTTCTATTTTGGTTTCATTATGTAGATTTTGTTTACATAATGAAGAAATCACCTCAGTAAAATAATTGTTAAATTTATTAACAAATTCCTGCGGCTTTTCATCAAACCGAAGTAAATGATTTCTATCCGTGATAATTTGAGGAGAATTGCCCTTTACTTTTATTCCGTCACACATTTCATTGATAGTTTCCCAATTTTTTTCAGCATTATTCCATTTTTTATAAAAATATTTTTATAATAATCCTTTTTAGCTTCCCTAATAACATTAGTTAACATATTTTTATATCTTCTATAGCAGTTATTTTCATCCAAGTTTTTGTTATTTAGATCTTTTATATAAATTTCTTTTAAAATTGATTGAATTAACAATAGTTTCTGTTATCCATGGTTTGAGCTTTTTAATTTTCTTTTTAGAGTACTCAATCTGCGCATCTTTGATTAATAGAGTTAATTCCCTTAGAAATGCATCAAATGCTAAATTCACATTTACCTGTCTCTCGACATGATCCCATGATTTTTTTGACAATAACGTTTTCAATTTAGTCCATGGCCGAGTGGTTAGCGCGCTTCGCTACTGATCTAAGGGACCTGGGTTCGAGCCCCGGGTAAGGCATGGCTGTTTGTGTCGCTTTTCTACTGAGGTCCTGCCATCCTCTCAGACCTTCTACTGTGGCATATAAACTGTCAGGCTCCTGTCAGACCTCTGTGGCAAGCAGCTGCTTGAGGGGGTATATTTATTATATTGAATCTTAGTAAAATTTGTAAAAAGCTTTTCGGTAGAACCATCTCTATAAAAACCACACTTTATATTACCTCCAACAAAAAATGATCTGAGTCAATTTTAACAATATATGTAGTTACAGTATCTAATCTAAAATTTCTAATGTGAAGATGATCTAGGCAGGTTTTACTACTTACCCTAGTAACAGAAGCATGACAGGAATAGAAACCATTTGAATTTATCATTTGTAAAAATTTATTTTGTGTCGATCATCAGATAATAAATCCAAATTAAAATAGCCTGTCATTATCATACTATTTCGTTTAACACAGTTAAGCCATGTTGCGAATTCATCAATAAATTCTAATTTACTGAATTCATGCGATCTATAGATTGCAACAAGGCCAAGTTCGCAATTGAATGCTTTTATATGCAATTCCACTAAGTCAGCAGTTTTAAAATCAGAAAAAATCTGGTTCACTTCCCATCCTTCTTTAATGTAAAAAATTACTCCTCCTGACCTTTTTTTCTACCTACATTTACAGTATTCTTTATATTCATCTATTTTATATAAAGCTATTTCCTCTTCTTTTACCCAAATCTCAGTAAGTACTATAATTTCTGGTTTTAATTCAATTAAATTTAAGAATACCACAAAATGATCAAAATTTTTTCTCAGACTTCTTATATTTCCCTGTATAATATTTATTCCACAGCCCCAACAAAAAAATTTTATCACAAACATTTTTTTATCGATTTCAATAACATTGGAATAATAATCATTTATCATATACAATTCTTTAATTTCATCATCATCTATAATACTCCGAACATCATCCGAACCAAAATCAGAAACAGTAACATCATTCTGCATGTCATACGACAAAAAAGCAGCCATTTTACATGCATTTCCCAATAATTAAATATTTCACTCATAGAAACTTAACTATCTCAGTTTATCTAGATCCTGAAAGTTCATGATTCTAACCGAAATTTCTTCTTTTCGCATAAAGATCTTAGAGTCTCTGACCTAAACGTACTTGTAGTCCAACTCGCGCTGTTTTTCCTTTGCCTTAAATAATAGCTGTTTGTTTTCTTGTGTCAAGTGTCAGCACCGAATCCTTAGTAGGTGGGGTTGGGTTGTTTTACCTCTGAGCGGCGTTTTTTGCGCACCATGGGCTAAATGGCCAGGTCAATGGACCCCGAAGGCTCAGAGAAGGTTGGGGGAGGGAACCCACTGGAACAGCTGTTAGGAAACAGATGGTAGCCTCCCGTCAAGGCCATCCAGCGTGTTCTTTAACGTGCACAGGGTATGGCTCTCCCGCACACGGGGCCACGGCTTAACGTCCCATCCGACGGACGGCGGCCTTTCCAAGCCCATCGGTGTCCCCTACTGACCATGGGCAGGGCGGGGAATTTTGCGGAGATAAACCTCAACGCTGACCCAGCTGGGACTCGAACCTGGGAACTACAGATTACGAGCCTGGCGCGCTACCGACTGAGCCACCCCCGCCCCCAATAGTAGGTGGGGGAGGACCTCTAATTGAAGGTCGTAAAAATTAGTCTTTGGGCTCGCAGATGAGGCGGGAGAGAAGACTAGTAAAACGGAAGGCGTCGTTTAGAGTGGGAACAATGAAATGGAATTTTATTGCAATTACTGCACTGATGGTCCGGTGAGAGCGCTGAAGGTCAGTCGACACTATCCGGGTATGCAGATGCCAACTCCAAACGGGAGAGAGGAGAAAACACGTCCGTTCAGAACGACCGTTCACTCAGAATGATCAAATGAAGGACATCAGTATATCATACTCTGTGAAACTGGAATTGCCCTATCCCAAAGCAGGGAACATTTGCATCAGAAACGGAGTGGGGGTTGACATTAATCAGTTGAGAGTAATATGAATGAAGTACCCATGTTTTACTCTCAGAATGCGAGTGGGCCAGGAGACCATTGGTTCAGTTCCGCTAATCCCCAACCACCAAAAAGCTCGTCTAAACTGGTACCGCCAACATGTCACTTGTAGTCTTGAAAAATGGGATAATGTGTTGATTTAGCCTACACCAGATTCTGTAGGGTGTTTAATCTGGAGGGAATGAGGAATGCGAAATCATCCTTCTAATATCAGAAAAAGGGATACTTATGGAGGAGGATGGTGTGCTGGTTTGCGGTGGCATAACCATCAACGGTCGTACTCTTTATCAAGTGTTCGATGGAGGCTCTGTAAATGTTTAATGATACAAGTTGTTGGATGTTTTTACCTGTCAGCAGCACTTCTTTGCACACAATGTGCTGGAGCGGGGGTGGCTCAGTCGGTAGCGCGCCAGACTCGTAATCTGTAGTTCCCACGTTCGAGGCCCAGCTGGGTCAGCGTTGAGATTTATCTCCGCAAAATTCCCCGCCTTGCCCACGGTCAGTAGGAGACACCGATAGGCTTGGAAAGGCCGCCGTCCGTCGGATGGGACGTTAAGCCGTGGCCCCGTGTGCGGGAGAGCCATACCCTGTTCACGTTAAAGAACACGCTGGATGGCCTTGACGGGAAGCTACCATCTGTCTCCTAACATCTGTTCCAGTGGGTCCCCTCCCCCAACCTTCTCTGAGCCTTCGGGGTCCATGTGACCTGGTCATTTAGCCCATGGTGTGCAAAAAAGTGCCGCTCAGAGGTAAAACAACCCAACCCACACAATGTGCTAAATGGCCAGATCATAAGGATACCGTGTTTATTAGAGAAGGTTGAGGGAGAAGACAGCTGTTGACTCCCGTCAAGACAATCCAACATGTTCACCAACAGGTCACCTGAAGGACGGCGGCCTTATCAAGCCCGTCGGTGTTCCCTACTGACTGTGGGCAGGGCGAAGAGTTTTGCGGAGGTAAATCTCAAAGATGGCCCAGGTGGTAATCGAACCTGGGAACTGAAAATTACCAGTTTCGCGCGCTACCAACTAAGTCACCCCCCCCCCCTCCCTGTGATACAGGTTGGGTTGGGTTGTTTTACCTCTGAGCGGCACTTTTTTGCACACCATGGGCTAAATGGCCAGGTCACATGGACCCCGAAGGCTCAGAGAAGGTTGGGGGAGGGGACCCACTGGAACAGCTGTTGGGAGACAGATGGTAGCCTCCCGTCAAGGCCATCCAGCGTGTTCTTTAACGTGCACAGGGTATGGCTCTCCCGCACACGGGGCCACGGCTTAACGTCCCATCCGACGGACGGCGGCCTTTCCAATCCCATCGGTGTCCCCTACTGACCGTGGGCATAGCGGAGAATTTTGCGGAGATAAATCTCAACGCTGACCCAGCTGGGACTCGAACCTGGGAACTACAGATTACGAGCCTGGCGCGCTACCGACTGAGCCACCCCCGCCCCCTGTGATACAGGGAAGAGATGCTTGAATCATATATTCGACCTTTTCGAGATTCTGGTTGGTGCTGATTTTTTGTTTATGTACGACAGTGTCCGTCCTCATAGAGCAAATCTGGTGCAGGAATGCTCCCAGATAAACGGAAAATATTCAACAACGAGTGACATAGCCAGCAGGGGCAGCTCGTGACTAAAATGGTTGACTAGAGCAGGGAGAGAGATTTGGAAAGTTTTTGGAGAGATGGCTTATATTGAATTGAACCGCGATACGAAGATCCCATAATTCATATATTCTTTTTTTTAGCTATTTTCAAAACGCAATATTTGGGGAAAATTTCGGTAAAAAAACTTGGAAAAGCGTTGGAAATGCATTTTTGTGTTTATTCAGCACTTGCCCCTCTTGTATATATATATACACCTATATATATACAAGTCCGGATCTAGAAAAAACTAGGGATGAAAAAACGAGAGGAAAAAAATCGAGGTCAAGAAACAAAAATGAACCGAATAAATGTAAAATTCGGGAGGGGGGGGGGATAGATTTACAATGCTGTATGGTATTTCACCCCGTTTTACAGGTCTTTAAAAACTTCTTGAAAATGTACAAAATATAAATAAGTTTAATATTTTTGTCTCTATTTCCCCTACTAGTATTCTGAAGGGAGGGAAGGACCTTTTGTCCCATATTTATATATATATATATTTTCCTCTCCGTTCTAGTGGTATTTCAAACACCTATTCGTGAAAAATATGTAAAATATATGGGTTTATTATTTTACTCAGTTCTGATTATTATTATTACACAAAAGGCCGGTAGAGGCGGGGGTGGCTCAGTCGGTAGCGCGCCAGGCTCGTAATCTGCAGTTCCCAGGTTCGAGTCCCAGCTGGGTCAGCTTTGAGATTTATCTCCGCAAAACTCCTCGCCCTACCCACGGTCAGTAGGGGACACAGATGGTCTTAGAAAGGCCGCTGTCCGTCGAATGGGACGTTAAGCCGTGGCCCCGTGTATAAGAGAGTCACACCTTATGCACGTTAAAGAACACGCTGGATGGCCTTGACGGGAGGCTACCATCTGTCTCCCAACAGCTGTTCCAGTGGGTCCCCTCCCCCAACCTTTTCTGAGCCTTCGGAGTCCTTGGGACCTGGCCATTTAGCCCATTGTGTGAAAAAGTGCCGCTCAGAGGTAAAACAACCCAGAAGACCGGAAGGTGCTCCGTCAACACACTGATACCGGACAAGAAAAAGTACATGAAAATTTTAAACATTTGAGAAATGGTGATAAGTCGAATCTCTTCAGTCTAAAATAAAAACATCAATTCTTGTAGAAGTGACAATCTCGCTGGGAAGGGAGTTCTATACTCTTCTAACACGGCACACAAAGGAATGGTACTTACAGTTCTTTCGAGCATAAGGTACGTCTACCATAAGATATGATACCCTGTGCACATTAAAGAACACGCTAGATGGCCTTGACGGGAGGCTACCATCTGTCTCCCAACAGCTGTTCCAGTGGGTCCCCTCCCCAACCTTCTCTGAGCCTTCGGGGTCCTTGTGACCTGGCCATTTAGCATACAATGTGCACTTGTTCTTCTGTTGACAAGGTTGAATATGCGAGTACCTACGTTAGAGTGAGTTATTCCATGAATAAGTTTATAACATGTTTTCAAGTCCAAACATTACTCTTCTCCACTCCAAGGAATGCAAAGAACACCTTTTCAACCTTTCTTCGTGCAGCATGTTTTAAAACCCAGAAGTCTTTTTGTAAACCATCTCTGGGTGCGTTCAAGATTTTTGATGTCTGATTTTAGATGACGTGTCCATATAGGTGAGGCGTATTCTAGTGAGGGTCTGATGAAAGTCAGAAATGCTTGAATTAGGGAATCAATGTCACATTTATGGGGCGGGGGTGGCTCAGTCGGTAGCGCGCCAGGCTCGTAATCTGTAGTTCCCAGGTTCGAGTCCCAGCTGGGTCAGCGTTGAGATTTATCTCCGCAAAAATTTCCCGCCTGGCCCACGGTCAGTAGGGGACACCGATGGGCTTGGAAAGGCCGCCGTCCGTCGGATGGGACGTTAAGCCGTGGCCCCGTGTGCGGGAGAGCCATACCCTGTGCACGTTAAAGAACACGCTGGATGGCCTTGACGGGAGGCTACCATCTGTCTCCCAACAGCTGTTCCAGTGGGCCCCCTCCCCCAACCTTCTCTGAGCCTTCGGGGTCCATGTGACCTGGCCATTTAGCCCATGGTATGCAAAAAAGTGCCGCTCAGAGGTAAAACAACCCAACCCAATGTCACATTTACCATAACATTTAAAGGTTAAGAAAACGGTGCGATTAGCCTTTCTAACATTGTTATTGTAGTAGTCACCAAAAGTTAACTCTGACGAGAAAGCACTCCTAAGTTTTTCTGTGTTTGTACATTTGTAAACTGGGTCATTTTGTGAAGTATTTATAATGAGAATTCTTGCCTTCAAAGTACAGTGTTCTGTACACTATTAAGTGTACAGAACTCTGTCTTTTGATATAGGTAGTTCGTACTTTAAGCTCAATTGGTAAATGGCGTCATAAACAGTTTATAGTGAACTACATTCTTCTTCATTGCTGGAGGTACAAAAAAAAATTAATGTCATCTGCATATGCTGTACATTGGATAGGACGAAAATACTAGGAATCTCAGAGGTGAAGATTAGGAAGAACAATGCTCCTAGAATGGATTCTTGTATGACTCCACTGTCAACGGTTCTAGTGGAGGACAAACTGTTCCCATCACGAACTTGGCGGGTTCCATGAGTAATCAGATTGGAAAGAAGCCTCACAATCAGACTAAGTATACCAAGTTGGGTTGGGTTGTTTTACCTCTGAGCGGCACTTTTTTGCCCACCATGGGCTAAATGGCCAAGCCACGTGGACCCCGAAGGCTCAGAGAAGGTTGGGGGAGGGGACCCACTGGAACAGCTGTTGGGAGACAGATGGTAGCCTCCCGTCAAGGCCATCCAGCGTGTTCTTTAACGTGCACAGGGTATGGCTCTCCCGCACACGGGGCCACGGCTTAACGTCCCATCCGACGGACGGCGGCCTTTCCAAGCCCATCGGTGCTACCGACCGTGGGCAGGGCGGGGAATTTTGCGGAGATAAATCTCAACGCTGACCCAGCTGGGACTCGAACCTGAGAACTGCAGATTACGAGCCTGGCGCGCTACCGACTGAGCCACCCCCGCCCCAAGTTTACCAAGGTTGAGCAATTTTGAAACATTCTTTTGAACTGAATTTCTCGTCGTAAATTATCACTTAAAAATTGTCTTTTTTGGTTATAATATTTAATTTACAATATTAATTATTATGTACTTTATTACATATGTTGATATATTATATAATGAATTATAAAAAAATGAAAAAAGTAAAACTATTATGAGAACTAGCATCGAACCTCTGAGACCTTTGTGTTGCAAGGCAAAAAGAAAAGACATTTTACTGAGCTAAGCAATGCTGACAAAACATCTTGTTAAAATGTCTTATTATTATTCCATTGTGAACCTCATGTTCAATACATTGTTATATTTTCATATCTAAACATCCTTACTGACTGCAAAAAAATCTTGGGGAAAATCAAAAGATGGAAATTCAGTTCAAGTTCAAACACATTTTGCTAGGAACGTTTAATACTGTTGAGCCTGGCACAGTCAAATGGAGATTTTCGCTAAGCAACAAATCGTGGATTTTTGATTGTATTGGTTGAATCAACCAACCAAGTGTCACGGACCATTCTGAATCGATGACTTACCTGCTGTAGTTCATCGCTATTGTATTCAGGGAATATACCCAGGGTGGGTACCTGTCTATCTGCTTTGTAATACGAAAACAGTTATCTTTGTATAATTATGTTTTAGCCCCCATATTTTATGACCCATACTAAAAAATAGATTAAAAAACTATAAATCTTATTCCATTTAGAATATCATTTTAATCTTTCGTGTTCCTTGGAATATTTTATTAATCGAGAAAGCCAACTCAAGTCTTATTTTAAGACTTCCTCCCCGCCTCCCCCAAGAAACTAAATCCTGCGAACTTGCTCGTATTTCGGCGCATGCGCTAAGTAATCGTCATAGTATAAAATGTTAAGAGTTAGGTTGTTTTACCTCTGAGCGGCACTTTTTTGCACACCATGGGCTAAATGGCCAGGTCACATGGACCCCGAAGGCTCAGAGAAGGTTGGGGGAGGGGACCCACTGGAACAGCTGTTGGGAGACAGATGGTAGCCTCCCGTCAAGGCCATCCAGCGTGTTCTTTAACGTGCACAGGGTATGGCTCTCCCCTACACGGGGCCACGGCTTAACGTCCCATCCAACGGACGACGGCCTTTCCAAGCCCATCGGTGTCCCCTACTGACCGTGGGAAGGGCGGGGAATTTTGCGGAGATAAATCTCAACGCTGACCCAGCTGGGACTCGAACCTGGGAACTACAGATTACGAGCCTGGCGCGCTATCGACTGAGCCACCCCCGCCCCAAAACGTTAAGATTCCGGGCTATTGCAGTAATAGAAAAATGTACTTTGTATGAACTAAAGCAGACGTTATTATACTGATTCACAAAGTGTAACTGATTCACAAAAAGTTATACTGATTCACAAAGTGAATGCTGTGATTGTCTGCATAACACGCCAAATAATGATTATAAAACGAATACAAAAAATACTATGATGTTTTTCTAGAAAAGAAAATAATAAACACTAAATTTCAAATTCTCTCATTATTTCTGGTGATTATTTTTAGTGAGGCAGTTCCCAGGTGGCCTCATGGACGAGCCGCCCTCACTAACCAGCTAGGTCGCAGACATAAATATCGCCAATTATGCATAAGATGCCAAACCGTCAGACACCGCCTAAATCACTCGGCGAGGTAAAGTTGTCATTTATAGAAGAATGATCCTTCTGAATAACCTTATATTGAGCATGGATTAATGTTTTAGCAGTCCTATTTAGT
Source organism: Ryuthela nishihirai (assembly GCA_038380435.1). Classification (NCBI taxonomy): domain Eukaryota; kingdom Metazoa; phylum Arthropoda; class Arachnida; order Araneae; family Heptathelidae; genus Ryuthela; species Ryuthela nishihirai. Next base: position 26,850,381 of record JAWZYU010000022.1, read on the forward strand.
ATTCAGATAGTATCAGACTCCATATTGACATGCTAAGTACAATGTTTTGAGCATATGAAGTCAACTTCTGCGATGCACAATATTTTCTTATTTTAATGACATCATTATAATAATACTCGTTTCCTACATATTTCTTCATTATACTAAAATGCAGGCTAATTTTCGTTTCATTATATTACACAATAAAAAGGTTATAACACGTTTTGTTGTTAGATGATATAGAGGAAAAATTGTCAGTAGACGGGTGGGATCTGAACCCATGACCTCCTGATAACATGTCAGGTGCTCTGAGAATGTCTGTATCTGAGAGGGGCGGGGGTGAATCAGTCGGTAGCGCGCCAGGCTCGTAATCTGTAGTTCCCAGGTTCGAGTCTCAGCTGGGTCAGCGTTGAGATTTATCTCCGCAAAATTCCCCGCCCTTCCCACGGCCAGTAGGGGACACCGATGGGCTTGGAAAGGCCGCCGTCCGTCGGATGGGACGTTAAGTCGTGGCCCCTTGTGTGGGAGAGCCATACCCTGTGCACGTTAAAGAATACGCTGGATGGCCTTGACGGGAGGCTACCATGTGTCTCCCAACAGCTGTTCCAGTGGGTCCCCTCCCCCAACCTTCTCTGAGCCTTCGGGGTCCATGTGACCTGGCCATTTAGCCCATGGTGTGCAAAAAAGTACCGCTCAGAGGTAAAACAACCCAACCCTGTATCTGATAAATTCTATTATTTAAACAACAATGTTTACGCTTGATTCTCGGTGTGTAGGCTTAAAAAAATACATGACATTTGACGCTTGATGTCGGCTGGCCATGTGCCTTAAACTGCCGTCTGGACCAGAGTCTTCAATTACAGTCAACTACACTTCCAATGACTATTCTTTGGTATAATGCTTAATGCCACTAATAGAGGATGACTGTTAGGCGCCCGGTAGCTCAGTGGTCAGTATGGGAACACTAATGGGCTTCGAAAGGCCACCATCCGTCGTATGGGATGTTAAGCCGTGGCTTCTTGTGCGGAAGAGCCATATCCTGTGCACGTTAAAGAACAGGCTGGATGGCCACGACGGGAGGCTACCATCTGTCTGTCAACAGCTGTCCAGTGGGTCTCCTCTCCCAACCTTCTCTCAGCTTTCAGAATCCTTGTTACCGGGCCATTTAGTCCATTGTGTCCAAAATAATGCCACTCAGAGATAAAACAACCCAAACTAATCCAAGGATATAAATTAATGAGTAGTTTTCATCCTGATCCTCTGAATGTTCGCATTGTGCTGTTGAATATCTGAATGCAAAAGCAGTTGCCTTTCACATCGAGTTACTTGGGGCGGGGGTGGCTCAGTCGGTAGCGTGCCAGGCTCGTAATCTGTAGTTCCCAGGTTCGAGTCCCAGCTGGGTCAGCGTTGAGATTTATCTCCGCAAAATTCCCCGCCCTGCCCACGGTCAGTAGGGGACACCGATGGGCTTGGAAAGGCCGCCGTCCGTCGGATGGGACGTTAAGCCGTGGCCCAGTGTGCAGGAGAGCCATACCCTGTGCACGTTAAAGAACACGCTGGATGGCCTTGACGGGAGGCTACCATCTGTCTCCCAACAGCTGTTCCAGTGGGTCCCCTCCCCCAACCTTCTCTGAGACTTCAGGGTCCATGTGACCTGGCCATTTAGCCCATGGTGTGCAAAAAAGTGCCGCTCAGAGGTAAAACAATCCAACCCATCGAGCTACTATATGCGTTTAGATCGCTCTATCGCATACCTTAATACTATGACAGTGATCGTAGTTTCTTTCTTGTAAAACTGTGGCAACGTCTAGATTTGTCAATCCTCACACTGCCTTTGGGGAAAAGGGGCATCGATGGGCTCGAAAAACTGCCGTCCGTCGGATGGGACATTAAGTCGTGGGCCAGTGTACAGGATTTGGGTTGGGTTGTTTTACCTCTGAGCGGCACTTTTTTGCACACCATGGGCTAAATGGCCATGTCACATGGACCCCGAAGGCTCAGAGAAGGTTGGGGGAGGGGACCCACTGGAACAGCTGTTGGGAGACAGAAGGTAGCCTTCCGTCAAGGCCATCCAGCGTGTTCTTTAACGTGCACAGGCTATAGTTCTCCAGCACACGGGGCCACGGCTTAACGTCCCATCCGACGGACGGCGGCCTTTTGAAGCCCATCGGTGTCCCCTGCTGACCGTGGGCAGGGCGCCAGTGTGCAGGAGAACCACACCATGTGCACATTAAAGAGCACTCTGGATGATCTTGGTGGGATGATTCCAACTGTCTTCTAAGAGCTGTCTTCCTCTATTAACTCCTTCAGCTGGTTATTTAGCCCATTGTATGCACAAAAGTGCATCTCACAGGTAAAAAGCACAGCTTTATCAATGTTTGCATTGCCAAAACAAACAACAGTGTAAAATCTTGACCCAGGCAACACTCTTGAGCCAATGCAGAATCTTTTGGTTACGAGTCAGTTAAGATAATTGCGATTAACGGTTAATTCTGCGAGTTTAAACACTTTATACTCTGTGTTGGGGTGTACGTATTTCGATATTTAAGCAGACAGAGGGTTGGGTTGTTTTACCTCTGAGCGGCACTTTTTTGCACACCATGGGCTAAATGGCTAGATCACATGGACCCCGAAGGCTCAGAGAAGGTTGGGGGAGGAGACCCACTGGAACAAGTGTTGGGAGACAGATGGTAGCCTCCCGTCAAGGCCATTCAGTGTGTTCTTTAAGGTGCACAGGGTATGGCTCTCCCGCACACGAGGCCACGGCTTAACGTCCCATCCGACGGACGGCGGCCTTTCCAAGCCCAGCGGTGTCCCCTACTGACCGTGGGCAGGGCGGGGAATTTTGCGGAGATAAATCTCAACGCTGACCCAGCTGGGACTCGAACCTGGGAACTGCAGATTACGAGCCTGGCGCGCTACCAACTGAGCCACCCCCGCCCCAAGCAGACAGAGGAACATAGCTATAATAATTAAGTATGGTTATTATATAATGGTTTTAACATTTATGCTTTGTATTAATTATAACCTTCATCACTTTCGGAGCCCACAGCTAACAAATAGAGGACATAATCAACTTTATATATGGAGAACAACGGTAAAATATAATAGCAACACTTTGGCATTAAAATTGTGCTCCGTTGTCGGTTTAAATACCGTAATAAATAAAATCTCAATATTATACAACAGCATGAAAAAATTACTTAAACAAGCATAAATCAACGTCGTCTTAGAGCAACTGAAGATTAATTAGCAGATTCGACGTTCCTGCCCGCTATTTGTGGTGTAATTTGGGAGACGAGTGGATACATTTTTCAAAACGTGTCTATTTTTTGTGATAATCGATGTTGCATCGGAGATTTACTCTACATGTTTCCACTGTGGTGCAAAAATTACAACTTAAGAACACGAGGAAGTTTCTTTTTATCTGCTGTTCTCATAGTGCAAGTTTGCAGCTGATAAATATCTCGACGATAACAATGGCAGTTTTCTATTCTATTCTTCTGAAAATAATTTGTTTTCAACTTCTTTCTTCTCGGCATCAATTGCTTCATTAAAAAAAAAAACTTTGATGAATACCTCTGCATTATTTAGAGTCCTCACATTTCTAGTCGATATACATTCTGAATATAATCAAAAAATTTTACAAAAAAATAAATTTTCAATCATTGACAACAAATGCAATTATAAATGCAAATATGACTAATTGCTTCAAAAACTGTGTTATTATTCATGATTATACGAACACCTTGATTAACAATGATAATAATCTAAATTTAAAAAAAAGATTGCACGTGTAATTAATCGTCGTATTTGCCAAAGTTATTATTTGTAAAAGATACATGGATATTCATTTTTTTTTCAACATATTGATCGGTTTATTTGAAAAGTAATTAAATTTTTCTCTGCAGCTTTTTTATTTCTTTTGCTGATAATTAAACACATCAACCCAATACACCTTTTCATCTAAGTAATTATCTCGATTTGTTACTTCTAAAAACAATTAATTATTTTGCGTTGTTTTATGGGAAATAAAAAAAAAACATATTGAAATGCCCTAATAACAAAAGAATAAAAAATTAAAAAATAAATAAATTCCCCCTCAAGCAGCTGCTTGCTACAGAGGTCTGACAGAAGCCTGTCAGTTTATATGCCATAGTAGAAGGTCTGAGAGGATGGCAGGACCTCAGCAGAAAAGCAACATTATTGATAAATAAAAAATAAATACCCCCTCAAGCAGCTTCTTGCCACAGAGGTCTGATAGGAGCCTGTCAGTTTATATGCCACAGTAGGAGATCTGAGAGGATGGCAGTACCTCAGCAGAAAAACGCCACACACATCCATGCCTAATCCGGGGCTCGAACTCAGGTCCCTTAGATCAGTAGCCAAGCAAATACAATGTATTAAATAGTAATCCATAGTGTATACTATATGAAGAGGAGGAAGTATTTTTGGAAGAAAAATGTTTTCAAAAATAAACTCATTTTAACATCATTAGTAAAGAATCACATAATATGTCCTGTAGACATGGAACTCACGAAATAATAAGATAAAAAAAAATTGGTGAAAAAAATTGTGGTTGTCCAGTAAAAAAAAAATCCGGAAAGTTTATAACGTCAAACAAGCTGAGAAAAGGTTAGCCATTGGTGGTGTAGTGGTAGCATAACAGGCGTGTTTCCTAGAGACGTGGGTTCGAATCCCACTCATGGCAAAGCCAATTTTTTTCAGCTTATTGTTTCATGAGTTTGAACATTTCTTTGTTTCGCTCTTTGACATACTCAAAGCTTCCATTTAATCCAATGTAAATCTGAAAAGTAACTTTCACATATGAACAACATGGTAAAAATTCACTTTCATGTGTTATATTCACTTATTATACTCAAGCCACTCTCTAATGACCAATAAATCACTGCAAATAGAAAAGATTGGGTTGTTTTACCTCTGAGCGGCACTTTTTTGCACACCATGGGCTAAATGGCCAGGTCACATGGATCCCAAAGGCTCAGAGAAGGTTGGGGGAGGGGACCCACTGGAACAGCTGTTGGGAGACAGATGGTAGCCTCCCGTCAAGGCCATCCAGCGTGTTCTTTAACGTGCACAGGGTATGGCTCTCCCGCACACGGGGCCACGGCTTGACGTCCCATCTGACGGACGGCGGCCTTTCCAAGCCCATCGGTGTCCCCTACTGACCGTAGGCAGGGCGGGGAATTTTTGCGGAGATAAATCTCAACGCTGACCAAGCTGGGACTCGAACCTGGGAACTACAGATTACGAGCCTGGCGCGCTACCGACTGAGCCACCCCCGCCCCTCGGCGGTTAGAGAATCAGACGTGTTATCACAAGATAGTGGTTAAGATTCCTCCCTGCTCGTACAATCTTCTCTTCCACCTATTGTCAGAACACAAAGAGATAGTGGATTGAATAAACCAACGATCTCTGTGAATACAAAAGAATATGATTTATTTATTTGACCTATTACAGTTAGCACCAGTTATGGAAAAATATTGATATTTTCTTAGGTCAGAAAAACATCTTTTAAAACAGAAAGGCATTCGTTCCACTAAGTTATGAGGCCACCATAGGTAGTCTCATCTAGACATTTCTTATGTATTTATTTATATTATTACTGGTAAATTGTAATATTAATCTTTATACCAATGATTATTTATAAATGTACATGTTAGTAGTAGGGTCCCACTTTGGACCGACTCTGCCCCTTCCGGTATGACGTCACAAGCCACACCCCTTCCGCCCCCTTATTAATATTCATAATTCATAATTAGTAATTAATTAATCCCCACTTTATTTAAAAACTTTTATTAAAAAATTACTCCTCCTTTATTAAAAAACCCTTCCTCCCCCTTTTAACTCCTGGTGCCATCTAGTGACTATGATGAGTACTATTTTTAGAAAAAACCTTATTTTAGCTATAATTTCGCGATTTTTGACTCCCCCCATTAAAAACTCCCCCCTTTTAAACCCCTTCCTTTTTACCCTCTTCCTTTTTACCTCTGAGGGGCAATTTTTTGCACACAATGGGCTAAATAGCCAGATCACAATGACACCGAAGGTTCAGAGAGACCCACTGGACAGGTGTTAGGACACAGATAGCTATTTCCCGTCAAGGCCATCCAATGCAATGACAAAGGGTATGGTTCTTCCCCACAAAAAGACACAGCTTAACGTCCTATCCAACGGACGGCCACGATTAGTTTGGCTTTCCAAGCCATTGATGCTTGGAAAGGTTGGTGCTTTCCAAGTATAACTCGTCTCCCAAATTACACCACAAATTTGAAAACATTGGTGCTTTCCAAGCCATTGGTGCTTGGCTTTCCAAGCCAATTGGTGTCCCCTTGTGTTGTTTTCTGCTGAGGTCCTGCCATCCTCTCAGATCTCCTACTATGGCATATAAACGGACAGGCTCCTGTCAGACCTCTGTGGCAAGAAGCTGCTTGAGGGAGTATTTATTTTATTTTATTACTGACCTTAGGCAGAGCAGGGAGTTTTCTGGAAATAAATCTGAATGCTGGCTCAGGTGGGACTGGCACCTAGGAACTATAGATTAGAAGCCTGGCGCTCTAAATTTAGGTTAGATCCGCGTGCGTTGGGCCATTCTCTCCCAACGCACACGGATCTAACCTCCCAAACAGAACTTTTTCCACAATTTTTGATGAAGACTCTACAAGTCGAAACCTGTTAAGCGACGGTAGCGAAAATATAACTCAGTGATTCGTGTGACAAGAAATAAGCAGCAAGGAAATCATTTGCTTGCTCAAAAGAAAGGATAAAATACTTGGAAGGCAAAAATCAATCAGTTCAAAAATCTACCAGGTGCGTTTTGGGTGAGGAGGAGCGTGTAAAAGTACCAAACATTTGAATTTTCGAAATCGAAAACTGATAAAACTATTCAGAGGTGAGCTTAACACCGTGTTTTACAAGAAACGACTGAAATTGAGTAAAAAGATACTAAAGTAGTTGCAGCTTATCAGAGTATAAAAATATGGGCATTGCCTACAGCTTATTTTCAATCTGCAACCCGAAAGAATACACCTGACATAAGTATATGTTACTTCGCCTACTATACTAGTAGCGACTAACTTCTTTACAATTCTATATTCACTGATCCAAAATATTATTTTCAATCACATAAAAGATACTAAACACCTAGGATAGTGATTAACATTTTTTGGTTTAATATACATTTGCCAACCGTATCTTGCACATAGATTTCAGGCGCGTATTCTAATTTTTTTGGGGAGGGGCGAGATTATTAAATCTTTTTTCCATTAATCTTGGCTTTCCGCATACGTCACTTGGTCGTAGCATTTGCGTTGGGGTGGGCTTTATTTTTTTCTGTATGTGTTTCGAAGCAGTTTGTTAGAATAAACTTGTTTTCTTTTAACCACAAAAGATGGTTTATCTTTTTGAGAAACGTTTTCCGTGTTGGTGGCTCAGAAAACAAAAATTTCATAAATTAACTAATAATTTTATCCCTTGCTGCTTATTGTTTACATATATATACTTATGTCAGGTGTATTCTTTCGGGTTGCAGATTAAAACTAAGCTGTAGGCAATGCCCATATTTTTATACTCTGATAAGCTGCAACTACTTTAGTATCTTTTTACTCAATTTCAGTCGTTTCTTGTAAAACACGGTTGGGTTGTTTTACCTCTGAGCGGCACTTTTTTGCACACCGTGAGCTAAATGGCCAGGTCACATGGACCCCGAAGGCTCAGAGAAGGTTGGGGAAGGGGACCCACTGGAACAGCTGTGGGGAGACATATGGTAGCCTCCCGTCAAGGCCATCCAGCGTGTTCTTTAACGTGCACAGGGTATGTCTCTCCCGCACACGGGGCCACGGCTTAACGTCCCATCCGACGGACGGCGGCCTTTCCAAGCCCATCGGTGTCCCCTACTGACCGTGGGCAGGGCGGGGAATTTTTGCGGAGATAAATCTCAACGCTGACCCAGCTGGGACTCGAACCTGGAAACTACAGATTACGAGCCTCGCGCGCTACTGACTGAGCCATCCCCGCCCCAGTAAAACACGGTGTTAAGCCCACCTATGAATAGTTTTATCAGTTTTCGATTTCGAAAATTCAAATGTTTGCTACTTTTACACGCTCCCTCTCACCCAAAATGCACCTGGTAGATTTTTGAACTGATTGATTTTTTGCCTTCCAAGTATTTTCTCCTTTCTTTTGAGCAAGCAAATGGTTTCACCAGACAGGATTTTTTACAGGAGATATAATTTGAGAAATAAAATTTTTTCCGTATTGGATGAAAAATAAAGATACTGTGAACTGCAAGTTTTATAGTTTTCGATATCATCATTTCTGTAAGTTGGGTTGGGTTGTTTTACCTCTGAGCGACAGTTTTTTGCACACCATGGGCTAAATGGCCAGGTCACATGGACCCCGATGGCTCAGAGAAGGTTGGGGTAGGGGACCCACTGGAACAGCTGTTGGGAGACAGGTGGTAGCCTCCCGTCAAGGCCATCCAGCGTGTTCTTTAACGTGCACAGGATATGGCTCTCCCACACACGGAGCCACGGCTTAACGTCCCATCCGAGGACGGCGGCCTTTCCAAGCCCATCAGTGTCCCCTACTGACCGTGGGCAGGAATTTTGCGGAGATAAATCTCAACGCTGTCACAGCTGGGACTCGAACCTGGGAACTACAGATTACGAGCCTGGCGCGCTACCGACTGAGCCACCCCCGCCCCACATTTCTGTTAGTATGAAATGGCATTTCTACACTAAGAGCCATGATGAGTGTAGAAAATTTTCAGCTACAGTCAAAAGCAGTTTTCTCCGCTTTGCACATTGAAGTTGAAGAGCACTGGTGAACTTTCTAATAAACGTACTCGTTGCAAAGAGGACTGTGATTGCTAGGCCTAAAGACACCATTTTCAGTATACGTACGTATCAATACGTGACACTGAGAACCTGACCCATAAAGCAATAAATCATGTCTCCGGTGACAGGTTCATTATGGAAAGTGGAGTTTCTCTTGATATTGTGAAACTTCTAAGCTGAATATAACGGTCAATCGCTGCTAGCTAAGCTTTAGATGACTTAATGCATTTGTCACTTAATTTTGGACATTAATATATTTGGATTTTTTCGAATTGTATATGAAATGTAAGGAACTAGTTTTCTGTTTTCTTAGCATTAAAGTTCAACATAAACTAATGGAAATGTTAGAGTTCATTGAGTTGGTTTGTTTTACCTCTGAGCGTCACTTTTTTGCACACCATGGGCTAAATGGCCAGGTCACATGGACCCCGAAGGCTCAGAGAAGGTTGGGGAGGGGACCCACTGGAACAGCCGTTGGGAGACAGATGGTAGCCTCCCGTCAAGGCCATCCAGAGTGTTCTTTAACGTGCACAGGGTATAGCTCTCCCGCACATGGGGCCACGGCTTAACGTCCCATCCGACGGACGGCGGCCTTTCCAAGCCCATCGGTGTCCCCTACTGATCGTGGGCAGGGGGGGGGGAATTTTGCGGAGATAAATCTCAACGCTGACCCAGCTGGGACTCGAACCTGGGAACTACAGATTACGAGCCTGACGCGCTACCGACTGAGCAGAGTTCATTGAACAATATGCTGGGTCTGAATATTTTGCATCTTCAGACGAATATTTGGGTAGGTTGTTTTACCTCTGAATGGCTCTTTTCGCATACAATGGGCTAAATGGCCACTCAGAAGGATTAGAACGACTGAGAAAAGGTTGAGGCGACAGGACTCATTACACAGCTGTTAGATAACCAATGGAAACCTCCCTTTAAGGCCATCTAGCATTTCTTTACCGTGCACAGAGGAGGAGGTGGGGAAGGCTCAGTCTGTAGCGTGCAAGGCTGATAATCTGCAGTTCCCAACCAGCTGGATCAGCGTTGAGATTTATCTCCGCAGGACTCTCCACCCTGCACACGGTCAGCAGGGAACACCGATGGGCTTGGAAAGGCCGCCTTCCGTTGGATGGGACTGTTAGCCATGGCGCCGTGTGCTGGAGAGCCATACCCTGTGAACGTTAAAGAACACGCTGGATGGCCTTGCCGGGAGGTTACCATATGTCTCTTAACAGTTGTCCAGTGAATCCCATTCCCTAACCTTCTCAGAGCCTTCGGGGTCTTTGTGACCTGGCCATTTAGCCCATTGTGTACAAAAAGTGCAGCTCAGAGGTAAAGCAGAGCCCAACCCAAATACAGCATGGGGAACACCGCCTTACATTCCATGACTGATGGGGGCTTTTCCAAGGCCATCAGTTTTCCCTTTCTGACCGATGTTGGGCTGGGTTGTTTTAAATCTGAGCGGCCCCTTTTACACACCTGGGGCGGAGGTGGCTCAGTCGGTAGCGCGCCAAACGCGTAATCTGTAGTTCCCAGGTTCGAGTCCCAGCTGAGTCAGCGTTGAGATTTATCTCCGCAAAATTCCCCGCCCTGCCTACGGTTACTAGGGGTCACCGAAGGGCTTGGAAAGGCCGCCGTCCGTCGGATGGGGCGTTAAGCCGTGGCCCCCATGTGTGAGAGTGCCATACCCTGTGCACGTTAAAGAACACGCTGGATGGCTTGACGGGAGGCTACCATCTGTCTCCCAACAGCTGTTCCAGTGGGTCCCCTCCCCCAACCTTCTCTGAGCTTTCGGGGTCCATGTGACCTGGCCATTTAGCCCATGGTGTGCAAAAAAGTGCCGCTCAGAGGTAAAACAACCCAACCCTTTTACACACCATGAGCTAAATCGCCAGGTCACAAGGATCTCGAAGGCTCAGAGAAGGTTGGGGAAGTGCACCCACTGGAACAGCTGTTAGGAGACAGATGGTAGCCTCCCGTCAAGGCCATTCAGTGTGTTCTTTAACTTTGGGTTGTTTTACCTCTGAGCGGCAGTTTCTACACACCATGGGCTAAATCGCCAGGTCACAAGGAGCCCGAAGGCTCAGAGAAGATTGGGGAGTGGACCTACTGGAACAGCTGTTAGAAGACAGATGGTAGCCTCCCATCAAGGCCGTCAGTATGATCTTTAACTTGCACAGGCTATGTATGACTCTCCCGCACACGGAGCCACGGCTAACGTCCCATCCGAAGGAAGGAGGCCTTTCCAAGCCCATCGGTGTCAAGCCCATCGATGTCCCCTACTCTGACCGAGGTGGGTGTTTAGTACAGAAAAATATCAACACTGGCTCAGATAGGATTCGAACCTGGTAACTCTAGATTACGAGTCTCGCGAGCGAAACAAATAATTTCTACTGAAGCAGTTGCATGCCACAGAAGCCTGATAGGAGTGTCAGTTTAGCAATGCCATAGAGAAGGGTCTGCGAGGAAGCTGAGAAGCAACAGAAGAAAAAAGGCCTTACTTTATCCAGAGGTCGAAAGCAGATCCCTTTAACATGTGTCCAAATACGCTAACCACTTGGCCACCATATGTATATATATTACCATGGAACAAGAGAAATAGGTTCCCAACAAAAACAAAAAATGTGAATAAGTTTCGTAAATATCAAAATAGTATTTATTTATAACTGTTTCAAAATAAATTTATGGAACTTAATAATTTCCTCACAAAACTTCTTTTCCTTTTTTTCTGAAAGAGTTTAGAAACTTATTGGAAAAAAAGCACCTGTATCCTTAGAATCTACGGGGCGGGGGTGGCTCAGTCGGTAGCGCGCCAGGCTCGTAATCTGTAGTTCTCAGGTTCGAGTCCCAGCTGGGTCAGCGTTGAGATTTATCTCCGCAAAATTCCCCGCCCTGGCCACGGTCAGTAGGGGACACCGATGTGCTTGGGAAGGCCGCCGTCCGTCAGATGGGACGTTAAGCCGTGGCTCCGTGTGTGGGAGAGACATACCCTGTGCACGTTAAAGAACACGCTGGATGGCCTTGACGGGAGGCTACCATCTGTCTCCCAACAGCTGTTCCAGTGGGTCCCCTCCCCCAACCTTCTCTGAGCCTTCGGGGTCCATGTGACATGGCCATTTAGCCGTGATGTGCAAAAAAGTGTCGCTCAGAGGTAAAACAACCCAACCCTTACTAATACGGTGTTGACGTCCCACGTGAGTCCAGTACAGCCTGTCTGAGAACAATCTACCTATCTCTGAAAGTCAGCAAGAGGGATACGATATCATTCATCCAAAAGAAATATGAATTCCTGCTTGTTCGATGGAGCAGGAAAATGATGCCCGCGAAATTGTTCTAGAAGTTCCCATGTATTTTGTAGCGGGTTTTATATTTGGTGACTGCGATGGCTATGTGACAAAGTTCAGTCTCATACTCCTCAAACCACTGGGTGACTACATGCACTCTCTCGATGGGAGCATTGTCATCCTGAAAGACAGTTTTTTCTTCGTGAAAGAAGTCCTGTACCATTGAATGAAGTTGATCATTCAGGGTTGTCAAATAGTGATTGACACTAGTCGTGTCTTTTAGCAAAATGAGTGCACCCAAACCATGCCACGAGAAAACACCCCACATCGTTACAGAACAGAAAGAATCCTTAACAGTAGGAAACAAGGAATCAGAGTTGTAATCTTCTGTTGTCACCACACGTTGACTCGTCCATTTGTGCGAATGAAAGTGTAGAACGATTCAACAGACCGTATCTCATTCCCCCACTGTTCAAGATTCAACTGCTTGTGTTCTTTGCACCACTAGGTTGGGTTGTTTTACCTCTGAGCGGCACTTTTTTGCATACCATGGGCTAAATGGTCAGGTCACAAGGACCCCAAAGACTCAGAGAATGTTGGGAGAGGGGACCCACTGGAACAGCTGTTTGGAGACAGATGTTAGCCCCCTGTCAAGGGTGTCCAGCGTGTTCTTTAACATGCACATGGTATGGCTCTCCCGCACACGGGACCACGGCTTAACGTCCAATCCGACGGACGGCGGCCTTTCCAAGCCCATCGGTGTCTCCTACTGATCGTGGGCAGGGCAAGGAGTTTTGCGGAGACAAATCTCAACGCTGATCAAGCTGGGACTCGAACCTGGGAAGTGCAGATTACGAGCCTGGCGCGCTACCGACTGAGCCACCCCCACCCCATACTCTATCGCCTTAACAAGGATTTGAACCCAAAATTTGGGCGATTTTCCAGAGAATTTTTTTTTTATTTCCAACTAACTGAATAAATGATAATTGCCAAAACGGTCTGCCTTGAGCAATTTGCATCAGCTTGGAAATGCACCACTGGACCCGACGACGTGGGTCTGCTGGTGTGATGAGTGGCTTGCAAAGTGCATCTCGACCGTGATATCCACTTCTATGGAGTTCTCGACTTGCTGTTTTTGGCCTCTCGGTGCTACATTAAAATCTGTGTTCAACTGATCAACTGTAGCTTTGCACATTGCATTAACGCTCGAAGTGATCGTTAACGAAGCGATAACGAATATTCTTCGTTGTATGCTTTCACCCACTGGTGCCTTTTCGCAGATGATGCCTTCTTCTCTTTAAATTCCCATGTAGACGTGACCTTAGAAACTGCTCCTCGTGAAACATTAACGAGTTCAACTGTCTTAGTAACCGAAGCTCGTGATAAACGTGCTCCGACGATCATGTCCCTTTTCGAAATCGCAAAGCTCTTCTCTCAAGGTTGGGTTGTTTTACCTCTGAGCGCCACTTTTTTTTGCACACAATAGGCTAAATGATGGTAGCCTCCCGTCAAGGCCATCCAGCGTGTTCTTTAACGTGCACAGGTTATGGCTCTCCCGCACACGGGGCCACGGCTTAACGTCCCATCCGACGGACGGCGGCCTTTTCAAGCCCATCGGTGTCCCCTACTGATCGTGGGCAGGGCGGGGAATTTTGCGGAGATAAATATCAACGCTGACCCAGCGGGGACTCGAACCTGGGAACTACAGATTACGAGCCTGGCGCGCTACCGACTGAGCCACCCCCGCCCCTATTTCTCTCAAGGACATGGTACCAATAATTACATGCATGTATGTCGGTTTTGCCTGCATAGCCATGACGCTAAGCATGCTGGTATGTCATTTGCATGTTTCCTGCCTTCGTTAGTGGCATGTAGACGTCACTGTCTAATATAAATAAAAGGTCTTCTGCAAACTTTGATGTTTCCATTTTTCTGCCCATTTTCTGTAGTTCTCCTGCACAGAGTACAATGGATTAATATCCCATCCGACAGACGGCGGACTTTTCAGGCTCATCAGTGTCTCCTTTCTCACCGAAGGAGGAGCAGGAGTTAGCGGATCAATTCCCAACGCAAGCCGGGCGGGATGGCTCAGTCAGTAGCGTGCCAGGCTCGTAATCTGCAGCTCCCAGTTTCAGGTCCCAGCTGGGCCAGCGTTGAGATTTATCTCCGCAATATTCCCCGCCTTGCCCACGGTCAGTAGGGGACACCGATAGGCTTGGAAAGGCCGCCGTCCGTCGGATGGGACATTAAGCCTTGGCCCAGTGGGCAGGAGAGTAATAACATGTGCACGTTAAAGAGCACGTTGAATGGTCTTGACGGGGGCTACGATCTGTCCTCCCAATAGCTGTTCCAGTGGATCCCCTCCCCACCATTCTCTGGGTGTTCGAGGTCCTTGTGACCTGGCCATTTAGCCCATTGTGTGCAAGGAAAGTGCCGCTTAGAGGAAAAACAACTCAACGAACAACCAGGCTTAACTTTGAACACATTAATAATAGAGCTAGCCCATTTGCCGACAATTAAAACATAATCAATCACAATTTTGTACATAAGAATTATGAGATATTAGATACATAACAAAAAATAAAGCTTAAATATTTATGCTGTCTTGGGGATTCGAACCCAGGTTCCTCCGCTACGCAGCCATACAAGACTTGGTCGGAAAATGGGACAGGAAAAGCATCACAAAATGTTCATCTATCCTACATCTGTTCATCTGCCGTTATACTTGGCTCTCTTTCATGGGCGGGGGTGGCTCAGTCGGTAGCGCGCCAGGCTCGTAATCTGTAGTTCCCAGGTTCGAGTCCCAGCTGAGTCAGCGTTAAGATTTATCTCCGCAACATTCCCCTCCCTGCCCACGGTCAGTAGGGGGCACCGATGGGCTTGGAAAGGCCGCCGTCCGTCGGATGGGACGTTACGTCTCCGTGTGCGGGAGAGCCATACCCTGTGCACGTTAAAGAACACGCTGGATGGCCTTGACGGGAGGCTACCATCTTTCTCCCAACAGCTGTTCCAGTGGGTCCCCTCCCCCAACCTTCTCTGAGCCTTCGGGGTCCATGTGACCTGGCCATTTAGCCCATGGTGTGCAAAACTGTGCCGCTCAGAGGTAAAACAACCCAACTCTCTTTCCTCAAAAATAAAATTAACGCAAATTTAAAATATTGGTGTTGAGAATTCTTTTTTCCAAACAAGAAGTTAATATATGTATACTGCAACTGATTCGAGATCACACTTGCGAGAAATGACGAATACTGCTTAATGCAAAAACAGTCATAGTTAGTTAGGGTTGCAAACTCAATAATTGTGTCGCACAAATGGAAGCGATAAAATATTCTGTTCGCTTGAAAGGAAAAGGAAAAACTCTTATCAACTGAATATTCCAATTCATCAGTTTCACGCAAGAGACGTCTTCTCATCCTCGTTATTTCGTTTGTCTGCTTCTCCGAATTCTCTAAAGCAGCAAACATCGCATGAAAGAGTTTATTTTCTATTCGTTCTGATTTCCGTGCTTCAGCTAGACACCAAAAAAGGCATCTTCTTCAGAAATTATTTCGGAATTTAGAAAAGAAATTTGGCGGAATGTCAGAATCCTTGAACAATGTCATTAAACGGAACATATACTTGTATGTAACACAGATTAAACACAGCTGAGTTAAATTAAAAAACATTAATCACTATCCAAACTGTTTTATTATTGTTTATGAAAAATAAAATAAATACCCCCTCAAGCAGCTGCTTGCCACAGAGGTCTGACAGGAGCCTGTAAGTTTATATGCCATAGTAGTAGGTCTGTGAGGATGGCAGGACCTCAGCAGAAAAACAACATACACAATCATGCCTTACCCGGGGCTCGAACTCAGGTCCCTTAGATCAGTAGCCAAGCGTGCTAACTAGATGAAAATAGCATCTTGATCGGTGAATACAAGGATAGCAGTCACTTCTTTTCGAAATATATGAAGAAGTCCTTTCCTATTGCACGGATCACACAATGTTATTTAGAGCTACCGTAAACTTGACATGTTTCGACTATTAATGCCATCTTCAGAAGTTGGGTAAACAGTTCTACTTCGGAGATTGTATGCGTGTGAGTTCTGCGGCTGCGCCGTATGGTTTGCAGCGGGTGGCGCTGTTGCGGTTTCGTGTTCGTGCCTCGGGTAGGGGTGTAGGTGTGGATGATTTAGCAGTGCTGCGCTGATCCAGGAACAGTTTCCATGGATGGGGTGAGTGGTAGATTTCTTCATTGCAGCACGCTTCTCTATTTTGGTATATTACCAGTTGTTCAGCGAGATCCAATTGAAATTTAGTCGGGGGGGGGGGGGGAAGGGACCAATTATTTTGGTGAAGTCAAATTGTAGGATCATTCTGGTATTAGAGACCAATCTTGCCAATGAAGTGGTTTGTTTTTTAACCGTACATCCCTTTCGTGTTGGGGCGGGGGTGGCTCAGTCGGTAGCTCCCCAGGCTCGTAATCTGTAGTTCCCAGGTTCGAGTCCCAGCTGGGTCAGCGTTGAGATTTATCTCCGCAAAATTCCCCGCCCTGCCCACGGTCAGTAGGGGACACCGATGGGCTTGAAAAGGCCGCCGTCCGTCGGATGGGACGTTAAGCCGTGGCCCCGTGTGCGGGAAAGCCATACCCTGTGCACGTTAAAGAACACGCTGGATGGCCTTGACGGGAGGCTACCATCTGTCTCTCAACAGCTATTCCAGTGGGTCCCCTCCCCCAACCTTCTCTGAGCCTTCGGGATCCATGTGACCTGGCCATTTAGCCCATGGTGTGCAAAAAAGTACCGCTCAGAGGTAAAACAACCCAACCTTTTCGTGTTCGGCAGGTTCTTTTCGTTTTGCCATAGTAAGGTTTATAGTTATTGTCGGTGCTTTCATGTAACGGTATTTTATATACTCCTCCTGTTTTCTCGTTCTGATCCCGATCGGTTTTAATTAAATTAATTATAATGTTGCTGGTTTTAATTGGCACTCTGTAATTGTAAGGTTGCATTGCATTATTCAATGAATGTGCTAGCCATGGGATGTTTGGAATCCCTGTGGTGAACTTGTTTTCTTTTATTGCTGCGTTGGTGTTGGTTGGGATATTTTTTCCAAGTTTGTCTTGACATATTTTCGGTAAGTTTCAATATTTTTAGCGGGTAACCCGCATTTGGAGCATCCGAGTATGTATCAAACGACAAAACGACAAAAGTGCAATCAAACGACAAAAGTGCGAATGTATTCGATGTATATCGAGTTTACCGTCCCTAATTAATCAACGACGTATACCGTCGTATCCGACATATATATATATAGATCTCCAGTAACTGCAAAATTTATTTTAAGGAACTGAATTTTTTGG
Organism: Ryuthela nishihirai; assembly: GCA_038380435.1. NCBI lineage: Eukaryota > Metazoa > Arthropoda > Arachnida > Araneae > Heptathelidae > Ryuthela > Ryuthela nishihirai. The sequence continues at coordinate 26,867,840 of JAWZYU010000022.1, forward strand.
GTTGGGTTGTTTTACCTCTGAGCGGCATTTTTTTTGTACACCATGGGCTAAATGGCCAGGTCACATGGACCCCGAAAGCTCAGAGAAGGTTGGGGGAGGGGACTCACTGGAACAGCTGTTGGGAGACAGATGGTAGCCTCCCGTCAAGGCCATCCAGCGTGTTCTTTAACGTGCACAGGGAATGGCTCTCCCGCACAAGGGTCCACGGCTTAACGTGCCATCCGACGGACGGCGGCCTTTCCAAGCCCATCGGTGTCCCCTACTGACCGTGGCATGGCGGGGAGCTTTGCGGAGATAAATCTGAATGCTGACCCAGCTGGGACTCGAACCTGGGAACTACAGATTACGAGTCTGGCGCGCTACCGACTGAGCTACCCCCGCCCCACTGAATTTTTTGACTTCCTCTAAACAGAAAGCAGTGTCTTTGAAGCTTAGTTCAAGAAATTTGAAAACAACAGGTTCCATTCGTTATATATCTGTTATTGGGTTCTCCAGACTTCTGTTTCTTCTGTCATTCAGTAATGTGTTCATCGTGATAGGGTAACATTTTTGATGACGTAGATTCGATTTCTCTTCAATCCTCCCAGTTAAGGAAGGCATTCAAAAAGTGCTAGAAACCTGTCTGTAGATTTACACTTGTTATTCCGAAGTTAATGAGCTACTACCCGAGCATTTGATTCAAAAGTTACCTAATATGTTAGAAAGCTTGTCGAAACATGTCATTACGTGTTAAAAACAAAGGCCTTATCATCATTTCTCTCTTCGACGGAGGGGCGGGGGTGGCTCAGTCGGTAGCGCGCTAGGCTCGTAATCTGCAGTTCCCAGGTTCGAGTCCCAGCTGGGTTAGCGTTGAGATTTATCTCCGCAAAATTCCCCGCCTTGCCCACGGTCAGTAGGGGACACCGATGGCCTTGGAAATGCCACTGGTGCCCATGGTTTACTTCCAAAGATCCAGTTTCACACAATCTGTGGTGCAAAGGCTTGATGATGGGCCACGTGTCTGTTTGGGAAACCTTCAGGAAATAATCGCACCGCAGCTCACCCGTTTCCATTCGCTGCCCATAAGCTAAGTGCATATCTGCCATCTCAGTATTACTGCAACGATGCATCCTACTCCTTCAACGTCAACGACTCGAATGATGATGACTCGCGCTGTCCAACTCAATTTTTGGCAAATAAAGCCCTCTAGCACACTCGGGTGGCATTTGCGGCTATATGTTCATACGTAAAAATGGTTTGCTTTTGTTGTGCAGACGGTTCCCTTCCCCCAACTTTCTCTGTGTCATGCGGGTCCATGTGACCTGGACATTTAGCTTATTGTGTGCAAAAAAATATCGTCAAAAAATTTTGTTTAAAAAATACCCTCAAAAGATCCCTTGGGTGCAAGGTTAAGGAAAACTTATACTTCATTACTATTCTTTTGGAGATATTATCATTCCGGATTGTAACGAAATCGCTGCACTTTCGACCTGATATTGATCATTGTACTCCATATCCGAGTTCACAGGATAATTAAACATCATCGTTTCCCCAACTTAATTTCCCGGGACAAGTGGTAGCCTTGTATATTATATTATACAAGGCTACCACTTGTCTCCAAACTGTTCTGCAGACGGTCCCCTTCCCCCAACTTTCTCTGTGTCATGGGGATCCATGTGACCTGGACATTTAGCTTATTGTGTGCAAAAAACATCGTTTGGAAGTAAAACAACTGAATCCAGATGTAAGCTTTGCTTTGTATCACTTAGAGGTCAGTCGTTTTTACCAGGATATGATTTTTCTGGGCTGGCTCAGCTGTCAGGATACAATGATGTTGATAATGTCTGCATCTCACCTTCGTGTATGCAAGCAGAGATTCCAACTATTCCATTCATGTTTTGAGTACACGGCTAAGTCACGTCAGCATTAGGAGTAAAGGGTTTTAATTCTGATTACGTATCATCACCCTGTATATATATATATATACTGTATATAACGATAGCTACAAGGGCTCATTTGATAACATTTGAAAGATTTGAAAGAGTGCCTCATGAGTTTCAAGGTAGACCCCTGAGGCTATCAAAAATCTCATATCAAAGTCACGAAGTTTACTTTGATTTCTTAACGTAAGTTTTGTAGATCACATATCAGAAAATAGATTTTTACACTGAGACATGAGAGGATTAGTACACATGTCGTCGTACTGAAAAAAAAAAGCAGGACGCGGCTTGGAGCATCACATTTTTATTCAAGAAAAAGCGCCCTGTTTGAACTCTCTTCAACAGTGCAAGAATGCTCTCTTCTCTGACGATTACGGATATTTTTATCCTCTCTGAATAAAAGTAATTGAGTGACAACTGCAGAATGACCTTAAATATTACATCGTGATTAAGTGAATGGGTTTCGTTTTTACCCTCAACAGATCCCTTGGGTGCAAGGTTAAGGAAAACTTATACTTCATTACTTTTCTTTTGGGGAATTATCATTCCGGATTGTAACGAAATCGCTGCACTTTCGACCTGATATTGATCATTGTACTCCATATCCGAGTTCACAGGATCATTAAACATCATCATTTCCCCCAACTTAATTTCCCTGGGGTGGGAAACAAAGTTTTATTGTTTCATTTAAAGGAGTAGCAATGGACATCCAGGTTCACACTGGATGCTTCTTACTACATCTTCTAGATTCGATTTGTATTCCAGTACAAGCATCCCGGTTTAAACTGAACTATTAATCCCATCTAAGTTTAGACTCTTTGCAGCAGAGTTTCCAGCTTTATAGGAGCGCGATTGGCTAGGCTGGTAGAGGGCCAGGCTTGTAATTTCAAGCTCCGGGTTCGAATACAAACTGGCAAGAGGTTTATGTCCTCTATCATTCACCTGGCCCTCAGCGAGAAAGGTGATCGTCTATCGGATGAGATTTTAAATCGTGAACCAGTCAGTGTGCAGGAGATCTATTATCTGAACACACTGGATGACCTTGAGGGAGGCTACCACTTGTCTCCAAACAGTTGTGCAGACGGTCCCCTTTCCCCAACTTTCGCTGTGTCATGGGTTGGGTTGTTTTACCTCTGAGCGGCACTTTTTTGCACACCATGGGCTAAATGGCCAGGTCACATGGACCCCGAAGGCTCAGAGAAGGTTGTGGGAGGGGACCCACTGGAACAGCTGTTGAGAGACAGATGGTAGTCTCCCGTCAAGGCCATCCAGCGTGTTCTTTAACGTGCACAGGGTATGACTCTCCCGCACAAGGAGCCACGGCTTAACGTCCCATCCGACGGACGGCGGCCTTTTCAAGCCCATCGGTGTCCCCTACTGACCGTGGGCAGGGCGGGGAAATTTTGCGGAGATAAATCTCAACGCTGACCCAGCTGGAACTCGAACTTCGGAACTACAGATTACGAGCCTGGCGCGCTACCGACTGAGCCACCCCCGCCCCACTGTGTCATGGGGGTCCATGTGACCTGGACATTTAGCTTATTGTGTGCAAAAAATATCGTTTGGAAGTAAAACAACTGAATGCAGATGTAAGCTTTGCTTTGTATCACTTAGAGGTCAGTCGTTTTTACCAGGGTATGATTTTCTGGGCTGGCTCAGCTGTCAGGATACAATAATGTTGATAATGTCTGCATCTCACCTTCGTGTATGCAAGTAGAGATTCCAACTATTCCATTCATGTTTTGAGTACACGGCTAAGTCACTTCAGCATTAGGGTTGGGTTGTTTTACCTCTGAGCGGCACTTTTTTGCACCATGGGCTAAATGGCCAAGTCACATGAACCCCGAAGGCTCAGAGAAGGTTGGGGGTGGCGACCCACTGGAACAGCTGTTGAGAGACAGATGGTAGCCTCCCGTCAAGATCATCTAGCGTATTCTTTAACGTGCACAGGGTATGGCTCTCCCGCACACGAGCCACGGCTTAACGTCCCATCCGACGGACGGCGTCAGCATTAGGAGTAAAGGGTTTTAATTCTGATTAAATAAATAAATAAATACCCCCTCAAGCAGCTGCTTGCCACAGAGGTCTGACAGGAGCCTGTCAGTTTATATGCCACAGTAGAAGGTCTGTGAGGATGGCAGGACCTCAGCAGAAAAACGACACATACATCCATTACGTACCATAAAAGTTTCCTGTATTTGACATTTTATTTCTGTATCCCAAAAGGTAATCAGTAGCTTTACCACGAAAATTTTGGTACAGTTCAAAGAATCTTAAATAACATAGACAAACAGCAAAATATTACCAAATGAGACCTGATGTCAATATTTTTTTCAATCAAAACTCTATTTTAAATAGGTTCTTTAAATAATTATTTAAGAATTTCATTTCTTTCACGAACAAACTTTTAGAATGATGCTAGAACACCAGACAATATTTCCTGAAGCTTTAACTGATTGCACATCTTTTACTAATGAATACTTCTTTTACCAAGATCCCTCTCCTCTTTTGCATACTTGGAAACGTAACTTTCTCTAGCATAAATGGGATTTGGACTTTCTATGACACAACAGAATTCCGAAATTTCTTTGAAATAATTGGGATATGAACCTTGTGCCTGGAACTAAATCTCTCTCATAATTAGAAATCAAATCTTCTTACAACATTTGATTCTATCTAGATATCTGGATATCTGAAGCTAGTCTATCTGTCATAATTAGCAATCTAATCTTTTTTTGACACTTAGGATCCCAAATTTCAGTGATACTTGGGATTCCAAACTTCTTTCATACTTGGGATCCGAAACTTTTGTGACACTTAGGATCACCAACTTCTTTGACACTTGAAATTCCAAAATTTCTCTGACACTTGAGATCCGGAATTTTCATGACACTTGGTATCAGAACTTTTGTGACACTTTTTATCCGAAAACTCTTTGACTCTTGGGATCTCACACTTCTTTGACACTTGGGATCCGAAACTTATTTGACACTTGCTATCAGCAAATTCTTTGACACTTTGGAATACCCAACTTTTCGCCACTTGGGATCCCAAACTTCTTTGACATTTTGGATACACAACGTCTTTGACACTTGGGATCTCAAACTTCTTCTGCACTTGGGATCCCAAAATGCTTTGACACTTGGGATCCGGAACTTCTTTGACAATTGGGATCCCAAACGTTTCTTTGACACTCGAGTCCCGAACGTTTCATTAACACTTGGGATCCCAAACTTCTTTGACACTTGGAATACCCAACTTCTTCGATATTTGGGAACTGAAACTTCTGTGACACTTAGAATCCTCAGCTTCTCTGACACTTGGGATACACAACTTCTTTGACACTTAAGATCTCAAACGTTTCTTTAACACTTGAGATCCGAAACTTCTTTGACACTTGGGATACCTAACTTCTTCGGTATTTGAGAACCGAAACTTCTGTGACACCTAGGATCCCCAACTTTTTTGACACTTGGGATCCCAAGCATCTTTGACACGGGATCCGAAACTTCTTTGACACTTGGGAACTCAAAAAATTCTTTTGCACTTGGGATCCCCAACTTCTTTGACACTTGGGATCCCAAGCGTTTCTTTGACACTTGAGATCCCAAACGTTTCTTTAACACTTGGGATCCGAAACGTCTTTGACACTTGGGATCCCAAACTTCTTTGACACTTGGGATACCTAACTTCTTCGATATTTGGGGACCGAAACTTCTGTGACACTTGGGATCCCCAACTTCTTTGACACTTGAAATACCTAACTGCTTCGATATTTGGGGACCAAAACTTTTGCGACATTTAGGATCCCCAACTTTTTTGACACTTGATATCCCCAACTTCTTTGACATTTGGGATACCTAACTTCTTCGATAATTGGGGACCAAAACTTTTGTGACATTTGGGATCCTAAATATTTCCTTGATACTTGGGATCTGAAACTTCTTTGCACTTGGAATCCCAGACTTCTGTGACACTTGGGATCCCAAACGTCTATGATACTTGGGATTTCCAATTTCTTTGATACATGGGATCCTAAACTTCTGTAACACGATCGATACTCAAACGTTCCCTAGATATCATTGTGAACAAGATTTGTTTTTGAAAGGATAGGGATCCGAACCTTCTTTATGACAAGAACTTTCTCTATCAAATTTATTAACAGGCCTTTATATGACGAAATTGGGACTGGAACCTTTTCTGCATAATTTGGAAGCGAACGTTCTTTGATAGAAACGGAACGCGACCTTTTTCGGGAAAATAGGAATCTAAACTTTTCTTAACATAATTGGGAAGTTAATCTCTTCTTACAGAAAATGGGATTGAATCCTTAACGATATGACAGAACTGGGACCAGAATCTTCTCTAACGTAATTGGTACACGAAAATCCTTTGACATAAATGGAACATGAAACTTGAACCTCAGATTGCGGGGTGGTTCAGTCGGTAGTACTCCAGGCTCGTAATCTGTAGTTCTCAGCTTCGAGTTTCAACTGGGACAGAGTTGAGATTTATCTCCGCAAAACCCTTGCACTGCGCTCAGTCAGAGGGCACCGATGGGCTTGGAAAGGCCGCCGTTCCTCGGATAGAACGATAATCCGTAGCGCCGTGCGCGGGAGTGCCATACTCTGCATGTTAAAGAATACGTTGAATGGCCTTGACGGGAGCTTACCATCTGCCTCCCAACAGCTGTCCAGTGAGTCCCCTTCCCCAACCTTTTCGGAGCCTTCGGGGTCCTTGTGACCTGTGGTCAAAAGAATTGTCACTCAGAGGTAAATCAACCCAACCTCAGATTGCCAAAGCACAACAACGTAATGTTATCGACTGAGAAAATATCTTGTAGTCTCGCATTCACAGGATTTTAAATTTTAGTAGAGTACAGTCGCTCAAAAAAATATCCGAAAACTATGGTTGATTACAGAATTCAGAAAAATATCTGGCAACGATTTTTTTTTAGAAATCAATGATCTGGCAACCTTTATGTACTGTACACGAAGGTTGCCAGATCACGGATTTCTAAAAAAAATCCGTTGCCAGATATTTTTTCTGAATTCTGTTGGGTTGGGTTGGGTTACCTCTGAGCGGCACTTTTTTTGCACACCATGGGCTAAATGGCCAGGTCACATGGATCCCGAAGGCTCAGAGAAGGTTGGGGGAGGGGACCCACTGGAACAGCTGTTGGGAGACAGATGGTAGCTTCCCGTCAAGGCCATCCAGCGTGTTCTTTAACGTGCACAGGGTATGGTTCTCCCGCACACGGGGCCACGGCTTAACGTCCCATCCGACGGACGGCGGCCTTTCCAAGCCCATCGGTGTCCCCTACTGACCGTGGGCAGGGCGGGGAATTTTGCGGAGATAAATCTCAACGATGACCCAGCTGGGACTCGAACCTGGGAACTACAAATTACGAGCCTGGCACGCTACCGACTGAGCCACCCCCGCCCCATCTGAATTCTGTAATCAACCCTAGTGTTCGGATATTTTTTTCAGCGACTGTATTTATCATTGTTTCTTCTTGATCTTCATGGCATATGAGTAAGATTATTTAAAGAAGAAAGACGTTGAGTTACATTGGTCGCTCTAGAAGCGTTTGTAGTCAAATTTGTTTTTAACTTATTTTGATTTATACCTCTATCGACTTTACGAATATTCGCCGAAACTTCCAAGTTACTGTATCTGGGTTCTCTCTTTTCGCACGCAAAGACAAAATATGAACACCAAAAATGAGAACATTTAGGAAGTTATTAGAAATAAGAATGAGTTGTGGGACACAAATTGCTACCAAGATGCTGCCATTAAAAGATGCTTGCAACTTACGTCATTCAAGTTCTTGTAACGGCGCACTTTTGTCAAGATATAAAGATTTGCTTATTTAGTTCCCTTTCGCTGAATTAAGTTGCTGACGGTGTTTCAGAAAAACGTTTTTTCTTTCGCCACTAGCTTCACTTTAAAGGGAAAAGTAGCTATTTGTGTTTGAAACTAAACATAACGTTTTTCAGCTACATTAGCTCTAATTTCAGTAATTACTTCATTACTGTTGTGATATTTAGCAGAGATCGCTGTTCTGAATGCTACGATCTGTTTATTGAATCACATGGAAAAATTAATTATAGTTAACGTCAGGTTGGGTTGTTTTACCTCTGAAAGGCACTTTTTTTACACACAATGGGTTAAATGGCCAGGTCACAAGGACCCCGAGGAGGTTTGAGGGGACACACTGGACTGTTGGAATGCAGATGGTAGCCTCCCGTCAAGGTCATCCAATGTATTCTTTAACGTGACAGGGTAAGGCTCTCTCCCCTACATGGAGCGAGGGCTTAACGTCACATATGATGAACGGCGAGCTTTACAAGCCCATCGGTGTCCGCTGCTGACCGAGGGCAGGGCATTTTGCGGAGATAAATCTCAATGCGCTACCGACTGAGCTACTCCAGCCCCATTAAGGTAAGGTACTTAAGAAGTAGACCAGAGAAGAACTGGCTGATCAGAAGAACTTCTTTACATTCTATCTTCTTCTGGTTCTGAGTCCTCTTTTGTACTCGGGGCGGGGGTGGCTCAGTTGGTAGCGCGTCAGGCTCGTAATCTGTAGTTCCCAGGTTCGAGTCCGAGCTGGGTCAGCGTTGAGATTTATCTCCGCAAAATTCCCCGCCCTGCCCACGGTCAGTAGGGGACACCGATGGGCTTGGAAATGGCCGCCGTCCGTCCGGATGGAACGTTAAGCCGTGGCCCCGTGTGCGCGAGAGCCATACCCTGTGCACGTTAAAGAACACGCTGGATGGCCTTGACGGGAGGCTACCATCTGTCTTCCAATAGCTGTTCCAGTGGGTCCCTTCCCCCAACCTTCTCTGAGCCTTCGGGGTCCATGTGACCTGGCCATTTAGCCCATTGTGTGCAAAAAAGTGCCGCTCAGAGGTAAAACAACCCAACCCTCTTTTGTACTCAACGTTTCTCCCTACATATGCTGCCTGATTAAGCGTAACATTAAGATAGTGAAAACGTGAAAGAAATACATTAGCTTGCATAAGTTAAGGACATTTCCATCTGACAGATATCGATATAAGGCCACGAATCAAGTGAATTATGTCAATTTAAAATTTTGTATGAAACTTAGCACAGCTTAGTATCTAATATGCAAACTTTACTTTGGAAGAGGGAATTTTGGTAGGACTTGCAATTTCAGTTTTGTCGAAAGACTGCTTTTAGCAAGATACCCAAAAATCTTAAAAACGTCACCAAGAACTTTTTTTTCTCTGAGCAGTGGTTCTAAATTGGGAGAAATGAAAATTCCTTCTTAATCGCTCAAAACCTTTTGGATTAAAAACGTATTTATATTTAGTATGGGATACGAAGATTCAACCAGACTGTAATTTAGCCTCCCAACACGGCTGTTCTGAGCTGCAGCTGCTGCATTTGACCACTGTAGGTCAATTGTAGTAAGGTCTCGTCTGGTTTTATAAATGCGTGAAGGAAATGGAATTGTTCAAACTTCAATTTAGCATATTTCCAGATAGTGGGGTTTATCAAAGTAATGGAAACACCGACGGTGACTGGGTTGGGTTGTTTTACCTCTGAGCGGCACTTTTTTGCACACTATGGGCTAAATGGCCAGGTCACATGGACCCCGAAGGCTCAGAGAAGGTTGGGGGAGGGGACACACTGGAACAGCTGTTGAAAGACAGATGGTAGCCTACCGTCAAGGCCGTCCAGCGTGTTCTTTGACGTGCACAGGGTATGGCTCTCCCGAACACGGGGCCACGGCTTAACGTCCCAGCCGACGGACGGCGTTTCCAAGCCCATATGTGTCCCCTACTGACCGTGGGCAGGGCGGGGAATTTTGCGGAGATAAATCTCAACGCTGACCCAGCTGGGACTCGAACCTGTGAACTACAGATTACGAGCCTGGCGCGCTACCGACTGAGCCACTCCCGCCCCCTGACGGTGACTGGAATACACACAATGCGCCGTATGCATATTACATGGATGACACACCTGCGATGTGCGGTATATAAAGAGAAGTACGATGTCGGCTGTCACGTAGCAGTGCCACAGGCGTAGGTGAAACAGCTGTAGTGGTGTAATTATCGACAATGTCAGATCTCGGTGACCTCCAAACGGGCATGATCATTGGTGCGCGTCTTGCACAAGATTCAGTAACCGAACAGCGGAAATAATAGGTCTAACACGAGAAACTGTATCTAATAATATGACTACCTATCAAAGAGGGGCTGGGGGGTGGCTCAGTCGGTAGCGCGCCAGGCTTGTAATCTGTAGTTCCCAGGTTCGAGTCCCAGCTGGGTCAGCGTTGAGATTTATCTCCGTAAAATTCCCCGCCCTGCCCACGGTCAATAGGGGACACCGATGGGCTTGGAAAGGCCGCCGTCCGTCGGATGGGACGTTAAGCCGTGGCCCCGTGTGCGGGAGAGCCATACCCTGTGCACGTTAAAGAACACGCTGGATGGCCTTGATGGGGGGCTACCATCTGTCTCCCAACAGCTGTTCCAGTGGGTCCCCTCCCCCAACCTTCTCTGAGCCTTCGGGGTCCATGTGACCTGGCAATTTAGCCCATGGTGTGCAAAAAAGTGCCGCTCAGAGGTAAAACAACCCAACCAAACCCAGCATCACTGGCACAGTTGGGATATAATTTACAGGAAGAATGATCCCACATTCAATTACCGTACGTGCACGACTTGTATAAGTCTATTCCACGTCAAATTGCATCTGTTCTGAATGCCCGAGTTGGGCCGGCAGCTTATTAATGAAACGTTCTCCACAAACAGTACGTGTTTCCATTATTTTGATAAACCACTACAGACAAAAATGCTTTTAGATTAATTTACGTTGCATTTGTGACAGTAAACAATTCATTTGGTAAAAGTGCAACGATAGCGGATTTAGAGTTGACAATACAATCAGCTTTTGTTTCACTAAAATTATTCGGGTACTTTTCTGTCTGTTTATAAATTTCGCTTTTTGATTCAAGGGTCTCGAAACCAATAACTTGCATAGGATTGTTTTATCTCTGAGCGGCACTTTCTTGCACACAATGGGCTAAATGGCCAGGTCACAAGGACCCTGAGGTCTCAGAGAAGGTTGGAGAGAGGGGACCACATCATGCTGGTCGGGACTCGAAACTGCAGATTACGAGCCTGGCGAACTACCGACTGAGTCCCCCCTCCTCCGAAACAGAGAACATTAAAATATTAAGAATACTGAAAGAATGTAGATATAATTTCCTATAGCTAAAGAACTTTCTTTTGGATTTACTATTATTCTTAAAAATAAACTGTATCAAATAAACGATCTAGTTAATTTTCCTCTGGAGTGACAAATACGCCCATTTCTCCTCTGTACAGTCGCTCAAAAAAGTATCCGAACACTATGGTTGACTACAGAATTCAGAACCTTTTTTGAGTTGGGTTGTTTTACCTCTGAGCGGCACTTTTTTGCACACCATGGGCTAAATGGCCAGGTCACAAGAACCCCGAAGGCTCAGAGAAGGTTGGGGGAGGGGACCCACTGGAACAGCTGGTGGGAGACTGATGGTAGCCTCCCGTCAAGGCCATCCAGCGTGTTCTTTAACGTGCTCAGGGTATGGCTCTCCCGCACACGGGGCCACGGCTTAACGTCCCATCCGACGGACGGCGGCCTTTCCAAGCCCATCGGTGTCCCCTACTAACCGTGGGCAGGGCGGGGAATTTTGCGGAGATAAATCTCAACGCTGACCCAGCTGGGACTCGAACCTGGGAACTACAGATTACGAGCCTGGCGCGCTACCGACTGAGAACCACCGCCCCCCCCCCCCTTTTTTTTTTTTTGAGCGACTGTACATTCGATCACTTGCAAGCATAAGAGCGTTGAAAAGTTGTTACTGTTACGTTTTGGGGTTTAAAACGTTATTAATATAACAGATAATGTGTACTTGATGCCATCATGTATGAAAACAAAATGTCCTGAACACAATGTTCTTTTTGACCTACATTGCATGAGAAGAAAACAAAAAATAATACCTAGCGAAAAGAAAACACGCAATAAGCGTATAAAGTTGTTAAAAAAGAATTCTCTTCAAAGAAACATTTTTTGAATACTTGGTGCAAAATAGGAGTCGGCAGGTGGCACCCGGAAAACGACAGTCATTTGGGAGGTGCGCGTTGTTTTCTTTTTTTATCTAGCAATTTACCTTAGTAGGAAAGTGTGAATTCTTGAAGCTAAAAGTTAAAAAGTAAAAGAAAGTTAGGTTACTTTTGGGTAGAAAAGAGCTGTTTACCGATCAGGTTTATTTTGTGACTTTTTACACTGATCAGCTCCTAACAGGTGAATCGTTTACTTCCTATGCAATGCTGGCAGCTTTTTAATTTATTGACAATTATTTAAAATAACTTCTATAACAAGTGATTAGATTGTGCCTGTTGCTAAAATTAATTTGAATCACCATCTAGATTTTGCATATGTAAAAACAAAGAATTTAAAATAAATAAATAGATGTATAGTGAGGTATTGTGCATTAAGAAGTGAAAACGGTCTATGATTTTTCAAAGTCTATTATAATATGACTCTAAGAATGACTTATTGCCATTGGCGAATAGGTTTGAGTTGGCTGTTTACTTCTGATTAAATAATGAATGCTTGTTTTCAAAAAAAAGAAGTTTTTTATTTTTCGAAATTTTCACCCTTTAACCGTAGTAAATCGTACTAACGGTTGGTTTCATAAATGTGAATACACTGCTGGCCATTAAAAATGAAACACCAGAAAAGACAAGAGATATTAATGCAATATTTAGTGAATACCTAGCTTATGTTACAAGGATCAAATGATTGCAAATACAACTCGGTTATACTCGTGGAATACAAAGATTTGGATTGGGTTGTTTTACCTCTGAGCGGCACTTTTTTGCATACCATGGGCTAAATGGCCAGGTCATATGGACCCCGAAGGCTCAGAGAAGGTTGAGGGAGGGGACCCACTGGAACAGCTGTTGGGAGACAGATGGTAGCCTCCCGTCAAGGCCATCCAGCGTGTTCTTTAACGTGCACAGGGTATGGCTCTCCCGCACATGGCCCACGGCTTAACGTCCCATCCGACGGACGGCGGCCTTTCCAAGCCCATCGGTGTCCCCTACTGACCGTGGGCAGGGCGGGAATTTTGCGGAGATAAATCTCAACGCTGACCCAGCTGGGACTCGAACCTAGGAACTACAGATTACGAGCCTGGCGCGCTACCGACTGAGCCACCCCCGCCCCGTCGTGAGATAATGGACCAGACGTATCAAATTGGGGACAGATCAGGTGAACGCACAGGCCAAAGCAGAAGTGTCACATGGCGGCTATCCAGGAATTGTTGGACAATGCATGCAACATGTGGTCGGGCATTGTCCTGTTGGTAATTGGCACCATAGAGCTCCTGAAGATAAGGTACGACCACAGTCTCCAACACCTCAGTGATGTAACACTGGCTGTTCAAAGTACTGGTAATGCATACGAGGTGCATACGTGAGTGGAGTCCAATGGCACTCTATGTCATTACACCAGTGATTAGAGATGTATGGTGCTGCATCATGCATGTCTCACTGAGCCTGTCGCAGTGGTACCACCACATGTGGATTCGTTCATCATGGTGCTGCATATTGAAGCGGAATTCGTCTGAAAAGCTGATGCGATGCCATTCGCATTTCCATGCGTGACGTTCTTGGCACTATTGCAATCAGTGTTGTAAAGTCAATGGTAACCGAAGCAATGTCTGTCTAGCAAAGATGCCCCAATGCTGCGGAGGATGTCGAACCATACATGTGAGTTGGGTTGTTTACCTCTGAGCGACACTTTTTCGCACACCATGGGCTAAATTGCCAGGTTCACTAGGACAGCGAAGGCTCAGAGAAGGTTAGGGAAGGGATTCCACTGGAACAGCTATTGGGAGACAGATGGTAGCCTCCCATTAAGGCCATCCAGCGTGTTCCTTAATGTGCACAGGGTATGGCTCTCCTGCACACGGAGCCACGGCTTAACTTCCCATCCGAGGGACAGCTGCCTTTCCAAGCCCATCGGTGTCCCCTACTGACCGTGGTCAAGGCGGGGAATTTTACGGAAATAAATCTCAACGCTGACCGAGCTGGGACTCGAACCTGAGCTACAGATTACGAGTTTGGCGCGCTACTGACCGAGCCACCCCCGCCCCCTTACGGTTAAGGGTCAAATCACTTAGTATGTGTTATTTAAAGTAATTTATTGATTATCAACGAAGATAATTACACGGAATTTAACGTCCATCAACTGTAGAGGAAAATTGTCTTGAGCATGGTGGTATACAAAGGTAAGACCTTCTGATAACATGTCAAGTGCTCTGAACCACTGAGCTACTGGCACCGAGCAAGATCTCCTCTAATTGATGTTCTGAACTTTCTAATCGGCGTCAAATTCAGAGTTGGGTTGTTGTTGGGTTGTTTTACCTCTGAGCGGCACTTTTTTGCACACCATGGGCTAAATGGCCAGGTCACATGGACCCCGAAGGCTCAGAGAAGGTTGGGGGAGGGGACCCACTGGAACAGCTGTTGGCAGACAGATGGTAGCCTCCCGTCAAGGCCATCCAGCGTGTTCTTTAATGTGCACAGGGTATGGCTCTCCCGCACACGGGGCCACGGCTTAACGTCCCATCCGACGGACGGCGGCCTTTCCAAGCCCATCGGTGTCCCGTACTGACCGCGGGCAGGGCGGGGAATTTTGTGGAGATAAATCTCAACGCTGACCCAGTTGGGACTCGAACCTGGGAACTACAGATTACGAGCCTGGCGCGCTACCGCCTGAGCCACCCCCGCCCCGGCCAAAGCAGAAAAAATACGCTCTTAGGTAAATGTACCTAATAAACTGGCATCTCGGTGTATATCGTTTGAAATATTTCTTCAACTTTTACATTTTTTTTACATTAATTCGTCATTTATCTGTCATTTGTGAAATTCAAACTTTCGGATTTTGAACAGAGCCAAGGTTTATGCTCTAATTTTTTACTGAAAATCGATACATGAATTGTGCCATTTTTAAGGGGTAAATTCGAGCTGTTTTATTTTTAAGAACATGATATTCACTACTTAAATATCAAATATTTGGGACAGATGTCCAAGTTCGAAGCTCTCGTGGTTTCGTGGATGGTTGGGTGAGGGCACCCACTAGACACCTATTGGGAAAAGAATGTCGGCCTCCCGTCAAGACAATCCAGTGTGTTCTTCAACGTGCGTGGGTATGGCTCTCCCACACACGGGACCACGGCTTATCCTACGGGCAACGGCCTTTTCAAGCCCAACAGTGACCTCTATTCACTGTGGCAGTCAAACACAGATAAAGGCAACCAAAGCTCCCTGGTTGAGAAAACGTTATGGTAATTGTTCTAAACCGCTAAAGTTGCCCTTACTCAGACGTCAAATACATACAATACATTATCAATACAACACTTTACAAAGAACAGAGAAACAATAAAAGCATAAAGCTAAGTAATACAATCAATAAGTATATATGAACAATCACGGAGCTTCGAGATCTTCCAGGTTATAAAAAAAAATTATTCATTTATTAAAGAAAATAAAGTAAGTAAAAAATAAAAAATTAACTATCACAGGGTTGGGTTGGGTTGTTTTACCTCTGACCGGCACTTTTTTGCACACCATGGGCTAAATGGCCAGGTCACATGGACCCCGAAGGCTCAGAGAAGGTTGAGGGAGGGGACCCACTGGAACAGCTGTTGGGAGACAGATGGTAGCCTCCCGTCAAGGCCGTCCAGCGTGTTCTTTAACATGCACAGGGTATGGCTCTCCCGTACACGGGCCACGGCTTAACGTCCCATCCGACGGACGGCGGCCTTTCCAAGCCCATCGGTGTCCCGTACTGACCGCGGGCAGGGCGGGGAATTTTGTGGAGATAAATCTCAACGCTGACCCAGTTGGGACTCGAACCTGGGAACTACAGATTACGAGCCTGGCGCGCTACCGCCTGAGCCACCCCCGCCCCGGCCAAAGCAGAAAAAATACGCTCTTAGGTAAATGTACCTAATAAACTGGCATCTCGGTGTATATCGTTTGAAATATTTCTTCAACTTTTACATTTTTTTTACATTAATTCGTCATTTATCTGTCATTTGTGAAATTCAAACTTTCGGATTTTGAACAGAGCCAAGGTTTATGCTCTAATTTTTTACTGAAAATCGATACATGAATTGTGCCATTTTTAAGGGGTAAATTCGAGCTGTTTTATTTTTAAGAACATGATATTCACTACTTAAATATCAAATATTTGGGACAGATGTCCAAGTTCGAAGCTCTCGTGGTTTCGTGGATGGTTGGGTGAGGGCACCCACTAGACACCTATTGGGAAAAGAATGTCGGCCTCCCGTCAAGACAATCCAGTGTGTTCTTCAACGTGCGTGGGTATGGCTCTCCCACACACGGGACCACGGCTTATCCTACGGGCAACGGCCTTTTCAAGCCCAACAGTGACCTCTATTCACTGTGGCAGTCAAACACAGATAAAGGCAACCAAAGCTCCCTGGTTGAGAAAACGTTATGGTAATTGTTCTAAACCGCTAAAGTTGCCCTTACTCAGACGTCAAATACATACAATACATTATCAATACAACACTTTACAAAGAACAGAGAAACAATAAAAGCATAAAGCTAAGTAATACAATCAATAAGTATATATGAACAATCACGGAGCTTCGAGATCTTCCAGGTTATAAAAAAAAATTATTCATTTATTAAAGAAAATAAAGTAAGTAAAAAATAAAAAATTAACTATCACAGGGTTGGGTTGGGTTGTTTTACCTCTGACCGGCACTTTTTTGCACACCATGGGCTAAATGGCCAGGTCACATGGACCCCGAAGGCTCAGAGAAGGTTGAGGGAGGGGACCCACTGGAACAGCTGTTGGGAGACAGATGGTAGCCTCCCGTCAAGGCCGTCCAGCGTGTTCTTTAACATGCACAGGGTATGGCTCTCCCGTACACGGGCCACGGCTTAACGTCCCATCCGACGGACGGCGGCCTTTCCAAGCCCATCGCTGTCCCCTACTGACCGTGAGCGGGGCGAGGAATTTTGCGGAGATAAATCTCAACGTTGACCCAGCTGGGACTCGAACCTGGGAACTACAGATTACGAGCCTGGCGCGCTACCGACTGAGCCACCCCCGCCCCATAAATTAAGGTAGACTGAACCCAAGCGAAATAAATATCCCGTAACAAATTATAATTAACATATCGTTTTAAATAGTAAATTTTATATAATATTCTGTTTAGTTTTGAAGAAAATGAGTAAATATATTTTTTCCATTTTAAATTAGATTCTATTAGTAATCCTAGATAATTGTAGCTATCACAACCGGTTGTTGATGAGATATGCTAAAATTTGATTACGACTGCCGAGATACAGATAAACTTCGGTTACTATTAACATTTGTAAAAAATCTATTAATTTCATTCACTACAAAATAAGTTTCTTTATTATTTGGGAAAATATTATGTGCTGTTGATATACCTGTTATGTCATTTACTAATTTCCACTGTCATCGTCGATCATTCTTACAGTTAGCAAATAAATTCCTATAATATAAATTCTTTGAATTTTTTATAGTTGTTTTAAGGTTTCTATTTTAATATTTATATTCATTCACATAAGCACAGTTACAGCACTCTGTATTTAAACAGTTCAATTCGTGAAGTTTGATGTTTTTTCCAAATGTATGTAATGAAGTTAATTTAAAATATATATACTTAGTTTTTTTATATTTAATTCTAGTTCATTTTTAGTAAGCCATTTTTTAATAATTAATAAACTATTAATATTTCCAAGTAATGCTTCATTATTTTCTGCATCAAAAACTATGGAGGTATCATCCGCAAAAGAAATAATTTGTCCTGCAATTTTTAATTTACAGAAATCATTGATATATATATAAGAAAAAGTAAAGGACCCAACACAGAATCCTGTGGGACTCCACTTACAGTCAACAATGTTTCACTCCTAAAATCGTTAATAATCACAATTTGCTTTCTATTCTCAATGAAACTTATAAACCAATCATAGACTACACCACGAAAACCATAAAATACTTTTACATAAGCTGAAATTTTATGATTAATAGACTCAAATGCTTTTCTGATATCTAAAAAAACCCCAATAATCATTTTATTATTTTTAATGTCCTTATAGATCAATTCATTAAATTTTATTAGTGCATGAGACGTACTGCAATTTTCACGGAAACCAAACTGTTTTTTTTGCAAAAAACTCAATGCTATCCAAATAACTAACCACTCTTTTTTTAAACTATTTTTTCAACGATTTTAGAGAAAATTGGTAAAATTGCAATAGGTCGATAATTATTATAATCATCTGTTTCCCCCCTTATAGATTGGTTTAATTATAGAAAATTTCAAATCGTCCACAAAGGTTTCTGTTTCCATTGATAAATTAATAATATAAACTAATAAATCTAATTTATGTGTAGCTATTATTTTTAGTATTTTTGCATTTAAGGTATCGTATCCTACAGCTTTATTTGCATCGAAATTTGAAATTAAATTCGACTTCTCCTGCATCTGTATTCATAACATACATAGAACTCAAGACTGGTTGTAAATGAGATATGCTAATTTGATTCTGGCTGCCGAGATTCAGATAAACTTTGGTTACTATTAACATTTGTAAAAAATTCCTTAATTTCATTCACTACAAAATAAGTTTCTTTATTATTTGGAAAAATATCATGTGCTGTTGATGTACCTGTTATGTCATTTACTAATTTCCACTGTCGTCGTCAATCATTCTTACAGTTAGCAAATAAATTCCTATAATATAAATTCTTTGCATTTTTTATAGTTGTTTTAAGGTTTTTATTGTAATCTTTATATTTATGCATTTAAGCAATAATTAAAGGATACTTTTTGCTATTTATATAACTTCTCTTTTATAATTATACTTTTTAAAATTTCACATGTAATCCATTTGTTATTAATACCTTTATCTTTATTTTTATCTTTCACATCATCAATTTTATAAGTACAATCCTGCATCGCTGTATAAACCATATTAACATATTCTTGATAAATCAAGTTAAGGTTTTTGCATTCAAAGATATCATTATCCAATTTATAGTCCCTTATTTTATATTCCAGTTTCAGATAATTTATCCTAGTGATGCCATGCAAGTTTTTATTGTTTGTATTTATTTTGTTTATTTTTTTGTGATTTTATAATCATTAAAAGTGGGTAATGGTCTGTTATTTCAGTCACGTATATGGTGCATTTATTTTTTGAACATGGAATTAACATTTCTAACAAATAGATGATCAATGCAACTAGCTGTTGTTGATGTAACCCTAGTCATTTCGTTTATATATGATATAAACCCATATGTGGCCATTATACTTAAATATCTGTAAACTTCATTATTCTTACTATTCAGATCAAATTCATATCACGTTACAATAGTTAACAGACTTTGAGCGTGGAAGAATCATCGGTCTTAGAGAAACTGGTTTTTCGTACAGAGATGTGGCCAACCTTGTTGGCCGTAATCCCAGCACCATCGTACACATATGGCGCCAGTGGGTTCAAGAAGGATAAGGCACACGCCATCAAGGATCAGGAAGATGACGTATGCCCACGGAGCAAGAGGAGCACCATTTACGATGCATGGGATTGCGTGACAGATTCGCGACTCCAACACAACTGCAAAGGGACTGGCAACAGGCAACACATCGAATACTTACCAGGCTGATGGTAAACAACAGGTTTTTAAATTTTCATTGCGAGCCTATCGTCAGTCACTTAGTTTGTCCTTCACATCTGCCCACATGCAAGCACGTTTTCAGTGGTGTCGCCTCAGACAGAACTGGAACGAACAAGAGTGGAATACCGTGGTGTTAGTGACAGTAACACAGAATCTCGTTTCTGTGTTGATCAGCACCACGGTATACAACGTGTTTGCCGTCATCCAGGGAAAAGAACCACAACCCAGTGCATGCGACATCGTCACACAGGTCCAGTACCTGGTATCTTGGTGTGGGGTGCCATTAGTCGGATATCTCGGTCAGAACTGGATATCATAAGAGGATCTCTAACTGCCCAATGATATGTTACCACCATTTTGCAGCCAATGGCTGTCCAATTTGTTCAGCAAAAACAGTACGGAACCTTTTACTAGCAAGATAACGTCCGTTCCCTCACAGCCCGCATTAGTCTGCATTATCTAGACGAGCAAAGCGTTCAGCTACTACCATGGCCAGCACACTCGCCAGATCTTTCACCTTTTGAACACGTCTGGGACATGATGGGCCGAAAGCTCCAACACCCAAGAGCTGCGACAACCACTGTCGCTGAAATGGAACAGCGACTTCGCGCTATTTGGCATTCTATCCCTCAGGAGGATATTGTAGAGCTGTACGATAGCCCTTCCCCGCCCTGTTCATGAAAGCATTGCTGAGCGAGACAGTTCAACATCATACTAATTATACCACTTTACCGGGTAGGTAAAGTGGTAATTTTCATATTTCTTTTTAATAATGTTAGCGCGCTTGGCTGTTGATCTAAGGGACCTGGGTTCGAGCCCCGGATTAAGGCATGGATGTTCGTGTTGTTTTTCTGCTGAGGTCCTGCCATCCTCTCAGATCTTCTGCTGTGGCATATAAACTGACAGGCTCCTGTCAGACCTCTGTGGCAAGCAGCTCCTTGAGGGTTGGGTTGTTTTACCTCTGAGCGGCACTTTTTTTTGCACACAATGGGCTAAATGGCCAGGTCACATGGACCCAGAAGGCTCAGAGAAGGTTGGGGGAGGGGACCCACTGGAACAGCTGTTGGGAGACAGATGGTAGCCTCCCGTCAAGGCCATCCAGCGTGTTCTTTAACGTGCACAGGGTATGGCTCTCCCGCACACGAGGCCACGGCTTAACGTCCCATCCGACGGACGGCGGCCTTTCCAAGCCCATCGGTGTCCCCTACTAACCGTGGGCAGGGCGGGGAATTTTGCGGAGATAAATCTCAACGCTGACCCAGCTGGGACTCGAACCTGGGAACTACAGATTACGAACCTGGCGCGCTTGAGCCACCTCCGCCTCAGCTGCTTGAGGGGGTATTTATTTTTTTAATTATTTAATCAATCGCACATCTCAGTGTATTCTAACAGCTGACTGCTTTTCAATAAAATGACATTGATCCTTCCAGATGTTGCATTTTTTTCCCTGTAAAGTAGATCATTGGAACATTTTTTTTTTCAAAATTTGAAACCAAACATTTTCTGTAGAGGGAGCATTTAAAACTTTTGGAGTTTGATAAAGAGTGAATCGTAATAGTTCAATACCTATCCAATCCCAAGAAGAATTCTTAATTTATCTCTAAAAGCAAATAATTATTTCTCGAATAAAAAAATGAAAAATATTTAAAAAATTGCATGTTTCCACTCCTCTATGGGAAAGAGCGAAAAGCCATTGTTTTCAATGAAACTTCGTGGCATTCACATTTCACCAACAAAAATTCAAATTTCTGAAATAATTCTATCAGTTCCAATATTCAGGTGAAATTTTGCATTTTCAAATTTTGAAACCATTACGGAAAACAACTATAACTATTGGGATTTTAGAAAAGTGCTAATGGTAATATTTCATCAATACCCATGTAACTCAAAAAGAATCTGCAATTTATCTCTAGAAAGAAAAACGTTGAATGTCTACAGACGAACACATAAAGTGAAAACATTAACTTTGTCTGTGTTATCTAAAAATCGCCAAAATTGATCGAATAGTGTTTATTGCTATGCAATAGTGGGCGGGGTGGCTCAGTCGGTATCTGCCAGGCTCTTAATCTGTAGTTCCCTAGTTCGAGTCCCAGCTGGGTGAGTGTCGAGATTTATCTCCGCAAAATTCCCTGCCCTGTCCACGGTCAGTAGGGGACACAGATGGGCTTGGAAAGGCCGCCGTCCGTCGGATGGGACGTTAAGTCGTGTCCTCGAGTGCGGGAGAGCCATACCCTGCGCACGTTAAAGAACACGCTTAATGACCTTGACGATAGGATACCATCTCTCTCCTAACAGCTGTTCCAATGGGTCCCCGCCCCCCAGAATTCGGGGTCTTTGTGACCTGGCCATTTAGCCGATTATGTACAAAAAAGTGCCGCTCAGAGGTAAAACATTCCAACTCTATGCAATAGTAGTTAGGTTTTGTCTCTTTTAGAGATTATGAGCTTAATCCGAGGGCTACCTCAGTAGAAGACACCGATGGGGTTGGGAAGGCCGTCGTCCGTCGGACCGGATGTTAAACCGTGCCTCAGTGTGCAAGACATTTATACCCTTTGTACTATAAAGAACATACGCAATGGCTTTGACTGGAGTCTACTATCTGTATCCCAACATCTATCCAATGGATCCCCTAAACCTAACGTTCTCTGGGCTCTCGGGGTCTCTGTGACCTAGCCATTTAGCCTATTGTGTGCAAAAAAAAGTGCCGATTAGAGGTGAAACAACGCAACCCCACTACCGAAACTAAAAGAGATTTTACCAAAAAAATATGGAAAGCAAATAAGCAAAAATATGGGTTCGGTTATTTCACCTCTGAGCGGCACTTTTTTGCACACCTATGGGCTAAATGGCCAGGTCACAAAGACCCCGAATTCTGGGGGAGGGGACCCACTGCAATAGCTGTTAAGAGACAGATAGTAGCCTCCCGTCAAGGTCAGCCAGCATGTTCTTTAACGTGCACAGGGTATGGCTCTCCCGCACACGGCCCACGGCTTAACATCCCACCGACGGACGGCGGCCTTTCTAAGCCCATCGGACAAACATATGAAATACAGCTGTCAAATATTGTACTCTTTACTCTATCTCTGTCCGGTAAAAATATCTAAATAATAAAAAACTGCCTTTCTTGAAAACGTCTGGAATACAGATACATCTCTTTCTTAATGTATACTAAGTATACTAAAATTTTAAGAATAGGAAAAAAAAACTTGAAAATACAGAAGAAAACCTCAGACTAACTAAATAACAAGAACTACCGATAAATGTGAGTGGTTGTTGTCACAGGGTTGGGTTGTTTTACCTCTGAGCGGCACTTTTTTGCACACCATGGGCTAAATGGCCAGGTCACATGGACCCCGAAGGCTCAGAGAAGGTTGGGGGAGGGGACCCACTGCAACAGCTGTTGGGAGACAGATGGTAGCCTCCCGTCAAGGCCATCCAGCGTGTTCTTTAACGTGCACAGGTTATGACTCTCCCGCACACGGAGCCACGGCTTAACGTCCCATCCGACGGACGGCGGCCTTTCCAAGCCCATCGGTGTCCCCTACTGACCGTGGGCAGGGCGGGGAATTTTGCGGAGATAAATCTCAACACTGACCCAGCTGGGTTGTGTTGGGTTGTTTTACCTTTGAGCGGCACTTTTTTGCACACCATGGGCTAAATGGCCAGGTCACATGGACCCCGAAGGCTCAGAGAAGGTTGGGGGAGGGGACCCACTGGAACAGCTGTTGGGAGACAGATGGTAGCCTCCCGTCAATGCCATCTAGCGTGTTCTTTAACATGCACAGGGTATGGCTTTCCCGCACACGGCGCCACGGCTTAACGTCCCATCCGACGGACGGCGGCCTTTCCAAGCCCATCGATGTCCCCTACTGACCGTGGGCAGGGCGGGGAATTTTGCGGAGATAAATCTCAACACTGACACAGCTGGGTTGTGTTGGGTTGTTTTAGCTCTGAGCGGCACTTTTTTGCACACCATGGGCTAAGTGGCCAGGTCACATGGACCCCGAAGGCTCATAGAAGGTTGGGGGAGGGGACCCACTGGAACAGCTGTTGGGAGACAGATGGTAGCCTCCCGTCAAGGCCATCTAGCGTGTTCTTTAACGTGCACAGGGTATGGCTTTCCCGCACACGGCGCCACGACTTAACGTCCCATCCGACGGACGGCGACCTTTCCAAGCCCATCGGTGTCCCCTACTGACCGTGGGCAGGGCGGGGAATTTTGCGGAGATAAAACTCAACGCTGACCTAACTGGGACTCGAACCTGTGAACTACAGATTACGAGCCTGGCACGCTACCGACTGAGCCGCCGCTGTTGTCACAGGAGGAATGAAAGCATCTGGATGAGGCATCTTTTCACGATTCTGAGTGAATCGTATATGACGGGATAATCCTCGCCGCATCTGTAGTAATAAGTGAATGCATGATATCGTGAAATCAGATTGGATGCTCCCGTTCATTCTTATGACTTCCGTCTGGTTGTTTTTATCTCTCAGAAACATTTTCGTTTCTCTGATAATAAAGCAAATGGGCGGCCATAAAAGCTTCAGAGCTTATATTGCGTGGCATGGAGATCCACAGCAATATAAATCGTAATCTGTGTAGTCGAGATCATTACTATACTTCCGCAACTTTTCGCAATTCGTGCCAGAACAAGAGACGTAAAAGATATCATCGTGCAAGATATCATCGTGCTACCATGCTAAAACATAAATGTGGCTTTTGTTTTCAAAACTCTCCACCGCATGAAATTCAAGTCCGTAAATCCTTTTATCCCTGATACAAAATAAGATTTTAACTCAACTAGAAATTTTATAGTTAAGTATAAGTACAATTTGATCATATAATTTTGATTTTCTTTCAACATAATTTATCAGTCGCATACAATTTTTCGTTTTCAAAGTTGTGAAGAACTTTCTGCTTCCAATTTGTGATTATATTGTTGCGGATCACAAAAATGGATAGCCACTGAGCGTGAGTATTAAAAGCTATATTTCAAAACCAAATTCAATACAAGGTAAATTGTTACAAAGGAAATATGGATGAAGTATCTTATTAACAAATCAACTATTAACATGCACAAGTCATCAATCTTCACGTAGAGCACACAACTGAAGCTCCACTCTTCTTTCCTTTTTTACTAAATACTACCTTTTACTTGATTTACCAGGTCACCCGAAGATCTTCACTCGTAAACCAATTCTCGTCCTGTGCTAATAACTGTTCACACACTAGCCGAACAAAAAGACAGTCCGTGTAGACATTCGAAGTTAGCCATAAAAGTTCCCACTTTTATACTTCCGCGTATACACAACACATCAAGTTACTTCTTGATACTTAACGATAAAAGATCCCACTTTTATCCTTCCGCGTATACACAACACATCAAGTTACTTCTTGATACTTACGCGCACTGTCTCAGAACAGCTCACCGTCCATTTTCGAACTCACCGACCGTTACAACACAACGACCGTTACAATACAAAACCGTTAACGCTCCACTCTTCTTCTCCAAATTCTCCCAACGTTCTTATTCGTTGGCTGAAACTTTTTGCTTTCGGTTGCCAGATTCTTTCTGTCGTAACACTGCCCCCTTCCTAGGTCTTGTTCGTCCCGAACAATTCTGGATTCCAAAGTTTCTTCAGTTTTTCGATGAAACGGGGCCAAACGATCCACGTGAACCACCTTGCACTTTGTAGCTGGACGTCGACGAATGCGATATACCACGTCATTAATCCTGTTAACTATTGTATATGGACCTTCCCAAGGTTTCTGAAGTTTTGGAGATAGTCCTTTCTTTCTATGTGGACTGTATAGCCAGACAAGATCTCCTTGATTGAAAATAGTTCCATTTATTTTACTGTCATATCTTGTTTTGGTTCTGTCACTTGTTATGTCGATGTTATGTCTAACGGAGTGATGGATTTCTTCTAGTCGTTGTTGCAATTCTTGTACGTATTGTGGAGTGGACACAGGCATTGCTTCGGGCCGACCATATAAAAGGTCACAGGGAAGACGTAACTCTCTTCCAAAAAGCATCATGGAAGGTGTCTGTCCAGTTGTCTCATGCACTGCCGTCCTATATGCCAGCAAAAGGAGTGGTACATGGCGATCCCAGTCACGTTGGTGGTCGTTCACAAATAATGCTAAATGCTGAGCAATTGTTCTATTGAACCTTTCAACCATACCATCCGACTGAGGGTGTAAGGGAGTTGTTCTGGTTTTCTGAATGCCTAATAGTTGACAGATGCCTTTAAACACATTGGATTCAAAATTCCGTCCTTGATCAGAGTGGAGTTGTAAAGGTACTCCATACCTACTAATGAAGTTATTAACTATCATCTCAGCCACTGTTGTTGCTTCCTGGTCTTGGATGGGATATACCTCAGGCCACTTTGTGAAATAATCCATTACCACTAATAAATATCGATTTCCATCATCAGTTCTAGGAAACGGACCCATTACATCAATGGCTATTCTTTCAAAAGGGGCACCAACGTTATACGTCTGCAGCTTACCCCGACTCCTAGTCTTAGGGCCTTTCTTTGCTGCACAGGCTTCACATTGCCTACACCATCTCTCAACGTCTGCCCTACTTTTCAACCAATGAAATCGTTCCCTGGCTTTGGCTAATGTCTTATTAACACCGAAGTGTCCTCCAGTGGCACTATCATGTACATCTTTCATCACAAGTTCCACTCGGGATCGAGGAAGGATTATCTGCCAACGGATCAGCCGTCCAGTGGGATTCTCCCATCTTCTGTATAATACTCCGTCTTCCATTTTTAAGGAGTCCCACTGTGCCCAGTAACTTTTAGTAGTTGGACTATACCTCGAGATTTGCTCCCAATTAGGTCTTGCATCAGATTTTTCAATCAATTCCATTATTGGTTTTATGTCTTCATCATCTAGTTGAGCCTTCCTGATTTCAATTGGATTCCAGATGTTAGGGGTGTCACTGTTTGTTTGTGTCGATACTATTTGTCTTATGGGCATTATCTCTTTAGTTCCAAATTTCAGTTCTGCATTATAGCAATGTTTACAGTTGTCAATACATGGGCGCCTGGAAAGAGCATCTGCATTCTTATGCATTTTACCACTTCGATGTTCGATGGAGAAATCGTATTCTTGTAACCGTTGTATCCACCTAGCGATTTGTCCTTCAGGGTTTTTGAAGTTTAATAACCATCTAAGTGCAGCATGATCAGTACGTATAAGGAATTTCTGGCCATAGAGATAGTGATGAAAATGTTCTATTGCTTTTACTATTGCTAACAGTTCTTTGCGTGTTACACAGTAATTCCGCTCTGGTTTGGATAAAGTTTTACTAAAGTATGCAATAACTCTCTCCTGTCCGTCTTGTTCTTGTGAAAGCACAGCACCAACTCCTGTGTTACTTGCGTCAGTATCTATTACGAATTGTTTTCCAGTTTGTGGGTACGCTAGCACTGGTGCTGTGGAAAGAGTTTTCTTTAGCTGTTGAAAGGCTATATCGCATTCGGTGGTCCACATAAACCGCTGGCCCTCTTCTGTCAGACGATGTAATGGCCTTGCGATGTTGGAGAAACCTTTGACAAATCTTCTATAGTAGGTGCAAAGTCCAATAAAACTACGAAGTTGATGAACATCTTGTGGTGGAGGCCAGTCTCTTACAGCTTCTATCTTACTAGGATCAGTCTTAATCCCTGCTGTAGTGATCACATGACCAAGGTAATGAACTTCTTGCTGGAACAGTTTACACTTTGTCGGTCCCAATTTTAACTTGGCTGCCTTAAGTTTTTCAAATACTTGACGAAGATTTCTCAAATGTTCTTCAAAAGTTCTTCCAAGAACTATGATGTCGTCCAAGTAAACCAGGCAGACCTCCAAAGACAAACCTTTGAGCACCGACTCCATTAGTCGTTCAAATGTGGCAGGTGCATTACAAAGTCCAAATGGCATCACCTTAAACTGCCAAAGTCCATTCCCTGTACTGAAAGCTGTTTTCTCACGGTCTTCAGGACGTATACCAACTTGCCAATAGCCGCTCTTTAAATCTAATGTTGAGAACCATTCTGACCCAGATAAAGTGTCTAGTGTATCGTCAATCCTGGGTAAAGGAAAGGAATCTTTCTTTGTTACGTCATTTAATCTGCGATAATCTACACAAAATCGTGTAGATCCATCCTTTTTCTTGACAAGAACTACTGGTGATGTCCAGGGACTCTGTGATGGTTCTATAATGCCCTGAGCTTCCATGTCCTTTATGAGTTGTTCCGTCTCCTCTCTTTTTGCCAATGGAAGCCTTCTTGCCGGCAGATGGACTGGAGGAGAATCACCAGTGTTGATTTTATGTTCTGTCAGGTTAGTACGGCCATAATCATTTGATGTGGCAGAAAAAATGTCAGAAAATTCTTTTAATAGGTTCTCGGCCTTAACAGCTTGGTTTTCAGTTAATATTTGTCTTGTTTCTCTCCATAATTCAGTAAGATGAGACGGGATGTCTGTATGATTTTGATATGAATCGGTAACTTCTATTTTATTTATACTTGTTACACAGGTAACAGCTTCACATATTGCTAATTCCTCACCTTTTTTTAACAGTCTACTGGATTTGTTACAGTTCATCACTCTGATAGGGATCTGTTCTTTATCTATTCTGACTAAAGTCCTTGCAACCAGGATATTATGAGCCAAAGCTCCTTTACCAGAGGCATCAGTAACTGCCAATCGGAAGGCCCCAGAAATCTCCGCCCGATGTCCACGGACTATAACTTCACTTTGTGCTGGGATCTCTGTGTCTTCCGTCACTAAAATGGGAGTTACGCTTGATAAAGAATCAGACGTCCGGCTAAGCAGAGGAATCTCTTCTGTCTCATAGATGAGTAGGTTATCACTGGGTCTAATGTTGAATCCATGTTTCTTAAGAAAATCAAGGCCTAATATGCATTCGTCGTAGATGTCAGCGATGTAAACAGGATGGCGAACCAGACAGCTACCAACTCGAATATTAAGTTCTATTTTTCCATGAACCTTTGCACGATCTCCAGTGGCCGTTTGTAGGCTTATTCTAGACTGTGTAGTATTCAAGTTTGGGTGAGGTATTATTTTCTTTATTATATCCGTTCTGAGTAAAGTTACATTTGCACCAGTGTCGACTATCATACGGCAAGGTATTCCATTTATGGCTCCATCAGCTACTAATCCATTATTATCGCCATGTAATGTTGAAACGTGGGCGACTTCCCCTGGGGCCAACCAATCAACTGCCAGCCTTTGCCCCGCAAGACTGACTAATTTCTGTTTCCCTGATCTTGTTGTCTAGTTGATGGACTTGGACTCCTCATTCGTTTCCTAGTGCAGTTGGTACGAATGTGTCCGGTCTTGCCACAATTCCAACACTGGAGGTCTGTTGTAGGTTTTGAAGAACCTTTTATATCTTTCAAAACGGATAGTATGGCTTTGGTTAGTTCTTTCATTTCATTATCCTTTTCTACAGTTTCTTCTGCACTCACAAATCTCACTGCACGTTTGTTCGCTCGGGAGGAAAGCCTGGAACACTCGTATTTCATAGCATGTACCACAGCTGACTTTAAGGATTCACCTTCCAACATCCTCAGAGATTGCTGAGTGTCAGGGTCAGCAATAGCATCAATAAATTGTAATTGAGCTAAATTATCTTGAATTTCTGGTGGACAGTTACTATAAGCCAATCTAGCTAGACGCTCAATATCACTAGCAAGCTCTTGCAAAGTTTCACCATTTTTCTGCATGCGATGTTTAAATTGAGTCACGTAATATTGTTTTAAATAACTATCACCAAACCTTAGTTCTAATGCAGAAACTAGACTTTGATAATCAAGTCGTTTTTCTTCTGGAACAGACTGCAAAACTTCCGCAGCAGAATTTCTTAAGGAAGCTGCAAGAAAACTGGCCTTTTGGAATTCATTCCACTCATTGGCTGTAGCGATAACTTCGAATTGTGTTTTAAATACTGTCCAAGATGATTGACCATCATATGTAGAAGGTTTAGTTGTATTTTTAGCGATATGTGTAATAACATTATTTCCACTAGAATTATTATTATCACAGGCAGAAGGTAACATTTCATTTCTCAAAATCTGAAACTGGCGTTCACAATCAGTTTTTACAATTTCAATTTCGTGTTTATAATCTAACTTAACACTATCAAGATCATCTTTTACACTATTTAGTTCGGTCATAATGTCCTTACACTTATCAGAAATCTTATCAATTTGAGAAGCCACTTCAGCTCTCATCTCAGTATTTTGTGCGGCCAGGTCACCTATTTTATTTCTCAACTCATTATTTTGTGCGGCCATTTCGGCTTTCAAATCATCTTTTTGAGAAACTATCTCAGTTCTCAACTCATTATTTTGTGCGGCCATTTCGGCTTTCAAATCATCTTTTTGAGAAACTATCTCAGTTCTCAACTCATTATTTTGTGCGGCCATTTCGGCTTTCAAATCATCTTTTTGAGAAACTATCTCAGTTCTCAACTCATTATTTTGTGCGGCCATTTCGCTATTTTGACTTTTAATGTCATTCATCTGTGTAGCCATATCAGTCATCTGGTCACCTATTTTATCGCTTTGGGCAGCTACATCGGCTTTCATATCGGCTTTCAAGTCATTTAACAACTTTACTAATTCATCCATACTTCTAGTTAACGGCATTCAATAAATTATCCCGCTTCTGACACCAAATGTTGCGGATCACAAAAATGGATAGCCACTGAGCGTGAGTATTAAAAGCTATATTTCAAAACCAAATTCAATACAAGGTAAATTGTTACAAAGGAAATATGGATGAAGTATCTTATTAACAAATCAACTATTAACATGCACAAGTCATCAATCTTCACGTAGAGCACACAACATCAGCTCTGTGTATTTTACTAAATACTACCTTTTACTTGATTTACCAGGTCACCCGAAGATCTTCACTCGTAAACCAATTCTCGTCCTGTGCTAATAACTGTTCACACACTAGCCGAACAAAAAGACAGTCCGTGTAGACATTCGAAGTTAGCCATAAAAGTTCCCACTTTTATACTTCCGCGTATACACAACACATCAAGTTACTTCTTGATACTTAACGATAAAAGATCCCACTTTTATCCTTCCGCGTATACACAACACATCAAGTTACTTCTTGATACTTACGCGCACTGTCTCAGAACAGCTCACCGTCCATTTTCGAACTCACCGACCGTTACAACACAACGACCGTTACAATACAAAACCGTTAACGCTCCACTCTTCTTCTCCAAATTCTCCCAACGTTCTTATTCGTTGGCTGAAACTTTTTGCTTTCGGTTGCCAGATTCTTTCTGTCGTAACAATATCAAGACATATTTATTTTCTTTTTTGTATCAAAGTCGTCATATAAATGCACTGTATCAAAATCATCCTAAACGCAATGTATCAAAAATCATTCTAAATGCAATGTATCGAAGTCATCATAAATGTAATATATTAAAACTATCATGAATTCAATGTATCAAAGTCATCATAAATGCAATGTATCAAAGTCATCATAAATGCAATGTATCAAAATCATTCTAAATGTAACGTATCAGTCATTCTAAATGCAATGTACAGTCGCTCAAAAAAATATCCGAACACTATGGCTGATTACAGAATTCAGAGAAAATATCTGGCAACGTTTATTTTAGAAATTAGTGATCTGGCAACCTTCTTGTCACGTGACACGAAGGTTGCCAGATCACTAATTTCTAAAAAAAAAACGTTGCCAGATATTTTCTCTGAATTCTGCAATCAACCGTAGTGTTCGGATATTTTTTTGAGCGACTGTATCAAAGTCATCAAAGCTTTCACAAATTCAATGTATCAAAACCATCTTAAAATGTATCAAAGTCATCCTAAATACAATGTATCAAAGTTACCTATTTTATTTTAAAGCTATTATTTACTAATGAAGTAACTTTTCTTCAATATTTCCGCGTTATAGGTGCCCCACCACATGATGAAGACTATTCAGTCCAAATACATGAATGAATGCATTTCGAATTGCATTTGTAGCATCGGATATTTAAGCACACTGGATCAATGTGCTCATTCATTTCGTTTAGGGATTCAACAACTGATATAAAAATAAATGAAAAATCAGCGTTCTTCCGAAGGTCAGTTCTGCCATACCTTCCCATTAAGGTTTCTGTACTCGATTCGACTCGGACTCGTCGAGTATTTAGGTAGTTACTCGGATTCGGGACTACACTCTAATTCTCGACGAGTCCACGAGTTCACAAAACAGCCGAATAAGAAATAAGAACAACAACAGAGGAGGGTTGGTTGGTTGGTTGTTTGGGGTTTAATGGCGCATCGGCAACAAGGCCATAATGCGCCAAACAAAAGACAATATAAGAGATAAAAGACATAGAACCCCGTAACCAAAAGTTAAAATACATTTGCAACATTGTAAAGGGTAAAATAACAAAAAAAAAGTGTATATGAACAGAGTAAAACAACTGTAGAAATATGAAATAAAATAATCCCAGGTGTAAGAGACCTGGGGTAAATAATGCATAAAGTTAAGGTAAAATCAAATTCGGTTAAAATATCCACAATATTTCAAAAAGGTAAAAACTGAAGATAAAATGCAATGATCAGATAAAAGATGTCCGAGTGTAAGAGGCTCGGACATAAACTTATGGAAATTAAAAATCAGACGTCGTTCAAAGTTAAAAGCGGAGCATGAGATTAAAATATGTTCGATTGTTAAAACGGTGTCACAAAACTCGCACTTAGGTACGTCGTCCGCCCGTAAAAGAAACGAATGAGTAATAAACGAGTGACCTAAGCGGAGCCGAGCAAGTACAACTTCCTCCTTGCGATTCCTGCGGTAACAAGACTGCCATGGTTTGATGATAGGTTTCATCTCAAAGAGCTTGTTCGTAAGCTGTTCCGATCAAGATCTCTGCCACTGTGCCCGGAGCTCGGTGGTAAAACGCTGCAGGAAATCCAGATAGGGAACCGGCAACGGAGAGTCGGACAGGGGCGTGGCTGACTTGGCAGCAGCATCTGCCAAGTCATTGCCCCTAATCCCGACGTGACCGGGCACCCAACAGAAATGGATTGTGGTTGTGGCTGCCAGACGATGTAGCTGCTGGCGGATCTTAGTAAGAACAGGGTGAGGTCGATGCCTCACCGAGATCAAAGCCTGTAGCGAGCTAAGCGAGTCGGTGTACAGCACACACCGACGATGATGCTTAGTCGCCACGTGGTCCAAGGCGAGGCTGATAGCGTGCAACTCTGCGGTGAAGATGGAACACTGCAGTGGGATCTGGTCTGCAATGATTACATCACAGCAGACCATGGCTGATCCCACCGAAGTGCCGGACTTCGAGCCATCTGTAAAGACAGGCAAGAAGTCCGGGTGCTCAGCACGATGGCTGGCAAAGAGTTGCCGGTACACACAGTCAGGTGTAAAGGCCTTCCCCGTCCTGCACAGGGAAAAATCGCAGGAAGGGGAAACAGCGAGCCAAGGTGGAAGTGGCTCAGCTGTCGACTGTACAACGCTATCGAGACTGGTGTTAATGTCTCTGAGGTAGCCTCGGACACGCAAACCAAAAGGACGAATGGCAGTCGGCCGATTAGTGTAAAGCATTTCCCACTTCGGACTGAAAACGCAGTCCCAAGTGGGATGGCCAGGCAGGGATCGCAATTTAGACGCATATTGTAGGGACAACTGCTGACGGCGAAGAGATAAAGAAGGTTCGTCGGTCTCAACGTAAAGACTCTGGACCGGTGAGGTGCGGAAGGCTCCCGTGCAAACACGGAGGGCCTGATGATGGAGAGGGTCCAGCACCTTCACCACCGAATCCCAGGCCGAGTCGTACACCTGGGATCCGTAGTCCAGTTTCGATCGGACAAGTGCACGGTACAGGCGGAGCAAAGAACATCGGTCCGCCCCCCAAGAAAGGGAGGAGAGGACCTTGACGATGTTCAATGCCCGCGTGCACTTGGACCTGAGATGACGTATGTGTGGTAAAAAGGTCAATTTCCGATCGAATATGAGACCGAGAAACTTGGTCTCCGCCACAACTGGAATGATGTTACCCCCGAGCCGCAGCTCGGGATCCAGATGAAGATTACGCTTGTGGCAAAAGTGCACACAAGCGGTCTTCTGTGGGGAGAACCGAAACCCGTTTGCCGTCGCCCAAACCGGAAGATTGTTCAGGGCAATCTGCAGTTGTCTTTCAATGACCCTCATGCTGGACGATGAGCAAAAGATGCTAAAGTCATCAACATAGAGGGCATTGCCTACTGATGGAGGAAGTTGTCTAGTTATAGAATTAATCTTGACAGCGAAAAGCGTAACACTCAGAACGCAGCCTTGTGGCACCCCCTGTTCTTGGGGGTACGGCCGCGACAGAGTGTTATCGACACGGACACGAAAAGAGCGTGTCGATAAGAAGTTGGAGATGAAGATCGGCATGTGACCTCTCAAGCCGAAGCTGTGGAGGTCACGAAGAATGCCGAATCTCCAAGCCGTGTCGTACGCTTTTGCGATGTCGAAGAAAATTGACACCAGGTGCTCTCTACGTAAAAAAGAATTTCTGATAGCCGATTCGGGGCGTATCAGATGGTTAAGAGTTGACCGTTGCCTGCGAAAGCCACACTGGGTGTTGGAAAGAAGGTTGTGATGTTCTAAATATCAGATGAGTCTGGCATTTACCATTCTTTCCAACACCTTGCACACGCAGCTCGTCAATGCGATGGGACGATAATTAGAAGGAATCTTGGGATCTTTGCCTGGCTTGCCAGGCAAAGATCACCGCGTACAGGCGCTCACACCGAGGGGGCACAGAGGAGGGTATGGAAGAAGTTGTTAGTATCCATCAAATAATTAACAACGTTCGAAAAGTGGTTATGTTTTTTAGATTGTCTTCCATTAAAAATGGAATATTACAAGAAAAAAAATCAGAGCTAAACTGGGCCACAATCTTGAGTTAGTTTTAGATTGTCAAGCTCGTTGGAGTTCTCTTGCTTATATGATAATCATGTTTGTGAAACTACAAAAATTCATCGAGGAAGCTTTAGTAGATCTCAACTGTTCACACATGCTTGATGACATCGATTTTAACGAGCTCAAAGATCTCCAGAATTCGCTTGAACCTGCCAAATTGGCAATTGAAGTTTTAAGCCGAAACGATACGACTCTGCATTCAGCTGGCATTACATTGGAGTACATGAAAAGAACAATTTCGAACTGTAAAAGTAAACTAGCGTGTGAATTATTAGAAAATATGGAGAAGAGAATTGATGAGCGAGTAAATATAGATTTAATGAAATTGTTCAAAGCGCTTAAAGATCCAAAATTTGTACCTACTAAACAGGCTTTAGACTTAGCCACACAATTATTAAAAAGACTTTACCAAAAAGAAGATAATAATGAATCAACGGAAGCTTCGCAAGACCAAGAATTAATAATAGTTGAAAATCAAAAAAAATTTTACAATGGAGGAAGAATTTGAGTTAATTTTGAAAAACGCAGCTGAACCTCCAACTCCAAAAGAATCCGAGATTTATAGGAAACTTAAACAGGAATTTTTGCTTTTAGAAATACTGGAAAACGAACAAGTAATTCTTGATGACCTGTACAACGCACTTTCCTCCATAAAACCAACTTCAACTTCTAATGATTGGATTGGATTGTTGTACCTCTGAGCGGCACTTTTTTGCACACCATGGGCTAAATGGCCAGGTCACATGGATCCCGAAGGCTCAGAGAAGGTTGGGGGAGGGGACACACTGGAACAGCTGTTGGGAGACAGATGGTAGCCTCCCGTCAAGGCCATCCAGCGTGTTCTTTAACGTGCACAGGGTATGACTCTCCCGCAAACGGGGCCACGGCTAAACGTCCCATCCGACGGACGGCGGCCTTTCCATGCCCATCGGTGTCCCCTACTGACCGTGGGCAGGGCGGGGAATTTTGCGGAGATAAATCTCAACGCTGACCAGCTGGGACTCGAACCTGGGAAGTACAGATTACGAGCCTGGCGCGCTACCGACTGAGCCACCCCCGCCCCTCAACTTCTAATGAAAGAAGATTTTCAATAAGTGGCAGCTTCTGTATTACAATCAGATCGAGACTTGCTGACAAGTCTCTTAATTCGTTAGTATTTCTCAAATATTTCTACCTGAAGACCAAAAAAAGCAATTAAATTGAAATAAATAAATGTTCAAATAGTTATATCTAGTTTTAAAGTTTAATTTTTGAAAATAAATGAATTGATTATAAAGAAAATATACTCAAATTTATTTATTAATTTCTTGGCACGACCACAAATCTCACAAATTTTAGTAATTTTATTTTGTTACAAAGACTTCAGCTATAAAAATTGTTATTGAACTTCAAAATATTAAACGTTTTCGATTATTGATTTGAGTTTAGATTTAGATCCGGACCGACTCGACGAGTTTTCAAAATTTGGGACTCGTACTCGCCGAGTCCTAAAAACACGAGTTTTCAGAAACCCTAAGTAGAAGGTCTGTGAGGATGGCAGGACCTCAGCAGAAAAACCACACAAAAATCGTGCCTTACCCGGGGGCTCGAACCCAGGTCCCTTAGACCAGTAGCCAAGCACGCTAACCACCTGGGGCGGGGGTGGCTCAGTCGGTAGCGCGCCAGACTCGTAATCTGTAGTTCCCAGGTTCGAGTCCCAGCTGGGTCAGCGTTGAGATTTATCTCCGCAAAATTCCCCGCCCTGCCCACGGTCAGTAGGGGACACCGATGGGCTTGGAAAGGCCGCCGTCCGTCGGATGGGACGTTAAGCCGTGGCCCCGTGTGCGGGAGAGCCATACCCTGTGCACGTTAAAGAACACGCTGGATGGACTTGACGGGAGGCTACCATCTGTCTCCCAACAGCTGTTCCAGTGGGTCCCCTCCCCCAACCTTCTCTGAGCCTTCGGGGTCCATGTGACCTGGCCATTTAGCCCATGGTGTGCAAAAAAGTGCCGCTCAGAGGTAAAACAACCCAACCCGCTAACCACCAAGCCATAAACGAAAATACATTTCAGCCTTGCTTTGTTGTTCCCATTTTTTTTTCTCTTTGTTGCAGCGATAATAAGCTTTATTACCATTCCCCGTATTTATTTCGATAATGCAAACCATATTTTTATATATTTACATTTGTTGCTTCTTTGTTCTTAAATGTAGCAACTCCTGCAATCACGTTGCTTTTACGTCCTTTTTTTTTTCCTGGAATCTGAAATTCATCTCCATGTTAATGCGAGGGTGGGTCAGTCGTATAGCGCGCCAGGTTCGTGACTTGCAGTTCAAGTTAAGAGTCCCAGCTGGGTCAGCATTTGCCGTCCGTCGGGTGGGAGGTTAAGCCGTGTCGCTTTGTCCAGTAGAGCCATAACCTGTGCACGTTAAAGAATACGTTAGATGTCCTTGACGGGAGATTACCGTCGTTCTCCCAAGAGCTGTCCAGTGGGTTCCCTCCCACTAACCTTCTCTGAACCCTCGGGGTCCAAGTGACCTGGCCATTTAGCCCATGGTGTGCAAAAAAAGTGCCGCTCAGAGGTTGGGTTGTTTTACCTCTGAGCGGCACTTTTTTCCACACCATGGGCTAAATGGCCAGGTCACAAGGACCCCGAAGGCTCAGAGAAGGTTGGGGGAGGGGACCCACTGGAACAGCTGTTGGGAGACAGATGGTAGCCTCCCGTCAAGGCCATCCAGCGTGTTCTTTAACGTGCACAGGGTATAGCTCTCCCGCACACGGGGCCACGGCTTAACGTCCCATCCAACGGACGGCGGCCTTTCCAAGCCCATCGGTGTCCCCTACTGACCGTAGGCAGGGCGGAAATTTTGCGGAGATAAATCTCAACGCTGACCCAGCTGGGACTCGAACCTGGGAACTACAGATTACGAGCCCAGGAAATGAAGAAACACAAGAATGGCAGAAGAGGTTTGAAACAATTGCAGAAATTAAAGAACAGAAAGTACAGAATTTTATTGAACAAATTACAGAAACTGCTCAAAAGAGCGACCGCCAACATTAATGCAGGCTTCACACCTTCGACGTAGTGATCGGCGAACATGGGCGAAAACACCAGGCATTTCTCGTACAGCGGCAGCGGCAATAGAAATCCTGGCAACAAGGTCCTCATTGGAATCGATGGGGCTATCACAGATGAAGCTTTTCATATGGCCCCATAGGAAAAAGTCCAGACATGAGAGATCGGGAGATCGTGGCGTCCAAGCGATGGGACCACCCCGACCAATCCATCATCCTGGAAATCCAAGGCATTCCGCACATCCACCCTGAAATGGGGTGGTGGTCCGTCGTGTTGAAACCACATACGTGTTTGAATGTTTGTGGGAACATGGTTCAGTAATTCTGGCAAGACTTCTTGTAAAAATACGAGGTACGTTCTCTCTTTCAGTCGGGCTGGCAGAAGGTATGGGCCAATCAAATGGTCATGGAAGATTCCAGCCCAAACATTTATGGAAAAACGCCGTTGGTACGAATGTGGACAGTATGGCGTGCGGATTACTGGTGGCCCACACATGTGAATTGTGGGTATTAAAAATGCCCTCACGTGAAAAGGTGCATTCGTCAGTGAATAAGACATGTGCATCAAAGTCCGGTTGCGCTGCAGTCTGCTGCAAGAACCTCTGTGCAAAATCCACACGAGGCCGATAATGTGCAGGTGTCAAGGCGTGCACCCTCTGTGCATGGTAGTGGTGTAATCGTTCGTCTCGTAGAACTCGCAACACCGTCGGTTGGGGCATACTTACGCATGGGAAATTGCTCGCATGCTACATTCGGGACGATCTCCAACTCTACATAGAATTTCCTCTGTAACACGTGGCATCCTCACACTCCTTGCACGCCCTGTATCCTGCAAGCCACTGACAAAGGAGCCCGTTTCGCACAGATACCGGTGCAATCGCTGAAAGGTTTTACGATCAGGCACGCTTCTGGTCGGAAAGCGATCCTGGTACAGTCTTTGGGCTTCCCTTGCATTCCCGTCCACAGCTCCGTACATGAAATGCATGTCAGCCTTCGCCTCATTCGTGAAACAATCCATCCGTTCTGCAATCCACGGTAGAAATGAAGACGAGTGAGAAAACCAGCGCTTATAAGTATTCACTGGAAAGCACCCTCTAGCGCTTCTTCACTTGAGTTCTGACTATGCACTATATGACGAAAAGTGCTTGTTTAGGTATGTTCTATCACCCCTTAAAGTTTGGCCCAAGAGTTTTGAATCATTCTGTATATAAATAAATGTTTATATTTCAGATTTCAAAAAATTTCAAATATATAAATAAAAATAAATAAATAAATACTCTTTCAAGCAGCTGCTTGCCACAGAGGTCTGACATGAGCCTGTCAGTTTATATGCCACAGCAGGAGATCTGAGAGGATGGCAGGACCTCAGCAGAAAAACGACACACATCCATGCCTAATCCGGGGCTCGAACCCAGGTCCCTTAGATCAGTAGCCAAGCGTGCTAACCACTCGGCCACGGGATGGCTAAAAAAATGCTTTTGAAGCAACTCTCTTCCCAGCGGAGTTCTGATGTTACTCAGTGTGATAAATGCAATACAGAGAACATCTAATTAAAGAGACTTCATCATTTGCGGGAAAGAGAACTTACATCCGGCCAAACCCAAGTCCTTTTACTCCGCAGCCAAGGACGTTAAGTATTCGGTCACTTGCTTTAGTAGCTTAAGAGGGTATATTTGTCAAGTTCTTTCCACGAACGTGATAAACGGTTAGCCACAGACAAACTTCACGCACTCAAGTGGTACATTAAAATTTGCATATAATACATTCAAAAAATTTTAATTACGTACTTTAGTATTTTTTTAAGTGTTAATTATATAAAAGTCCGGTCCTCAGCACGATCATATAGAAGCATAGAGGAGGAGAATATCTTAATGATGGCATGAACGGTATTTGAACCCAAGCACTCATGTTATAAGCCTTGCAGACTGCGGAAGCAGACTACCGAGCCATTTCTCAGGTTAGATCATTACAGCATCGCTGATTTCGGTTGGGTTGTTTTACCTCTGAGTGGCGCTTTTTTGCACACAATGGGCTAAATGGCCAGGTCACATGGACCCCGAAGTCTCAGAGAAGGTTGGGGGAGGAGACCCACTGGAACAGCTGTTGGGAGACAGATGGTAGCCTCCCGTCAAGGCCATCCAGCATGTTCGTTAACGTGCACAGGGTATGGCTCTCCCGCACACGGGGCCACGGCTTAACGTCCCATCCGACGGACGGCGGCCTTTCCAAGTCCATCGGTGTCCTCTACTGACACCGATGAACTTGGCGGGGAATTTTGCGGGGATAAATCTCAACGCTGACCCAGCTGGGACTCGAACCTGGGAACTACAGGTTACGAGCCTGGCGCGTTACCGACTGAGCTACCCCCGCCCCCAGCATCGCTGAACCCTTTAGCCATAGATACAAGGCTAACGCAAAGTGAGCAGAGGTACATGTGGCATAAAGTCGCCTTTTGCCAATATGGACTGTTGGAGCGAAAGTTAATCTTTCTGGGAAAATGATTGCTCCTCGGGGATGCTGATATGGGACTCGGAGCGTAGAGATGACGCAATTTAATCCTCGGAGCGGCTTGTTTTTGCGCAATGTAAGGAGGACAGAAAATAGATGAAGGTCTTGGGGAAAAAGAACGCAGAGGAGCTTTTTGAAGGCGACATGTATCCGGTTAGGGAGAGGGAACCAGATTCACAGGGGATGCAAGATGAGATCGCGAGGGTGACAAACATTGAAAAAGAAAAAACGACAACTTGTTGGTTTGGGTTGTTTTACCTCTGAGCGGCAATTTTTTGCACACCATGGGCTAAATGGTCAGGTCACATGGACCCCGAAGGCTCAGATAAGGTTGGGGGAGGGGACCCACTGGAACAGCTGTTGGGAGACAGATGGTAGCCTCCCTTCAAGGCCATCCAGTGTGTTCTTTAACCTGCACAGGGTATGGCTCTCCCGCACACGGGGCCACGGCTTAACGTCCCATCCGACGGACGGCGGCCTTTCCAAGCCCATCGGTATCTCCTACTGACCGTGGGCAGGGCGGGAAATTTTGCGGAGATAAATCTCAACGCTGACCCAGCTGGGACTCGAACCTGGGAACTACAGATTACGAGACTGGCGCGCTACCGACTGAGCCACCCCCGCCCCGACAACTTGTAAAGCTGAAAGATGGGAAGTGGAGCAGAAGATTTATAAGAAGCATCTAATGAGGTTGGCAGGAAAGTTTCAACGTTTTACGTATTTAATAAACTAACCGAGCTAATGAAACATGTAGCTGCAAAAAATTGGGGATTTTTTTTTGTGTCGTGAGTGGGATTTGAAACCACTTCTTCCAGAAACATGCCAACCGTCATAAACCACTAAAACCATCAGAAGAAGATATTTCCTTCAGCTAATGTAAGAGACATTACCACCTATTTGTTGATTCGCTGATGGCGCCATCTATCTCGGGAAGCGGCAACCAAGCTACCTCGTAAGATGGAAATAATATTTTGTCATTCACGCCCAGAGCGTGAAGGGGCGGGGATGGCTCGGTCAGTAGCGCGCCAGGCTCGTAATCTGTAGTTCCCAGGTTCGAGTCCCAGCTGGGTCAGCGTTGAGATTTATCTCCGCAAAATTCCCCGCCCTGCCCACGGTCAGTAGGGGACACCGACGGGCTTGGAAAGGCCGCCGTCCGTCGGATGGGACGTTAAGCCGTGGCCCCGTGTGCGGGAGAGCCATACCCTGTGCACGTTAAAGAACACGCTGGATGGCCTTGACGGGAGACTACCATCTGTCTCCCGACAGCTGTTCCAGTGGGTCCCCTCCCACAAACATCTGAGCCTTCGGGGTCCACGTGACCTGGCCATTTAGCCCATGGTGTGCAAAAAAGTGCCGCTCAGAGGTAAAACAACCCAACTCAGAGCGTGAAATCAATGATTCAGTAGTAAAGTATCACAGGAAAAATTCTGTAGGAATCGGACTCATGAAATACATATGTAGCTGATTCCCTAGTGAGTGAGATTAGAACCCGCATCTCCCTAAAACTTTACAGAAGTCGTAACCACTAGAGTAGTGTTTCTTAAACTTTTTTGACCCCAACCCACAATAAGAAATGTATTTTACATCACGACATAATCTGTGAGAATCACTCTGATATTTTCTATTGCATTAAAAAATACTGATCGCGAACCACAGTTTTAAAAATGCAGCACTAGATCAATCAGTGACAAACCTTTTACTCAACTAATGTGACAAAGAGACAATAGTGAGATGACATAGACAAATATGCGGGAATGTCTATATGCCACATTCGCGGTGGAAAGCTGCTGAATCAAAAGCGTTTACCTTTCTATCTATAAAAATAAATGAAGAATTTAATTAACTAGCTCCCAGCTGTTCTTAAACTACCATTGTTAAGAGTTATGAGGATTCAAAGAAGTTTTTTCAATTTAATAACGGCGGTGGTCAGCTCAATCAGTTACGCACAAAGCTTGTAATATGTTATTGCCAGGTTTGAGTCTGAATGGTACCAGCATTTCGATATACC
Organism: Ryuthela nishihirai; assembly: GCA_038380435.1. NCBI lineage: Eukaryota > Metazoa > Arthropoda > Arachnida > Araneae > Heptathelidae > Ryuthela > Ryuthela nishihirai. The sequence continues at coordinate 26,910,085 of JAWZYU010000022.1, forward strand.
TCTGTTGACTTCACCCTGCTCTTGGTGAGAAAGGGATAACGATGGACTTGATATCGATTGACTTGAAAATACCACCATCTGTCAGATGGGACGTTAAACCGAGGTCAGTGTGCAAGGTTTGTTTTTTGTGTTGTTTTACCTCTGAGCAGCACTTTTTTGCACACCATGGGCTAATGGACCAGGTCACATGGACCCTGAAGGCTCAGAGTAGGTTGGAGGTGGGGACCCACTGGAACAGCTGTTGAGAGACAGATGGTAGCCTCCCGTCAAGACCATCTAGCGTATTCTTTAACGTGCACAGGGTATGGCTCTCCCGCACACGGGGCCAAGGATTAACGTCCCATCCGACAGACGGCGGCCTTTCCAAGCCCATCGGTGTCCCCTACTGACCGTGTGAAGGGCAGGGGAGTTTTGCGGAGATAAGTCAACGCTGACCCAGATGGGACTCAAACCTGGGAACCGCAGATTACGAGCCTGGCGCCCTACCGACTGAGCCATCCCCGCCCCTCGGACCTTGATATTTGGTTCAATTTACACTGAAAAATGGAGTATTTTAATGGAGTACGGACTAAAATTTAAAGATTCATTCAGCTGTCTCACGATATTTAAAAACTGAAGTTCGTATGAAAATATGCATGTTACTGGCAACTTTTATTATGAGCAACAGGTGAAATATGAAAAATGCAATTTAATAGCTTTACTTAATAATACTTTATAAGGTAACATAATAATACTTTATAAGGCTTTACTTTTTATAAGGTAACAGAAAAAATCAAAACAAAATTTGATTGATGATTGCTGTTAGACTTTGCACCTTAACTACTCTTTTTCATTGAGAAGGGTTAACCCACTGTTGCAACTTGAACCCCAATATTATTGGTGTTATAATATTGTTATGAATTTTTCATAGGAAATCTTGAGCGCGAGTTCAAAAGAACGTTTGGCAACAAAAATTCATAGATGAACTAATTTTTTGCAAAAGTAAAAAAACCACTTATTTACAATAAATTCAACTCACACGAATCCTTTTCTTCATCAGTATGAAGCTAAACCATCAAAAAAATATTCACATTATTCACCAATACTTCAAATAGTCTTATTTACAACTCTTGCAGACTCCATTCAAAGCATAAAGGAAAATGTTTTACAACATTCAATAAGTGAAACAATTACATTTGGGAATAAACTTATGATTCCCAATGTAAACCTTACATATTCTTTTTGCGTATAAAGGTCACCACGCATCAGATGAACTCTTCTTACGAAGAAATTAAAGGCTTGGATTGGGTTGTTTTACCTCTGAGCGGCTCTTTTTTGGGGCGGGGGTGGCTCAGTCGGTCGCGCCAGGCTCGTAATCTGTAGTTCCCAGGTTCGAGTCCCAGCTAGGTCAGCGTTGAGATTTACCTCCGCAAAATTCCCCTTCCTGCCCACAGTCAGTAGGGGACACCGATGGGCTTGGAAAGTCCGTCGGATGGGACGTTAAGCCGTGGCACCGTGTGCGGGAGAGCCATACCCTGTGCACGTTAAAGAACACGCTGGATGGCCTTGACGGAAGGCTACCATCTGTCTCCCAACAGCTGTTCCAGTGGGTCCCCTCCCCCACCCTTCTCTGAGCCTTCGGGGTCCATGTGACCTGGCCATTTAGCCCATGGTGTGCAAAAAAGTGCCGCTCAGAGGTAAAACAACCCAACGTTAAAGAACATACTGGATGGCTTTGACGGGAGGCTACCATCTGTCTCCCAACAGCTGTTCCAGTGGGTCCCCTCCCCCAACCTTCTCTGAGCCTTCGGGGTCCATGTGACCTGGCCATTTAGCCCATGGTGTACAAAAAAGTGCAGCTCAGAGGTAAAACAACTCAACTCAAGCGGCACTCTTTTGCACACCATGGGCTAAATGGCCAGGTCACAAGGATTCCCGAAGGCTCAGAGAAGGTTGGGCGAGGGGACTCACTTCAACAGCTGTTGGGAGACAGATGGTAGTCTCCCGTCAAGGTCATCATCCAGCGTGTTCTTTAACGTGCACAGGTATGGCTCTCACACAAGGGACCACGCCTTAACGTCCCATCCGATGGACGGCGGCCTTTCCAAGCCCATCGGTGTCCCTTACTGACCGTGGACAGTGAGGGGAATTTTGCCGAGATGAATCCAACGCTGACCCAGCTGGAACTCGAACCTGGGAACTGCAGATTAAGAGTTTGGCCCGCCCCAGAAATTAAAGGCAGTTAGCCGCTTGCTTGACTAGCATATTATCTCTTCGGTTTGATCATCAAATCTCTTGAACAACTTTCTTAAGATTAACTTAATACTAATTCTCTAAAAGAAAAATGAATATACACTTTCAACCATTATCGATAACTTTTCAATTCTCTCATTTTTTGGGGCGGGGGTGGCTTAGTCGGTATTGCGCCAGGCTCGTAATCTGTAGTTCCCAGGTTCGAGTGGGGCGGCGGTGGCTCAGTCGGTAGCGCGCCAGGCTCGTAATCTGTAGTTCCCAGGTTCGAGTCCCAGCTGGGTCAGCGTTGAGATTTATATCCGCAAAATTCCCCGCCCTGCCCACGGTCAGTAGGGGACACCGATGGGCTTGGAAAGGCCGCCGTCCATCGGATGGGACGTTAAGCCGTGGCCCCGTGTATGGGAGAGCCATACCCTGTGCACGTTAAAGAACACGCTGGATGGCCTTGACGGGAGGCTACCATCTCTCTCCCTACAGCTGTTCCAGTGGGTCCCCTCCCCCAACCTTCTCTGAGCCTTCGGGGTCCATGTGACCTGGCCATTTAGCCCATGGTGTGCAAAAAAGTGCCGCTCAGAGGTAAAACAACCCAACCCAACCCAGGTTCGAGTCCCAGCTGAGTCAGCGTTGAGATTTATCTCCGCAAAATTCCCCGCCCTGCCCACGGTCAGTAGGGGACACCGATGGGCTTGGAAAGGTCGCCGTCCGTCGGATGGGACGTTAAGCCGTGGCCCCGTGTGCGGGAGAGCCATACCCTGTGCACGTTAAAGAACACGCTGGATGGCCTTGACGGGAGGCTACCATCTGTCTCCCAACAGCTGTTCCAGTGGGTCCCCTCCCCCAACCTTCTCTGAGCCTACGGGATCCATGTGACCTGGCCATTTAGCCCATGGTGTGCAAAAAACGCCGCTCAGAGATAAAACACCCAACCCAACTCTCATTTTTTAAACATTGTTAAATATTTAAGTTTTGTCTGTTACAATCAGCTAGTGACGCAATTCTCACGCTGAAGCACGAGCATCAAAATGATACATCATGTCGTGATTTTATTGTTGCAACAACGTATCTGCCGTAACAACGTATCTAATATACTGGTGTCCACTGTTTAAGTTTGTGGACACGGTACTGGTGTCCACAAATTAAGGAAAAAAAATGAGAAAAATCGCGATAATTCGCCAAAAAATCGAGATCCTCACCAAACTTGTTCATGTAACCAGTAATGCCGAGTGTGCATATTGTATGCAAATTAGTCTAAGTTGCGTCAATTTGCGTAATCGGATAGCGGCATAAAAACGGGTGTTTTGGAGTGGATCGCTATTTTGTGTTGCAAATGTAAGAAATTCGAAATGGCCATTTTGTAGGAATGATCTCGAGACATCATTTCCCAAATAAGCTGCGGCGGAAATCTATTGGTCTGCTCGAAACAGGCCAAAGTCAATCAGATGTGGCACGATGACTGAATGCGAGTCCTTCCGTGGTCCATAGACTGCGGAATCAATTTCTTACCACAGATTCCGCGTCTCAGAGGTTTAGGCGAGGAAGGGCTAGAGTTACAACCGCTCTAAAGACCGATATCTATGATTAGCAGCACGAAAGAGCAGGACGTCTACTCCCTCTCAGCTTCCACTACACTTACATCTCTAGCATACCAGGCGTTCACTCCCGCCCTGCCCACGGTCAGTAGGGGACACCGATGGGCTTGGAGAAGGCCGCCGTCCGTCGGATGGGACGTTAAACCGTGGCCCCGTGTGCGAGAGAGCCATACCCTGTGCACGTTAAAGAACACGCTGGATGGCCTTGACGGGAGGCTACCATCTGTCTCCCAACAGCTGTTCCAGTGGGTCCCCTCCCCCAACCTTCTCTGAGCCTTCGGGGTCCATGTGACCTGGCCATTTAGCCCATGGTGTGCAAAAAGGTGCCGCTCAGAGGTAAAACAACCCAACCCAGGAGTTCACCAGACAGTCCTTTAACTAGCTCAGATTTAACGGAAGAGGACTTCGCTACTGGGTTCCTGGATCTGCTTTTCTAACATGTCCCATATATTCTGAATGGGGGCAAGTGGTGGAAAGGGAAGATGGTGGAAGTCGCTGTCATGCTCGCTGAACCACTGCTGAACACATCTTGTGCGATGGACAGTAGCATTGTCGTCCATGAAACAGACGTCACCTGCTGGATAAAAAGTCAGCATTGCAGGATGACTTGATCGGCAACATTTTTCAGATAATCTTTGGAGGACACCCGACCTTCCAGCAATATCAGGGGATCCGTTCCGTACCAACAGAATGTGCCCTACACCATGACGCCGCCTCCAGAAACTTGTGTTTACAAGGCAAGCTGGGTCCATTTCTTCATGGGCCTCCCGCCAAATTCTCTGCCTACCGTCGGTAGTGAACAAGGTGTACTGCGACTCGTCGAACCACCTGACTTTTTTCCAATCTTATAGTGTCCAGTCCCGGTGTTCGTGACACCACTGTAGACGAACTTTCCGGTTCTTCGCAGATATCAGTGGTTTCGTATAGGATGCGACTGCTAAACCGATCCTTTTCAATTCCCTGCGCATAGTTCGTTGAGATATTGGTTGGGAACAACCTTAGTGGCAGCAGATATCAGTGATTTCGTATAGGCATGCGACTGCTAATACCGATCCTCTTCAATTCCCTGCGCATAGTTCGTTGAGATATTGGTTGGGAACAACCTTAGTGGCAGCAGATATCAGTGATTTCGTATAGGCATGCGACTGCTAATACCGATCCTCTTCAATTCCCTGCGCATAGTTCGTTGAGATATTGGTTGGGAACAACCTTAGTGGCAGCAGATATCAGTGATTTCGTATAGGCATGCGACTGCTAATACCGATCCTCTTCAATTCCCTGCGCATAGTTCGTTGAGATATTGGTTGGGAACAGACTTCATTGAATGCTTCGGTCAATTGCTGCAAACAGGAAATCCTGTTTTTCTTTACAAGTCTTCTCAGACGACAGCGATCTCGTTCTTGACACATTGGAAGCGGGGTGGCTCAGTCAGTAGCGCGTCAGACTCGTAATCTGCAGTTCTCAGGTTCGAGTCCCAGCTGGGTCAGCGTTGAGATTTATCTCCGCAACATTCCCCGCCCTGCCCACGGTCAGTAGGGGACACCGATGGGCTTGGAAAGGCCGCCGTCCGTCGGATGGGACGTTAAGCCGTGGCCCCGTGTGCGGGAGAGCCATACCCTGTGCACGTTAAAGAACACGCTGGATGGCCTTGACGGGAGGCTACCATATGTCTCCCAACAGCTGTTCCAGTGGGTCCCCTCCCCCAACCTTCTCTGAGCCTTCGGGGTCCATGTGACCTGGCCATTTAGCCCATGGTGTGCAAAAAAGTGCCGCTCAGAGGTAAAACAATCCAATCCAATCCTGACAGATTGTCGCCACGCCACAATTCAGCCTCTTAGACAAGGAATGTGGGTTATTTTTCCACTGATTAAAGACCCGAGATATCTCACCTTTTGAGAAACCAGTCAGCTCTGCTGTTTTTAAAATCGTCGCTCCAGTCAGACAGGAAACCAAAATAAGCCTTTGTCGAATCCCGAAAGATCCTTTGTTTTTTTCATTGTGATCAACACTACTGACGAGCAGCAGACTTAAAGAGTTGCCTAGAACACGTGGTGATGCACCTGATCACGTATTTTGCATAGACGCTGCGCAAGTGACGTTTACGTACATCTGCATAAAGGTTTCTAATTCATTGGCCGGTGTGTGTAATTGAACTATAGCTCGTAACGATCGACTCCTTAAAATTTCCATCACACTATTGGTGGATACGAAATGGGTAAATATAATCATGAGTAACCCGACAAAGGGGCGGGGGTGGCTCAATCGGTAGCGCGCCAGGCTCGTAATCTATAATTCCCAGGTTCGAGTTCCAGCTGGGTCAGTATTGAGATTTATCACCATAAAATTCCCCCGCCCTGCTCGCAGTCAGTAGCCCCATTTGGGGTGGCTCAATCGGTAGCGCGCCAGGCTCGTAATCTGTAGTTCCTAGGTTAGAGTTCCAGCTGGGTCAGTATTGAGATTTATCACCATAAAATTCCCCCGCCCTGTCCACGGTCAGTAGGGGACACCGATGGGCTTGGAAAGGCCGCCGTCCGTCGACTGGGACGTTAAACCCTGGCCCCGTGTGCGGGAGAGCCATACCCTGCACGTTAAAGAACACACTGTATGGCCTTGACGGGAGGCTACCATCTGTCTCCCAACAGCTCTTCCATTGGGTCCTCTCCCCCAACCATCTCTGAGCCTTCGGGGTCCATGTGACCTGACCATTTAGCCCAATGGTGTGCAAAAAAGTGCCGCTCAGAAGAGAGACAAAAAAAAAAATACCCCCTCAAGCAGCTGCTTGCCACAGAGTTCTGACAGGAGCCTGTCAGTTTATATGCCATAGTAGAAGGTCTGTGAGGATGGTAGGATTTCAGCAGAAAAACGACACATACATCCATGCCTTACCCGGGGCTCGAACCCAGGTCCCTTAGATCAATAGCCAAGCGTGCTAACCACTCGGCCATACAACCCGACATGAAAAGCTTTCATTTCATATGTAATTCATTGTGATCAACATTCCCTTTAAATATCTATCTTTTTTGGTGGTTAAAGAAACGAAACGAAATCCATTCCTACGTCACCTGCTTCCATTTGAGATATAAATCGCTATGCTGGTGTTCAGAAAATAAATCGGAAACTGGTTTTCACATTTCCTCTTCTTTGGGTGAAGAAAGATTGGTGAGGAAGTAAATTTTAGTCTGTAACACGTCTTACGTCAAAAACTTCCCTTTGAGTCAAAACTCGCTAGGATAAACCATCAGAAGGGGAAAAAGTGTTCAAGCAGACACTTTGATAAATTCATAAATCGATAATTGATCAGCGAAGAGAAACATGAAGATAAAGAAAACTATTTTTTAAGTTCAAATCGAAAAAACGTTACGAGTATTGCATTTCATACAAAAATATTCAACATATTCAGAAATTAAAAATATCATTAAATTGCCAATTTTTGTTGCCTTGGGGGCGGCACAGTCGGTAGCGCGCCAGGCTCGTAATCTCTAGTTCCCAGGTTCGAGTCCCAGCTGGGTCAGCGTTGAGATTTATCTCCGCAAAATTCCCCGCCCTGCCCATGGTCAGTAGGGGACACCGATTGGCTTGAAAAGGCAGCCGTCCGTCGGATGGGACGTTAAACCGTGGTCCCGTGTGCGGGAGAGCCATACCCTGTGCACGTTAAGGAACACGCTGGATGGCCTTGACGGGAGGCTACCATCTGTCTCCCAACAGCTGTTCCAGTGGGTCCCCAACCTTCTCTGAGCCTTCGGGGTCTATGTGACCTGGCCATTTAGCCCATGGTGTGCAAAAAAGTGCCGCTCAGAGGTAAAACAATCCAACAAAAATATTTAACATATTCGGAAATTACAAATATCATTAAATTGACAAATTCTGTTGCCTTGATTTAGCCTTTCATTCTATTACCTTTAACGTTTTCTGTAACTAAATCTTAAAATGACGATGGAAACAAAATGAAAATGCATCTTCTGAATTAGAATATTTGTTCACTGTTAAAGTTACGGTAACTAATAATATATTTAAATATTCTTTTTCCAAATGAACTGGAACATTTGTTTCACTTGAATCTGATTTATTATCTTTCCAACACGTGTGTTATGTTTTGGTTTGAAAGAGAAATTCTCCAATATTAATAACCTAAACAGTTGTTTGCTTTAATTTTCTCTTACCAAGCGTGGGGAAACTGATGAATTATAAATGATGAAGATGAATTATGAATGATGAAGACAGATGAGGAATAAAGTAGACATGATAAAGTGATAATGATGAAATATGGAGAAAATAGCATGGCGGAAAAAACGAATCGATTTGTAGATTGGCTCTTATGTCTCTGACCTTCACAAAGATGACCTTCTCTCTGATTTTCTGTGTGGGCTTAAACGCTTGAGCTATTAAATCGTTATAACAATTAAATAACGTTAAGTTAGCAACGATTAAAAAGCTCAAAAAACATTTTTTTTTTGGAGGGGGTGAAATTTTTTTTTAAATTTTTTGGAAGGTTTTAATGCAGGTATGTTTTAGGACGGCTTTAAAATTTTAAAGCCGTCCCGTGGCCGAGTGGTTAGCGCGCTTGGCTACTGATCTATGGGACCTGGGTTCGAGCCCCGGGTAAGGCATGGCTGTTTGTGTCTTTTTTTCTGCTGAGGTCCTGCCATCCTCTCAGACCTTCTACTCTGGCATATAAACTGACAGGCTCCTGTCAGACCTCTGTGGCAAGCAGCTGCTTGAGGGGGTATTTATTATTATATATTTATATTTTTTTATCTGGACAAGTGATACTGTTGAGATTATGAAACTGCTTACACAGTAATTAATTGTACAGTCGATCAAAAAAGTATCTGAACGCTATGGTTGATTACAGAATTCAGAAAAAATATCTGGGAACGATTTTTTTAGAAATTAGTTATCTGGAAACCTTTGTGTCACGTGACACAAAGGTTTTTTTAAAACATTTTATAAAAGGCGATTTTCGAAGACAAAAAAAAAGGTTTCTAACGATCATAAAGTTTAATCTGTTTGTAGGAAATTCAGTGCAAATTTCAGTTTTATCAGGACAGCATGATAAGATATTACAGATGCCTCGACATATGTATAAGACGACAACTCGGCCATCCCTGGCAATAACTATCAAAAATCTTATTTCCACTGCTGTGGGTTGGGTTGTTTTACCTCTGAGCGACACTTTTTTTGCACACAATGGGCTAAATGGCCAGGTCACATGGACCCCGAAGGCTCAGAGAAGGTTGGGGGAGGGGACCCACTGGAACAGCTGTTGGGAGACATATGGTAGTCTCCCGTCAAGGCCATCCAGCGTGTTCTTTAACGTGCACAGGGTATGGCTCTCCCGCACACGGTGCCACGGCTTAACGTCCCATCCGACGGACGGCGGCCTTTCCAAGCCCATCGGTGTCCCCTACTGACCGTGGGCAGGGCGGAGAATTTTCCGGAGATAAATCTCAACGCTGACCCAGCTGGCACTCGAACCTGGGAACTACAGATTACGAGCCTGGCGCGCTACCGACTAAGCCACCCCCGCCCCAACGTTCGCAGAGTTCGAGTAGACCTTTTCGAAACACCCTGTATGTTGACGTTTAAAGGAATTCATCAACAAGAAATCTGCAAGATTTTTCTGAAGTTTGCCTTCTAGATTTGAGTTAGATTGAGTTGTTTAACCTCTGAGATGTACTTTGTTGCCCACAATGGGCTAAATTACCAGGTCACAAGGACACTGTGAGCTCAGAGAAGTTTGTGGGGAAGGGAATTCACCGCAAAGCCGTTAAGAGACAGATGGTAGCCTCTGGTCAAGGTCATTCAGGGTGTTATTTAATTTGCACAAGGAATGGCTCTCCCGACAACGAGGCCATGGCTTAACGTCCCATCTGACGGACAGCAGCCTTTCCAAGATGATCGGTTTCCCCTACTGACTGAGAGCACTTATGAATTTTTGTAGTACAAGTTACAATGTGTCCCTGGGGCGGGGATGGCTCAATCGGTAGCGCGCCACTTTCGTAAACTGTAGTTCCCCGGTTCGAGTCCCAGCTGGGTCAGCGTTGAGATTTATCTCCGCAAAATTCCCCGCCTTGCCCACGGTCAGTAGGGGGCACCGACGGCCTTGGAAAATGCCGCCGTCCGTCGTATGGGACGTTAAGCCGTGTCCAAGTGTGCGGGAGAGTCATACCCTGTGCACGCTAAAGAACACACTGGATGGCCTTGACGGGAGGCTACCATCTGTCGCCCAACAGCTGTTCCAGTGGGTTCCCTCCTCCAACCTTCTCTGAACCTTCGGGGTCCTTGTGACTTGGGGGCGGGGGTGGCTCAGTCGGTAGCGCGCCAGGCTCGTAATCTGTAGTTCCCAGGTTCGAGTCCCAGCTGGGTCAGCGTTGAGATTTATCTCCGCAAAATTCCCCGCCCTGCCCACGGTCAGTAGGGGACACCGATGGGCTTGGAAAGGCCGCCGTCCGTCGGATGGGACGTTAAGCCGTGGCCCCGTGTGCGGGAGAACCATACCCTGTGCACGTTAAAGAACACGCTGGATGGCCTTGACGGGAGGCTACTATCTGTCTCCCAACAGCTGTTCCAGTGGGTCCCCTCCCCCAACCTTCTCTGAGCCTGCGGGGTCCATGTGACCTGGCCATTTAGCCCATGGTGTGCAAAAAAAGTGCCGCTCAGAGGTAGAACAACAAAACCCAACAATGTGTCCCATATACATTTAATCGGAGAGATGTGGCAGAAATAAATGAAGGGGCAAAATCAGAAACTTTTAGTATGTATGGTCTATTTTTTTTTGCATTTATTGTAATGAATAACGAAACAACCGTCTCGCACATCTGGCCCTTCAATACCTGGATGCAAGGCCGGATTAAAGCCCTCTTAAGACCCTTTGGCGGTTGAATTTTTTTATGGCTCTACTGATTTCCAAGGATGATCAAAATTATCTTGAATATTTTTTTGGGATAGCAAACGGTAGGTATAGTCTCTCAAAAAAGTATACGAACATTATAGTTGATTGCTGAATTCAGAAAAAATATCTGGCAACGATTTTTTTTAGAAATTAGTGATCTGGCAACCTTCGTGTCACGTGACACGAAGGTTGCCAGATCATTAATTCCTAAAAAAAAATCGTTGCCAGATATTTTTTCTGAATTCTGCAATCAACCATAGGTGTCCGGTTTTTTTTTTTTGAGCGTCTGTACAGGCCTTAACAGTTGATTAATTGCTATTTATTGAAAAGGGTATTCTTTTTACAGTTTATATTACGCAAAGGAAAAACACGTGTCAAAACGTTTTCTCAAATCTTAAGCGCCAGTGCCTACTGTTCTATTGGATAATACAGCCCTATCTGGACATAGAGAGGGGCGGGGGTGGCTCAGTCGGTAGCGCGCCAGGCTCGTAATCTGTAGTTCCCAGGTTCGAGTCCCAGCTGGGTCAGTGTTGAGATTTATCTCCGCAAAATTCGCCGCCCTGCCCACGGTCAGTAGGGGACACCGATGGGCTTGGAAAGGCCGCCGTCCGTCGGATGGGACGTTAAGCCGTGGCCCCCTGTGCGGGAGAGCCATACCCTGTGCACGTTAAAGAACACGCTGGATGGCCTTGACGGGAGGCTACCATCTGTCTCCCAACAGCTGTTCCAGTGGGTCCCCTCCCCCAACCTTCTCTGAGCCTTCGGGGTCCATGTGACCTGGCCATTTAGCCCTGGTGTGCAAAAAAGTGCCGCTCAGAGGTAAAACAATCGAATCCAATCTGGACATAGAGGAATAGCTCAATATAGTAGTCGGATTTCGGCGAGTCGAATAATTAGGACCCGGGAGGCTAGAATATCTATAAGGGAAGCAGCAGCTGTTATTGGCCCCAAATCTAGTCCGTTGGTTTGAATATGGACAAAGCATACCCGTTGACATCACAGTGAGTGAAGAGCTTATCACACGTTAGGGGAAATTGATCAACGCATCAGAAAGATGGTCACAGCCAATAAGAGAATGGATGTTACTGCAACGATAAGTCTTGGGGGAAACTCTTATAGATAAATCGGTGGCAGTGAGCATCATTAAGAGTATGTAATGGGAAGCTGGGCTGAAGTCGTGAATTCTGTTATTATTACCACTGTCTCTCTGCGGTTTCTGTTCTCTCTGCGGTCACTGTTCTCAGTGTCACTGTCTCTCTGCAGTCACTGTTTCTGTCTACTGCAGTCACTGTTCTCAGTGTCACTGTCTCTCTGCAGTCACTGTTTCTGTCTACTGCAGTTACTGTTCTCAGTGTCACTGTCTCTCTGCAGTCACTGTTTCTGTCTACTGCAGTCACTGTTCTCAGTGTCACTGTCTCTCTGCAGTCACTGTCTCTCTGCAGTTACTGTTTCTGTCTACTGCAGTTACTGTTCTCAGTGTCACTGTCTCTCTGCAATCACTGTTTCTGTCTACTGCAGTCACTGTTCTCAGTGTCACTGTCTCTCTGCAGTCACTGTTTCTGTCTACTGCAGTTACTGTTCTCAGTGTCACTGTCTCTCTGCAGTCACTGTTTCTGTCTACTGCAGTCACTGTTCTCAGTGTCACTGTCTCTCTGCAGTCACTGTCTCTCTGCAGTTACTGTTTCTGTCTACTGCAGTTACTGTTCTCAGTGTCACTGTCTCTCTGCAATCACTGTTTCTGTCTACTGCAGTCACTGTTCTCAGTGTCACTGTCTCTCTGCAGTCACTGTTTCTGTCTACTGCAGTTACTGTTCTCAGTGTCACTGTCTCTCTGCAGTCACTGTTTCTGTCTACTGCAGTCACTGTTCTCAGTGTCACTGTCTCTCTGCAGTCACTGTTTCTGTCTACTGCAGTTACTGTTCTTAGTGTCACTGTCTCTCTGCAGTCACTGTTTCTGTCTACTGCAGTCACTGTTCTCAGTGTCACTGTCTCTCTGCAGTCACTGTCTCCTGCAGTCACTGTTTCTGTCTACTGCAGTTACTGTTCTCAGTGTCACTGTCTCTCTGCAATCACTGTTTCTGTCTACTGCAGCCACTGTTCTCAGTGTCACTGTCTCTCTGCAGTCACTGTTTCTGTCTACTGCAGTCACTGTCTCTCTGCAGTCACTGTTTCTGTCTACTGCAGTTACTGTTCTCAGTGTCACTGTCTCTCTGCAGTCACTGTTACTGTCTACTGCAGTCACTGTTCTCAGTGTCACTGTCTCTCTGCAGTCACTGTTTCTGTCTACTGCAGTCACTGTTCTCAGTGTCACTGTCTCTCTGAAGTCACTGTTTCTGTCTACTGCAGTCACTGTTCTCAGTGTCACTGTCTCTTTGCAGTCACTGTTTCTGTCTACTGCAGTTACTGTTCTCAGTGTCACTGTCTCTCTGCAGTCACTGTTCTCAGTGTCACTGTTTCTGTCTACTGCAGTCACTGTTCTCAGTGTCACTGTATCTCTGTAGTCACTGTTTCTGTCTACTGCAGTCACTGTTCTCAGTGTCACTGTCTCTCTGCAGTCACTGTTTCTGTCTACTGCAGTCACTGTTCTCAGTGTCACTGTCTCTCTGCAGTCACTGTTTCTGTCTACTACAGTCACTGTTCTCAGTGTCACTGTCTCTCTGCAGTCACTGTTTCTGTCTACTACAGTCACTGTTCTCAGTGTCACTGTCTCTCTGCAGTCACTGTTTCTGTCTACTGCAGTCACTTTCTGTCTCTGTACTGTCTACTTTCTGTCACTCTGCAGTCTCTGCGGTCACTGTCTCTGCAGTCACTGTTTCTGTCTCTGCGGTCACTGTTCTCTCTGCGGTATTATTACCACTGTCTCTCTGCGGTCACTGTTCTCTCTGCGGTATTATTACCACTGTCTCTCTGCGGTGTTATGATGTGCAAAGAGACTCGTTAGTGCACAGAGAGAGAGAGAGCACTGCAAGCAAGACTAGCTTTCTCTAGTGATCAGTAGTGATGAATCCTTTTGGGGAAGTCATGATGGACGAGAACTCGCGATGCCGAAAGGTCCCATCCGTCTTATATGATAGAAGGCCATGCGGGACTTACCCCAGGTGTGACGGTGAGGATGTCGTTGCTCACAAGATCAATTTCTGTTGTTGATTGATGGTCTAAGCCAGCAGCGATGAAATACGCGCATTCTGTGCCCTGTATTGCTGTTGCTATTTTGGCAAGACACACAAGGGATAAAATGTTGCACCGAGTTACTATGCAAACACATACTTTCAAAATCGCATATGACTTCTTCCATGATATGCTTTTAGCTAGTCAGATCCTATGATCCAGAGCCAGATCTAGGAGCAGGGCATGCTACTTAGGATAATGGAGGCCAAACATTATTATACTTGGGCATATATTACATGTTTTAGAAACTTCTAAAACGAAGGGTAAAAGGTTGCATTGCAATAGAAACCCAGTCTCTTACCTTCCACCCAACCCCACAAAAAAAAAAAATTTTTTTTCTAGATTTTCCCAATATTTGCCTGCTCGGATCTATCATTAATTGAACACATACAGTTACTCAAAAAAAAAATATCCAAACACTATGGTTGATTACAGAATTCAGAAAAAATATCTGGCAACGATTTTTTTAGAAATTAGTGATCTGGCAACCATCGCGTACAGTACACGAAAGTTCCCAGATCACTAATTTCTAAAAAAAATCGTTGTCAGATATTTTTTCTGAATTCTGCAATCAACCATAGTGTTCGGATATTCTTTTGAGCGACTGTACGTAAATAGTTAGCGAGCATATTTCAGCTAAACTGTTGGCAATGTCGAGGAACTGTTTTGAGCATCGAGTCAGCAAGTCAAAAATATCACCCGATGATTATTATTTCCTCCTTGTTTGGAATCTTGCGTGGGTGCCGTAGACACTTTAGATTTTAATCCGTCATCCACTAAAATTAAACTCCTTGTTTTTTTTTTAAGAATCGTTATTCGTTTTAATAATCCTACAGAAATAAACCGAAGTTATCCCGCAAAGCTACGTAAGGAAATAGAAATCAGTTATCTTGTTTTACCTCTGAGCGGCACGTTTTTTGCACACCATGGGCTAAATGGCCAGGTCACATGGACCCCAAATGCTCATATAAGGTTAGGGGAAGGGACCCACTGGAACAGCTGTTGTGAGACAGATAAGTAACCTCCCGTCAAGAATCGTGCACAGGTATGGTGTATGGCTCTCCCGCACACGGGGCCACGGCTTAACGTCCCATCCGACGGACGGTGGCCTTTCTAAGCCCATCGGTGTCCCCTATTGACCGTGGGCAAAGCGAAGAGTTTTGCGGAGATAAATCTCAACGCTGACCCAGCTGGGGCTCGAACCTGGTAACTACAGATTACGGGCCTGGAGCGCTACCGACTGAGCCACCCCTGCCCCCTAAGGAAATAGAATACATCAATTTAAACATTTACTTCCATCACTATTCTCTATAAGAGGAGTTTTGAACTCGGTTGCAAGAAGAGGGTGGAAAAGGAACGATTTGAAACCGGATTTTTTTTTTCAATTCATTTATTTTCAAAACTACTTACAAACCAAACAAAGAGACATGTAAATAGTGATGCGAGGATAACTGATGTGGGGGGGGTGGGTCAGGCCTCCATATATTGCTGCTAGGAGTGCGATACCTGAAAAAGGGGGACGGGGGTGGCTCAGTCGGTAGCGCGCCAGGCTCGTAATCTGTAGTTCCCAAGTTCGAGTCCCAGCTGGGTCAGCGTTGAGATTTATCTCCGCAAAATTAAAAATACTTTCTTTCTGCATAGGTTTGGCTATCTATAGGATTGCCTTGCCCACGGTCAGTAGGAGACACCGATGGGCTTGGAAAGGCCGCCGTCCGTCGGATGGGACGTTAAGCCGTGTGCGGGAGAGCCATACCCTGTGCACGTTAAAGAACACGCTGGACGGCCTTGACGGGAGACTACCATCTGTCTCCCAACACCTGTTCCAGTTGGTCCCCTCCCCCAACCTTCTCCGAGCCTTCGGGGTCCATGTGACCTGGCCATTTAGCCCATGGTGTGCAAAAAAGTGCCGCTCAGAGGTAAAACAACCCAACCCAACCTGAAAAAAGTTAAGAACCCTGATCTATAATAGGTTGCTCTGATATTAAGAACAACTACAGTGTTTAGTTTTTCGTTACTCCTGCAATGTTTGAGATGGAATTAGATCACTCAGTAGCGGTTCATGTTCCTAATCTATTGTTTATTTTTCCAACGTGCGTTCCCCAATGTGTCTGCGTTCAGAATTTCCCATCCAATCTTCACTCTGCTCTCGTTGAAGAAGGAAACACAGTTTGGTTTTTGGAAATTCCAATGTTTTTCGATATTATACCTAGAAGCAGAAATGGGAACTGCAGATTACGAGCCTGGCGGTATCAGTCAGTAGTGCGCCAGGCTCGTAATCCGTAGTTCCTAAGTTCGAGTCCCAGCTAGGATTTATCTCCGCAAAATGCCTTGCCCTCAGTCAGTAGGGGAGATCGATATGCTTGAAAAGGACGCCGTCTGTCAGATGGGACGTAAACCATGATTCCGCGTGTGGGAGAGCCATACCTTGTGCGTATTAAAGATCACGCTGCACGTCCCCAACAGCTGTCCAGTGGTTCCCGTCCCTCAACCTTCTGTGAGCCTTAAGGGTCCTTGTGACCAGGCTATTTAGCCCATTGTGTGTACCATTAAGCATTTATAGCCTTGATGAACGGCTCCATTACTGCTAAGCAGTCGCTATCTTCTACCTGCTCAATGTTGCCCCCCCACTTGGAGTTCTAATATGACTATTTAGTCCATTGTGTGCTAAAAAGTGCAGCCCAGGATAAAACAATAATCCAATTGGAAGATATGATTGTTGTTGGAATCCTATAGATAGCCAAACCTATGCAGAAAGAAAGTATTTTTCAAATTTGATTTCTGTTTTAACGTATTATAATTTAAAAAAACTTTGGATAAAGATCACTTCCATAGTAAATACACAGATTACCTGAAGAGATAGACTTCAAACATTAGTTAAAATATTCTGAAAAAAATTCATTGCCGACACGGCGGGGTTCCTATAGTTTCCAAAACTGATTTTTTGTTTATTTTTTTAAATAAGAAATTTTAATGTCTCAAGAGCAACAAATTGTAAACAATAACTCACTTTATGATATGATCTAAACGTCGAAATGTTAAGAAAATAAAAATATAAGTAATTGTATTCTTGGCTGTCTTAGAATAGTTAGTGTATTATAATTGAAAAAAAAAATTAAGAACAGAGTTCACCTACTTGTGAGTAACTTTCCTAATTTCAGACCCCTGACTGGGGTCGTCTTCAGAGGTTGCAGCTTTTTTGAAACTTTCTTTTTTCGTAGTGGTTGCCAAATTGTAGGTAACCAATAAAGAAACATATCATTCATGGCGCCATCTGTTGATTGTATTAATAATTATTTTGTTTTTTTTATGAACGCATTTTTTTAATTTTTTTTATTATTATTGTTGTGTTCCAGTCTATTTTACGATTATTTTTTTTATGTCTGTTCAGTCCTGTTTTACTGTTTTTTTTATTCTTGTTTCTAGTGTTCTTCCTGTTTCTCCAATTATGGTAATTTATAAAGTATCATGTGAATGTAAAAAAAAACAGGAAGCACACTAGAAAAAAGAATAAAAAAACACAAAGCTGCAATAAAAAACAAACAAAATAAAACAGGATTGGACAGACATAAAAAAAACTAATCATAAAATACACTGGAACACAACGACAATAATTAAAAAATAAAAGCATTTATAGGAAAAGAAGGATTATTAATACAATCAACGGATGGCGCCATGGACGATATGCTTGGTTATTGGTTACCTATAATCTGGCAACCAATACTACAAAAGGGGGCAGGGGTGGCTCAGTCGGTAGCGCGCCAGACTCGTAATCTGTAGTTCCCAGGTTCGAGTCCCAGCTGGGTCAGCGTTGAGATTTATCTCCGCAAAATTCCCCGCCCTGCCCACAGTCAGTAGGGGACACCGATGGGCTTCGAAAGGCCGCCGTTCGTCGGATAGGACGTTAAGCCGTGATCCCGTGTGTGGGAGAGCCATACCCTGTGCACGTTAAAGAACACGCTGGATGGCCTTGACGGGAGGCTACCATCTGTCTCCCAACAGCTGTTCCAGTGGGTCCCCTCCCCCAACCTTCTCTGAGCCTTCGGGGTCCATGTGACCTGGCCATTTAGCCCATGGTGTGCAAAAAAGTGCCGCTCAGAGGTAAAACAACCCAACCCAACTACTACAAAAGAAAGTTTCAAGGAAGCTGCAACCTCCTCAGAAGACGACCCCAGTCAGGGGTCGAAATATTAGGAAAGTTACTCACAAGTAGGTGAACTCTGTTCTGAATTTTTGTTTTCAATTATAATACACTAACTATTCTAAGACAGCCAAGAATACAATTATTTATATTTTTATTTTCTTAACATTTCGACGTTTAGATCATGTCATAAAATGAGTTATTGTTTACAATTTGTTGCTCTTGAGACATTAAAATTTCTTATTTAAAAAAATAAACAAAAATCAGTTTTGGAAACTATAGGAACTAACAAAATATTACGAGTTGTACTTCATAATTTCAAGTTTCAGCTTCTACTGTTAGGGAAAACAAATTTTTGAAAATGAAAAACTTTTTTACCGAATGTTTGTTTCAAAAGATAATCTTCAGGGACCTCCATGGATTTGAATTTTTATTTAAATAATAATACCCTGCGCCTATATCATTGCAAATCACTTTACGCATAAAATATCATGTGGTCGAGTGCTGAACTAATCTCTTCAGCAGTTGCAAACATCATTTTGGTTTAAATTGTCAACTTAGTTGAGCAATAAAGTAACAGCATAAAAAAAATTGACATTGGATAAATCCTCACATTTGAAGTTAATCCTTGGAGATTTTCTTTCTCAGTAATGAGCTTCATCAGCTTAACAAAAATGTTGCTTGATATAACGGAAACTGTTAAACAAAAATTTAATCGAGTGGTTCAAAGACATCATATGAAAGTACTTCTGTGTTTGTAAGGCTTCTAAGCGGTGAATCAAAAAGAAACGTCATCCCAAGTGTCGTTGGAGCCTGATGTTAAATTCATAACTTTCAAACTATCGCAGACATTGTATTAACTTGTGTCTTAGTCATAATGTGATATTAAAATTCGGAAGCAGCCGCAATAAACTAAAGTCTTTACCTTTCGTAGTTTTTTCGCAACTGTGTTATAAAAACCAATCTGTTTATGAGACAACGTTGGTTTAATTTTGAATTTTAACGAAATATATTATTAACCTTTTTCTGAAGTAACAAAACCATTGTATCATAACTTCATCAGCAACTAAAAATTAAATTTTTTTTTGCAATTTTCGCATCTGCTCATATCATTTTATAATAATTTCCTGCTAGACAGTTACTTCTGTTCTTTAGTGTTGTGGGGCGGGGGTGGCTCAGTCGGTAGCGCGCCAGGCTCGTAATCTGTACTTCCCAGGTTCGAGTCCCAGCTGGGTCAGCGTTGAGATTTATCTCTGCAAAATTCCCCGCCCTGCCCACGGTCAGTAGGGGACACCGATGGGCTTGGAAAGGCCGCCGTCCGTCGGATGGGACGTTAAGCCGTGGCCCCTTGTGCGGGAGAGCCATATCCTGTGCACGTTAAAGAACACGCTGGATGGCCTTGACGGGAGGCTACCATCTGTCTCCCAACAGCTGTTCCAGTGGGTCCCCTCCCCCAACCTTCTCTGAGCCTTCGGAGTCCATGTGACCTGGCCATTTAGCCCATGGTGTGCAAAAAAGTGCCGCTCAGAGGTAAAACAACCCAAACAACTCTTTATTTTTGCACATGTCTCCATTTTGAGGACACATTATTAGGATCAGACATAAGTTTTATCAATAGGGATTTTGATTCGGAGCTCACTAATCTCTTAAATAAAATCTTTCTGAAAAAATGCGATTCAAGAAAAAGCTCTGAATCGTATCAAGCTAAACCTCAATTTTTCAACATTGTTCATTCAGCATTAAAAGTTTTGAAATTTGGAATATTTAATCGTCTATACTAATTAGTCTGAAAACTTAATTCAAACGAATTAAAATGGAAGAAATAATCATATTAAATCAATGGTTTCTAACCCTGACGCCACCCAAGGAGCATTTTAAAAATTTGCAGGGTTGCGTCGCTCGTTGAACTAATAGAGAGGGTTTTTGCTTTTTATACAGGAAAAAAACTTTATCTCCATAAAAGTGTTATTAGAGAGCAATTCTTAGTAATAGAGAGCACTAGGTTCAGAACGGATGTGAACCGATGATTTAAACTTTATGAAAACCAGTGCCGAATTTAACAACTGGGTCTAAATAGAACTCCCTTAAGCACGGTTACGGTTACATTTATTTGGTTATTATTGTGATTATCGAAATTGCGCTATTGTGATTATCGAAATCATCGATAGAGGTAATTGAAATATAAATTGAAGAGTTTCTTAAAAAAGCAAAATCGTAACAATCTGGACCCATAGTATCATCGTTCTGCCTTCAATCCGAATCTGATTAACATATACAAGCATATTCAGCACTTCGACTAATGTTTATTTCAATTTTCACAATTTTTAATGCCTTTTGGGAAAAAATGTGTTAACATTTGCGTTTCCATAATTTTTAAGTGCAGAAAAAATATTGTTCAGCAAAATAAGTAAAAGGTTGAGAACATCTGGTATGAAGGATTAGAGAACATATTGGATGATACTGTTATGAATTTTTGATAGAAAAATTTTTGATTCAAAAGAATGCTTAGCAACAAAATTATAAATGGATTAATTTATTACAGAGGTATAAGACCACATATATAAAACAAATTTAACTAACACAAATCATTGCCTTCATCAGTATGAAGCTAAACCATAAAAGAATTTTACATCCCTTAATTTCATTCAAATATTTGTACTAAAATTATTTCAATATCTACTCAAAACAAAAATGGAATATTATTTAAACATTTTGATAAAGCAACCTAGACAATGAACTCGACCTATGAAGATTGGGTTGGGTTGTTTTACCTCTGAGCGGCACTTTTTTGCACACCATGGGCTAAATGGCCAGGTCACATGGACCCCGAAGGCTCAGAGAAGGTTGGGGGAGAGGACCCACTGGAACAGCTGTTGGGAGACAGATGGTAGCCCCTCGTCAAGGCCATCCAGCATGTTCTTTAACGTGCACAGGGTATGTCTGTCCCGCACACGGAGCCACGGCTTAACGTCCCATCTGACGGACGGCGGCCTTTCCAAGCCCATCGGTGTCCCCTACTGACCGTGGGCAGGTCGGGGAATTTTGCGGAGATAAATCTCAACGCTGACCCAGCTGGGACTCGACCTGGGAACTACAGATTACGAGCCTGGCGCGCTACCGACTGAGCCACCCCCGCCCCCTTCCTATGAGGAAATTAAAGCCATTTCCGCTTGTTCGACCAACATATTTTCTCTTCCGTTTCATTGCCATGTCAATTGAATAACCTTCACTTCAACGTAAACGAAATACAAACACTTTCACACTTAGATTAACATCACTAAAAGGAAAACAAATATATATTTTCTGCTACTACCGAAAATTTCTTATTGTTCGTTAATTCGTTATTATTTAAATCTGTCTGTTCTAATAAGCTAGTGATGTAATTCTTACGCTGAACAATAACACGAGCGTTAAATGGCACATCAGTTATGGTTTTATTATTGCATGTTCATCTGTCGTAACAATATATAAACATACAACACTATTACATTGTAACGTCCTTCTTTTAACAACTGTTATTGTCCGTGCAATTAAAAGTTCTACTGTTCAATTTTCATCGGAGTCACCAATAGCAAAAGACTAAGGTTGTGGGTTGTTTTACCTCTGAGCGGCACTCTTTTGCACACCATGGGCTAAATGGCCAGGTCACATGTACCCCGAAGACTCAGAGAAGGTGGGGGGGAGGGGACCCACTGGAACAACTGTTGGGAGACAGATGGTAGCCTCCCGTCAAGGCCACCCAGCGTGTTCTTTAACGTGCACAGGGTATGGCTCTCCCGCACACGGGGCCATGGCTTAACGTTCCCACCCGACGGACGGCAGCCTTTTCAAGGCCCATCGGTGTCCCCGACTGACCTTGGGCAGGGCGGGGAATTTTGCGAAGATAAATCTCAACGCTGACCCAGGACTCCAATCTGGAACTACAGATTACGAGTCTGGCGCGCTACCGACTAGGCCAGCCCCGCCCCAAAAGACTAAGGCAAACTAATAATCATAAAATTACTGTGCAGCGTGATACTTATGTTTTAGGCAATCAGCTTGTTCCAACGATGCTTCCAACATTATTCAGCAACAAAAATATACTGCTTTGATGCGAATCGTTCAGCGAAATCAAGTTATTCCCAACTTCAAAAATATAAAAATTTTAGCCGCTCCGCCTACGCAAGAAAAACTGGATTTACACGAGCAACTAACTGTCGTATATACGAAAATAGACACACCGCATGTAACGACGAGATATATCAACCTCTCATGGAAACTCATCATAGACGAAGAGAAAGAAGAAAACAATTAACAAGTAGTTTCTCAAAAAAGTATCCGAACGCTATAGTTGATTACAGAATTGAAAAAAATATTTGGCAACTTTTTTTTTTAGAAATTAGTGATCACTTTTTTTTTAGAAATTAGTGATCATCACTAATTTCTAAAAAAAATCGTTGCCAGATATTTTTTCTGAATTCTGTAATCAACCTTAGCGTTCGGATACTTTTTTGAGCGACTCTACAACACTAATGGAAGAGGATATGAAAACCTAACCCTCTCAACAATAAGAACCTCGCCAACGAAACAACAGCTCAACCACAACAAGAAAAGCCTGGACATCAGATCTCTTCACTCCTAATGCATAACCTTCATTCGCGTGGGCCGAGAGTAGTGTCTTGATAATGAAGCTACGCCTTTCAAATGCTTCATGGAATTAGTGCGCAGAGTGAAAAGTGTAAATAACTCCCTTGGTGATAGGAGTCGGCAAGAGAACGGACGCAGGTGAACACCAGTAATAACAACTGCTGGAAGCGTGGGTAGACGGGTTGGGTTGTTTTACCACTGAGCGGCACTTTTTCGCACACCACGGGCTAAATGGCCAGGTCACAAGGACCCCGAAGGCTCAGAGAAGGATGGGGGAGGGGACCCACTGGAACAGCTGTTGGGAGACAGATGGTAGCCTCCCGTCAAGGCCATCCAGCGTGTTCTTTAACGTGCACAGGGTATGGCACTCCCGCACACGGGGCCACGGCTTAACGTCCCATTCGACTGATTGCGGCCTTTCCAAGCCAATCGGTGTCCCCTACTGACCGTGGACAGGGCGGGGAATATTGCGGAGATAAACCTCAACGCTGACCCAGCTGGGACTCAAACCTGGGAACTACAGATTACGAGCCTGGCGCGCAATCGAGTTGGGTTGGGTTGTTTTACCTCTGAGCGGCACTTTTTTGCACACAATGGGCTAAATGGCCAGGTCACATGGGCCCAGAAGGCTCAGAGAAGGTTTGGGGAGGGGACCCACTGGAACAGCTGTTGGGAGACAAATGGTAGCCTCCCGTCAAGGCCATCCAGCGTGTTCTTTAACGTGCACAGGGTATGGCTCTCCCGCACACGGCCACGGCTTAACGTCCCATCCGACGGTCGGTGGCCTTTCCAGGCCCATCGGTGTCCCCTACTGACCGTGGGCAGGGCGGGGAATTTTGCGTGGGTAGACGGAGCAAGAACACTGACTAAAACATAAGTATCACACTACATAGCAATTTTACGATTATTAATTTGCCTTATTCTTTTGCTATTCATGACTCCGGTGAAAATTGAACACTAGAACTTTTAATTGCATGGAGAGTAACAATTCCTAAAAGATGAACGTTACAGTGTAATAATGTTATATGTTTATGTATCTTCGAATTGTATAGCACTGTGTTATATGTTTGTTTTCTAGAAACATTGGATGTCTTAGGAATCCTGATCTTTCTGGGGCGGGGGTGGCTCAGTCGGTAGCGCGCCAGGCTCGTAATCTGTAGTTCCCAGGTTCGAGTCCCAGCTGGGTCCTCGTTGAGATTTATCTCCGCAAAATTCCCCGCCCTGCCCACGGTCAGTAGGGGACACTGATGGGCTTGGAAAGGCCGCCGTCCGTCGGATGGGACGTTAAGCCGTGGCCCCGTGTGCGGGAGAGATACCCTGTGCACGTTAAAGAACACGCTGGATGGCCTTGACAGGGGGCTACCATCTGTCTCCCAACAGCTGTTCCAGTGGGTCCCCTCCCCCAACCTTCTCTGAGCCTTCGGGGTCCATATGACCTGGCCATTTAGCCCATGGTTTGCAAAATGTGCCGGTCAGAGGTAAAACAACCCAACCTGATCTTTTTATTCTGATCCCGATCCTTTTCTTCATTAGTCTCCGGAGTCTGATTTTTCTTGATCGAAATTTTACTTTAACGCTTTTAATATTTTCTAATGATTTTTTTTTTAATTTCTGGTCATTTTGTGGTCCAAATTTGAAGATAAAAGCTACACAACCAAGAATTACATGTACCTTAATAAAATAAGTAAAAATAAGTAATTTTTTAATATTTTTTTAAATTTGTGAACACAGATAAAGTGCAAAAGACAAGAGGCATATAATTCTTCAACTGCCGCCATTACAATATCCTTAACTAAACATCAAAATTCTCCTGACCCAAGCATTTATCACAATAATGTAAGTAAAAAAATGAGACTGCTCAGATGTATAATAAACCCAGAAACAATTTAAATTAAAATCATAATTTTACAAAATTTCATAACCTTTCATCCAGTCTTAACTATTAATTAATTAACCCATTAATTAAACAGTTTTATCGTAGTTGTAAAATAATAATGAAATGCTCTTATTAATTATGTAGTCTTGGTACTTAGGCAGCTTTACTTAACCAAATATTCTTAATGTTATGAATACGGCAAATACTGAAAATGGTAATTGCGTTGTAATATTCTCTATCTTATTACAGAATAAATAAAATTTATACGATGTTATAGAGAAAATGGAAATCATCAGATTAATGAAATTGTGCGAAAGGAGGGCTAACAATATTGTAGAATAATTTATCGTATTAAAAGAGTTTTATGTGTTTTAACATCTTCTAGTGTAATATATTTAAATATATTTAGAGTAATAATAATGTTGGGTTGTTTTACCTCTGAGCGGCACTTTTTTGCACACCATGGGCTAAATGGCCAGGTCACATGGACCCCGAAGGCTCAGAGAATGTTGGGGGAGGGGACCCACTGGAACAGCTGTTGGGAGACAGATGGTAGCCTCCCGTCAAGGCCATCCAGCGTGTTCTTTAACGTGCACACGGGGCCACGGCTTAACGTCCCATCCGACGGACGGCGATCTTTCCAAGCCCATCGGTGTCCCCTACTGACCGTGGGCAACGCGGGGAATTTTGCGGAGATAAATCTCAACGCTGACCCAGCTGGGACTCGAACCTGGGAACTACAGATTACGAGCCTGGCGCGCTACCGACTGAGCCACCCCCGCCCCGGTTAAGAGAGACCCGCAGTTGTTAGGGGACATACAAGAGAATCGTGTCAAGTTCATACAGCGCGTTCTTTAATGTGCAGAGTTTCTGGTTCTTTTGCGCACTGGGTCATGGCTTAGTGTCCCATCCGACGGACGCCGGCCTTTACAAGCTCAACGGTGTCCCTCTTTCTCACCAAAGGCATAGGACTTATTACCGGAAATAAGGAAGCGCAGGTAGAGCTGGTAATCTTGAATCATCTATTTAAATTTGATGAATCTTCAAGTCTCCGATAACGTTTTGATTGAAAAATTCATTCTTCATTCAGTTATACTTTATATGCATATTTATTATTTTAGTATTAGGCAAATATAAAAATATTCCTTTTCGTTTCCTACCAGTGTGTGTGAATATGTTAGAAGAAGTTGGGTTGTTTTACCTCTGAGCGGCACTTTTTTGCACACTATGGGCTAAATGGCCAGGTCACCTGTACCCCGAAGGTTCAGAGAAGGTAGGGGGACGGGACCCACTGGAACAGCTATTGGGAGACAGATGGTAGCCTCTCGTCAAAGCCATCTAGTGTGTTCTTTAACGTGAACATGGTATGGCTCTCCCGCACACGGGGCCACGACTTAACGTCCCATCCGACGGACGGCGATCTTTCCAAGCCCATCGGTGTCCCCTACTGACCGTGGGCAGGGCGGGAAGTTTTGCGGAGATAAGTCTCAACGCTGACCCAGCTGGGACTCGAACCTGGGAACTGCAGATTATGAGCCTGGCGCACTACCGACTTAGCCACCCCCGCCCCTAAACGACGGGGTGGTCGCATATTTTTACAAAGGAAAACACGTGGATTTCGCAACAAATAAAGATGAAAATCCCTTATTGTACATCGGTTAAATGTATATCGCATAAATGAGATTCAACTTTATAAGAAACAAATAAAAATTCATCTTTCTTGAAAGGAGGAGATCCAAATAGGGAAACAAATACCAAGGCGGCCAGAAAGTATCTTGTTTACACAGTCTAGTTGTTAGCGGATGAATCCGGATGAAGCTGCCGAAGATCTCATTCATGAGGCGACACAACAGCCATCTGACAATGGTCAATGCTGGCAAAGTCTGCCGAGCGCTAAAGGAAGAGATGACGATAGAATGGTAAATTGGGTTGCCACCCTAAGCCTCGTTGGACTATTGCGCCAAGTGTGTGTGAGCAGCATTCAGGGCAAACCGGGCACGGCCTGGTCGAACGAGATACGGTGCAGAGAGTGTATCATAGCAACGAATTGGGTTGCAAAGGTGATAGGTTGGTCCTCACTGAAGAGGAACAAGTGGAATGGCCAAATTGGGTTATTCTGCAAACATAGCAGTGATAAATTCAGTTTTGTTGCACGGATAAGGCGAGCTTAAGTGGATTATTGGTTATCCGAGTTAGTAATTTCTTTATGTATAATAGACAATTTCTTGTGTATTCTTTTAACAGTTCAAACGTTCACGACTTAGTCTCTTTTGTATATTTTCTGAAATTAAATCTTCTTTAAGCTTTTGCTCTGAAATGAAAATGCTTTGCAAAGTAGTGTTCTTTGTAGAGCTACATTTAATCTCTCGAGGTTTCAATTTTAGTGTTTCTGAAGACGATAAAGAATGAGTTATAGCAAAAGAAGGATAACTACAAAAATCAGAAATCGAAAATGTTAAAGAAATGAAACTATAACAAATGGCCACCTGAAGGCAAAGAAGTAGCAATCATAACTGTAGGTGTATGCGGGCATTTAAGTCATATTTTAAAATTATTTTTATCTCCAAAGTGGGCTCAGAGAGGTGGGTTGAGTTGATTTACCTCTGAGCGGCACTTTTTTGTACACCATGGGCTAAATGGCCAGGTCACATGTACCCCGAAGGCTCAGAGAAGGTTGGGGGAGGGGACCCACTGGAACAGCTGTTGGGAGACAGATGGTAGCCTCCCGTCAAGGCCATCCAGCGTGTTCTTTAACGTTCACAGGGTATGGCTCTCCCGCACACGGGACCATGGCTTAATGTCCCATCCAATGGACGGCGGCCTTTCCAAGCCCATCGGTATCCGTGGGTAGGATGGGGACCGTGGGCAGGGCGGGGAGTTTTGCGGAAATAATGTCAACGCTGACCCAGCTGGGACTCGAACCTGGAAACTGCAGGTTTCGAGCCTGACACGCTACCGAGTGAGCCACCCCGCAATCAGAGAGGCGAGTTTGGACCTGGGCCCGAGTGCGACCGAGCTCAAAATAGCAGCTGATTTCGGGATCGAGAGTGGTCTGGCTCTATCATAATTTAAATTTCTAATTTTATTCGTAAGTGTGAAAAAAATTTGCAAAAAAGTTTTTTGTTATAATTGTAATATCTTAATTTAATCAGTCTTTATAATTATAACGGGCACCATTCAGCCTTTGTTTTTTTTTTTTTCGTATTATTATTTTTTTTTCCTTTTATGAATCGCTCTTAGTGTTCATAATGATGCCATACAAGAATTTTTGGTCTCTACGCATTATTTCGCGTTTTCGTTCAAAGTAAGATTTTAATTTTGTCTTTCAAAAATTGTGGAGCAAGGAGTTTCAGTCGGTAGTGAGCGGGAAAGAACCATTGAGATTTTTCTCCACAAAACAGGGGCGGGGGTGGCTCAGTTGGTAGCGCGCCAGGCTCGTAATCTGTAGTTCCCAGGTTCGAGTCCCAGCTCGGTCAGCGTTTGAGATTTATCTCCGCAAAATTCCCCGCCCTGCCCACGGTCAGTAGGGAACACCGATGGGCTTGGAAAGGCCGCCGTCCGTCGGATGGGATGTTAAGCCGTGGCCCCGTGTGCGGGAGAGCCATACCCTGTACACGTTAAAGAACACGCTGGATGGCCTTGACGGGAAGGTACCATCTGTCTCCCAACAGCTGTTCCAGTGGGTCCCCTCCCCCAACCTTCTCTGAGCCTTCGGGGTCCATGTGACATGGCCATTTAGCCCATGGTGTGCAAAAAAGTGCCGCTCAGAAGTAAAACAACCCAACCCGACTCTACTGGCATCTCGTGGCTCAGTTGGTAGCGCGCCAGGCTCGTAATCTGTAGTTCCCAGGTTCGAGTCCCAGCTGGGTCAGCGTTGAGATTTATCTCCTCAAAATCCCCCGCCCTGCCCACGGTCAGTAGGGCACACCGATGGGCTTGGAAGGGCCGCCGTCCGTCGGATGGGACGTTAAGCCGTGGCTCGTGTGCGGGAGAGATATAACTTATGCACGTTAAAGAACACGCTGGATGGCCTTGACGGAAGGCTACCATCTGTCTCCCAACAGCCATTCCAGTGCGTCCCCTCCCCCAACCTTCTCTGAGCCTTCGGGGTACTTGTGACCTGGCCATTTAGCCGATGGTGTGCAAAAAAGTGCCGCTCAGAGGTAAAACAACCCAACGCAACCCAACCTCCACAAAACTCCCATCCCTCGGCCAGTAGGGGACACTGAGCAGCTTGGAAAGGCCGATGTCCATCCGATGGGACGTTAAGCCGTTGGTCCGTGGACGGGAGAGCCATATTCTGTGCACGTTAAATAACATGCTGGATGGCCTTGACGGGAGGCTACCATCTGTATCCTAACATCTGTTGAGTTGTTCCCCATACTGCAACCTTCTTTGGGTCCTCGAGGTCTTTGTGATATGGCCATTTACATCATTGCATGCAAAATACATGACGCTCAGAGGTAAAACAACCCAACTATTTCCAAAATTATATTGTTTTAAAATTTAAAATAGCCTGTAATACAGAGAATAAAGGAAAATGCCGTAGTGTTATGCAGTTAGGTATCAAATTTTTATTCCAAATTCAATTTTTTATTCCAAAATGAGATCTAGCAGTCTCGGGCTCAGAAATTGTCAAAATAGCTCTTACCCGAATTTGAAAATCTTAGCCAGAACTCATCTCTATGAGATGATTTATTTTACCTAATTAAGCATGTATTTAGGAGCAAAAAATTTTACTTTGAATTAAATTGCTTTGAAAAATATCTTTAATTTTAAATACCTTTAAACAACATCTCATTCTTTCAAGTAATAGAACGCATTTTTAAAAGTTCTCATAAAAAAATTGATTTTCAAAAGAAAAGGAGAAAAACAGTTTTTTAATCTTTAAATTTTTTTTTAAATTTCTAATTATGTACACTCACATAAAAAATATCCGAACACTACGGTTGATTACAGAATTCAGATAAAATATCTGGCAGCTGTTTTTTTTTTAGAAATTAGTGATCTGGCAACCTTCGTGTCACGTGACTCGAAGCTCTCGCAGTTAATTTGTTATCTTATTCCTATGACTAAACAATAGTTCCATTATGCTTGGGTCGAGTTTTTCTCGTCTAACACTTCTTCTGCTCTAGGTGGAAAGGGGGAGACTTGAAAAGTTTACCATTCGTAGGAGGGTTTTAAACCGTAGCTCGTGAAAATGTTAAATAGTTGCTCATGGGGAATCTTAAGCAGCGACTGGTGGGGAATCTTAAGCAGCGACTGGTGGGGGATCTTAAGCAGCGACTGGTGGGGGATCTTAAGCAGCGACTGGTGGGGGATCTTAAGCAGCGACTGGTGGGGAATCTTAAGCAGCGACTGGTGGAGAATCTTAAGCAGCGACTGGTGGGGAATCTTAAGCAGTGACTGGTGGGGAATCTTAAGCAGCGACTGGTGGAGAATCTTAAGCAGCGACTGGTGGGGAATCTTAAGCAGCGACTGGTGGGGAATCTTAAGCAGCGACTGGTGGGGAATCTTAAGCAGCGACTGGTGGAGAATCTTAAGCAGCGACTGGTGGGGAATCTTAAGCAGCGACTGGTGGGGAATCTTAAGCAGCGACTGGTGCGGAATCTTAAGCAGCGACTGGTGGGGAATCTTAAGCAGCGACTGGTGGGGGATCTTAAGCAGCGACTGGTGGGGGATCTTAAGCAGCGACTGGTGGGGAATCTTAAGCAGCGACTGGTGGGGAATCTTAAGCAGCGACTGGTGGGGAATCTTAAGCAGCGACTGGTGGAGAATCTTAAGCAGCGACTGGTGGGGAATCTTAAGCAGCGACTGGTGGGGAATCTTAAGCAGCGACTGGTGCGGAATCTTAAGCAGCGACTGGTGGGGAATCTTAAGCAGCGACTGGTGGGGAATCTTAAGCAGCGACTGGTGGGGAATCTTAAGCAGCGACTGGTGGGGAATCTTAAGCAGCGACTGGTGGGGAATCTTAAGCAGCGACTGGTGGGGAATCTTAAGCAGCGACTGGTGGGGAATCTTAAGCAGCGACTGGTGGGGAATCTTAAGCAGCGACTGGTGGGGAATCTTAAGCAGCGACTGGTGGAGAATCTTAAGCAGCGACTGGTGGGGAATCTTAAGCAGCGACTGGTGGGGGATCTTAAGCAGCGACTGGTGGGGAATCTTAAGCAGCGACTGGTGGGGAATCTTAAGCAGCGACTGGTGGGGAATCTTAAGCAGCGACTGGTGGGGAATCTTAAGCAGCGACTGGTGGGGAATCTTAAGCAGCGACTGGTGGGGAATCTTAAGCAGCGACTGGTGGGGAATCTTAAGCAGCGACTGGTGGAGAATCTTAAGCAGCGACTGGTGGGGAATCTTAAGCAGCGACTGGTGGGGAATCTTAAGCAGCGACTGGTGGGGAATCTTAAGCAGCGACTGGTGGGGAATCTTAAGCAGCGACTGGTGGGGAATCTTAAGCAGCGACTGGTGGGGAATCTTAAGCAGCGACTGGTGGAGAATCTTAAGCAGCGACTGGTGGGGAATCTTAAGCAGCGACTGGTGGGGAATCTTAAGCAGCGACTGGTGGGGAATCTTAAGCAGCGACTGGTGGGGAATCTTAAGCAGCGACTGGTGGGGAATCTTAAGCAGCGACTGGTGGGGAATCTTAAGCAGCGACTGGTGGGGAATCTTAAGCAGCGACTGGTGGGGAATCTTAAGCAGCGACTGGTGGAGAATCTTAAGCAGCGACTGGTGGGGAATCTTAAGCAGCGACTGGTGGGGAATCTTAAGCAGCGACTGGTGGGGGATCTTAAGCAGCGACTGGTGGGGAATCTTAAGCAGCGACTGGTGGGGAATCTTAAGCAGCGACTGGTGGGGAATCTTAAGCAGCGACTGGTGGAGAATCTTAAGCAGCGACTGGTGGGGAATCTTAAGCAGCGACTGGTGGGGAATCTTAAGCAGCGACTGGTGGGGGATCTTAAGCAGCGACTGGTGGGGAATCTTAAGCAGCGACTGGTGGGGAATCTTAAGCAGCGACTGGTGGGGAATCTTAAGCAGCGACTGGTGGGGAATCTTAAGCAGCGACTGGTGGGGAATCTTAAGCAGCGACTGGTGGGGAATCTTAAGCAGCGACTGGTGCGGAATCTTAAGCAGCGACTGGTGGGGGATCTTAAGCAGCGACTGGTGGGGAATCTTAAGCAGCGACTGGTGGGGAATCTTAAGCAGCGACTGGTGGGGAATCTTAAGCAGCGACTGGTGGGGAATCTTAAGCAGCGACTGGTGGGGAATCTTAAGCAGCGACTGGTGGAGAATCTTAAGCAGCGACTGGTGGGGAATCTTAAGCAGCGACTGGTGGGGAATCTTAAGCAGCGACTGGTGCGGAATCTTAAGCAGCGACTGGTGGGGAATCTTAAGCAGCGACTGGTGGGGAATCTTAAGCAGCGACTGGTGGGGAATCTTAAGCAGCGACTGGTGGGGAATCTTAAGCAGCGACTGGTGTGGAATCTTAAGCAGCGACTGGTGGAGAATCTTAAGCAGCGACTGGTGGGGAATCTTAAGCAGCGACTGGTGGGGGATCTTAAGCAGCGACTGGTGGGGAATCTTAAGCAGCGACTGGTGGGGAATCTTAAGCAGCGACTGGTGGGGAATCTTAAGCAGCGACTGGTGGGGAATCTTAAGCAGCGACTGGTGGGGAATCTTAAGCAGCGACTGGTGGGGAATCTTAAGCAGCGACTGGTGGGGAATCTTAAGCAGCGACTGGTGGGGAATCTTAAGCAGCGACTGGTGGAGAATCTTAAGCAGCGACTGGTGGGGAATCTTAAGCAGCGACTGGTGGGGAATCTTAAGCAGCGACTGGTGGGGAATCTTAAGCAGCGACTGGTGGGGAATCTTAAGCAGCGACTGGTGGGGAATCTTAAGCAGCGACTGGTGGGGAATCTTAAGCAGCGACTGGTGGGGAATCTTAAGCAGCGACTGGTGGGGAATCTTAAGCAGCGACTGGTGGGGAATCTTAAGCAGCGACTGGTGGGGAATCTTAAGCAGCGACTGGTGGGGAATCTTAAGCAGCGACTGGTGGAGAATCTTAACAGCGACTGGTGGGGAATCTTAAGCAGCGACTGGTGGGGAATCTTAAGCAGCGACTGGTGGGGAATCTTAAGCAGCGACTGGTGGGGAATCTTAAGCAGTGACTCATGGGGATCTTAAATCGTGACTAAAAGTGCCGCTCAAGAAGTAAAACTACTCAACCCAAAAGCCGTTAAACATCCATCATTTCTTTAGCGTAATCTTATTCGACATACCTTTGTAGGATTCCACGACAGAACGCCGACGAAAAAACGCCAAACACTCGAACGCCGAATGCCAACACGCCGCCTGAGCAATACCCCGTCAATAAAAACGTCGACTATTCATAACGCCGCCAATAAAACGCAACACACAAAATGCCACAAAAACGCCGTACAACAAAATGCTACCTACGCAAAACGCCGTGAGCGAAAATGTTTCCTATACAAAATGCGTGAACAAAAAATTCCGGCAGTATAAAACGCGGTAAACCAAAAAGCCGTGTGCAAAAACACCGCCTGCAGATAACACCGAGAGCAAAAACGCGCCCGATAAATTGCTTCGAGTAGCTTGCTACCGATCTTCCCAATGCTTTTCGCTCTTTTATGCAGGTAGTAAAATATTTTAAGAGGTGAAAATTATTTTTGAGTCGGATGGGTATTATGGAATATTATGATTTCGTTCTTCCGAGGGGCGGGGGTGGCTCGGTCGGTAGCGCGCCAGGCTCGTAATCTGTAGTTCCCAAGTTCGAGTCCCAGCTGGGTCAGCGTTGAGCAATCTCCGCAAAATTCTCTGCCCACGGTCAGTAGGGGACACCGATGGGCTTGGAAAGGCCGCCGTCCGTCGGATGGGATATTAAGCCGTGGTCCCGTGTGCGGGAGAGATACCCTGTGCACGTTAAAGAACACGCTGTATGGCCTTGACCGGAGACCACCATCTGTCTCCCAACAGCTGTTCCGGTGGGTCCCCTCCCCCAACCTTCTCTGAGCCTACGGGGTCCATGTGACCTGGCTATTTAGCCCATGGTGTGCAAAAAAGTGCCGCTCAGAGGTAAAACAACCCAACGTTCTTCCGAATCTCCCAAAAGTTTAAATTGCGCCCTGTAACAGAGGAAAAATTTGCAAATTAAAAAATTTTGAACGGATATTGCAAAAAAAAATCTTTGGTAGAAATTTTAAAATTTTAAGCAACGGTTGATTTCTAGTCCTGAGACATATCTGTTGAGAGAAAAGTACACGCACCGGCCACGGAATTAGAAACCTTTATGGAAATGTACGTAAATGTCACTTGCACAGCGTATATGCAAAATACGTGGTCACGTGCATCAACACGTGATTTAGGCAACTGTTGAAAACTGCTGCTCGTCAGTAATTGTCAGTAGTGTTGAACACAATGGGAAAAACAAAGGATCTTTCGGGGTTCGATAAAGGGCTTATTGTGGGGGGCCATCTGGCTGGGACGACGATTTCAAAAATAGCAGAACTGACTGGCTGTTCCCGACTCACATCTCAGCAGACTATGCGCAGGGAATTGAAGATCGGTATTAACAGTCGCATGCCCATACGGAAACCACTGATTTCAGCGAAGAACCAGAAAGTTCATCTACAGTGGTGTAAGAAATACCATGACTGGACACTGGCAGCATGGAAAAAAAATCATGTGGTCCGACGATGCGCGGTACTCTTTATTCAGTACCGAGGGTAGGCATAGAGTTTGGCGGGAGTCCCATGAAGAAATGGACCCAGCTTGCCTTGTAAACATAACTCAAGGTTCTGGAGGCGGTGTTATGGTGTGGGGCACGTTCTGTTGGTACGGAACGGGTCGCCTGGTATTGCTGGAAGGTCAGATATCCTCCAAGGATCATTTGAGCATTGTTGCCAATCAAGTCCATCCTACAATGTTGACTTTTTATCCGGCAGGTGATGTCTGTTTCATGGACGACAATGCTACTGTCCATCGTGCAAGATGTCCATCGTGCAAGATTCAGCAGTGGTTCAGTGAGCTTGGCAGCGATTTCAACCATCTTCCCTGGTCACCACAGAGCCCGGATCTGAACCCCATTTAGAATATATTGGATATGTTAGAAAAGCAGATCCAGTAGCAAAGTCCTCTTCCGTCAAATCTGAGCCTGTTAAAGGACTGTAATGGTGAACGCCTGGTATGCTGGGGATGTAAAAGCACTCCAACACCTTTTGGGTTGGGTTGTTTTACCTCTGAGCGGCACTTTTTTGCACACCATGGGCTAAATGGCCAGGTCACATGGACCCCGAAGGCTCAGAGAAGGTTGGGGGAGGGGACCCACTGGAACAGCTGTTGGGAGACAGATGGTAGCCTCCTGTCAAGGCCATCCAGCGTGTTCTTTAACGTGCACAGGGTATGGCTCTCCCACACACGGGGCCACGTCTTAACGTCCCATCCGACGGACGGCGGCCTTTCCAAGCCCATCGGTGTCCCCTACTGACCGTGGGCAGGGCGGGGAATTTTGCGGAGATAAATCTCAAACGCTGACCAAGCTGGGACTCGAACCTGGGAACTACAGATTACGAGCCTGGCGCGCTACCGACCGAGTCACCCCCGCCCCTTTGGCAACAATGAGTTGGGCTATTATCCCAACGCGAGTGGGAATAGGAAACTTTTGTTTTGTTTTAAGAGATAATTCGTAAAATCTTTTTTAGTTGGATTGTTATTACTGAAATGTTATTCTTGGCATTTTTGGAAATCCTTTGGCAGTTTCAATTTACATTGTTAGAGATCACAAAATACAAAAAAAAAAAGCGACGTTTTTAACGATTATTGCAAGTGATCTATATTCAGGAGAGAAATTTGAAATTTCTGTGTCAAATATATTCCATTGACTGCACCATCTGCCACCTTTTCTCAGAGAGTTGTGAGAAAAGTAGTTTTAATTTTTAAAAAATAATAGCGAAATAATTTATGTGTTATATAAGTACTAATAAAATAATACTTACTTTCATTTTTCCAAATCATCCAGTAATTCGAATTTAAGCTTTTAATGAGTAAAAAAGTAGATAAAAGGAAAATCATCTGATAATTTTAAAAATGTGAATCATAATATTTTAGTACCCATGATGTAATGCAAAAAAAATTATCTACCAACCAGAATTTAAAAAATCCAAAAATTTAAATTTCTTGCTAAATAAATCGTTTCGTAATATTCGTTTGAAATTTTGCAGTTTTCAAGTTTTTCTACCATTAGGGGGCGCGATTTAAACCTTTTGTTAATACCGAAAGTGAGAATCGCAATATTTCATCAATCTGATGTGAATTTTTTTAAAACATATATTTTTAAGAGCAAAACTGCTGAATGTTTATAGACGGACAGACAAACGACAAACTGAAACTTTTAATTTAATAGCAATATTATTATCGGCGCATTTTGCTGCGTCGGCAGCAAAAATAATGTTCCGACGGCATTTTTGTTCTCGACAAATGTTCCGACGACATTTTTGTTCTCGACATATGTTCCGACGGCATTTTTGTTCTCGACATATGTTCCGACGGCATTTTTGTTCTCGACATATGTTCCGACGGCATTTTTGTTCTCAGCATAATGTTCCGACGGTATTTTTCTTTGTCATAATGTTCCGACGGCATTTTTGTTCTCGGCATAATATTCCGACGGTATATTTTTTTGTCATAATGTTCCGACGGCATTTTTGTTCTTGGCATAATGTTCCGACGGTATTTTTCTTTGTCATAATGTTCCGACGGCATTTTTGTTCTCGCCATAACGTTCCGACAAAATATGTTTTTTGTCATAATGTTCCGACGGCATTTTTGTTCTCGGCATAATGTTCCGACGGCATTTTTGTTCTCGGCATAATGTTCCGACGGTATTTTTCTTTGTCATAATGTTCCGACGGCATTTCTGTTCTCGCCATAACGTTCCGACGGTATTTTTCTTTGTCATAATGTTCCGACGGCATTTTTGTTCTCGCCATAACGTTCCGACGGTATTTTTCTTTGTCATAATGTTCCGACGGCATTTTTGTTCTCGGCATAACGTTCCGACGGTATTTTTGTTTTCGACATAATGTTCCGACGGCATTTCTGTTCTCGCCATAAAGTTCCGACGGTATTTTTCTTTGTCATAATGTTCCGACGCCATTTTTGTTCTCGGCATAATGTTCCGACGGTATTTTTCTTTGTCATAATGTTCCGACGCCATTTTTGTTCTCGGCATAATGTTCCGACGGTATTTTTCTTTGTCATGATGTTCCGACGGCATTTCTGTTCTCGCCATAACGTTCCGACGGTATTTTTCTTTGTCATAATGTTCCGATGGCATTTTTGTTCTCGGCATAACGTTCCGACGGTATTTTTTTTGTTGTCATAATGTTCCGACGGCATTTTTGTTCTCGGCATAATGTTCCGACGGTATTTTTGTTTTCGACATAATGTTCCGACGGTATTTTTGTTTTCGACATAATGTTCCTACGGCATTTCTGTTCTCGCAATAAAGTTCCGACGGCATTTCTGTTCTCGCCATAAAGTTCCGACGGTATTTTTCTTTGTCATAAT
Organism: Ryuthela nishihirai; assembly: GCA_038380435.1. Lineage (NCBI taxonomy): Eukaryota > Metazoa > Arthropoda > Arachnida > Araneae > Heptathelidae > Ryuthela > Ryuthela nishihirai. The sequence continues at coordinate 26,947,188 of JAWZYU010000022.1, forward strand.
GTTCCGACGGCATTTTTGTTCTCGCCATAACGTTCCGACGGTATTTTTTTGTTGTCATAATGTTCCGACGGTATTTTTGTTTTCGACATAATGTTCCGACGGTATTTTTGTTTTCGACATAATGTTCCGACGGCATTTCTGTTCTCGCCATAACGTTCCGACGGTATTTTTTTTTGTCATAATGTTCCGACGGCATTTTTGTTCTCGGCATAATGTTCCGAGCCGTCCCGTGGCCGAGTGGTTAGCACGCTTGGCTACTGATCTATGGGACCTGGGTTCGAGCCCCGGATAAGGCATGGATGTATGTGTCGTTTTTCTGCTGAGGTCCTGCCATCCTCTCAGACCTTCTACAATGGCATATAAACTGGCAGGCTCCTGTCAGACCTCTGTGGCAAGCAGCTGCTTGAGGGGGTATTTATTTTATTTATTTATAATGTTCCGACGGTATATTTTTTTGTCATAATGTTCCGACGGCATTTTTGTTCTCGGCATAATGTTCCGACGGTATTTTTCTTTGTCATAATGTTCCGACGGCATTTTTGTTCTCGCCATAACGTTCCGACGGTATGTTTTTTGTCATAATGTTCCGACGGCATTTTTGTTCTCGTCATAATGTTCCGACGGCATTTTTGTTCTCGGCATAATGTTCCGACGGTATTTTTCTTTGTCATAATGTTCCGACGGCATTTCTGTTCTCGCCATAACGTTCCGACGGTATTTTTCTTTGTCATAATGTTCCGACGACATTTTTGTTCTTGGCATAATGTTCCGACGGCATTTTTGTTCTCGGCATAATGTTCCGACGGTATTTTTCTTTGTCATAATGTTCCGACGGCATTTCTGTTCTCGCTATAACATTCCGACGGTATTTTTCTTTGTCATAATGTTCCGACGGCATTTTTGTTCTCGGCATAACGTTCCGACGGTATTTTTGTTTTCGACATAATGTTCCGACGGCATTTCTGTTCTCGCCATAAAGTTCCGACGGTATTTTTCTTTGTCATAATGTTCCGACGCCATTTTTAATCTCGGCATAATGTTCCGACGGTATTTTTCTTTGTCATAATGTTCCGACGGCATTTCTGTTCTCGCCATAACGTTCCGACGGTATTTTTCTTTGTCATAATGTTCCGATGGCATTTTTGTTCTCGGCATAACGTTCCGACGGTATTTTTTTTGTTGTCATAATGTTCCGACGGCATTTTTGTTCTCGGCATAATGTTCCGACGGTTTTTTTATTTTCGACATAATGTTCCGACGGTATTTTTGTTTTCGACATAATGTTCCTACGGCATTTCTGTTCTCGCAATAAAGTTCCGACGGCATTTCTGTTCTCGCCATAAAGTTCCGACGGTATTTCTCTTTGTCATAATGTTCCGACGGCATTTTTGTTCTCGCCATAACGTTCCGACGGTATTTTTTTTGTTGTCTTAATGTTCCGACGGCATTTTTGTTCTCGGCATAATGTTCCGACGGTATTTTTGTTTTCGACATAATGTTCCGACGGTATTTTTGTTTTCGACATAATGTTCCGACGGCATTTCTGTTCTCGCCATAACGTTCCGACGGTATTTTTTTTTTTTCATAATGTTCCGACGGTATTTTTTTTTTTTTCATAATGTTCCGACGGCATTTTTGTTCTGGGCATAATATTCCGACGACAATTTTTTTCCCAGCATAATATTCCGACGACAATTTTGCTCCCGGCATAATGTTCCGACGGCAGTTTTCTTTTCGACATAATGTTCCGATGGCATTTTTGTTTTGGCATAATATTCGACGGCATTTTTGTTCTCGGCATAATGTTCCGTCGGCACTTTTGTTCTCGGCATAATATTCCGACGGCAATTTTGTTCCCGGCATAATGTCAACACGGCATTTTTGTTTTCGGCATAATGTTCCGACGGCATTTTTGTTCTTGGCATAATGTTCCGACGGAATTTTTTTCTCGGTACAATGTTCCGATGGCATTTTTTTTTTCGGCATAATGTTCCAATGCCATTTTTATCCTCGGCATAATGTTCCGACGGCATTTTTGTTCTCGGCAAAATGTTCCGATGGCATTTTTGTTCTCGCCATAATGATCCGACGGCATTTTTGTTCTCGCCATAATGTTCCGACGGCATTTTTGTTCTCGCCCTAATGTTCCGACGGCATTTTTATTATCACCCTAATGTTCCGACGGCATTTTTGTTCTCGCCCTAATGTTCCGACGGCATTTTTGTTCTCGCCAGAATGTTCCAATGACATTTTTGTTCTCGCCATAATGTTCCAATGACATTTTTGTTCTCGCCATAATGTTCCAATGACAGTTTTGTTCTCGCCATAATGTTCCAATGACATTTTTGTTCTCGCCATAATCTTCCAATAACATTTTTGTTCTCGCCATAATGTTCCAATGACATTTTTGTTCTCGTCATAATGTTCCAATGACATTTTTGTTCTCGCCATAATGTTCCGAAGGCATTTTTGTTCTCGCCATAATGATCCGACTGCATTTTTGTTCTCGCCATAATGTTCCGACGGCATTTTTGTTCTCGCCACAATGTTCCGACGGCATTTTTGTTCTCGCCATAATGTTCCAATGGCATTTTTGTTCTCGCCATAATGTTCCAATGACATTTTTGTTCTCGCCATAATATTCCAATGACATTTTTGTTCTGCCATAATGTTCCAATGACATTTTTGTTCTCGCCATAATATTCCAATGACCTTTTTGTTCTCGTCATAATGTTCCAATGACATTTTTGTTCTCGCCATAATGTTCCGACGGCATTTATGTTCTCGTCATAATGTTGCAATGACATTTTTGTTGTCGCCATAATGTTGCAATGACATTTTTGTTGTCGCCATAATGTTCCAATGACATTTTTGTTCTCGCCATAATGTTCCAATGACATTTTTGTTCTCGTCATAATGTTCCAATGACATTTTTGTTCTCGCTTTAGTTCCGATGGCATTTTTGTTCTCATCGTAATGTTTCAACATCATTTTTGTTCTCGGCATAATGTCCGACGGCATTTTTGTTCTCGACATATTGTTCCGACGGCATTTTTGTTCTCGACATATTCTTCCGACGGCATTTTTGTTCTCGACATATTGTTCCGACGGCATTTTTGTTCTCGACATATTGTTCCGACGGCATTTTTGTTCTCGACATATTGTTCCGATGGCATTTTTGTTCTCGACCTAATGTTTCGACGGCGTTTTTCTTCTCATCGTTATGTTTCGACGGCGTTTTCGCTCTAGGTGTAATTTTTCGAGGGTATATTTGTTTTTGCAGTTATGTTGCTAAGTCGTTTTTGTAGTTAGGTCGCGATGACCATGTTGCGGTCGGCGAATTGCACGGTCGGCATATTTGTATCGGCTTTTTTCCGGGGGCATTTCATCGTGATGCCCCTTTGTAGAGCAGACAGGACAAGGGTTGAACTCCAGCTTTACAGATGTTACAGTTTGTATGAATAGCAATATAATTTCTTTGAATCAGCTTTCGCTGATCATCCCGAATGAGGAAACGTAGGGTTAAATTTTCTCCCTTGCAGGTCAGTGCCATTCAACCAACTAGGCTATCCATTGCTCTTGATGTAAAAGCTAAATCCAACACCAATATAAAGTTAATCTTTATATGAAATATGGGAGGAATTGCTTGACTATGGGTTCAAGAATATTTCCATTAACTCCTTAATTAATTTCAATAATGATTGGATTGGATTGTTTTACCTCTGAGCGGCACTTTTTTGCACACCATGGGCTAAATGGCCAGGTCACGTGGACCCCGAAGGCTCAGAGAAGGTTGGGGGAGGGGACTCACTGGAACAGCTGTTGGGAGACAGATGGTAGCCTCCCGTCAAGACCATCCAGCGTGTTCTTTAACGTGCACAGGGTATGGCTCTCCCGCACACGGGGTCACGGCTTAACGTCTCATCCGACGGACGGCGGCCTTTCCAAGCCCATCGGTGTCCCCTACTGACCGTGGGCAGGGCGTGGAAATTTTGCGGAGATAAATCTCAACGCTGACCCAGCTGGGACTCGAACCTATGAATTACAGATTACGAGCCTGGCGCGCTACTACTGAGCCACCCCCGCCCCAATTTCAATAATGCAAAGAAAATAAAGTTAACCGAAAATTCCCTTTCTCCCTAAAAAGTAACAATTATCATAGTTTAGTTGGGTACAGGAATTGTTGGTTGAAAAGTTTTCGACTATAAAATTTTGAGTATTGAAAATAATTATCTTTTACACTTTTTCTAACCTAGTTTGATTAATAAACTGCACTCTTATCCAAATGTTAAGTATTCTTCAGAAACTTGGTAGAATAGAAAACCTGTTCTTACAGCTATTATTCTGAAGCCAAGCGGAAAGGGGAATCATTATCGTACACTTCATTTCGTTGCTCTTCGTGCTGCTCTCGTTTTCCTTTTTTGCTTCTCGAAATTCTTCATATTCTGCTGTCCATGCAGAGAAAGAGGGCAATGTGTCAATTAAGGGTTCACGTGATGCGAAAGGCAAGGAAGAGCAAACCGATAATCCGATAACGGATAAAAAAAATCTCCTAATGAGGAACAAGTGGCATTTGCCTCATGCTCTTTTGTCTTTGTTCGTTGAAAAGTGCGCTCTATCCAAGAGAACTTTTGCTCTCGTTTCGTTTTACTTGGACCAAAACCTTTAAAGGAAAAGTCTAACGAACTTACTCTCACGCACTTAAGCTTTTCGGTGATTTCAAACCAAATAATCTCGCATGCACAGAATAATAATTTATTACAACTACCGACGTTTTGTCGGCGAAAATGGTACAAAAACCGAAAAGGAGGAGAGGTCAAGAAACGGGATCAATACGTGTTGTGGGTGGTGTTTGTTCTGTTGCGTGCCAATATTGCGATTCCAGATTGATTTGGGTTGTTTTACCTCTGAGCGGCACTTTTTTGCACACCATGGGCTAAATTGCCAGGTCACATGGACCCCGAAGGCTCAGAGAAGGTTTGGGGAGGGGACCCACTGGAACAGCTGTTGGGAGACAGATGGTAGCCTCCCGTCAAGGCCATCCGGCGTGTTCTTTAACGTGCACAGGGTATGGCTCTCCCGCACACGGGGTCACGGCTTACCGTCCCATCCGACGGACGGCGGCCTTTCCAAGCCCATCGGTGTCCCCTACTGACCGTGGCCAGGGCGGGGAACTTTTGCGGAGATAAATATCAACGCTGACCCAGCTGGGACTCGAACCTGGGAACTACAGATTTCGAGCCTGGCGCGCTACCGACTGAGCCACCCCCGCACCATGCGATTCCAGACTTAAAGGTTAGTGCACAGATTTTGTGCGCATTGAACATATTTTTATCTCTGTCCCCGATTACTTAATTTAAAGAGAGACAAAAAAAAAATCTCAAAATTTTCTTTTTGTTAAAAAAACTCAAACACAAATTATCATGCCTGTTTAACCCTAGCGATATCAATGCTATTGAGCTTTAGTTTCACTTTCGTTTTAATTTAAACCAAAATGTTTTCGGTTGATTTTACTTTATGTGTGCAGAAGTGATCTTACCTTATATATTCAGAAGCTGATCATACCTTATGTATTCAGAAGGTGGTCTTACCTTAATATTCCAACTCCACTCTCATTGGATTGGATTGTTTTACCTCTGAGCGGCACTTTTTTGCACACCATGGGCTAAATGGCCAGGTCACATGGACCCCGAAGGCTCAGAGAAGGTTGGGGGAGTGGACCCACTGGAACAGCTGTTGGGAGACAGATGGTAGCCTCCCGTCAAGGCCATCCAGCGTGTTCTTTAACGTGCACAAGGTATGGCTCTCCTGCACACGGGGCCACGACTTAACGTCCCATCCGACGGACGGCGGCCTTTCCAAGCCCATCGGTGTCCCCTACTGACCGTGGGCAGGGCGGGGAATTTTGGGGAGATAAATCTCAACGCTGACCCAGCTGGGACTCGAAGCTGGGAACTACAGATTACGAGCCTGGCGCGCTACCGACTGAGCCACCCCCGCCCCACTCCACCCTCAACGCCTTTTGTAAAACTGCGTTTTAAATTTAAATCGATAAAATGCCAAAAAGATTCAATGCTTTGGGTTGGGTTGTTTTACCTCTGAGCGGCACTTTTCTGCACACCATGGGCTAAATGGCCAGGTCACATGGACCCCGTAGGCTCAGAGAAGGTTGGGGAGGTGACCCACTGGAACAGCTGTTGGGAGACAGATGGTAGCCTCTCGTCAAGGCCATCCAGCGTGTTCACGGGACCACGGCTTAACGTCCCATTCGACGGACTGCGGCCTTTTCAAGCCCATCGGTGTCCCCTACTGACCGTGGGCAGGGCGGGGAATTTTTGAGGAGATAAATCTCAACGCTGACCCAGCTGGGACTCGAACCTGGGAACTACAGATTACGAGCCTGGCGCGCTACCGACAGAGCCACCCCCGCCCCAGATTCAGTGCACTCCATTCAGTAGTCTACGTATCCGATTATCATTTCACGGAAGAGTAAGATGTTGATTTTATTAGAACTGCAAAAAAGAAAGTACGCCTTGGCTCCGACTGACACGAAGTCGACTAATACGATTAAAATGTAACAAGATTTTGAAAGTAGGGCTAACATAATCACGTTCAATATAACACGATTTATGCACTACTTCTCTACGATCATTTATATTATTGTATTTTCCTTATAAGAAAACACTTTGGATGCATTCCTTGTCCCATTTATCTGAACTATCTTTGTTCCTAATTTAAGCACCTCCAGAAAGATTTGCCATTAATGTGTTTAAACAGCTAAAACGGGTAATATATTTCTATACAATAAAGTTTCATGATCATCACAAGCGCCGTCGTTTACCTGCAGTTTCTTCGATTTGGCTCTTCGGTATATATGTACAGTCACTCAAAAAAGTATCCGAACACTATGGTTGATTGCAAAATTCAGAAAAAATATCTGGCATATATTTTTTTAGAAATTAGTCATCTGGCAACCTTCGTGTCACGTGACACGAAGGTCCCCTCCCCCAACCTTCTCTGAGCCTTCGGGGTCCATGTGACCTGGCCATTTAGCCCATGGTGTGCAAAAAAGTGCCGCTCAGAGGTAAAACAACCCAACCCAATTTGGGTTGTTTTACCCAACCCAAATTCTCAAGCTGAAAATGTATGAAAATGGCTGCTTTTTGGTCTTCCTAGATATGTATCGACCTTGGGGTAGAGGTCAGCTCTTGTAGCTTGACCCTTTGTAACCCATCGTGGGTAACTACTGTTCTACTATTAGTTTCAAACTAAATGAGACATTCAGCGGCTTGTCCAAAGGATATTTACCCTAAAATGTCCAATCAAGTGAATTAACTAACACTGAAACTTTTTCTGCCCCTCAACCTTTCTAAGAAGACTGGTCGATTAGTTAATTTAATTAAAATCCCTACAATTGTATGATTTTTACAGAAACTTTTCAGGGATATTGGTTTCTGCTTTCATTATTCAGTCTTCTAATTCCTGAAGACATTCGTCTTTTAATTTCTTGAAGACGTTCGTCAACTTTAAAAATGCAGTTACGACTGAAAGTTCTTTGCTAGGGAAAAGTTAAAAAAAATACGCCATTTCACTTCGTCCAATAAGACTCATGATTGCAAGTTCAGATATATCCATGATTTGTAGCGGGTTGGCCCAGTCGGTAGCGCGTCAGGCTCGTAATCTGCAGTTCCCAGGTTCGAGTCCCAGCTGGGTCAGCGTTGAGGTTTATCTCCGCAAAATTCCCCGCCCTACCCACGGTCAGTAGGGGACACCGACTGGCTTGGAAAGGCCGCAGTCAGTCGGATGGGACGTTAAAACGTGGCCCCGTGTGCCGGAGAGCCATACCCTCTGCACGTTAAAGAACACACTGGATGGCCTTGACGGGAGGCTACCATCTGTCTCCTAACAGCTGTTCCAGTGGGTCCTTCCCCCAACCTTCTTTGAGCCTTCGGGGTCCTTGTGTCCTGATCATTTAGCCCATGGTGTGCAAAAAAGTGGCGCTCAGAGGTAAAACAAACCAACCCATGATTTGTAGCTTTCTGATCAAGCAAAAAAATTTTTTTTTATGCTGAGCAATGCTTAAAACATTTACAATATTCTCTAAAAAAGTTCAAAGCATACTTGTTTTTTTGCAAATATTATGGGGGCGGGAGTGGCTCAGTCGGTAGCGCGCCAGGCTCGTAATCTGTAGTTCTCAGGTTCGAGTCCCAGCTGGGTCAGCGTTGAGATTTATCTCCGCAAAATTCCCCGCCCTGCCCACGGTCAGTAGGGGACACCGATGGGCTTGGAAAGGCCGCCGTCCGTCGGATGGGACGTTAAGCCGTGGCCCCGTGTGCGGGAGAGCCATACCTTGTGCACGTTAAAGAACACGCTGGATGGCCTTGACGGGAGGCTACCATCTGTCTCCCAACAGCTGTTCCAGTGGGTCCCCTCCCCCAACCTTCTCTGAGCCTTCGGGGTCCATGTGACCTGACCATTTAGCCCATGGTGTGCAAAAAAGTGCCGCTCAGAGGTAAAACAACTCAACAAACAACAACGCAAATATTATGAGTAAGAGAAATATTTCAATTATTTTTTCTTACCTAATCGGTATAAAAAATACAAAAATCAATTATTTTCATGAAACAAAATTTTTTTAATTTCCTGTGCATTATAATTAAACACAGTAGTTAAACAAATTCAGGTTAAAAAATAAAATCGATGGAAACATTTTTCTTTGTAACTTTCTTTTGATTCGCGAGGGATTTTGATGGGACAACCTTTTGCACTCATAAAAAAACACCTCTCCGTCTAAAGCAGAGCCTAGTCCTCCGTGCGACAACTTCCAGTTGCAGAGATCCTTCCTCAGGTTGAAGCTGCGATTGTCACGCAATGTGGGCTCTGTGAGATAAGCGGAATTCGTCTCTTGACTCGGTTCGAGGGCTTCAAATACCGTTTTAATCCATTCATCATGGAGCACGACGAAAGACCGAATGTGGCCGAAGGCTACTGAAATTCCTTTCTTAAAAATATTTTGAATAAAATATGTTGATTTTGCGTTTAGTTGCAGGTTGGGTTGTTTTACCTCTGAGCGGCACTTTTTTGCACACCATGGGCTAAATGGCCAGGTCACATGGACCCCGAAGGCTCAGAGAAGGTTGTGGGAGGGGACCCACTGGAACAGCTGTTGGGAGACAGATGGTAGCCTCCCGTCAAGGCCATCCAGCGTGTTCTTTAACGTGCACAGGGTATAGCTCTCCCGCACACGGGGCCACGTCCCATCCGACGGACGGCGGCCTTTCCAAGTAGCGGTGTCCCCTACTGACCGTGGGCAGGGCGGGGAATTTTGCGGAGATAAATCTCAACGCTGACCCAGCTGGGACTCGAACCTGGGAACTACAGATTACGAGCTTGGCGCGCTACCGGCTGAGCCACCCCCGCCCCTTAGTTGCAGGTATTCAGTCTATTTAACACTTACGAAAACTATCATTTGCGCTTTGAAAGCAATGGGAGTTAAATAGAAACATCGGATCAAAGCAGGAAAAAAAAAAGTTCTATAGATTTCTAAATAAACATTTCAGCCCACTTTTTTGATTTCCTGAAGTTGTTTTCAGTTTTAATGCTGAAATCCGGAAGTAAAGAACAGTATTTTTTAAGTTTTTTTTATTTGAGCTAGTTCGGATACAAATCTAAAACTTTCTAATACCGTTCCACTTACGCTAATCACTCAGCTAACAGCCGTAAATCAATACGTCCAGCGAAAATAACGGACCGAACATCGGTTGTAGTTACAGTCCCTCAAAAAAGTATCCGAACACTGTGGTTGATTACAGAATTCACAAAAAATATCTGGCAACGATTTTTTTACAAATTAGTGATCTGGCAACCTTCGTTTCACGTGACACGAAGGTTGCCAGATCCACTGGAACAGCTGTTAGGAGACAGATGGTAGCCTCCCATCAAGGCCATCCAGTGTGTTCTTTAACGTGCAGAGGGAATGGCTCTCCCGCACACGGGGCCACGTTTTAACGTCCCATCCGACTGACTGCGGCCTTTCCACGTGACACGAAGGTTGCCAGATCACTAATTTCTAAAAATATCTTTACCAGATATTTTTTCTGAATTCTGTAATCACCCACAGTGTTTGGATACTTTTTTGAGCGACTGTACAGCTTGTTTAGTGGGCTGATATATGACGAAGGCTGGGTTTATGTGAAAACCAGTTAATTTTTTTTCTTTTAACCTGCAATTGTTTTTTTTATGTGGAAGAAACTATAAGGACTCGACCAGGTGTCAGTAGAAATTTCTTCGGGGAGCGAAGGAGGGGGGGGGGGGAGTAAAATGTGATGTGGATGGTTTCGGGGGGGGGGGAGTAAAATGTTTTCAAATGAAAAATTATAAATCAGTACTTCAAAGGTCTAACCGTTCATTAACAATTGCAATTGCGAATATAGGAATCATGCATATACATACACTGAAAGGACAATTTATTATACACACTCAGCTAATAACGTATGGGTCCACATTTAGCCTTCACAACAGCAGCAACGTTTCATAGCATGGACTCGACTAGGTGCTAGGAGCGTTCGGGTGGTATTGTGGGAGAATTGACGGTGGAAGGTTTCGGGTTCAAATGCATTGCTCCACTTCGTTCTACAGATGCTTCAGGAGAGAGAGGTCTGTCACCTTACTGAAATGCTCCTTCAACTTAATTATTAATCAGAAAAAGGGATTGGATTGTTTTACCTCTGAGCGGCACTTTTTTGCACACCATGGGCTAAATGGCCAGGTCACATGGACCCCGAAGGCTCAGAGAAGGTTGGGGGAGGGGACCCACTGGAACAGCTGTTGGGAGACAGATGGTAGCCTTCCGTCAAGGCCATCCAGCGTGTTCTTTAACGTGCACGGGGTATGGCTCTCCCGCACACGGCGTCACGGCTTAACATCCCATCCGACGGACGGCGGCCTTTCCAAACCCATCGGTGTCCCCTACTGACCGTGGGCAGGGCGGGAAATTTTGCGGAGATAAATCTCAACGCTGACCCAGCTGGGGCTCGAACCTGGGAACTACAGATTACGAGCCTGGCGCGCTATCGACTGAGCCACCCCCGCCCCTGATGAGGTTGGGGGAGATTCGACTGGATTTCCATTGCAGTAGATCATTTCCCTCTCCGTTTTAAAAGTCTTTAATAATTTCTTGAAGCATACGTAAATCACGCTTTTTTTTCCTTCTGTATTATCCTTACTAGCACTTATTATAGATTCCGCTACATTACAGATGATCTCCTTGGACCCTGTGCTTAATTAAAGTCCTGTACTTCTGATCTATGTTCTCGAAAGGTCTTTCACCAGACATGGAGCGTGGACTTGCCAGAGGGGCGGGGGTGGCTTAGTCGGTAGCGCGCCAGGCTCGTAATCTGTAGTTCCCAGGTTCGAGTCCCAGCTGGGTCAGCGTTGAGATTTATCTCCGCAAAATTCCCCGCCCTGCCCACGGTCAGTAGGGGACACCGATGGGCTTCGAAAGGCCGCCGTCCGTCGGATGGGACGTTAAACCGTGGCCCCGTGTGCGGGAGAGCCATACCCCGTCCACGTTAAAGAACACGCTGGATGGCCTTGACGAGAGGCTACCATCTATCTCTCAACAGTTGTTCCAGTGGGTCCCTTTCCCCCAACCTTCTCTGAGCCTTCGGGGTCCATGTGACCTGGCCATTTAGCCCATGGTGTGCAAAAAAGTGCCGCTCAGAGGTAAAACAACCCAACCCTGGACTTGCTAGATTGTTGAGGGAGCTTTACGTACGGTGAGAAAGCTTCGTTTGACCATGCTTGGAAGTATTTTCGACGGAAAGAGCTTTGAGAGAAAAAAAATGAGATTGGATTTTCAGATGATACGGTAGTGAGGATCGTTCATCCGAGTTGTATTAGCAGTTTCCTCTGTTAGGTGGTGAGACCACCTGAAGACTTGGTGTAAACTTGTTTTAGCCGAGAGAGAAACGTTACAGAGTCTAGTGACTTGTAGGTGGGTAGTGGCTTTTTTATAGTTATATAACTGTGTACTATATGGCAAAGTCTCCCAGTTGAATAATATAATATGCAAACATGCCCGGATCTAGAAGAAAAATCGAGGGGAAAGGTCATCAAGAAAGGTAATCGAGCTGGGAAAATGTATTTCCAATGCATTATAACATTTCCCACTCTGTTTTACAGGTTTTGAAAAAAGTTCTTGAAAATAGTATGAAGTATATACAAAGTTCATAATTTTTTTTTTGCCTTTTTTTACCATTATTAGCCTTCTGAAAGGGGTTGGGTTGTTTTACCTCTGAGCGGCACTTTTTTGCACACCATGGGCTAAATGGCCAGGTCACATGGACCCCGAAGGCTCAGAGAAGGTTGGGGGAGGGGACCCACTGGAACAGCTGTTGGGAGACAGATGGTAGCCTCCCGTCAAGGCCATCAAGCGTGTTCTTTAACGTTGGGTTGTTTTACCTCTGAGCGGCACTTTTTTGCACACCATGGGCTAAATGGCCAGGTGACATGGACCCCGAAGGCTCAGAGAAAGTGGGGGGAGGGGACCCACTGGGCTGGGTTGGGTTGTTTTACCTCTGAGCGGCACTTTTTTGCACACCATGGGCTAAATGGCCAGGGCACATGGACCCCGAAGGCTCAGAGAAGGTTGGGGGAGGGGACCCACTGGAACGGCTGTTGGGAGACAGATGGTAGCCTCCCGTCAAGGCCATCCAGCGTGTTCTTTAACGTTGGGTTGGGTAGTTTTACCTCTGAGCGGCACTTTTTTGCACACCATGGGCTAAATGGCCAGGTCACATGGACCCTGAAGGCTCAGAGAAGGTTGGGGGAGGGGACCCACTGGAATAGCTGTTGGGAGACAGATGGTAGCCTCCCGTCAAGGCCATCCAGCGTGTTCTTTAACGTGCACAGGGATGTCTCTCCCACACACGGGGCCACGGGTTAACGTACCATCCGACGGACGGCGGCCCTTCCAAGCCCATCGGTGTCCCTTACTGACCGTGGGCAGGGCGGGGAATTTTGCGGAGATAAATCTCAACGCTGACCCAGCTGGGACTCGAACCTGGGAAGTACAGATTACGAGCCTGTCGCGCTACCGACTGAGCCACCCCCGCCCCTTAGTAATTCGAAACCCTACTCAAGTCATATTCTCAACCACCCTCCCCCAAGCTAAATTTTCGAACTTCCAGAAACTGAATTCTCGGAGACCCCAAAAACCATCTTCGGTATTTGCCTGAAGTCACAATGTGCAACGTGTGTCACTCCGTCATAAAACAAAAAGTGACGCCATAAATCCTGATCGCATGAAGTGATATCTGCTCCTATGTGATAGTGAAGTCATATTTATCACAAATTTCTTCGTGACCAGTCTAAGCTGATTATACATTTCCTATAATCAGCTTAGATAGCGGCTTTTAAAAATACCCGTGTGCGATACTTTCGTGTTCAGGCTTGTAATTATTGAGTCCTGAGTCGCAACCGCAAATACTGCTTTGAATAAGCCTGAGACAATAGATTAAGCAAAATTTTATGAAACTGATCCATTTTTAATGGCCAACTTAAAGTCAAACCTCCTCTTACAATAAATAAATAAAAAATAAATACCCCCTCAAGCAGCTGCTTGCCACAGAGGTCTGACAGGAGCCTGTCAGTTTATATGCCATAGTAGTAGGTGTGTGTGAGGATGGCAGGACCTCAGCAGAAAAACGGCACATACATCCATGCCTTACCCGGGACTCGAATCCAGGTCCCTTAGATCAGTAGCCAAGCGCGCTAACCACTCGGCCACGGGACGGCTCCCTCTTAGAATACCCGTCCCTAAATTGCACTTTTCTCCTCTGCATTAGCTAACTTTAAGAATATTGCTTTTAAAATGTCAGGCAGACCAGTCTAAGCTGATTATATATTCCTATAATCAGCTTAGATAGCGGCTTTTAAAAATACCCGTTTAGAATGATTGTTTTACTTCTGAACATCAGTTTTTGGCACATAAAAGGCTAAATAGCTAGGCCATATGAATCCAAAGGGCTGAGAGAAGATTAGGAAAGGTAATCCGCTGGAGCGCGGTTAGGAGACAGATGGAAACCTCCGCTACTTAACGTTCGCAGGGTCCACAGGGTTCTCTTATACTTGGGGGCCACGCTAGATACTACAATATGCGGCCTAGTGTCTCCTTTCTTCCCAAAGGCAGAACGGGTGTTAGCGGAGAAAATTCTGAACGCAGGCCCAGTGATTTTTAGACACTAGACGAACCTGGAAACATCAGACTATTAGTTATAGACATAGGTCCACAGGGTTCTCTTATACTTGGGGGCCATGCTAGATACTACAATCTGCGGCCTAGTGTCTCCTTTCTTCCCAAAGGCAGAACGGGTGTTAGCGGAGAAAATTCTGAACGCAGGCCCAGTGATTTATAGACACGAGACGAACCTGGAAACATCAGACTATTAGTTATAGACTTAGCTCCACAGGGTTCTCTTATACTTGGGGGCCACCCTAGATACTACAATCTGCGGCCTAGTGTCTCCTTTCTTCCCAAAGGCAGAACGGGTGTTAGCGGAGAAAATTCTGAACGCAGGCCCAGCGATTTATAGACACGAGACGAACCTGGAAACATCAGACTATTAGTTATAGACATAGGTCCACAGGGTTCTCTTATACTTGGGGGCCACGCTAGATACGAAAATCTGCGGTCTAGTGTCTCCTTTCTTCCCAAAGGCAGAACGGGTGTTAGCGGAGAAAATTCTGAACGCAGGCCCAGTGATTTATAGACACGAGACGAACCTGGAAACATCAGACTATTAGTTATAGACTTAGCACCACAGGATTCTCTTATACTTGGGGGCCACGCTAGATACTACAATCTGCGGCCTAGTGTCTCCTTTCTTCCCAAAGGCAGAACGGGCATTAGGGGAGAAAATTCTGAACTCAGGCCCAGTGATTTTTAGACACTAGACGAACCTGGAAACATCAGATTATTAGTTATAGACATAGGTCCACAGGGTTCTCTTACACTTGGGGGCCACGCTAGATACTACAATCTGCGGCCTAGTGTCTCCTTTCTTCCCAAAGACAGAACGGGTGTTAGCGGAGAAAATTCTGAACTCAGGCCCAGTGATTTATATACACGAGACGAACCTGGAAACATCAGACTATTAGTTATAGACTTAGGTCCACAGGGTTCTCTTATACTTGGGAGCCACGCTAGATACGACAATCTGCGGTCTAGTGTCTCCTTTCTTCCCAAAGGCAGAACGGGTGTTAGGGGAGAAAATTCTGAACTCAGGCCCAGTGATTTTTAGACACTAGATGAACCTGGAAACATCAGACTATTAGTTTGGCACATTACACACTGAGTCAACTAACACCCATTCAGGAAGGATTTACTGTTAATATCAGTAATTTTATCAGCAACTGAAGAACTTTCAGAAGGTTAAAAAATAATCCCTGTATTAAGAGCCTAAGGGCTTAATGCAGATAAATCCTTTTTATCTAAGAAACAAATGGAAACATTGATGTACAGTGTATCATTTTCCTTCTTCTTACTGCAGAGTATAAATTTTATTTTTAACTTTTTAGCAACGCCTTAAAAATATAGAAATAAAGAACCCGACCATCTCAGCAGGATCTTCTTGGAGCTGGCAGGCATAGAGAATTACGACCGCAATTAATTTGGTGTTGTTCTTAGGATGTCTAGTGAGAAAAGACCGCCGGGGCTGTTTTCTTGTCCTCGTTGACCATTCTGCTTAGCAGTTTTTTTTTTTTACCTCGTTTCCAAAAAAAGAGATAATGTCTGCACTTTGTCGTCTGTAGACATCCCAGTCAGCACCACTGTTTTTGTTTTTAGAGATAAATTAAAAAATTATTTTTTGTCTTATACGTATATTATTTTTGCGCCGTCTAAATGTGGAAAAACGCAAAAAATTAAGCTAATATTGCAAACGATGTATTTGTGCTAGAATTCTGAATTTTTGTGGTGAAATTTAAGGTCATGAAGTTTCCATTGGCAACAGTAATTCAACCCTTCACAGAGCCGAGTGGTTAGCGCGCTTGGCTACTGATTTAAGGGACTTGGGTTCGAGCCCCGGGTAAGGCATGGATGTTTGTGTCGTATTTCTGCTGAGGTCCTGCCATCCTCTCGTGCCTTCTACTAAGGCTAATCAAATGTATTTCGCATTTTTTAAAATCCTAATTAGTGTTAATTTACATGGTTATAGGCCACTAAATATGGAAACGGGAAAAATTTAAACGAATGTTGCAAGTGATCTGTTTATGGCAGAAATTTCTGTGGAGAGTTGGGTTGTTTCACCTTCGAGGAGAAAATTTTTGCACACAATGGGCTAAATGACCAGGTCACAAAGACCCCGAGAAGGTTGAGAGAGGAGACCCACTGGACAGCTGTTGTTGGGACACAGATGGTAGCTTACTGTCAAGGCTATTCAGCGTGTTCTTTAACGTGCACATGGTATGGCTCTCCTGCACATGTGTCCACTACCTATCATCCTATCCGACGGCCTTTCCGAGCATTATAGATGTCCTCTACTGACCGAAGGCTGGGCGGGAAGTTTTTCGGAGATCACCGCTGGCCCAGCTGGGACTCTAATCCAGGAACTGCAGATTATGAGACTGGTGCGCTACCGACTGAGGCACCCTGCACTGATTCGGTGGTCGAGTTTGACGAGGTAGCCCACTAACAGCAACAATCGGCCCTCTTTTCTCCGAGGGGTATGAGTTGGGTTGTTTTACCTCTGAGCGGCACTTTTTTTGCACACCATTGGCTAAATGGCCAGGTCACATGGACCCCGAAGGCTCAAAGAAGGTTGGGGGAGGGGACCCACTGGAACAGCTATTGGAAGAGAGATGGTAGCCTCCCGTCAAGGCCATCCAGCGTGTTCTTTAACGTGCACAGGGTATGGCTCTCGCGCACACGGGGCCACGGCTTAACGTCCCATCCGACGGACGGCGGCCTTTCCAAGCCCATCGGTGTCCCCTACTGACCGTGGGCAAGGCGGGGAATTTTGCGGAGATAAATCTCAACGCTGACCCAGCTGGGACTCGAACCTGGGAACTACAGATTACGAGCCTGGCGCGCTACCGACTGAGCCCCCCCCCCGCCCCCCGAGGGGTATGAAGAATATCTTTTATACTTCAATCAAAAAAAGTTTAACACTTTTTCTTTTGTATAAGTGCTCATAAAATAGTACTATTTGCACTTTCCAAATCGTGAGTTTGTTAGAATTAAGTTTTTTAAGCAGCGAAAAAGTAAGTAAACAAAAAAATTTATTCTGTTTGAAAACGAGGTTACCATATGCATCAGAGGCGATATGCTTTCTTCTACCCTTATGCTGTACTAATCGAATCGGTGCCTTTTGAACCTCTTGCTTTCTCAGACCCCTATTTGACTTTGAATGCAACACTGCATCTGAAAATTGCTGTTATTTCCGAGTTTTACAAGCTGCAATAGCCCTCTCCAGAAAATTTTAGCTATCCAGAACCTGTACATTGAATCTGACATTTTAACCTCTAAAAACCCATTGCATCCAAAATTCGACAAAAGTTTTGAGATCTACGACTCAAATTACCACAGGCTTCAAATTTTGGCCTTCTAACGCAAAATGATCTTTATTCAAACATTGATCTCGAAGAATCCATTGCATCCAAAATTTAGATATCTGCAGCTGAATGGGCGGGGGTGGCTCAGTCGGTAGCGCGCCAGGCTCGTAATCTGTAGTTCCCAGGTTCGAGTCCCAGCTGGGTCAGCGTTGATATTTATCTCCGCAAAATTCCCCGCCTTGCCCACGGTCCGTAGGGGACACCGATGGGCTTGGAAAGGCCGCCGTCCGTCGGATGGGACGTTAAGCCGTGTCACCGTGTGTGGTAACCCTGTGCACGTTAAAGAACACGCTGGATGGCCTTGACGGGAGGCTACCATCTGTCTCTCAAAAGCTATTCCAGTGGGTCTCCTCCCCCAACCTTCTCTGAGCCTTTGGGGTCCATGTGACCTGGCCATTTAGCCCATGGTGTGCAAAAAAGTGCCGCTCAGAGGTAAAACAACAACACAACTCTGCAGCTGAAAATACATCCAGGCTTCAATTGTAGCCACCTAAAACTTATAATCTTTGACCTGTGACCTCGAAGAACTCGCTGCACCTAAAGTTTGACGTAATTTTCGAGAACTGCGACTGGAAAACCCTTAGCACGCTTGGCTACTGATCTAAGGGACCTGAGATCGAGCCCCGGGTAAGGCATGGATGTATGTGTTGTTTTTCTGCTGAGGTCCTGCCATCATCACAGACTTTTTACTATGGCATAGAAACTGACAAGTTCCTGTCAGACCTCTGTGGCAAGCAGCTGCTTGAGGGGGTATTTTTATTAACACTGGTAGACCTATTTTTGCCCTCGAAGAACCCATTGCACCCAAAGGTTACATAATGTCCGAGATCTACGATTCAAAATATCCCCAGGGTTTGTTTTTTTAGCCCTCTAACACTGGTAGAGCTATATTTGACCTTTGGCCTCAAAGAACCCATTGCATACAAATTTGACATAATTTCCGATAGATCTGCGATTAAAATACCCCACGCTTGAATTTTAGCCCTCTAAAACTGATAGATCAATAATTGACCTCGAAGAACACATTGCATCCACAATTTGACATAATTTCCGAGATCTTAAACTCAAAATACCCCCAAGTTTAAATTTATTAAATAAATAAAAATAAAAACCCCTCAAGCAGCTGCTTGCCACAGAGGTCTGACAGGATCCTGTCAGTTTATGCCATAGTAGAAGGTCTGAGAGGATGGCAGGCCCTCAGCAGAAAAACGACACAAACAGCCATGCCTTACCCGGGGCTCGAACCCAGGTTCCTCAGATCACTAGCCAAGCGCGCTAACCACTCGGCCATCTACAACTTAAAATACCCCCCAGCTTCAATTTTAGTTCTCTAACACCGATAGATCTATATTTGAACTTTAACCTCGAAACACCCACTCCATTCAAAATTTAACAATGTCCGAGATCTATGCTCAAAATCCCCAGCTACAATTTTTAGACCTCTAACAACTAGAAATCTATGTTTCACTTCGAACCCATTGCATCCAATATCCGACATAATTTCTCAAAATATCGCCAGGCTTCAATTTTTTTCCCTCTAACACTGGTAGATTTATATTTGAACTTTGACCTCGAAGAACCTATTGCGTCCAAAATTTGACATAATGTCCAAAATCTACGCCTCAAAATACCAAGAGGCTCCAATTTTTAGCCCTCTAACACTCGTAGTTTTACATTTGTCCTCTGAAATTGAAGAACATATTGCATCCAAAATTTGACATAATTTCTGAGATCTACGATTTTTCCTTAGGCTTCAGTTTAGGCCACTTAGGCCTTCTAACACTGGTAGATCTATACTTGACCTCTATAAACCCATTGCCTCCATAACTTGACATACTTTCCGGCATCGAAGACTGAAAATAGTTCAATGTTTGACTTTTGAAATCGATGGACCCAGTACATCCAAAATTTTACATTTCCGAGATATACGACTCAAAATACTCACATGAATCAATTTTTAGCTTTATAGCACTGGTAGAGCTAAATGTTACCTTTTTGCCTCGAAGTAGCCTCCGGATCCGAAATTCTGAAATGTTTCCAGTCATCTACAATCCAAAACACCAGCAGACACCAATTTTCACCTTTGCAACACTCGTAGACAATGAATTGACCTCTTTTTGACCTTGAAAAATATGTCGGTGGTCAAATTTCTCATTTTCCCGAAATCTATCACCTAGGGGCAAATTTTTAAAGTTCTATCCTCTCTATTTCACAGTCAGCGTTATGCTCAGTCACTCACAATCGTCTATATAGATTTGATATACTAGGGATATTCAAAATGCCTTAAATGATTTTAAAAACCGAATCATCACGAAGAGAGGGGCGGGGGTGGCTCAGTCGATAGCGCGCCAGGCTCGTAATCTGTAGTTCCCAGGTTCGAGTCCTAGCTGGGTCAGCTTTGAGATTTATCTCCCCAAAATTACCCGCCCTGCCCACGGTCAGTAGGGGATCGATGGGCTTGAAAAGACCGCCGTCCGTCGGATGGGACGTTAAGCCGTGGCCCCGTGTGTGGGAGAGCCATACCCTGTTCACGTTAAAGAACACGCTAGATGGCCTTGACGGGAGGCTACCATCTGTCTCCCAACAGCTGTTCCAGTGGGTCCCCTCCCCCAACCTTCTCGGAGCCTTCGGGGTCCATGTGACCTGGCCATTTAGTCCATGATGTGCAAAAAAGTGCCGCTCAGAGGTAAAACAACCCAAACCAAGATTCTAGAAGAACGCATATTGCCTCTGGCGAGTATGGGAATCTAGGTTTTAAAGACAACGAATTTTTCGTTTACTACCTTTCCACTCTTTAAAAGCTTTAATAGAATTAAACTGCTTCAAAATTCATCTCTAAAAAGAATAATCTCTTTAAAAAAGTTGAGTTTTCCCGCTCCCTCTGGGGATAAAGGATTAATTCATTGTTACCAATCGAAACTTAATGATCTTCACATTCCGCCAAAATATTTTCAAATTTCTAGCATAAATACACTGGTTTAAAATTTTGCAATTTAAAACTTTTTTTTCACCGTTAGAAGGCACAATTATAGCTAGTGGCTATTTCAAAAGTTTTAATTATATTTTATCAATATCTGGTCACCGGAAAAAGAATTTTTAATTTATATCAAAAAAAAAAGCTCGATGTCTACTGATGGACAGAAAAGAAAGACGACAAAGTGAACATATTTTCTCGTTGTTTTTGAAAATGAGAAAGAAAAGTGGGTAGTGTAGTTTTATCTCTGAGCGGCACTTTTTTGCACACTATGGGCTAAATGGTCAGGTCACATTGACCCCGAAGGCTCAGAGAAGGTTGGGGGAGGGGAACAACTGGTACAGCTGTTGGGAAACAGAAGGTAGCCTCCCGTCAAGGCCATCCAGCATGTTCTTTAACGTGCAGAGTGTATGGCTCTCCCACACACGGGGCCTCCGCTTAATGTCCCATCCGACGGATGGCGGCATTTCCAGGCCCATCGATGTCCCCTACTGCTCGTAGGCAAGGCGGGGAGTTTTGCAGAGATAAATCTTAATGCTGACCCAGCTGGGACTCGAACCTGGGAACTACAGATTGCGAGCCTGGCGCGCTACGGACTGAAAGAAAAAGCGAAACGATTCATTTTAAAACATATATTCCTTACATGATATTAAACCGACGAGCCTAAGTGTTATGACCTCCCTAGAGTATTTTTATGGCGGTACACTGTTAGGCCGTGATGCGTTCTTTGCTGCTAAAAATCAAGGTAATTTCCTGGATCACGCATTAAATTAATCAACATTTGTAATAATTAGAACTGAGCTGATTGTACAATTACAAAAACATAACATTTATTAACAAATTTAGTTTTAGACATTTACTCATAACATAGTTCCCACTTTCGGGATTATTCAACAGCGCCTCTAGCGCGGCCCTTTACAATTCAAGGGAAACTTTGTACATGGTGGAGAACAGTCCATCAAAACAAATAAACAGTAAAATCAGTAAAAACAGTCCATCAAAACAAATAAACATCAAAACAAAAAAACAAATAATGTTCATAATGAGCGAGCTACTTGCTCGTGACTCTAGCAGTTCTTACGGTTAAACAGGTCCCGCTGGAGACAGCGTAACGATAGTTCACGGGAAACACGTTTAAGTGGAAATCGCCACAGATCAAGAATTTACCTTATCAAGTTCGTTGTCTCTAGGGACGGTCATCACTGGCCGCAGCTAAGCTGAAGGCACGGGCTGCGTAGTGCTCTCACCACTCACTCATTGTCTGTACTGCGGGACTCTGCTCGCTGGAGAGGCTCGTTTGCTGCCCACCACCCAGATCGGACGACAGAAGAAGAAGGAATTTTTTTCAAGAGTCTTTGCTGCTACTTTTTCTGGCCCCACCGTGGAGGTCACCTTTTGGATCCATCGTGGATGGCGCTGATTGGTTGAACAGGTGTAGGTGAGAAAAAACACCCATTTGGTGTTTTTCTCCTTTTCCATGCCGGTAACGTCTTTCCGGTCCTGGGGCCAACGGATTCATCGAATGTTCTATGCCGTCGGCAACTATTCCTCAGCAAAGGGTGAACGCAGAAAAATGTCACAATATGGAGCTCAGTTGAAAATGTCACTATTAAAATGGAAGGCGATGTTTGCTGCTAGTCTTTTCTTCAGGCAGTCATGTCCACGTTATAAAATCACGTGGGCATGACATAAGCTGTAAACTGTGCTTGAATTGCCTCCGGTAACAGAGCAGAATTTGCATACAGTGGCATGGGGGACTCTCCCACAGGGAAGACAGACTTTCGTTTGAAGGAGCCGATTCCCTTTTCCTGTCCGCAAAATTCCCCGCCCTACCCACGGATTGGATTGGATTGTTTTACCTCTGAGCGGCACTTTTTTGCACACCATGGGCTAAATGGCCAGGCCACAAGGACCCCGAAGGCTCAGAGAAGGTTGGGGGAGGGAACCCACTGGAACAGCTGTTGGGAGACAGATGGTAGCCTCCCGTCAATGCCATCCAGCGTGTTCTTTAACGTGCACAGGGTATGGCTCTCCAGCGCACGGGGCCACGGCTTAACGACCCATCCGACGGACGGCTGCCTTTTCAAGCCCATCGGTGTCCCCTCCTGACCGTGGGCAGGGCGGGGAAATTTTTCGGAGTTAAATCTCAATGCTGACCCAGCTGGGACTCGAAACTGGGAACTACAGATTACGAGCCTGGCGCGCTACCGACTGAGCCCCCCGCCCCCCCCCCCCCTGCCCACGGTCAGTAGGGGACACTGATGGGCTTGTAAAGGCCGCCGTCCGTCGAATGAACGTTAAGCCGTGGCCCCGTGTGCGGGAGAACCATACCCTGTGCACGTTAAAGGACACGCTGGATGGCCTTGACGGGAGGCTACCATCTGTCCACCAACAGCTATTCCAGTGGGTCCCCTCCCCCAACCTTCTCTGAGCCTTTGGGGTCCACGTGACCTGGCCATTTAGCCCATGGTGTGCAAAAAAGTACCGCTCAGAGGTAAAACAACCCAACCCAACCCTTTTCGTGAAACGTTTATAGCAAAGTGTTTGATTTCACATGGAAAGATCTCACAAAAAATTTATATACAAAAAAACTGGAACAGTGATGTATGTTTTTACGTAATCTCGTGTTGATAAGTTATTTGAAAAAACTTCGCACAATAATTGTGTGGGTCCAGCAAGTTTTAATTTAATTCGCAGCCAGGGCTCAATTTTCAGCTTTATAAAATAAAGAAATGGTACATATTCTAACCCGGGCTACAATTCGAGCATTTACGGTATATATTGAATTGAAAATATTGAATAATAATTGCAAATGCATCGATCAATTTAAAAACAGTATCCAGCCCAAGACAAAATATGAGAATATAGTTTTCAAAGAGAATGAATTTTTAGTTTACCTGCATTTGCATTTAAAATTTATCTTTAAGAGCAAACAATTAGCTCTTAGAACCAAATGTTGCGCTTTCCCATCCCCTCTGAGGGTTGTGTTGGGTTGTTTTACCTCTGATCGACACTTTTTTACACACCATGGGATAAATGGCCAGGTCACAAGGACCCCGAAGGCTCAGAGAAGATTGGGGGAGGGGACTCACTGGAACAGCTGTTGGCAGACAGATGGTAGCCTCCCGTCAAGGCCATCCAGCGTGTTCTTTAACGTGCACAGGGTATGGCTCTCCCGCACACTGAGCTACGGCTTAACGTCCCATCCGACAGACAGCGGTCTTTCCAAGCACATCGGTGTCCCCTACTGACCGTGGGCAGGGTGGGGAATTTTGCGGAGATAAATCTAAACGCTGACCCAGCTGGGACTCGAACTTGGGAACTGCAGATTATGGGGCGGGGGTGGCTCAGTCGGTAGCGCGCCAGGCTGGTAATCTGTAGTTCCCAGGTTCCAGTCCTAGCTGGGTCAGCGTTGAGATTTATCTCCGCAAAATTTTCCTGCCCTGCCCACGTTCAGTAGGGGACACCGATGGGCTTGAAAAGGCCGCCGTCCGTCGGATGGGACGTTAAGCCGTGGCCACGTGTGCTGGAGAGCCATACCCTATGCACGTTAAAGAACACGCTGGATGGGCTTGACGGGAGGCTACCATCTGTCTCCCAACAGCTGTTCCAGTGGGTTCCCTCCCCCAACCCTCTTTGAGCCTTCGGGGTCCTTGTGGCCTGGCCATTTAGCCCATGGTGTGCAGAAAAGTGCCGCTCAGAGGTAAAACAATCCAATCCAATCTGTTTAAAAATATTGTATTTTAAGAGCTTTCATAACATCTGCTGAAAAATAGGACGATGCGACGTCTTGTAGGTGGCCGCCCGTGAAACCTTTAGAGTGGGGGAATGTATAGGGTAAATTTTCATTCATTTTTTTCATTCATTTCTTTCACTTCATTGAACAGTTTAGGGGTAAACTTCCTTTGGCAGAGCAGCATGCTAAGCCTCAGGATTTCTGTAACTCAACAACAGTCAAGTTAGTACTTCCCCACTATGGGGGAGAAACGGTCGAGCCACAAGGAGCTTACCTTGACCCCCGGAGAGTCGGTAGACCTCCAGGCAGTCGAGAAGCAGGCTGCCTTTTTATGTGTTTGGGGACAGTGTTCCCCGAAGCCCCAGCTAATTTAAATAGCGCCCTCTCACGCTAATGCGAAAAATTTAAACGAATATTACAAGCGATATATTTTTACCAGAAATTTAAAATTTCGGGATAAAATGTGACGTTTTACACTGAGGTTTACACTGGTAGCATAGTCACCGGTAGTGCGAGAGAAAAACTAACCTATTTCGAGAGATTAATGAGTTTCATTTGGAGTTCTATAGGTCTTAATAAAATAGTACTAGGGTTTGTCAGAAGAGAAGTTACAACACATGACAGCCGAGGTTTATTACTATAATTATTAATATAAACAATGTAGGGTGATTATATTATAATCCCAGTACTTTTCTGTATAGTATCCGCAAAGATTAAAACAGCTGTTTAAATAACGCTTCTATTCCTTGTTGGTAGAAATCCGTGTCCTTTCCAGTCAGCCATTATTTCATTGCTCTTTTCAGGTCCTTTCCACCCAGCCATGGTTTCATTGCTGTTTCCACGTCCTTTCCACCCAGCCATGGTTTCATTGCTGTTTCCACATCCTTCCCACCCTGCCATGGTTTCACTGCACTTTTCAGGTCGTTCCACCCATCCATGGTTTCATTGCTGTTTCCACGTCTTTCCACCCAGCCATGGTTTCATTGCTGTTTCCACGTCCTTTCCACCCAGCCACGGTTTCATTGCTGTTTCCACGTCCTTTCCACCCAGCCATGGTTTCATTGCTGTTTCCACATCCTTCCCACTCAGCCATGGTTTCACTGCACTTTTCAGGTCGTTCCACCCATCCATGGTTTCATTGCTGTTTCCACGTCCTTTCCACCCAGCCATGGTTTCATTGCTGTTTCCACGTCCTTTCCACCCAGCCACGGTTTCATTGCTGTTTCCACGTCCTTTCCACCCAGCCATGGTTTCATTGCTGATTCCACGTCCTTTCCACCCAGGCACGGTTTCATTGCTGATTCCACGTCCTTTCCGCCCAGCCACGGTTTCATTGCTGTTTCCACGTCCTTTCCACCCAGCCATGGTTTCATTGCTGTTTCCATGTCCTTTCCACCCAGCCACGGTTTCATTGCTGATTCCACGTCCTTTCCACCCAGCCATGGTTTCATTGCTGTTTGCATGTCCATTCCACCCAACCATGGTTTCATTGAACTTTCCAGGTCCTTCCCACCCAGCCATGGTTTCATTGCACTTTCCAGGTCCTTTCCACCCAGCCATAGTTTCATTGCACTTTCATGGTCCTTTCCACCCAGCCATGGTTTCATTGCACTTTCCAGGTCCTTTCCACCCAGCCATGGTTTCATTGCACTTTCCACGTCCTTTCCACCCAGCCATGGTTTCACTGCACTTTTCAGGTCGTTTCCACCCACCCATGGTTTCATTGCTGTTCCCACGTCCTTTCCACCCAACCATGGTTTCATTGCTGTTTCCACATCCTTCCCACCCAGCCATGGTTTCACTGCACTTTTCAGGTCGTTTCCACCCACCCATGGTTTCATTGCTGTTTCCACGTCCTTTCCACCCAGCCATGGTTTCATTGCTGTTTCCACGTCCTTTCCACCCAGCCACGGTTTCATTGCTGATTCCACGTCCTTTCCACCCAGCCATGGTTTCATTGGTGTTTGCACGTCCATTCCACCCAGCCATGGTTTCATTGAACTTTCCAGGTCTTTTCCACCCAGACATGGTTTCATTGCTGTTTCCACATCCTTCCCACCCAGACATGGTTTCATTGCTGTTTCCACATCCTTCCCACCCAGCCATGGTTTCACTGCACTTTTCAGGTCATTCCACCCATCCATGGTTTCATTGCTGTTTCCACGTCCTTTCCACCTAGCCATGGTTTCATTGCTGTTTCCACGTCCTTTCCACCCAGCCACGGTTTCATTGCTGTTTCCACGTCCTTTCCACCCAGCCATGGCTTCATTGAACTTTCCAGGTCTTTTCCACCCAGACATGGTTTCATTGCTGTTTCCATGTCCTTCCCACCCAGACATGGTTTCATTGCTGTTTCCACATCCTTCCCACCCAGCCATGGTTTCACTGCACTTTTCAGGTCGTTTCCACCCACCCATGGTTTCATTGCTGTTTCCACGTCCTTTCCACCCAACCATGGTTTCATTGCTGTTTCCACATCCTTCCCACCCAGCCATGGTTTCACTGCACTTTTCAGGTCGTTTCCACCCACCCATGGTTTCATTGCTGTTTCCACGTCCTTTCCACCCAGCCATGGTTTCATTGCTGTTTCCACGTCCTTTCCACCCAGCCACGGTTTCATTGCTGATTCCACGTCCTTTCCACCCAGCCATGGTTTCATTGCTGTTTGCACGTCCATTCCACCCAGCCATGGTTTCATTGAACTTTCCAGGTCTTTTCCACCCAGACATGGTTTCATTGCTGTTTCCACGTCCTTTCCACCCAGCCATGGTTTCATTGCTGTTTCCACATCCTTCCCACCCAGCCATGGTTTCACTGCACTTTTCAGGTCGTTCCACCCATCCATGGTTTCATTGCTGTTTCCACGTCCTTTCCACCCAGCCATGGTTTCATTGCTGTTTCCACGTCCTTTCCACCCAGCCACGGTTTCATTGCTGTTTCCACGTCCTTTCCACCCAGCCATGGTTTCATTGCTGATTCCACGTCCTTTCCACCCAGGCACGGTTTCATTGCTGATTCCACGTCCTTTCCGCCCAGCCACGGTTTCATTGCTGTTTCCACGTCCTTTCCACCCAGCCATGGTTTCATTGCTGTTTCCACGTCCTTTCCACCCAGCCACGGTTTCATTGCTGATTCCACGTCCTTTCCACCCAGCCATGGTTTCATTGCTGTTTCCACGTCCTTTTCACCCAGCCACGGTTTCATTGCTGATTCCACGTCCTTTCCACCCAGCCATGGTTTCATTGCTGATTCCACGTCCTTTCCACCCAGCCACGGTTTCATTGCTGATTCCACGTCCTTTCCGCCCAGCCATGGTTTCATTGCTGTTTCCACGTCCTTTCCACCCAGCCATGGTTTCATTGCTGTTTCCACGTCCTTTCCACTCAGCCACGGTTTCATTGCTGATTCCACGTCCTTTCCACCCAGCCATGGTTTCATTGCTGTTTCCACGTCCTTTCCACCCAGCCATGGTTTCATTGATGTTTCCACGTCCTTCCCACTCAGCCATGATTTCATTGCTGTCTGCACGTCCTTTCAACCCAGCCATGGTTTCATTGCTGTGTCCACATCCTTTTCACCCAGCCATGGTTTCATTGCTGTTTGCGCGTCCTTTCCACCCAGCCATGGTTTCATTACTGATTCCACGTTCTTTCCACCCAGCCATGGTTTCATTGCTGTTTCCATGTCCTTCCCACCCAACCATGATTTCATTGCTGTTTGCATGTCCTTTCCACCCAACCATGGTTTCATTGAACTTTCCAGGTCCTTCCCACCCAGCCATGGTTTCATTGCACTTTCCAGGTCCTTTCGACCCAGCCATGGTTTCATTGCACTTTCAAGGTCTTTTTCACCCAGCCATGGTTTCATTGATGTTTCCATGTCCTTCCCACCCAGCCATGATTTCATTGCTGTTTGCACGTCCTTTCCACCCAGCCATAGTTTCATTGCACTTTCATGGTCCTTTCCACCCAGCCATGGTTTCATTGCACTTTCCAGGTCCTTTCCACCCAGCCATGGTTTCATTGCACTTTCCACGTCCTTTCCACCCAGCCATGGTTTCACTGCACTTTTCAGGTCGTTTCCACCCACCCATGGTTTCATTGCTGTTTCCACGTCCTTTCCACCCAACCATGGTTTCATTGCTGTTTCCACATCCTTCCCACCCAGCCATGGTTTCACTGCACTTTTCAGGTCGTTTCCACCCACCCATGGTTTCATTGCTGTTTCCACGTCCTTTCCACCCAGCCATGGTTTCATTGCTGTTTCCACGTCCTTTCCACCCAGCCACAGTTTCATTGCTGATTCCACGTCCTTTCCACCCAGCCATGGTTTCATTGCTGTTTGCACGTCCATTCCACCCAGCCATGGTTTCATTGAACTTTCCAGGTCTTTTCCACCCAG
This sequence comes from Ryuthela nishihirai, assembly GCA_038380435.1. Lineage (NCBI taxonomy): Eukaryota > Metazoa > Arthropoda > Arachnida > Araneae > Heptathelidae > Ryuthela > Ryuthela nishihirai. The sequence goes on from JAWZYU010000022.1 coordinate 26,975,912, forward strand.
ACATGGTTTCATTGCTGTTTCCATGTCCTTCCCACCCAGACATGGTTTCATTGCTGTTTCCATGTCCTTCCCACCCAGCCATGATTTCATTGCTGTTTGCACGTCCTTTCCACCCAGCCATGGTTTCATTGCACTTTCCAGGTCCTTTCCACCCAGCCATGGTTTCATTGCTCTTTCCAGGTCCTTTCCACCCAGCCATGGTTTCATTGCTCTTTCCAGGTCCTTTCCACCCAGCCATGGTTTCATTGCTGTTTCCACGTCCTTTCCACCCAGCCATGGGTTCATTGCTGTTTCCACGTCCATCCCACCCAACCATAATTTCATTGCTGTTTGCACGTCCATTCCACCCAGCCATGGTTTCATTGAACTTTCCAGGTCCTTTCCACCCAGCCATGGTTTCATTGCTGTTTCCACGTCCATCCCACCCAGCCATAATTTCATTGCTGTTTGCACGTCCATTCCACCCAGCCATGGTTTCATTGAACTTTCCAGGTCCTTTCCACCCAGCCATGGTTTCATTGCTGTTTCCACGTCCTTTCCACCCAGCCATGATTTCATTGCTGTTTCCACGTCCATAACACCAGCCATGATTTCATTGCTGTTTGCACGTCCTTTCCACCCAGCCATGGTTTCATTGAACTTTCCAGGTCCTTTCCACTCAGCCATGGTTTCATTGCTGTTTCCACGTCCATCCCACCCAGACATGATTTCATTGCTGTTTGCACGTCCTTTCCACCCAGCCATGGTTTCATTGAACTTTCCAGGTCCTTTCCACCCAGCCATGGTTTCATTGCACTTTCCAGGTCTTTTCCACCCAGCCATGGTTTCATTGTTGTTTACATGTCATCCTCAGTTTGATACCTATGACTGCAATGAGCATAAATTTTGTTGAACGTGAAGATAATATTTTGTTGCGAAATAATCTACGGAGAAGCGATAGATCCACAACAGCAGGAACCACTGACAACATTTCATCTGTATAAATTGAGGTTTGTCACAGTGAACGATCTCTGAATCATCCCATATTATCCAGAGTCGATTATTCAAGTTTATTGCATTTCTCATAGTCTCAGAGAAACTTAATCTTCTCCTTTGAGTTGGGTTGGGTTGTTTTACCTCTGAGCGGAACTTTTTTGCACACCATGGGCTAAATTTCCAGGTCACATGGACCCCGAAGGCTCAGAGAAGGTTTGGGGAGGAGGGACCCACTGGAACAGCTGTTGGGAGACAGATGTTAGTCTCCCGTCAAGGCCATCCAGCGTGTTCTTTAACGTGCACAGGGTATGTCTCTCCCGCACACGGGGCCACGGCTTAACGTCCCATCCGACGGACGGCGGCCTTTTCAAGCCCATCGTTGTCCCCTACTGACCGTGGGCAGGGTGGGGAAATTTTGCGGAGATAAATCTCAACGCTGACCCAGCTGGGACTCGAACCTGGGAACTACAGATTACGAGCCTGGCGCGCTACCGACTGAGCCCCCCCCCCCGCCCCCCTTCTCCTTAGAAGAAAATCATCAAAGGCAGTTTCCCGAGTGACACAAAACAACAACTAGTCAATAACCGATAAACAAATATGTATTAAACAGCTACATATTAAAGATATTTTTTTCATATGCCTGAGGTATATTTCAGTCGGGAATATGCATTACTATACACTGTCAGTAGAAAAAGCTGAAGAAATTCATCTCGCCCGAAGTCGAAAACCTGAAAGATACTGTGAATATATTTGTGTCAGGAGAAATGCGGTGAACCTGAAGCAAGAAAAAGATGCGTTGCGCGCAGGAGGAAAGAAACGAAAAGCGACAGTTCCATTCGTCGGGATTCTAGAAAGCGTATTTTTAGGTGTGAATGATATCCAGGCTGTCAATCATTCTTAGGAATCAGAAAGGATATTTCCACCCCAACAGCTGCACTGGAAGGGTCCAAAGCACACAAGTCTTATAAACGTCGTTTTGCAGAAAGCGTGTCGTCAAAATTCGACGGCAGAATAATTGTTTGTTTAGGAAGAGAACTGAAGACTTTCGTAAGGTTAAGTTGATTGTTTTCTGAGCGGATTTTCTTTTGTTGCATAGTATGCTAAATGATCTCGGAGCAGTGTTGAAGAAGAGGATTAGTTGGACAGATGATAGAAATGATTGCAATCATCCTGCCAAAGCACTTCATAGTTCATTAGTTCTATGAACTATGACTGAATGTTACTATTTTGTTTATTATCTGTTTGATTTCTATTGACGGGAGGCTACCATCTTGTTACATTATCAAGATTCAGATACAGTAGCTCTTCACAGATGAGTTCTTCCCCGATGGGTGTGGAAACACTCTCATCCATCAGATGGGACGTTAAACCGTGGTTCCTTGTGTGCAAGAGAGCTTACCCTATACCCTTTGCTACGTTAAAAATTACGTCTACGCTATACCATGTGCACGTTGAAAAAACATTGGAAAAAACATTGGACATCGACGCGAGACTGGCATCTGTATCCTAACAGCTGTCCAATAGATCCGTTTTCCAAACTTTCTCTAAACCTTTGGGATCCTTGTGACCTGACTATTTAATTCTTTAGCTATTTAGAAAAGTGTCGCTAAAAGGTAAAAAGACGATAAATACTACCCAATATTGACTTGGTATGTTATTTGAGTATAATATCAGAATTGTTGTTTATCTTATTTACATTATCAGGCTTTTACGAGAATATGGGACTGATTTTGACTCATTAATTTATCAGTTTATTTAGCATTTTCACGAAATTTGTTGACGTGATGAATTGCAGAACACTATAAAGTCTTAAATGATGTATTGGAATGGTTATATTAGTTTGAAAAAGGCAACTTGTCCAAGAATTTAGCGAGACTTATATTTACTATGTTAATAGAGGTTTCATGATAATTGCTTGCCGGAAACTTATTCATTGCAGAATATTCACGGTTTGTTTCATTCATATGATTATCCGGCTTCGTATTTTAACCCTAGACAATATACTTTGCAAGTCATGATATTACAGTATACACGGGGTCCTGGAAACCCTTCGCGTAAGTTGTATATTTTATGGAATATAATGTATTTTGAAATGTTAAGAGAAGAACAACAATAATAACAGAATCCACTGCTTTTTGTAGAACTTTATTTTAAAAAGAAATGTTTATTTAGGTATGAAATTGTGATTTACACTGGACTATATTTTCTTCACTATATTACATTGAAAGAATGGCTAATGTTCACCATATAGGCTCTACTCACTGTCAGATAAAAATATAATAAATTTATGTTTCTCACTATCTGTAAGGCGTGGCTTTACAGATAGTAAGGCCACGCCTTGCCATGATGAAAAAACCGACGTACTCTAAAAGGAAATTGGAAAAAAAATAAAACTCCTCACAAGCGTTAAAGTATACGTGGGGTTCTGAAGACTCCAAAGGAATTACCTCCTCAAAACAAGCAGATAAAACATCAAACGTCTTCACAGGTCAATACGCACTCAGAACTGAATTTACAAGACACCGTAAACACGCTACGACATGAGTTGCGCATGCGCAGAACAAAACAAGCTGTTGCTCGGTAGCGTGGACCCCATGTATACTGTCTAGGGTTAAAGTTGGAGTCCCTGTTTCTTAAGAGATAAACCAAATTTATTTCAACAAAGTCTTTACGGTGCTCAATTATTTTTCTTAAAAACTAATTTTTCATTAAAATGGTACTTTCTTATACAAAGTACGGAGATAACCTATGTTAGGCTTCTCCTGGTTTCTCATATGAACATTTACACAAGGACATTCCGCGCTAGTCGTAATAGTCATAGTATGCTAACCACTAGACTAGGTAGGGCTTTTGTCCCAAATGCATACGAAATAAAAAAAAAATACCCCCTCAAGCAGCTGCTTGCCACAGAGGTCTGACAGGAGCCTGTCAGTTTATATGCCAGAGTAAAAGGTCTGAGAGTATGGCAAGACCTCAGCAGAAAAACAACACGAACATCCATGCCTTACCCGGGGCTCGAACCCAGGTCCCGTAGATCAGTAGCCAAGCGCGCTAACCACTCGGCCACGGGACGGCTGCATACTGTACCATGAACTCCAGCTGCCAACAAATGACTAAAAGTGGGTTGTTTTACCTCTGAGCGGCACTGTTTTGCACACCATGGGCTAAATGGCCAAGTCATATGGACCCCGAAGGCTCAGAGAAGGTTGGGGGAGGGGACCCACTGGAACAGCTGTTGGGAGACAGATGGTAGCCTCCCGTCAAGGCCATCCAGCTGTTCTTTAACGTGTACAGGGTATGGCTCTCCCACACACGAGACAACGGCTTAGCGTCCCATCCGACGGACGGCGGCCTTTCCAAGCCCATCGGTGTCCCCTACTGACCGTGGGCAGGGCGGGGAATTTTGCGGAGATAAATCTCAACGCTGACCCAGCTGGGACTCGAACCTGGGAACTACAGATTACGAGCCTGGCGCGCTACCGACTGAGCCACCCCCGCCCCATTTACACAAGGACATTCCGCGCTGGTCGTAATAGTCATATTATGCTAACCACTAGACTAGGTAGGGCTTTTGTCCCAAATGCATACGAAATAAAAAAATAAATACCACCTCAAGCAGCTGCTTGCCACAGAGGTCTGACAGGAACCTGTCAGTTTATATGCCAGAGTAGAAGGTCTGAGAGGATGGCAGGACCTCAGCAGAAAAACAACACGAACATCCATGCCTTCCCAGGGCTCGAACCCAGGTCCCGTAGATCAGTAGCCAAGCGCGCTAACCACTCGGCCACGGGACCGCTGCATACTGTACCATGAAGTCCAGCTGCCAACAATTGACTAAAAGTGGAAATGTATTTTGCTAGATTATCAGAAAATTAATTTTCATTGAATGGCAACTTGACTGCACGTCACATTAAACAGTTCGTGCGTTACGTTCTAATCTAGGGAATTTTAATAATGCGCTGTAAAATATTTTTCGAAATAGGTGCTTTTTAAAATATATTGTTAAATTGTAAACTCTGTTTTCTGTGATTGACTAAAGATGAAGAAACGTTTGATAATATTTTGTGTTTTGGAAAGAAGGGACGAAGTGGGTTGGGTTGGGTTGTTTTACCTCTGAGCGGCACTTTTTTGCATACCATGGGCTAAATGGGCAGGTCACATGGACCCCGAAGGCTCAGAGAAGGTTGGGGAAGGGGACCCACTGGACAGCTGTTGGGAGACAGATGGTAGCCTCCCGTCAAGGCCATCCAGCGTGTTCTTTAACGTGCACAGGGTATGGCTCTCCCACACACGGGGCCACGGCTTAACGTCCCATCCGACGGACGGCGGCCTTTCCAAGCCCATCGGTGTCCGCTACTGACCGTGGGCAGGGGGGGGGGATTTTGCGGAGATAAATCTCAACGCTGACCCAGCTGGGACTCGAACCTGGGAACTACAGATTACGAGCCTAGCGCGCTGCCGACTGAGCGCCACCCCCGCCCCCAGGGACGGGAGGGTGTAGCCCCCTTTGGCAGGGTTGGCGACCAAAGTCGCATTGGGCAGAGCACATAGTCAAGAAATAAAGTACACTCAGTTTCATACGCAATGTATATTTTTCAATTTTTTTTTTGGAAAATTTAAATGTTGGAAAACATGTATTGGGTGAAAATGGTTTCCACAAATCTTGGATATGGTTACAGGTTAGAAATGAACCTATCTTGTTATGTTTTAGGAAGCATTTGCACCACTTAATCATAAATTATAAAAATGGTCCAGTGAAGCGATTCCCAACGTGGGCGGTAGCGCCCCCTGGGAGGAGGAGTTACAGTCTTTCAGGGGGCGTTAGCGTCACTACAAACTTTAGAGTGTGTTTGGGTTCATTAGGAGGACCTTGACATTTGGAGGTCTGATGCGACAGTTGAAGCATTTAAGTTTAATTCTATTTAAAACACAAATCATCAATTTTTAAACTGTTTTGTCCCCAGTTCGAATGTGTTTAATAATCATCAATTCACTGATTTCTTTAGTAAAGAAATTCTGAATAGCGAAAGTGTCATAGCAAGGAATGGGGGATATTAGCCAAGCCCCGGAACTAAGTAATGTTCCGATGCTGTCTTGAGAGAAGTTGGAACCAATCACGAGAGAGTGTTTGATAAGCTGGGTGTATTGGTGGAGGGCGCATTCTTCCAACGGATGTGTGTCGTGTGCAAATGGGGAACGCAGACAGTCAGACCTCTTATGCATTACTCATATTATAAGGGTAAAATAGGAAGCATTGACATATACTTAATCTGAGGGGGGCCTTTCTCAGGAAAAGATTTTCCAAAGGGGCGTTGGATCGAAAAAGGGTGGGTAACGACGCTCTAGTGCTTGATTTTTCTTCTTCTTTTGCAAGAGTTCGGAGCTAACAGTGAAAATATCCGACTCTAGTGTTGACTTTTCCTCCAAAGTTAAAAAAATTTTATTTTTAAAATCGGTTCATTAAACCGGCATGTTACAGAAGTTGAGGTTCGGTTTCTCAAAAAGCGATATCTTAACTTCTGAAGCAAGAAACAACTTTGTTTCAATAACCCGTGTTCGCTAGTAGTTATTTAAAATTCTGTGACATTGCCTGTCCGTGTTCGCCATTAGTTATTAAAAACGAAGCAGTCCACAGAATATTAACATCATATAGTTAAACGTGCGAAAGTCATCATTGCATACATAGACGGTAATTGATATAGTTGGGTTGTTTTACCTCTGAGCGGCACTTTTTTGCACACAATGGGCTAAATGGCCAGGTCCCATGTACCCCGAAGGCTCAGAGAAGGTTGGGGGAGGGGACCCACTGGAACAGCTGTTGGGAGACAGATGTTAGTCTCCCGTCAAGGCCATCCAGCGTGTTCTTTAACGTGCACAGGGTATGTCTCTCCCGCACACGGGGCCACGGCTTAACGTCCCATCCGACGGACGGCGGCCTTTCCAAGCCCATCGGTGTCCCCTACTGACTGTGGGCAGGGCGGGGAATTTTGCGGAGATAAATCTCAACGCTGACCCAGCTGGGACTCAAACCTGGGAACTACAGATTACGAACCTGGCGCGCTACTGACTGAGCCACCCCCGCCCCAGGTAATTGATATAGAAATTTACTTCTGTAGCATGAGAGCACCAAAAGTTTTAATTAAGATAGGAGGATTTTCTTTCTTATAATTGCTATACGCAACTAACAGCAATTGTGTTTTTATCACTGAATGGTGCTTGCCTCGTAATTAATAGCAAGAAACAATTTGAAATTTAATCCTTAACCAAACGGTGAGCTTAATGATCATTCTTTCAGCTTGACAGTCCTACAATAAAGCAGGCGAGGGCTCAAAGCTCTGTAAAATAACACAAAGGCGACTAAGAAAAAAACTGTTGGCAGATCAACTCCCAACATTTGTTTCGCGCTAAAAGCAAACGAGCAATTATTTCTGGTCAAAGCAAATTAAAACGGGTATTAAACTTTAGTAGTCAGGTGGTAAATCGATTTGTGAAGAAAAAACATCGCTCTGTTATTACTTAGTTTGGTTTTCATTCGTGACTCGCTACTTTTATTATCGAATAACTTCAGGTATTAAAAAAAATGAAACGTTGTTTCCTTTCAAAAGGGGGGCGGGGATGGCTCAGTCGGTAGCGCGCCAGGCTCGTAATCTGTAGTTCCCAGGTTCGAGTCCCAGCTGGGTCAGCGTTGAGATTTATCTCCGCAAAATTCCCCGCCCTGCCCACGGTCAGTAGGGGACACCGATGGGCTTGGAAAGGCCGTCGTCCGTCGGATGGGACGTTAAGCCGTGGCCCCGTGTGCGGGAGAGACATACCCTGTGCACGTTAAAGAACACGCTGGATGGCCTTGACGGGAGACTAACATCTGTCTCCTAACAGCTGTTCCAGTGGGTCCCCTCCCCCAACCTTCTCTGAGCCTTCGGGGTCCATGTGACCTGGCCATTTAGCCCATGGTGTGCAAAAAAGTGCCGCTCAGAGGTAAAATAACCCAACCCAACCCTTTCAAAAGGGGGCGGGTGGGGGGGGGCAGCGGTAGCACGCCAGGTTCGTAATCTGCAGTTCCCAGGTACGAGTCACAGCTTGGCAAGCGTTGAGATTTATCGCCTCAACTCTTCGCGCTGCCCACGGTCAGCAGGGGACACCACTGGACTTGGAAAGGCCGCCGTCCATCGGAATGGACGTTAAGCCGTGACCCCGTGTATGGGAGAGCCATACCCTGTGCACGTTAAAGAAAACGCTGAATGGCTTTGTCGGGAGGCTACCATCTGTCTTCCAACAGCTGTTCCTGTGGGTCGCCTTCCCCCAACCTTCTCTGAGCCTACAGGGTCTTGTGACCTGCCCATTTAGCCCGTTGTTGCAAAAACTGTTGTAAGGCAGCTTATCAGTATCTCATCATCATCATCATCCTCAAGCAGCCATGGGCTACGGAGGTCCAACCAGACCGTGCAATTTAGTTCTCCAAGCAAGTCTGTCCTGAGCTACATCTACTGAATTTGGCCACTGCACACCAATTTTAACAAGGTCCTGTTTGACATTGTCTACCCACCACATCCTAGGTCTCCCACTCTTTCTGAGGCCTTTAGGTACACTGTTCATAACCCTATTCACCAATCTATAATTATTCATACGGGCAACATGGCCAAACCAACGGAGTCTCTCTCTGCACAATATGCTGCTTAAAGGAGGTTGCAAACTCCTTTGCCTAACCTCATCATTAGTTACAAAATTAAACCACCTAATACCCAAGATACTGCGTAAGCATCTGGAATCAAAAGCATTTAGTTTCCTGTTATCTTGTTTACAAAGTGTCCTAGGTTCACTAACATAACTAACCCTAGAAAGAACCATGCTATTATACAGTCTAATTTTAGTCTTTAGGTGTATACGCCTATTTCTCCACAATCTCCATAGATTCTTAAAAGTCCCGGCAGCAATCCCTATTCGTCTGTTAATCTCATGCCGCACATCACCATTATCTGTTACATAGCTCCCAAGATAATTAAACTGTGACACCTGCTCAAGACTGCAACCATTCAGATTAACTGAATCACATCCTGCCTGACCAATTTTCATCACTTTAGTTTTCTCTCTGTTTATAACCAAACCTACTCTAATACCAGTTTCATCAACAGCTCGAATGAAAGAGTTCATCTCATCAACACCATTTGCCAAAAGGGCTAAATCATCAGCATAATCTAAATCAGAAATTTTAGTATCTACAGCCTATTTAGCCAAAATCTTTCCCTTGAAGTGAATTTCGCATAACATAATATAACCAAGCTAAAGAGAAAAGGAGACAAAATGCACCCTTGTCGAACACCAGAAGAAATGCTAAACCAATTGCTACAAGACTTACCAACTCTCACATACGACTCAGTGTTATTATAGAGAGCTTTCATTATGTTAACTAACTTGTCTGGTATACCATATGATTTCACAATCAACCACAAATTTTGACGATCAACAAAGTCGAAAGCCTTTTTGAAATCATCACAGCTAGCAACCAAAGGTTTCCAAAACTCAACATTTCTCAAGAATCTGCCTGAGTGAAAATATCTGATCCACACATCCCCTACCACTTCTGAATCCACATTGCTCATCACGCAATTGACTGTCAACCAGATTCTTAATTCTATTAAGCACAATCATGGGAAGAACTTTCCCTGGAACAGACAGTAGGCTGATACCCTATAGTTATAACAAGAACTGCGATCACCTTTTTCGAAAATAGGGATAACAATTGCTCTGGTAAAATACTTAGGAACCATGCCTTTATCATAAAAGACATTCAGAATTTCAGTCATCCAAGTGGTAACCGAAACATTCCCAGCTCTAAGCATTTCCGTAGTAATTTCATCTACCCCTGGGGATTTACGTAGTTTAAGTATGGAGACAGCTAAGGTAACTTCAGATTGTGTTATAGGGCCAACAGTAAAGCCACCAATGCATCTATCATCATTGCAAACAATGGGAGTAGAAGTAACCACATTGATTAGAATATCATTGAAATGCTCAGCCCACCTAGCCATGACATAATCCTCACTTTCTATAACCTTACTTTGTTTATCCTTCAATCCCTGTATACCTGTCCGTTTTCTACCACACAAAACATTAACTATCTGGTACAGATCTCTGCTGTTGTGCTGTCTAACTGCTTCCTCGGCTTTGTCAGCCAAACCATCAAGCCAAAGATTCTTATCAGCAGCTAACTGATCTTTTACACGTTTATTAAATTCTCTGTAATGCTTTCTATTAGGACTAGTAGGGTATTGATTAAGGACATTCCTTCAGTTCTTTCTTTCCGAAATAAGCTCAAGTGCCTCATCACTCAGATAATTCTGACTCTTCTGCTCCTTTTTTCCTAAAAGAGTACTGTTAGTGTCCAAAAAATCCTGTTTAAAATGATCCCATTCTTCCTCAACTTTAGTAGTAAGCATACCTTGACTGTCATAATGATTAAGTAACCTATCATGGTAAGCTTTGGCTATAACTGGGTCTTTCAGAGCTTCAGTATTAAAAGTAAATTTTTTAACCCTAACACAACATATTTTAAGTTTAATTTGCAAGACACTTTTAACAAGGTAATGGTCAGATCCAATTTCAGCTTCCCTATATTTCCCAGTATTCCAAACAGAAATAGCCCGTTTGCTGTTAATTAATATATAATCAATCATATTATTATGCAGCCCATCGGGTGAAACCCATGTATACTTATGTATGTCGCGGTGTTTGTGATAAGTTTTAGTTATTCTGAATCCATTGAATTTCCTTACCTATAGGAGACGTTGCCCATTGCCATTGCAGCTACCAATACCAAAAAGGGCCTATTACTCTTCCCCACAGGTCAGAGTCCATACCAACTTTGGCATTGAAGTCACCTAGAACAAGGGTAATATCGCCTTTCTTGACAGAATTCAAAATATCCTGAAGTTGTCCGTAAAACCCATCCTTCTCATCCTCATCGGCATCCTCAGTGGGGGCATAACAGCAGATAACATTCAAGTCTTTAACGTTTGTGTGAAATTTTTCTGTAAGAAACCTTTCATTAATGCACTCATATCCTAGAAGAGCATCACTAGCGTGTCTGCTGAGAAGCAGACACGCTAGTGATGCTCTTTGGTGAACTCCTTGGTGATGCTTATTGTCTTCCCTCCCTGAAAAGAGAAATTTAAGAATATTTTTCAGAATCTGACCTTTTTCTGTCCATCTGGTCTCTTGATAGCCGAGAATATCTAAATTATAATGGTGGAATTCTTGTGTGAGGACATCAAGAGAAAAAGCTCTGTGCAGAGTCCTCACATTCCAACTACCTATGGAGAGAAAATGGTTAGTAGGATGTTTAAAGAAACTATGTTTATTGAGAGAGGGAATGCCGACAATATCAAACAGCCCCCTAATCGCAGACATGGGGAAAAGACCCGTTCCCCCACCACTAAAGGCTGAAGCCATCTACACTGGAAGACTTCCTCCAATGTAGAATTTGACGATGCCAATAGAAGCAAAGAATTCAGGTGCCTGCGGTGACCTCTGCTCAGGATTATCCACCAGCTGATAAACATATCCTGTGAATCTATTCACTTGGGGCTGTCAACCCACAAACAAACAGAACAGCCAAAGCTTGTGAAAAAGGTAACATATTGAGCATAAAATAAATCACAAAGACATTTTTTTTGCATGGTATTATTTTATTTCACGTGTTCGCCTCGTTCTTCGACATTCGAATAAATTCCTGGCTGCATTTTTTTTAAACAATCGCAGATATTTCCTTCTGGAAAAACTTGTGTCACTTCCTTCGGTAGTTTTTCAACTGTTATATCGTCATCCATCATTTTTCATTCATTATTTTGAGATGAAGAAGATAGCTCAGTCATCTTTAATACATCATGGAAAGTGAAACAAGACATGGAAGAAAAGTTTCGCCTTTCAATAAATCACATATTCTAAAAAATAAATCATCCCACTATTTCTCAACTTTCGTTTTCAATTTACTGTTATTACCTTTCATTTATTTGTTAAATATATGTATAGGGTTGGGTTGTTTTACCTCTGAGCGGCACTTTTTTGCACACCATGGGCACATGGACCCCGAAGGCTCAGAGAAGGTGAGGGGAGGGGACCCACTGGAACAGCTGTTGGCAGACAGATGGTAGCCTCCCGTCAAGGCCATCCAGCGTGTTCTTTAACGTGCACAGGGTATGGCTCTCCCGCACAAGGGCTAACGGCTTAACGTCCCATCCGACGGACGGCGGCTTTCCAAGCTAATCGGTGTCCCCTACTGACCGTGGGGAGGGCGGGGATTTTTGCGGAGATAAATCTCAACGCTGACCCAGCTGGGACTTGAACCTGGGACAATTTACTGTTATTACCTTTCATTTATTTGTTAAATATATGTATACATAATTCAGTTGTTCCCTTTTGAGACTTTGTATTTTGTGATGCATTTTGGTTTACACTCTCACGATTCTCTTACGACTTCTGGTTTTCTCTACGTTACTCTAAAATTACATATCAGTCATTATCTGCCAATTTCTCCGCATTTGGTTAAGCAATGTTTTTTGTTTTGCAGAAATCTTTTTCTTTCAGTTTCGCGCCACCCATTTCGCTCCTCATCATTTTCTCATCAATCACATTTCTTTCTTTAAATTCAAAAATGGAGAAAATTTCTTTGAAAAGCTTTCTCAGTTCAAAATAAAAGTATTTCTCAGTTCAAAATAAAAGTATAAAAATACCTAGACCGTGTTCGTCAATTCTTGAAATTTGTTGAAACTATCTGGAATCTTTTAAGAAATTCTTGTAACGATTTTATAAAAAAAAATATAATCAAGTTCATTGTTAAAAATCATAATGAGAGAGTAAAATTCACATTATCTCAATGCTGATTTCTCGAGAAATCTTGCAATATATCGTAGGAAAAGCCGTTCTTTTACGAACGTATTATGATTTGGAGAATAACGTTTGGTGTAGAAAGTAAAACATTCGTGCATGTTGGGTTGTTTTACCTCTGAGCGGCACTTTTTTGCACACCATGGGCTAAATGGCCAGTTCACAAGGACCCCGAAGGCTCAGAGAAGGTTGGGGGAGGGGACCCACTGGAACAGCTGTTGGGAGACAGATGGTAGCCTCCCGTCAAGGCCATCCAGCGTGTTCTTTAACGTGCACAGGATATGGCTTTCCCGCACACGGGGCCACGACTTAACGTCCCATCCGACGGACGGCGGCCTTTCCAAGCCCATCGGGGTCCCCTACTGACCGTGGGCAGGGCGCGGAATTTAGCGGAGATAAATCTCAACGCTGACGCAGCTGGGACTCGAACCCGGGAACTACAGATTACGAGCCTGGCGCGCTACCGACTCAGCCACCCCCGCCCCATATGTGCATGTAGTAACCCAATCCACTAAAATACTACTTGTATAAATGAATTGATGTAGTGAACTTATTTCGATAAGTAGCAGTTATACTCACGAGAAAAAATATAATTTCTGACGAGAATCGAACCCACAACTCTCCACATACATGCCAGAGCGCACTACCGTTAAACCACCCACCAGACGATAACATTCAATGAAAGATTTATAAGTCACATCGTGAAAGCAAAATGTTGTAATATCGTCTGATAGGTTGTTTAACGGTAGAACGCTCTGACATGTATCTGGAAAGTTGCAGGTTCGATTCCCGCCCCATCGGCAATAATTATTTTCATGTGAATATTTATTGAATTCTATATCTACAGGTAATCTGTGCATGTACTATGGATGGATAGCAGGTTACGTTTCGTATTTCTATGCTCTATAAAATAAGAATTTAATACAAAGTGATTTTATTGCCACTATTAATCTGAATAGCAGAATTTAATAATATACCATGTCCACTTTTCATGTATCATTGATTTTGATGATTCCTGTAAAGAAGTTTAAACAGCTAAATTCCCAAGTCACAAGGATCCCGTGGGCTCAGAGAAATTTCAGGGGAGAGGACCTAGTGGACAGGTGTAGGAAACGGATGGTAATCACATAAACAGCTAAATTCCCAAGTCACAAGGACCCCATGTTCTCAGAGAAATTTCAGGGGAGAGGACCTAGTGGACAGGTGTCTGAAACAGATGGTAATCACATAAACAGCTAAATTCCCAAGTCACAGAGACCCCGTGGGCTCAGAGAAATTTCAGGGGAGAGGACCTAGTGGACAGGTGTAGGAAACGGATGGTAATCACATAAACAGCTAAATTCCCAAGTCACAAGGACCCCATGTTCTCAGAGAAATTTCAGGGGAGAGGACCTAGTGGACAGGTGTCTGAAACAGATGGTAATCACATAAACAGCTAAATTCCCAAGTCACAGAGACCCCGTGGGCTCAGAGAAATTTCAGGGGAGAGGACCTAGTGGACAGGTGTAGGAAACGGATGGTAATCACATAAACAGCTAAATTCCCAAGTCACAGAGACCCCGTGGGCTCAGAGAAATTTCAGGGGAGAGGACCTAGTGGACAGGTGTAGGAAACGGATGGTAATCACATAAACAGCTAAATTCCCAAGTCACAAGGACCCCGTGGGCTCAGAGAAATTTCAGGGGAGAGGACCTAGTGGACAGGTGTAGGAAATGGATGGTAATCACATAAACAGCTAAATTCCCAAGTCACAAGGACCCCGTGGGCTGAGAGAAATTTCAGGGGAGAGGACCTAGTGGACAGGTGTAGGAAACGGATGGTAATCTCCCGCGAAGGACATCCAGCGTGTTTAACGTACATAGGGTATGACTTTCCCACACACGTGCCACGACTTTACGTCCCATCCGACTGACGGCGGCCTTCCAGAGTCTATCACTGTACCATACTGACAGAAGACATGTGACAGAAGACATGTTCGACACGTGACATCAATCTACTGATAGTAGAGATCCGTGATTTAAAGACAGAAGTGAGAGAATTAAAACAAAGTGTAGAATTTTTTTTCTAGCAAGTATGACGAACTAATGGAATAAGTAATAAATTACGAAAAAATCAAAAGGATTTAACTACAAAAATCTATGAAGCCGAAAATTTAAACACAGAAATGAGAGAAGAGATTAAGGAATTGAAACAGAATCTTAATGACGTGGAACAATATGGACGCAATAAAAATATAGAAATTCATGGTGTTCCCGTAATTGAAGGGGAGGATGAAACAGAGCTTAAAATAAAGTTGTATAAAATTTCCCAGTCATTACACATAGTCAACTACACAGACAATATGATTGAAAAAGTTCACAGACTTCCAGAAAGAAATAAAAGCAAAATCCCAAAGATAATTGTCCAATTCGTTACACGGAAAGATAGAGACATTTGGATACAAAACAGGAAAAAAAAATTACCACCACTATTGCAGACCTTAATGATAAAGGAACACCAATATATATTAATGAAAACATGACTATGATTAACAGAGAACTTTTCTGGAGAGCTAGGATGTGTGCAAAAGAAAAAAATTATAAGTATGTTTGGTTCAAAAATGGAAAAGTTCTAATGAGGAAATCAACTGGTGAAAGGATTATCAATGTGGATATGTTCACCAATTTTGATGATTTTTGAACTTTTAGATATGTCCAATAAACCTTGCTTTTTTTTTTCTCTCTTTTTTTTTTGCTCTTTTCTTTTGCTTTTTTTTTATGAATGTTCTTGTTAGCTATGTCTGATTTGAATTTTGAAGGTTTTGATAGCAACTATGATGTTGCTTATGTAACTACAGGTTTAGAAGTGGAGGCTTGGTTCGAAAATAATTATAGTAAATTTATTCACAAAAATAAATTAGGAATTGCTCATGTTAATATAAGAAGTCAAAGAAAACATTGGGATTCATTAAAATTAAGAAACACATTGATTTGCTTGTTTTAACTGAAACAAATGTAAATAAATATGAAAATTACTTATATAACATTGATAAATTTAATAAAATCACAAATGATAATATAAATAAAAATATTAGGGGGGTTTCAGTATACTATAAAGAAAATCTAGAATTGAAATTATTTCACAACAAACACTTCCAGCGGAAACTATATATATAAAAGTAAAAAAAATAATATAATATATCATGTTTTAGCACTATACAGATCGCCTAGTACAGATGTGAACCCTTTTTTGTTGAATTTCCGAAACTGGATGGAAAATACAGAAAAAGACCAAAATCAGATTTTAATAGGTGATTTTAATATCGATACAATGAATACTAAAAAACATGGCACAGAAAAATATATCACACTATTGGCTGAAATGAATTTTGAAAGATTAATAAGGAAAGCTACAAGAGAATAAATAGTAAAAAATAAAATTACCAAAACCTGTATAGACCATATTAATATTAAACTGATTAAAAATATGTCAGCAAATTCAATAATTCAAACAAACAAAATAGCAGATTATTATATGATTTTAACACTGATTAGCAACACCAATAACAATTTAAATAATACTAATTATAGTGAAACAGACCAGGAAAATAAGAATTGGTCATTTGACCATAACAATATAAACAAAGCTATTTCTGAAACGAATTGGAATTTAGAAAATTATGGAGACAACTCAAAGGATGAATTAAACCTATATAAAGTATTCAAAGACATTTATGATGGAATTTTAGGAAAAAATAGAATATATATGAGGAGAGTTGGAAAAGTAAAAAGAAATCATAACAAAAATTGGATAACACCGAACTTGATAGAATTAATTGAAGAAAGAGATAAAGCTTGGATTAAATTTAAAAACAATGATAAAAGTGATGCTTATAAAAATAACTATAAAAAATTAAGGAATAGGGTTAATATTCAGATTAGAAATCAGAAACTACTTTATTATAGAAATAAACTTATAATGAAAGAAAATGATATGAAATCTACCTGGCAATTAATATGTGAAATATTAGAAGGAAAACAGAAAAAATTATCGGACGATGTAATAATTGACAATATGACCAAAAAGAAATTATCTGTGGAAGAAATAGCAAATAATTACAATGACATTTATAATACACTAATTTTACAGATAAGAAATACAAATCACCAAGACGATATAAATTATGTTCCAACCATGATACAAAGAGTTTTGAAATCAATCTATATACATGAAATCACTGAAAAACAAACTGATGAAATAATTACTTCATTAGACACCAATAAATCACCTGGTTACGATAATGTTTGCATTAAACATATAAAATTTAATAAAAGACACTACTAAATATTATATCAAAAATTATAAATCAGATTATATTTACTGGGAACATACCTACTGAACTCAAAACAGGTATTTTAAGACCTATTTTTAAAGGTGGTATTAAGGAGGATTTTTCTAACTATCGACCAATAACAATTCTGCCTATTTTTTCGAAAATAATGGAAAAATATATTTATAATACTGTTTTTAACTTTTTACTTAAACACAGCATAATTAATGAAAATCAGTTTGGCTTTCAAAAAGGAAAAAACACAATTCAACTAATTTCCAAAATTGCAAATAATATTAATAAATCATTGAATAATTGGGAAAAAATTGTAACTATGTTCTTAGATTTAAAGAAAGCCTTCGATACAATAGATCATAGCATTTTACTAAATAAATTGGAAAATTACGGTATTCGCGGTATATTGTTAGATTGGTTTAGAAATTATTTATCAGACAGATACACAATTACTAAAATAAAACACTGCTACAGCAGAAAAGTAATTACACGATGTGGAATTCCCCAAGGCTCAATTTTAGGTCCTTTATTGTTCCTAGTGTACATAAATGATTTGTTCAATACAAAATTAAACAGTGCTATTTATCTGTATGCTGACGACATTGTTTTAACAAACAGTCAGAAATATTTAAATGATAGCATTTCAGAGGTTCAAACAGATTACAATAATATTATTAGATGGTTAAATTATAATAAAATCTATTTAAATGAGAAAAAAACAAAACTGATGATTATTCATTCACCAGGATTTCATATTCATCAAAACCACTTTATCAAAACTCATAAAATAAATTGCAGAAAAAAGGATGCTTCGAATTGTGAATCATTATGCAGCTGCCCACTTGTTGAGCAAGTAAATAAAATAAATTACTTAGGAATCATTTTTGATGAATATTTTAGGTGGAATGCCCATATATCCCACATATGTGAAAGATTGAGAATATCGGCGATAAAAATTCAAAAATTGAAATACGTATTAAATATGGAAACATGTGTCCTATTTTATAAAGCAATATGCGAATCTATTTTAAATTATGGAATAATTGTACATGGAACAACTAACTTAACTAACATAAATAAAATAGAAAAACTGCAGTCTATAATAGCTAAAAATATTATTCCGTTTCATTTGCAAAAAATTTATAAAACTTCTACCGATGGATTAAAATTTTTAAATCTTTTGTCCTACAGCAATTTATATAAATATAATGTAATAATTAAAAATTTTTTGACGAAACTTACAAACTAAAAATTCAACATAATAAAAATACAAGACTTCAAAACCAGGGTTATTACAAATTGCCAAATTTTCGAAATAATTACGGGAAACATACCTCCGAATATCAAGTACCACTTATATTTAATGCTATTCCAAAAGAATTACTAAATATAGATTCTTTTAGAAGACTTAAAATGGAAATAAAAAATTATTTTGTATTTTCTAGTTAGCTGATTTTTATGTGTTGTGTTTTGTGGATTTATTTGATGTACACCATTTTTGTGGCTGAATGACTTATGTTAATATAATTTATTCATTTTCCTGCAGATAAGCTATTTAGCTTTGCGGGTCAAAGTGTAAATGTATTTGTATTCTTTACTCTTATGAATAAAAATTATATTCTAATTAAAAAAAGAGAGGGCGAGTAGTTTTGCGGAGATAAATCTCATCTAGCCCAGGAGGTACTCGAAGATGGGAACTGCAGATTACGAGCCGGGCACGCTATCGAGTGAGCTATAGCAGCCTGAAAGGAGGAGGCTATTTGTTTTAGTCTTTAGGCTGCCTATTTCCTTTACATATATTTATTTTTATTTAAAAGCAACACACGGGGTTAAGAAATCAAGAATATATTATATAAATACAAGATAAGCCTAACATAGCTTCTAGGTTATCTCCGTCCTTTGTGTAGGGAAGTACATTCTTCCTTTGAAAAAAAAAACAAAACAAAAACACACACACACAGTCGTATCAGAATAATATTACCACCTACGGAATCACAGTGTACCCTTAGGGGCGGGGGTGGCTCAGTCGGTAGTGCGCCAGGCTCGTAATCTGTAGTTCCCAGGTTCGAGTCCCAGCTAGGTCAGCGTTGAGATTTATCTCCGCAAAAATTCCCCGCCCTGCCCACGGTCAGTAGGGGACACCGATGGGCTTGGAAAGGCCGCCATCCGTCGGATGGGACGTTAAGCCGTGGCCCCGTGCACAGGAGAGCCATACCCTGTGCAGGCTAAAGAACATGCTGGATGGCCTTGACGGGAGGCTACCATCTGTCTCCCAACAGCTGTTCCAGTGGGTCCCCTGCCCCAATCTTCTCTGAGCCTTCGGGGTCCATGTGATGTGGCCATTTAGCCCATGGCGTACAAAAAAGTGCCGCTCAGAGGTAAAACAACCCAACCCAACAGTGTACCCGCCCAGGCGCGTCACAGAGTGCATATGGCAAGATCGACAGCACGGGGATATAAGCTGCCGGCCAGGAAAGATGAGCCATAGTGCGTAACGTGAATACAGTGGGCAGAGGTATTAATTGATTTGACGGACGTTCAAAAAGGAATGATCACCTGCTAACGTGCCATGGGTGAAAGCATCTCGGAAACAGCAGACCCCGTGGGCTGTTCGCGAGGTGCTGTAGTAAGGGTGTACCAAGAATGGACCGCTGGCACATAGAGTACCTCCAGACGTCATAACTGTGGCGCCCCAAAGGCCATCGACCCTGGAGGGTTGGGTTGGGTTGTTTTACCCCTGAGAGGCACTTTTTTGCACACCATGGGCTAAATGGCCAGGTCACATGGACCCCGAAGGCTCAGAGAAGGTTGGGGGAGGGGACAGATGGTAGCCTCCCGTCAAGGCCATCCAGCGTGTTCTTTAACGTGCACAGGGTATGTCTCTCCCGCACAAGGGGACACGGCTTAACGTCCCATCCGACGGACGGTAGCCTTTCCAAACCCATCGGTGTCCCCTACTGACCGAGGGCAGGACGGGGAATTTTTGCGGAGAGAAATCTCAACGCTGACCCAGCTGGGACTCGAACCTGGGAACTGCAGATTACGAGCCTGGCGCGCTACCGACTGAGCCACCGCCCACCCCAAACCCTGGAGGAGAACGTCGCCACCATCGACTGGTAAATGGCAATCGACGTGCAACAGTGCAGCAACTGACCACTCAAATGAACGCTGGGGCACCCAGGTAAGTGTTCCTGATAACAGTAAGTGCATAGGTCTCCAGAGTCGACGCTGCGTAAAGGTGTCCATGTTAACCAAGGTCCATCGGCAACGACGCCTGAAGTTCGCACGGGACTACCGTCATTGGACAGTGGAAGAGTGGAAAAAAGTTGCCTTCTCCGATGAATCGAGGTTTCTACTCAACAGAAGTGACGGGCGGTGACGGATACGGCGTCAGGCACACGAGAACCAACACCTGCACACACTTGTTGGTCAAGTACAGGCTGGCGGTGGCAGTGTGCATGTCTGGGGGATGTTTTCCTGTTATGACCTGGGACCACTGATACCACTGGATGGATCCCTGAACGCCAATGACTATCTGTTCATTCTCGCTGACCAAATGCATCCTTTTAATGTTGGACGTTTACCCTGGTGGTGATGGTGTCTACCAACAGGATAATGCGACCTGCCATGTTGCTAAGGTGGGTCATGACTGGTTCCAGGAACACGGCAGCGATGTCTCTATTCTCATTTGACCAGCGAAATCGCCCGACCTCAATCCCATAGAGCACTTGTCGGACCATTTGGATCGACAGGTTCGTCATGTGGACCCACAACCATGTCATCTTCGGAACCTCTGTGGGGCGGGGGTGGCTCAGTCGGTAGCGCGTCAGGCTCGTAATCTGTAGTTCCCAGGTTCGAGTCCCAGCTGGGTCAGCGTTGAGATTTATCTCCGCAAAATTTCCCGCCCTGCCCACGGTCAGTAGGGGACACCGATGGGCTTGGAAAGGCCGCCGTCCGTCGGATGGGACGTTAAGCCGTGGCCCCGTGTGCGGGAGAGCCATACCCTGTGCACGTTAAAGAACACGCTGGATAGCCTTGACGGGAGGCTACCATCTGTCTCCCAACAGCTGTTCCAGTGGGTCCCCTCCCCCAACCTTCTGTGAGCCTTCGGGGTCCATGTGACCTGGCCATTTAGCCCATGGTGTGCAAAAAAGTGCCGCTCAGAGGTAAAACAACCCAACCCAACAACAACCCGGAACCTCTGTGCTCTGGTGGAGTCCAAATGGGCACGTGTGCCTCTGGCAACCTTCCAGGTCCTCATTGTGTCCGTGCCACACCATCTCGCCACTGTCATCCGGCCCAACAGTGGTTATTCCCATTATTAGGTAGGTGGTCATATTATTCTGATACGACTGTGTATATACATATTGTTACGACAGATAAACGAGCAATAACGAAACCGTGATATGACGTATCATTTTGATGCTCGCGTCTACTTCAGCGTGAGAATTACTTCACTAACTACTTCGAACGAATTTAAATGAGAAATAAAGAATAGGAGAGTCGTAATTAAGAAGAATTTGTGTGAAAAAAAAACGTGGTTTGTCTTTGTCTGTGCACTGTAGTATAAAGAAGAAATGTTTTTATTTGGTGTGTTCGCGGGAGGTTAGAGTTGGGTTGTTCTACCTCTGAGCGGCACTTTTTTGCACACCATGGGCTAAATGGCCAGGTCACATGGACCCCGAAGGCTCAGAGAAGGTTGGGGGAGGGGACCCACTGGAACAGCTGTTGGGAGACAGATGGTAGCTTCCCGTCAAGGCCATCCAGCGTGTTCTTTAACGTGCACAAGGTATGGCTCTCCCGCACACGGGGCCACTGCTGTTCCAGTGGGTCCCCTCCCCCAACCTTCTCTGAGCCTTCGGGGTCCATGTGACCTGGCCATTTAGCCCATGGTGTGCAAAAAAGTGCCGCTCAGAGGTAAAACAACCCAACACAATCTATCCGTTAAATTGATAAGAATATATTCTCTGCCTCTAGCGCCGTTTATCATTTTTGCAAATGAAAACTTCCTTCTGAATTTACCAGGTAGTTCTCCGGTTTCAGCCTCAACTGGGAGATACAGAAATTTTCTCCTTTAATCATTAATAACTCATAACGAAAACAGAGGCTAATATTTCTTGATGAGATAAACTTACGAGTCCAACTTGTCCAGATTGTCTAATATATGGACATATTATTCAGACACAAATTTATCTTTATCTTATCACTTCATCAATGAAGAGGGGGCGGGGGTGGCTCAGTCGGTAGCGCGTCAGGCTCGTAATCTGTAGTTCCCAGGTTCTAGTCCCACAGGGTCAGCGTTGAGATTTATCTCCGAAAAATTCCCCGCCCTGCCCACGGTCAGTAGGGGACACCGATGGGCTTCAAAAGGCCGCCGTCCGTCGGATGGGACGTTAAGCCGTGGCCCCGTGTGCGGGAGAGCTATACCCTGTGCACGTTAAAGAACACGCTGGATGGCCTTGACAGGAGGCTACCATCTGTCTCCCAACAGCTGTTTCAGTGGGTCTCCTCCCCCAACCTTCTCTGAGCCTTCGGGGTCCATGTGACCTGGACATTTAGCCCATGGTGTGCAAAAAAGTGCCGCTCAGAGGTAAAACAACCCAACCCATAATGAAGACTAGTCAAAATTAGTAAGTTAATGATGGCGATGATGATAGTTTAGTGGTTAGAACATGTAACTAGGAGACATGTCTTCTAGTTAGAATTCGTTAAGTTAATCTCTAGGAGACAGAATCTGTAGGAATTCAGAATTAGTTAAGTTAATCTCTAGGAGACAGAATCTGTAGGAATTCAGAATTAGTTAAGTTAATCTCTAGGAGACAGAATCTGTAGGAATTCAGAATTAGTTAAGTTAATCTCTAGGAGACATGTCTTCTAGTCCCATTCATCAGCGAAACTCAATTTTGCCACAGAAGTATTTATTAAAAAATGTTTTATGTTATATCAGTGTGATGAGAATTGCATGGTACAGTGCAAAGTGTACGAAGATCTGAAAATTGTAGGGCAAGTGTGATCTCAGAAAAAGAAAAAAAGTGACTGTAATGTTAGTTTCTTGATGACACTAATGAAACGAATGCCGTCCAGTCTAAGAAGAAGTGGTAAGTGTAAATTACACAGGCTTACTCATGTACATCGACAGAAAAGTATTTTTGTTGAAAAAAAGTTTTCCACAGACTTCTCTAAATCGATCAAAGGTGATACAGACGTAGTTTTGAGTGCAATCGAACAGTGTTTTTGCATGTCGTCAAAAAGCTTGTGGGTTGGGTTCGGTTGTTTTACCTCTGAGCGGCACTTTTTTGCACACCATGGGCTAAATGGCCAGGTCACATGGACCCCGAAGGCTCAGAGAAGGTTGGGGAAGGGGACCCACTGGAACAGTTGTTGGGAGACAGATGGTAGCCTCCCGTCAAGCCCATCCAGCGTGTTCTTTAACGTGCACAGGGTATGGCTCTCCCGTACACGGAGCCACGGCTTAACGTCCATCCGACGGACGGCGGCCTTTCCAAGCCCATCGGTGTCCCCTACTGACCGTGGGCAGGCGGGGAATTTTTGCGGAGATAAATCTCAACGCTGACCCAGCTGGGACTCGAACCTGGGAACTACAGATTACGAGCCTGGCGCGCTACCGACTGAGCCACCCCCGCCCCTACCTAGCCATTTAGCCCATTGTATGTAAATAACGTGCCGATCAGGAGCAAAACAATCGAACTAAACAAATATCGCGATACATCTGTGAACTGATGTATTGAACTGAAGTCATTATCGAATCCTCTTGTAAATGATTAATTTTTGCTGTAAAAATGTGTTTCCTTTTGTGATGCTGATTTAATGTACAAACCACATTGCACCCTCAGCACCTAGGCTTCACCTTTAAACGAAACCAATAATGCATTTCCATTTTGAGTAACAAAATCAATAATTTTTTGCCTGTGAAGAAATGCTTTTCCAGAGACTCGTATGCATAGGTGTTTTCTCGCGCACAGTACCAAAGATTCTTTTCCTGATGTGGCCGTTGCTTTTCCTAAACTTTAGTAAATTTTCAGTCATTTCAGCATCGTCAAATCCCTCAGGCGGAAACGTGACAAAAAGTATAACTCATGGGAATAAATATGGAAAAAAGAAATTGTTGGGGCGAGACAATGCGGTTCGTTATGACAAAGGTCAGTCTCATGAATATCTTTCCTTAGATAGAAAATGAACACAGTAAATTTTGTTTTGCTTTAAATCTTTGGAAATCGATAGTTTTCTTAAACTTCTGCTCATGGTTAAACATTTTCAAATATGTAAATTATGTTCTACTTTCGGGAACTTATAGGGGCGGGGATGGCTCAGGCGGTAGCGCGCCAGGCTCGTAATCTGTAGTTCCCAGGTTCGAGTCCCAGCTGGGTCAGCATTGAGATTTTTCTCCGAAAAAATCCTGCCCACGGTCAGTAGGGGACACCGATGGGCTTGGAAAGGCCGCCGTCCGTCGGATGGGACGTTAAGCCGTGGCCCCGTGTGCGGGAGAGCCATACACTGTGCACGTTAAAGAACACGCTGGATGGCCTTGACGGGAGGCTACCATCTGTCTCCCAACAGCTGTTCCAGCGGGTCCCCTCCCCCAACCTTCTCTGAGCCTTCGGGGTCCATGTGACCTGGCCATTTAGCCCATGGTGTGCAAAAAAGTGCCGCTCAGAGGTAAAACAACCCAACCCATAAAAATTTTACTATTATACAGTCGTAGTATTTTTTATTTTTATTCGTATTATATATAATACAATACAACTATTTACAAGATATTTTTGGAAATACACAATACTACCAGAGTTCAAAGACTCTCACGTGGGTTAATGTCAATAGTCTTATACACTAATTTCCATAACACGTGTCAATTATGCCAATAGCCCTATACATTAATTTTCATAAATTACGGAGGCACAAAAAAAGAGATATCGTAAAACTCCGACGATAGAAATACACGAAAGTCATGTAACATATGACACAGGATTCAGGTATGGTATGCAAATGAATAGCGCTGGCAATGGTCAATGCAAATGCATTGACCTTTGCTCGATTTAGTCGATTTTGTTGAAACTTAAATGTACATGCATTACGAATCTATGCGACAGGTGTTGGAATGTTCTCTTGACTTATTTAATTATGATATAAATAATATCTCTCTACTTGAACTTATGAATATCAGTTAGATCATTTCACCATTCCTGACCTACCGTTGCAAAGAGATCAGAAAAAACATTTCTCCAGTTGATCTTTGATATACAAATTTCTCACCGTCAACAAAGAAATACAAATTAAATGATAATTATGTTAAGTTTATTGATGAAACGAATCATTGTCTTCAGTTCTACTGAGCTTTTAAGAGTTTTGTGTATGTAGGAGTTTGTGAAATTGCAACTATTCAAAATTTGTATGAATGATTCTTATTACTAATACATAATTCCATCTTAAAATAGGTTGTTGGGTTGTTTTTCCTCTGAGCAGCACTTTTTTGCACACCATGGGCTAAATGGCCAGGTCACATGGACCCCGAAGGCTCAGAAAAGGTTGGGGGAGGGGACCCACTGGAACAGCTGTTGGGAGACAGATGGTAGCCTCCCGTCAAGGCCATCCAGCGTGTTCATTAACGTGCACAGGGTATGGCTCTCCCGCACACGGGGCCACGGCTTAACGTCCCATCCGACGGACGGTGGCCTTTCCAAGACCATCGGTGTCCCCTACTGACCGTGGGCAGGGCTGGGAATTTTTGCGGAGATAAATGTCAACGCTGACCCAGCTGGGACTCGAACCTGTGAACTACAGATTACGAGCCTGGCGCGCTACCTACTGAGCCACCCCTCTTAAAATAAGTCCCAACACCTGAGATAAATGAAATTCACCTTTTAGAGAAAAAAACAAACCGAGACAATTGGCCTAGTGACAAATATCACAAACAGCTAGACGTTCTTTATTTTTACGATATTGATTTCTTGTGTCTGTCATATTTTTTGGGTAACCAGTAGTCTCCCAGTAATTCCAGAAGACTGACTGATCTGCGAAGTAATGATAGCACTACAAAGACTTCAAAATTAGGACTATTTACAAAAATAATTCAAAACCTGCTCTCGGTGAAGAGATCTCTTCACCGAGAGTACTTCCCGATCACCAAGTATGAAAAATATGAGTTTTTATTTTTTTGGATGAGAAAAAAAATCGTTTTTCTAACTCAAACGACTCATAAGATTTTTGTCTTTGTTTCAGAACTGGAAAACAAGATTTATCGAGTCATTAGAGCAACCCCACCTGAAAACTTCACCATCAGCCTCTTCCATTCATCCAGATGTTCTTTCTGCGCTCTCTACATCTTCCTGACATCCCTGGTAGCACGTGAGTGCCCCGCGGTGCATGGCGACCAGCGTCGTGCAGTTGCCCTCTCCATCATGGGTTATACGGGCCTTGTTCCTGTGCATGGCAGGGCGTACAGTTGCCGGCAACTTCACAGAACTGACAGTTAACAATTCAGTCAGAGTGAATGGTACACGTGTGGGAGATTCGTCGGCATGGAGCGGCGCCGTCATTCAGCAGGTGGCAACTCTGTCCGTCATTATTGTCATTACCCTTGTGGGAAACACCATTATCGTCCTCGTGCTCTCTCTATCACGATACCGCAAAAGATCCTCCAGGGTCAATATCTTCATCCTCAACCTCGCCATAGGAGACTTGGCCGTCTGTTGCATCACCATGACGTCAGAGCTTCTATTTGAGGTATGTATGCTTTCATTTTCACCTCCTGCATTGAATGACTTTTCTGTCTGTGTTGTTTGGTGATTTTTCAGGTCCCTTTTTGGTCAAAGTTAAGAAGCTTTCAAAGTCGAGTCAAATGTCATAGATATACTAAACTGAAGTTTACGGTTTTCAGTAAAATCGGAATTCTCCCAGCTTTTTATCTCTACAGAGCAAAAGTAGCCCTATTTGCATTACTTGGCAAATCTCAAAGCTTTTAGAATCCAGAAATTAATGAATACAGGGGTTATACGGGCCTTGATCCTGTGGCATATGTTCCATCTTTAAAGGTTTTTCCTTAGTATTTGTGGATGCACAGTCGACTGAAATAGCAATTACATGGGAATAGTTACTGAAATATGTTTTGGAAGTGTTAAATGTAAATGTTTGGATACCGCTTCTAAGTTGGGTTGTTTTACCTCTGAACGGCACCTTTCTGCACACCATGGGCTAAATGGCCAGGTCACATGGACCCCGAAGGCTCAGAGAAGGTTGGGGGACGGGACCCACTGTTGGGAGACAGATGGTAGCCTCCCGTCAAGGCCATCCAGCGTGTTCTTTAACGTGCACAGGGTATGTCTCTCCCGCACACGGGGCCACGGCTTAACGTCCCATTCGACGGACGGCGGCCTTTCCAAGCCCATCGGTGTCCCCTACTGACCGTGGGCAGGGCGGGGAATTTTTGCGGAGATAAATCTCAACGCTGACCCAGCAGGGACTGGAACCTGGGAACTACAGATTACGAGCCTGGCGCGCTACCGACTGAGCCACCCCCCGGTTTCTAAGTTCATATCATAATACTAAGTTAGAAGAACGCTTCAGTTATTTCGCGTTTAATTAGGGCTGTTTTACCTTTGAGTGTCACTTTTAGAACACAGCGAGTTCTAATGACCAGGTCACAAGTACTCCAAGTGATCAGAGAAGTCAGGGAAAGGGAATCCATTGAACAGCTATTAGGAGACAGACAGAAACCTTCCTGCAAGGCCATAAAGAATGTTCTTTGATGACGACAGGGTATGGCTCTTCGACACAGGAGTTTAACTCAATGTCACGGCTTAACTTTGATTAGAATTGTATTAATTAATCACGAAGTACTGTAATTTCCCTTTACCCTTTTCGATTTAAAAAAATTGATTATTTGAAATTGTTACATACGTTATATATCTGACTATTATGATATGGAGAAAGTTTTAGGATTATTGTAAACCCTTTTTTACAAGTCAGAGTTGAAATATAGTGAGTAGCTTTTTAAAATAATGGTAAAAGCTCAACAAATCTGATTAGTAAAATAATAAGCCTGTGGCATTTAAATCATGGCTACAGCAGGCATGTCAAACTCGTTAACCACCGAGGGCCATATTAAGTATTATATATTAAATCGCGGGCCGCAAAACAAAAAAACCAGATGAAAATTGTTATGTGCAAACTAGACTAGAACGCAGTATTCGTTCACTGACTGCTAACGAATAGCTTCCGACTCTACTGGGGCGGGGGTGGCTCAGTCGGTAGCGCGCCAGGCTCGTAATCTGTAGTTCCCAGGTTCGAGTCCCAGCTGGGTCAGCGTTGAGATTTATCTCCGCAAAATTCCCCGCCCTGCCCACGGTCAGTAGGGGACACCGATGGGCTTGGAAAGGCCGCCGTCCGTCGGATGGGACGTTAAGCCGTGACCCCGTGTGCGGGAGAGCCATACCCTGTACACGTTAAAAACACGCTGGATGGCCTTGACGGGAAGGTACCATCTGTCTCCCAACAGCTGTTCCAGTGGGTCCCCTCCCCCAACCTTCTCTGAGCCTTCGGGGTCCATGTGACATGGCCATTTAGCCCATGGTGTGCAAAAAAGTGCCGCTCAGAGGTAAAACAACCCAACCCGACTCTACTGGCATCTCGTGACTCATTGCCATGCCCAAAGTACGTACATTTGAATGACCTCGAGACATGTGTATACATGTCGGAGCCCGATCGTAGAATTGCTCATATCATGAAATGCCACTCTTTCATGAAATGATCGGGCATTTCATGATATGAGCAATTCTACGATCGGGCTCCGACATATACATTTATGCGCAATAGTTTCCCTTATATATAAATGGAAATGTTTTCTGAAATACATTTATTTAATTCATGTACCGTGTACGTAATTATAATTTTAATTAAAGAATCCAGTGTTGTCAAAAGTTAAATAAACGTATTGGTTATCAATATTGGCGGGCCGCAGAACAGTTCCCTGCGGGCCGCGTGTTTGACATGCCTGATCTACAGGTTGTTTGGGTTGTTTTACCTCTGAACAGTACTTTTTATTTATCTACATATCACTGTAGAATGAACTAATATACTTATGATGTACAGTATCTACATTCGTTGTAATCATACGTAAGGGACAAAAAGCTCCTTGCTTGCGATTAGAAACTCTTAATATTAAATCCCCCCTGGGGATTGTTTCCAAAGGCTCTATTCCTCTTGGAACGATGTTTTTCTCTGTATCAATGGGATCGAAGCTTTTTAGTAGAGTACTTTGGATATCTTTCAGGGCGTTATCTGTTAACTGGGTAAGTTCCTCTCTTGTGGTTTCTTAATGATATATTTTGTTTCTTTGAAATTACATTTTGTTCCACACCGATGTATT
This sequence comes from Ryuthela nishihirai, assembly GCA_038380435.1. Lineage (NCBI taxonomy): Eukaryota > Metazoa > Arthropoda > Arachnida > Araneae > Heptathelidae > Ryuthela > Ryuthela nishihirai. The sequence continues at coordinate 27,005,473 of JAWZYU010000022.1, forward strand.
TATTTGTTTTTGTTTTGGTCTGTCTAGTTCTGTCCTGTATTTTATGTCTCTCACTGCTGTTTTGTGGTTTTTGTCCCGTTTTCAAAAAAAAGGATTTAATAGTTTAGCTTTGTTGTCTGTCTGTCCGTGGGCGGGGGTGGCTCAGTCGGTAGCGCGCCAGGCCCGTAATCTGTAGTTCCCAGGTTCGAGTCCCAGCTGGGTCAGCGTTGAGATTTATCTCCGCAAAATTCCCCGCCCTGCCAACGGTCAGTAGGGGATACCGATGGGCTTGGAAAGGCCGCCGTCCGTCGGATGGGACGTTAAGCCGTGGGTCCGTGTGTCGGAGAGCCATACCCTGTGCACGTTAAAGAACACGCTGGATGGCCTTGACGGGAGGCTACCATCTGGCTCCCAACAGCTGTTCCAGTGGGTCTCCTCCCCCAACTTTCTCTGAGCTTTCGGGGTCCATGTGACCTGGCCATTTAGCCCATGGTGTGCAAAAAAAGTGCCGCTCAGAGGTAAAACAACAAGACGGACTGTCTGTCCGTCTGTTGATATCGAACTTTTTTTGTTTACAGAGATAAATTAAACATTATTTTTTGTGATGGATAGGTATTGATGAAATATTACGATATGCACTTTCCGAATCTCTCTCTAAAGCTATAATTACACCCTCTAGCGGTGTAAAAATTTGAAAATTCCAAAATTTTAAACGAATATTGCAAGCGATGTGTCTATACTAGAAATGTGAAATTTTGGTGGTGGAATGCGAAGGTTACGAAGTTTTCATTGCAAAAGAGTTGACCTTTTAGACCCAGAGAGGGTTGCAAAAGACATCTTTTTAGTTTTATCAGATAATTATTTATTCTTAGAGCTAAACGAAAAATTCTTTTTGGTATTAATAGGTAGATAGGAATTGATAAAATATTACGATTCACACTTTTTAAATCTTCCGAAAACTATAATTGCGCCCTCTAACGGGGAAAAATTGGAAATTATAAAATTTCAAACAAATATAGCAAACGACGTATTTAAGCTGGAAATTTTAAATTTTGGTGGTGGAATATGAACGCTATAATGTTTCCATTGGCAACAATGAATTGACCTATTAAGCCCAGGGTAGGTGGAAAAAGGTAGATTTTGTTTCAGCAGATAATTGTTTGTATTTAGAGATAGATGAAAAAATACATATTTTTAGGGTTAGATGGGAATTGATAAAATATTATGGTTCGCACTTTGAGAATCTTTCGAACACTATAATTTTACCCTCTAACGATGAAAACAAAATTTCAAACGAATATTGCAAAGTTGTATTATGACAGAAATATGAAATTTTGGTGGTAGAATCAGAAAGTCATGAAGTTTCCATTGGAAACCATGAAAATGATAATTAGAAAACTCTTCTTTAATTTGATTGGTAATAATAAAATATTACAATTCGCATTTTTCAAATACTTAATAGTTTTAATATATATCTCTTAACAGATCACTGAAATGATGGGGGCGGGGTGGCTCAGTCGGTAGCGCGCCAGGCTCGTAATCTGTAGTTCCCAGGTTCGATCCCAGCTGGGTCAGCGTTGAGATTTATCTCCGTAAAATTCCCCGCCCTGCCCACGGTCAGTAGGGGACACCGATGCGCTTGGGAAGACCGCCGTCCGTAGGATGGGACGTTAAGCCGTGGCCCCGTGTGTTGGGAGCCATACCCTGTGCACGTTAAAGAACACGCTGGATGGCCTTGACGGGAGGCTACAATCTATCTCCCAACAGCTGTTCCAGTGGGTCCCCTCCCCCAACCTTCTCTGTGCCTTCGGGGTCCATGTGACCTGGCCATTTGGCCCATGGTGTGCAAAAAAGTGCCACTCAGAGGTAAAACAACTTAACTCAAATGATGAAACAATAAAGCTGTATATCGTAGATTGTATAATCATATTCGACGTACCGGGTAATAATTTTACACTTAACCATCTCCATCATAAAGATATGCTTATTTGTTGGCATCTATGATGTGATTATGATTTTGTAGTAAGAAATAAATATATAAGTAAACCACTCTTAGGTGGGTCCCTAAGGGCAAACATAGGGTTGGGTTGTTTTACCTCTGAGCGGCACTTTTTTTCACACCATGGGCTAAATGGCCAGGTCACATGGACCCCGAAGGCTCAGAGAAGGTTGGGTGAGGGGACCCACTGGAACAGCTGTTGGGAGACAGATGGTAGCCTCCCGTCAAGGCCATCCAGCGTGTTCTTTAACGTGCACAGGGTATGGCTCTCCCGCACAAGGGGCCACGGCTTAACGTCCCATCCGACGGACGGCGGTCTTTCCAAACCCATCGGTGTCCCCTACTGACTGTGGGCAGGGCGGGGAATTTTGCGGAGAATAAATCTCAACGCTGACCCAGCTGGGTCTCGAACCTGGGAACTACAGATTACGAGCCGGGCACGCTACCGACTGAGAAGGGCAAACATTAGAAATGCTAAAAATAGCAGTGATATTGTATAAGAAACCTGAAACGGGCTGGTATCCTCAGAGAACGCTACCGTTTTAGGCCTCTTGTACTTGTTCAAAACAGTATGATCATAAAGAATCAGAGAAGAAATAATCTTATTAGGATTATTGCTTAAAATATGTGTATATACACTGCTCATAAAATATTTATATATTATAAATTATATGTGTATATACACTGCTCACAAAAATTAGGGGATATTTCAAAATGAATATGAAGCGATAAAAAAAAGAAGCATTTCATATTTTTTTATTAAACAAGAACATCAGAAAAGGAAATGACAAGTCAAAGAAAGTTGTTCGATTATGCAAATGAGATGCAAAACCAACTTTTATTTCATTGGTGAAAATGCACTATACAAAAGGCTGAAAGTACTGGAGTATCTGCACGTTCACTGATCTTGAAATTGCACATCCTGCAATTTTGCAGCCCTTGCAGTGCCCCTGCAACACGATTTGCCCGAATGCGAAGCCTGGGGAGCCATAGGACGTCTTGAAGCTGGTCAAACACAGACGACAGTGGCAACAGCACTTGGAACATCCCAAAGCGTGATTAGCAGACTGTGGAATCGCTTTCAAGAGACTGGCACAGTACGAAGAAGACGAGGGCAGGGTCGTCCATCTGCCACAACAGCAAGAGATGACCGCTACTTGACCTTATTGGCAAGAAGGAACAGGGGCAGCAATGCAACAGAGCTGCGGGGACAGTTTCTTGCTGCCACTAGACGACGGATATGTACCCAGACCATACGAAATCGGCTCCATCGTGTTGGACTGCATGCCCGGCGACCAATGGTATGCATTCCGTTATCTTCTGAACAACGTAGAACCCGTAGAAGATGGGCTGATGAGCATCGGACCCGTGATGAGTGGTCAACCTTCCTCTTCTCTGATGAGTCACGGTTCAGTCTGCATCCTGACAATCATCGTGTCCTGATCTGGCGTGAACGAGGAACACGGGAGAATCCACATTTCATGCGAGAAAGGGACTCCTTCGGTGGTGGTGGAATCATGGTGTGGTCTGGCATCAGCATTGGTGGTCGTACTAACCTCCACGTCATCAGAAACGGATCGCTGACTGCTGTCAGATATCGAGATGAGGTCCTGCACCCTATAGTGGTACCCTATGCTGGAGCAGTTGGAAATAACTTTCTTTTCATGGACGATAATGCAAGGCACCAACATGCGCATCTCGTCAACAACATGCTTCAGGGGGCTGGAATCGAACGCATGAACTGGCCTTCACGTTCCCCAGACCTGAATCCCATTGAACATGCTTGGGATGCACTGGGAAGACGTCTGGCAAACCGTCCAATGCCTTCCACAACACTTCTTGAGCTGGAAGTTGCCATGGAGCAAGAGTGGGAGAGGATCCCACAAGAACTGCTGGACATTCTAATCCTGTCCATGCCCCATCGCTGTCAGTGTGTTTTGGCAGTCTTGGGTGACCATACATTCTACTGAACAGTCAATGTGTGGCACTCTCGTCCAGTTTGACATGCTTCTGTTCATCCCCACTAATATGTCACTTGCTACTCAATCACGACAATTCAGTTTGCATCTCATTTGCATTATCGAACAAATTTCTTTGACGTCATTTGCTTTTCTGATGTTCTTGCTTAATAAAAAAAAATTCAAATGCTTCTTTTTTCACCGCTTCATATTCATTTTGAAATATCCCCTAATTTTTGTGAGCAGTGTATATATATATAGTTGATGCCCAAGTCTTTATGAAGTTGTCTTTTAGTGACAAACCAAGGGGCATCGACCGCAGTTCTCAAAACCTTGTTCTGTAAGACCTGAATCTTACGAATATTGGTAGGTGTAATATTCGCCCATATGATAAATCTACTAATCAATTTACAAATAATATGTATAGAACAGAGGTTTGAAAAACTAGTGGTGGCTTTAAAGAGATATTCCATGGCTAGCAATAATCTACCCACTTTTCTGAAAGAGGTGTGGGAAATGCAGCTTTTAACATTTAAGAATTAAAAGACGAGCACTTTTATGTTGTATAATTACTAATGGAATACTATTTGCATTTTCTCATCATCCGCTAGCTCAAATTAAAATATTTAAGGAATGAAACAGTAGGTAAAGAAAAAACTCCTTTCTCTTTGAAAACGAGATTCTCATACGCGCCAAAGGCGATCTGCGTCCTTCTAGTTTATTCTTGTAACAAACAATAAGAGAATTTCTTAGATATACACCTGTAGTAGTTTGTTAGAATAATTGAGAGGGAAAATTGTCATTAGCCGTGTGGGTTCTGAACCCACAACCTCCTAATAACATGTCAGGGGCAGTATATTTTTGTTTCCAGAGCTCGTTTCTCCAATATATGTTGTTTTTGTACATTCACACTTAATATTATATAAATTACTCCACATGATTTTCCCTTTTTTTTGGTATTTGGAGTGTAATGTTTCGTTTTGTTTTTAGGTATGGAGATACTAATATTATTGTATTTAATTAAAATAAAAATTTGTATTTATTAAATTGTATTTATTGCCAATATTGTATTATTAAAATAATAAAAAATTAAAAATTAAATTGTATAAATATTATTAAAATTGTATTTATTGTATTTATTGCCAATTAATTGTATTTATTGCCAATTATTTGGCATTTTTCAGAAAGGTTTTTGTGCAATGCTAGTTTTTTTTGGTTGAATAGTCGTTTTCTATATTTTTCCACTTCTTGTATGAAGTTAAATGGTTAATCATCATCATCATCCTCAAGCAGCCATGGGCTACGGAGGTCCAACCAGACCGCGCAGTTTAATTCTCCAAGCATATCTGTCCTGAGCTATATCTGCTGCATCCGACCACTGCACACCAATTCTAACAAGGTCCTGTTTGACATTGCCAGCCCACCGCATCCTAGGTCTCCCCCTCCTTCTGAGGCCTCTAGGCACACTGTTCATAACCCTTATATAAACCCATTATAGCACACTGTTCATAACCCATATTCGCCAAACTATAATTATCCATACGGGCAACATGGCCAAACCAGCGGAGTCTCTCTCTGCACAATATGCTGCTTAAAGGAGGTTGCAGACTCCTTTCCCTAGTTTGGTTTGGTTGTTTAGGGTTTATTGGCGCAACAGCAACTAAGGCTATATTGCGCCAAACAAACGATAAAAAGGGATAAAAGTCTCATAACCCACAACCAAAGTTAAAACGAACACAAACAAAACGGCACAAAACGACAAGTAAAAAGACTAAAAAGTAACAACAAGTGTAGAAGTTAAAAATAAAAATGGGTGTATAGGACCTATTGAAAACCACAAACAAGAGTAAAAACTAGGAAACAGGGTAAAAATCAAATACGTGTAAAATAACCAGTAAAACGTAAAAAGTCGAAAACAGGAGTTAAAAACGATTCATTAGATAAAAGATGGCTGAGTGTAAGAGGCTCAGCCATAAAATTGTGGAAGGTAAAATACATTTTGCGTTCAAGATTAAAAGCGAGACAATGAATTAAAATATGTTTAACAGTTAAAATGGTGTCACAAAACTCGCACTTAGGTACTGCGTCCGCCTTAAGTAGAAAAGAGTATGTTAAAAACGAGTGCCCAAAGCGGAGCCGAGCAAGGACAACTTCCTCCTTACGATTCCTGCGAAAACAAGACTGCCATGGTTTGACAATGGGCTTGATCTCGAAGAGCTCGTTAGCAACCTGTTCAGACCAAGATCTCTGCCACTGTGCCCGGAGCTCGATGGTGAAACGCTGCCGGAAATCCACATATGGAACCGGCAACGGAGAGTCGGACAGGGGCGTGGCTGACTTGGCAGCAGCATCTGCCAAGTCATTGCCCCTGATCCCGACATGACCGGGCACCCAACAGAAGAGAATCGTGGTGGTGGCTGCCAGACGATGGAGCTGCTGGCGGATCTTGGAGAGAACAGGGTGAGGCTGATGCCTCACCGAGATCAAAGCCTGTAGCGAGCTAAGCGAGTCGGTGTAAAGCACACACCGACGATGATGCTTAGCTGCTATATGGTCCAAGGCAATGCTGATAGCATGCAACTCAGCAGTGAAGATGGAACACTGCTGTGGGATCTGGTCTGCAATGATTATATCACAGCAGACCATGGCTGATCCCACTGAAGTGCCGGACTTCGAGCCATCTGTGAAGACAGGCAAGAAGTCCGAATGCACAGCACGATGGCTGGCAAAGAGTTGCCGGTACACACAGTCGGGTGTAAAGGCCTTCCCCGTCCTGCACAGGGAAAAATCGCAGGAAGGGGGAACAGCGAGCCAAGGTGGAAGCGGCTCAGCTGTCGACTGTGCGATGCTATCGAGACTGGTGTTGATGTCTCGCAGGTAACCTCGGACACGCAAACCGAAAGGACGAATGGCAGTCGGCCGATTCTGGTATAACATTTCCCACCTGGGACTGAAAACGCAGTCCCAAGTGGGATGGCCTGGCAGGGACCGCAATTTTGATGCATACTGCAGGGACAACTGCTGACGGCGAATAGATAAAGATGGTTCATCGGTCTCAACGTAGAGACTCTGGACTGGTGAAGTGCAGAAGGCCCCCGTGCACACACGGAGGGCCTGATGATGGAGTGGGTCCAGCACCTTCACCACCGAATCCCGGGCGGAGTCATACACCTGGGATCCGTAGTCCAGTTTCGACCGGACAAGTGCACGGTAAACGCGGAGCAAAGAACATCGGTCCGCCCCCAAGAGAGGGAGGAGAGGACCTTGATGATGTTCAATGTCCGCGTGCACTTGGACCTGAGATGTCGAATATGTGGTAAAAAGGTCAATTTCCGGTCGAAGATGAGACCGAGAAACTTGGTCTCCACCACAACTGGAATGATGGTACCCCCGAGCCGCAGCTCGGGGTCCAGATGAAGATTACGCTTGCGGCAAAAGTGCACACAAGCGGTCTTCTGTGGTGAGAACCGGAACCCATTTGCCGTCTTCCAAACCGAGAGATTGTTCAGGGCAGTTTGCAGTTGTCGTTCAATGACCCTCATGCTGGACGATGAGCAAAAGATGCTAAAATCATCAACATAGAGGGCATTGCCTACAGTCGGAGGACGTTGCCGTGTAATGAAATTAATCTTGACAGCGAAAAGCGTAACACTCAGGACGCAGCCTTGAGGCACCCCCTGTTCTTGGGGGAAAGGCCGCGATAGAGTGTTGCCGACACGGACTCGAAAAACACGAGAAGATAAAAAGTTCGTGATGAAGATCGGCATGTGACCTCGCAAGGCGAAGCTGTGAAGGTCACGAAGAATGCCGAATCTCCATGCCGTGTCGTATGCTTTTTCGATGTCGAAGAAAACTGACACCAGGTGCTCTCGTCGTAAAAAAGAATTCCTGATCGCCGATTCGAGGCGGATCAGGTGGTCTAAAGTAGACCGGTGCCTGCGAAAGCCACACTGGGTGTTGGAAAGAAGGCCGTGATGTTCCAAATACCAGGCCAGCCTGGTATTTACCATCCTTTCCAACACCTTGCAGACGCAGCTCGTCAACGCAATTGGACGATAATTGGAAGGAATCTTGGGATCTTTGCCTGGCTTAGGGAAGGCCAAGACGATGGCCTCCCGCCAGGAGTCCGGAAACTGCTCCTCGATGAAAATACGGTTGAAGAGTCGGAGCAGTCGATCCTTACTCGATGGTGAGAGATGTTGGAGCATGGCATAATGGACATTGTCTGGCCCCACAGCAGATGCACGAGAAGTGTGCAGAGCAAGGCGAAGCTCCTCTGCTGTGAATGGCCTGTTGTAAGACTCCAGGCCATTCGAATGGAAGGACAGCGGAGACAGTTCGGCCCTGCTCTTCTGGGCCAGAAACTCGGGGGAGTAGGAGGACAGAGAAGAGATGTTGGAGAATGACTCCCCCAGAATGTCAGCAATTGCTCGAGGATCAGCAATTGCCTGTCCATTGTGCTCCAGGATCGATAATGAGTGGGACATGTACTTCCCACCCATCTTCTGGACCTTATCCCACACGACCTTAGAACTGGTCGTGCGGGTGATAGAAGATGTATATTTCATCCAAGATTCCTTCTGGCTCTGGCGCCGGTCGAAATGGGCTTTCGCCCTGGCGCGTTTGAATGCTTCGAGGTTGGGGGAAGTCGGATATCTCTGAAACACCCCCCAAGCCTTGTTCTGAGCCTTATGAGCTGCGGTGCAGTCAGGATTCCACCATGGTTTTGGGAACCGTGGAAACCGAGTCGAGGTCTGAGGAATAGTAGAGGCAGCTGCATGGACGATGCAGTCCGTCAACTCCGCCACTGCAACATTGATGGGCTCCTGGCTGACAGAGTGCTCATCGAGCTCAGACAAGAGCTCGAAGCCACTCCAATCAGCCTGATCAAGCCTCCACCGGGAGACACGAGAAGGGCTGCAAGGCCCCCCACGAGAGATGGTACACACCACGGGGAGGTGATCGCTTCCGTAGGGATAGTCCTCGACTTCCCATGTAAAGAGTGGAAGGATTGAGGAGGAGCAGATGGTGAGGTCAATGGCAGTGAATGTGTGGGTTGGGGTGTGAAAGTAGGTACTGACACCGGTGTTCAACAGGGAGAGTGATGGATCCAGGAGACACTGCTCCAAGACCCGGCCCCTCCCGTTGGTGTCAGCACTGCCCCAGAGCGGACTGTGGCCATTGAAGTCCCCCATGATGAGGAAGGGGGACGGCAGTTGCGAGACGAGGTCATCAAGGTCATCCCGGAAAATGACGCTTCTGGGCGGGAGATAGACAGAACAGACAGTCAACGAAAATCCCACAAAGAGGCGGATGGCAACCGCCTCTAAGTCGGTGGTGAGGGGAATGACCTGGAATGGGGAGTGGTTGCTCACGAGGATGGCAACACCTCCGTGAGCTGGACCATCTCCATCCCGGTCCCGGCGAACGAGAGAAAAGTGCCGGATTGTGGGACTGTTGACCGTCTGCAAAAATGTCTCCTGCAAGCACACGCAGAGGGGTTCGTGTGCCCTCAGGAGGACCTTGATGTCGTCAATATTCCTCTGGAATCCACGACAGTTCCATTGAAGGAGTGTGGCCATCTCAGGTCTTGGAAGAATTGGCGGACGACTTTCGATTTATTTTAACCGTCGCTGGCGACGGTTTTGGAAAACTTGGGCGATCAGTGTCCATGTCCTCGGAAATGTCCGAGCAACATGGATCAGAGACCGCCGAACGAGGAGGTAAAATTTTCTTTTTGGGCCCCGGTGGGGGCCCCTTGGGTTTCGTAGGTCTTGCTGTCTGTGGGCGGGGTGGAGGGGGCCTTCCAGAGGTGGATGTGGAAGGCACAGACACAGGAATAGAAACCGGTGTCGATGTCGAGATGGACACCGACGTCGGTACTTGGCAGCAGGCGAGAAAGATTCAGCAGGTGGAACGCTGATGTCTGTCTGCACCGCCACGGAAGCCATCTTAACGATGGGCTTTCCAACAACCGCACCGGCATAGGAGACCTTGCGAGCACATGAAGATGCCAGGTGGGGCAGGCGCTGCAGCGAGCTTTCTCGCCTCTGGATAGCTGATATTGTGAAGGGTCTTTAGGCGCTGTACCTCTTTCTCCTCCAGCCACTTCGGACAGTCGCGGGAGTACGCCGGATGTTCACCACGGCAGTTTACACAGCATGCCTTTTCTGCTGTGCAGTCAGGTTCAAGATGATCCTGACTGCCACAACGAGCACAGGTGGGCTTGCCCCGGCATGCGGTGCGGGCATGGCCAAACCTCTGGCATTGAAAGCAACGCAGAGGGTTGGGGATAAATGGCCGCACCTCGCAGTGTAAGTAGCCTGCCTTGATGGAAGTAGGCAGGTGTGGTGTGTTGAAAGTTAGAATAAGTACCCTGGTGGGCTCTAACTTTCCATTACGGCATGAAGAAACCCGGTGGACTGCTATCACTCCCTGGGCTGAAAGCTCCGAGAGGATTTCCTCCTCAGAAACCTTGAGGAGGCCCCACTCGGAGATCACGCCCCGGGAGGAATTGAGCGTCTTGTGTGGAGTGACTTCGACTGCCACTCCACCAATCGCTGTAACCTTTAATAGAAGCTCCGAATGCTTGGAGCATGCAGTCTCCACTGCAAGTCACCCGATCTTAGGTGCTTGACAGATTTCGGTTCTCCCGCAAGACCTTGAATACCCTTGTGTATAAAAAACGGGGACATGTCCCCAAGAACCTGATCACCCGTAGAGTGGATGATCAGGAACTTCTTAGACGGAGACACACACGAAGACGAAGGCAAAGACAGAGAAGTTGGGGGTTCATGGTGAGCCCTCTTGGCGGCATTGATCGGATTTTTATGAGTTGGAGAACTCATGTTTGTTTTTAAAAAATTCAATTCCCGTTGTCCCCACCCACCATGGAGTGCAACAAGGGGACGCCCAGTTGGGCGCCAGGGCTGCCCGGGCACCATACCCACACAGCCAGTGCTACAAAACAAAAAGGAAAAGTAAAAAGCCCTCACTACAAAACAAAAAGGAAAAGTAAAAAGCCTCACTACAAAACAAAAAGGAAAAGCCCTCACTACAAAACAAAAAGGAAAAGTAAAAAGCCCTCACTACAAAACAAAAAGGAAAAGTAAAAGAGAAATGGTGAGAAACTCGTCGGAGTTCCCACAAAAGAAAAGAAGCAACAAAGCAATAAAGTGTGAGGCAAGAGCTGGCCTCACAAAAGAAAGAAAACTACAAAATTAGTAAATGTGTGGGGAAACTCGCAAACCGTTGTCCGGACGGTGGACAAGGTTACTCACTAATCAGCATAGTTGACCCTAGCAGGACCAGCCCACCAGCCGATTGATCCTGAGGGGGCCGCCCCAGGACCTCCCGTTTACCTGAAGCAGAGGCCAAAGCAGTGTATAGCAGCGGCCCCGGAAGTCGCTGCCCAGCCCCGCGACAGACAGGCTCCCCAATGGCAAAACGGCCAAAGGGGACCCCACCAGTCATGAGCTGGGGAGAGAAGACAGGGACCCCTGAGCAACTGCCAGGATCCTCCTTTCCAGGGACACGGGTCTCCGCGCACGGCAAACACGCGGGCGAGCGTTTAGGACCCTGCGAAGGTAACCGAGCCAGCGGAACCTTCACAGGGTGGTCCCCCTCACCGCGTACATTCGCTCACACCGAGGGGGTTCCTTTGCCTAACCTCATCATTAGTTACAAAGTTAAGCCACCTAATACCCAAGATACTGCGTAAGCATCTAGAATCAAAAATGGTTAATAGTTTTCAATAAAGTTCTGTTTTCCAATTTAATATTTATTTTGTCCTTCCTCTGTGTTTTCAAAATGAATTTTCTTTATTGCTTCGTCAATTTAGAATTTTTCTTTAAGAGTTGTGTTCTTTACCTTTGAGTGGCAATTCAGTGCACACAGTTTTCTAAAAGGCTAGTTACCCCAAGGATTTAGAGAAGATTGGGAGACTGGACAGCTGCTAGAAGAAGATTGTAACTTACTGTCAGGGCTATCCAAAGTATTCTTTAAAGTGTATAGGGCATAGCTCTCACTTATATGGTGCCACGGCTTAACGTCCTATCCGACACACATAATGCTGGACTTTGTGTAAACTAGATGGTTAGATAGTGGAAGTCTTTATATTGTATACATATTTTTTGTTATATATGTATTGTAATATATATATTTTCCTTATATTGGTTTTTTATAATTAGTCAGAAAGAATTTTTCTTCTGCAATTGTTAGCTAGATCTCGAGGAAACTGACCGAATTTTCCTTTACAATTTGCATCAAGTATTTGAGCTCTTTTCCTAATGAGTGAATTTTTTTTTAGGATTTTTTTAAGGGATGTTTCCGGGGTGTTGAAAACAAAAATCGTTAAATTGACTGCAGTGCAACAAAAGTAATTGGGACGAACAAATATATATATATAAGAAAAACAGAAGAAGGACTTTTAAGATAAGCCTAAGACAGAAATTCACTATTTTGTAAATAAATACTCCTAATATTTCGATCCTGAAGGGCATCTCTTTAGAAGTGATTACAGTTCTGTTAGAATGCTGTTCTCCCTATATCAGTTGAATCCAGGCATTGTGTAACATTGTACTCTGGATATCTTTCATGGCGCCATCTGGTGACTCATAACAAGAAGCATTTCTAATATAGTCAACGATGTCCAGGGTACTATGTTGAACAAAACCTGGATTGCACTCATGATTTTAATTACACAAAGCCTGAATTGCACTGAAGTTTTTTTACACAAAGCCTGAATTGCATTGAATTTTTTTACACAAAGCCTGAATTGCACTGAAGATTTTTTATACACAAAGCCTGAATTGCACTGATGTTTTTTATACACAAAGCCTAGATTGCACTGATGAATTTTATATACACAAAGCCTGAATTGCACTAATGATTTTTTTTATACACAAAACCTTAAATGCATTGATGTTTTTTATACACAAAGCCTAGATTGCACCGATGAATTTTATATACACAAAGCCTGAATTGCATTGATGATTTTTTTTATACACAAAGCTTTAAATGCATTGATGTTTTTTATACGCAAAGCCTGAATTGCACCGAAGATTTTTTATACACAAAGCCTGGATTTCACTGATGAATTTTATATACACAAATCCTGAATTGCACTGATGTTTTTTATACACAAAGCTGGATTGCACTGATGAATTTTATATACACAATACCTGGATCTCCACCGATTCACTCTATATAAAAAGACCGACTACGTAAAACAAAGCCTGAATTCCCCTTTTAAACTTTTATCTTTGAAACGGTTTCAGGAAAGAATCGAAATATTAAGTTTCTAATTGCACGTGACCTTTTGTTTTAAGTTTAATATACAATGAAATGTAAATAAATATGCATTTAGAAAATGTTTGAAAGATATGGAGAGTTTCTTGTTTTCTCGTAAACAATGATGCTTTAGAAAGACGAGTGTTGATAAATTGTTTAAAATGCAACCGAAGTTTATATTTCAAGGGAAAATGTTATTCGACAGGAAGAGCTGGTTGAATTTAATAGGAAATGCTCACTCAAACATTATATTGCAAGAGATCCAGCAAATTCAACATCAATATATGGACATTTTTGACACAAATGTATATATATTGTATATTGAAAATGCAAGCTCAAAAGTTGTCTAGATGAAAAACCAATGTATAAAAGTGGTTCTAAATCACTGATATGAACAACAAATTGCAAAAATGGGTCACTTCATAACACCAATGTGAGCAAAGCTGCTAAAAACACTGCTAAAGCAAATTCTTTAGGTGCTAGCTAGTTTTGTAAGAAAAACAACCTCTAATTATCAAAAGCTGAATATATTCAATAAAGATATGATCTATTCGTAACTTGAGTTTCACTTTACGGAAGGTTTAATTGATGTATAATGTGTTCCTAAAAGAGACAAAAAGTTATTCTATTGTGTACTAAGCGCAAGGATGGGATAATAAAAAAAAAAGCTTTAAATTATATTAGAGTGCAATGAAATAAAGAAATGCTGTTTATATAATTGAGTAATCTTAGGGATTTTTCTCTCGTATACGAATCCGTAAATATAATGTGTATCATTATGCAACAGGTATCGAAATTGAAAAATACACAAATGTTAACGAAACATCAGCAGAAAGCATAATAGCTGATTTTTCATCTGACTATCTTGGACAATAAGAGGAAACATTTGACATGACATTCTAATTCTGTTATTGATGTGTTTTCTGTAGTTATGCAAATTGATTGAAAGAGCAAAAATGCTGCAAGCGTTGCATGCAATAGGCCTCTAAACTCTTATAAACGAGCTCAATCCGATATCGGGAAAAATAACTAACCATACCCCTCAAGCAGCTGCTTGCCACAGAGGTCTGACCTGTCAGTTTATATGCCACAGTAGATGGTCTGTGAGGATGGCAGGACCTCAGCAAACTAACCATAAAAGAAGCGAAATAATATTAATATATTGTTACGACAGAAGAATCTGGCAACCAAAAGCAAAAAGTATCAGCCAAAGAATAAGAACTTTGGAAATTTGAAGAAGAACAGTGGAGCGTGTAACGGTCCAGAGTTCGAAAATGGACGGTTAGCTGTTCTGAGACAGTGCGCGTTAAGTATAAAGAATTATCTTTATGTGTTGTGTACGCGGGAAGTATAAAAGTGGTATCTTTTATGTGACGTGTACGCGGACGGTCGTATGGTTCTGCTAGTGTGAGTTAGCGAACTAGCACAGGAGAATTTGTTTGTGTATGAAGATGTTCAAGCGACATGGTAATCGAGTAAAACGGTAATATTTAGTGGAATAGACAGAGCTGATGTTGTGTACTCTGTGCAGGAAGGTTGATGACTTGTGCATGTTAGTAGTTGATTTGTGTATAAGATACTTCGTCCATATATTCTTTGTAACAATTTGCCTTGTATTTAATTTGGTTTCAAAATATAGTTTTTAATACTCACGCTCAGTGGCTATCCAGTTTTGTAATCCGCAACAATATAATAATATGTTTATATATATATACATTAGTACATATTTCGCTTCCTACTCTGATCAATATTTAATAATACCCAGCACGCATTTTGTTTTACGTTATCGAACGCAGAAGTCTATGAGAAAATAAACAGAAAAGTAAAAAATAGAAACATCTTTGGCGGTTATCAGAGAGATCTAACTGGAACGTATGAAACCATTTCGCCGCATCGATGACCTGAGGGATGCAAGCTGGCAAATAAAAGATGACACCAACGTTCACACTAGTGTCAGCTTTCGAATCTAACACAGTCTGTTTGTTCCGCATCGAAGCACGTGAGTTGTTCTTAATTCAAATCTCTCGAGACTTGTAATCAGTGTTCCGGAAGCGATCATCTTCTGGTACTCTTAGCTTCAGCTGTTGATAAATGGTTTTTAAATTATCTGTTTTTTTGGTGATTATTCACAGCTCCCTGTTTCCTGTCATTAATCGTGTTTACAACTTTGCGACTGGACTGCTACTCAAAAGAAAACTAATAAAGAAAAAAATAAGTCTTATGTTTTGAGACGAATAATTGCAATTATTTGGTTTAACAACACTTAATAATATAAGCATCTTGTTTATTTACGACATTTTTTTATAAATATGGGAGAGAAAATGTCAGTTAACATCAAGATTTCAACTGATACAAGAAACTGAATTTTTGAAAGTTACCAATTACTTGCTAAGTTGGGATGTTTTACCTCTAAGAGGCACTTTTTTTGCACACCATGGACTAAATGGCCAGGTCACATGGACCCCGAAGGCTCAGAGAAGGTTGGGAGAGGGGACCCACTGGAACAGCTGTTGGGAGAAGATGGTAGCCTCCCGTCAAGGCCATCCAGCGTGTTCTTTAACGTGCACAGGGTATGGCTCTCCCTCACACGGGGCCATGGCTTAACGTCCCATCCGACGGACGGCGGCCTTTCCAAGCCCATCGGTGTCCCCTAGTGACCGTGGGCAGGGCGGGGAATTTTGCGGAGATAAATCTCAACGCTGACCCAGCTGGGACTCGAACCTGGGAACTACAGATTACGAGCCTGGCGCGCTACCGACTGAACCACCCCCGCCTGTCATCTTCTAGTATCTTCATAAAAATTTATTTGTATCGTGTATGTAGTATGGGGTAACTTTGTTTTAAATAATATTAATTGGTATCTTATCAACTATTCTGACAGTGGTAAACTCATAAAAAATAAAATAAAAGACATTTCTTAAAAACGAAAACAGCGTTATATCAAAGCAGTGTTAATTGAGGTAAAGCCAGCGAGGTTTGCCATTACAGTCGGTTTTCGATTTACGCGCGGGTTATGCTCTTTAAAACCCCGGTGTAAACCAAAAACATTTATTGATAAGCGTTCTTCATATTTTTAGAATATTAGATCACATTTTTTTGAAGAAATTTACTGTTTAATTTAATTGTTAAATTTAGGTTTTTCCCTTGAAAAATGCAGGACATAGACGGCGGCCTTTCCAAGCCCATCGGTGTGCCCTACTGACCATGGGCAGGGAGGAGAGCTTTTGCGGAAAATCTCAACGCTGACTCAGCTGGGACTCGAACTCGGAAAAAAAAAGAAACTGGAACCAATGCAAAGATGGCAAGGGATCAAATTCATCTGTTGGGGGGGCGGGGGTGGCTCAGTCGGTAGCGCGCCAGGCTCGTAATCTGTAGTTCCCAGGTTCGAGTCCCAGCTGGGTCAGCGTTGAGATTTATCTCCGCAAAATTCCCCGCCCTGCCCACGGTCAGTAGGGGACACCGATGGGCTTCGAAAGGCCGCCGTCCGTCGGATGGGACGTTAAGCCGTGGCCCCGTGTGCGGGAGAGCCATACCCTGTGCACGTTAAAGAACACGCTGGATGGCCTTGACGGGAGGCTACCATCTGTCTCCCAACAGCTGTTCCAGTGGGTCCCCTCCCCCAACCTTCTCTGAGCCTTCGGGGTCCATGTGACCTGGCCATTTAGCCCATGGTGTGCAAAAAAGTGCCGCTCAGAAGTAAAACAACCCAACCCATCTGTTGGGAGAATTTGTCTTAATATTTCTTTAAAGGTATAACTTTGGAGCAAATATTTCAATAATTTTTTTTTGCTATATAACTTTAGTGGGAGGGAGGAGGTTATACAATATAAGAAAATGGATCTTGCTGTTCGATTTTGGGTTGGGTTGTTTTACCTCTGAGCGGCACTTTTTTGCACACCATGGGCAAAATATCCAGGTCACATGGAACCCGAAGGCTCAGAGAAGGTTTAGGGAAGGGACCCACTGAAACAGCTGTTGGGAGACAGATCGTAGCCTCCCGTCAAGGCCATCCAGCGTGTTCTTTAACGTGCACAGGGTATGGCTCTCCCGCACACGGGGCCACGGCTTAACGTCCCGTCCGACGGACGGCGGCCTTTCCAAGCCCATCGGTGTCCCTTACTGACCGTGGGCAGGGCGGGGAATTTTGCGGAGATAAATCTCAACGCTGACTCAGCTGGGACTCGAACCTGGGAATTACAGATTACGAGCCTGGCGCGCTACCGACTGAGCCACCCCGCCCCCCTTGCTGTTCGAACTTTTGAAATATATGTGGATGGGGCGGAAATATGTTCAATTGTCCCTAAAGACCAAATTTAAAACAATGAATAAGCTCTTTCCATGTTGCTCAGATGCAGAAAGACAATTTTTAAATAAATTTACATAGGTTTTAAGTTTTACAATTTTAAATTGATAACAACAATATTATATTTAAAGAATAGTGGTATGCGATCGGTACTTTTATTTATTTACTAATCTATTTAGGTTTAATTTCTGATAACATAGAGGGAGCACAAATCTTTAATTTCCCCGAGCCTTAGAATTGTTTAATACGACATTGACTAAGCCAATCTCTGACCATTTCGGACAGCCAGATGTTAAAAAGCGCCCTCTCCTTCCCTAATAATTTCTCAACAAAATTGGCAAAAACTGACAGAATCGAATAAATTCTTATTCTAGTTGGGTTGTTTTACCTCTGAGCGGCACTTTTTTGCACACCATGGGCTAAATGGCCAGGTCACATGGACCCCGAAGGCTCAGAGAAGGTTGGGGGAAGGGAACCACTGGAACAGCTGTTGGGAGACAGATGGTAGCCTCCCGTCAAGGCCATCCAGCGTGTTCTTTAACGTGCACAGGATATGGCTCTCTCGCACACGGGGCCACGGCTTAACATCCCATCCGACGGACGATTCCCATCGGTGTCCCCTACTGACCGTGGGCAGAGCGGGGAATTTTGCGGAGATAAATCTCAACGCTGACCCAGCTGGGACTCGAACCTGGGAACTACAGATTACGAGCCTGGCGCGCTACCGACTGAGCCACCCCCGTCCCAGCCTAAGAAGGATTATTTTATACATGTATATATGAATGATGATCATGGTGAGTGGGTGCATATGATTTAAAATCCTGAAAAAGGTGTTACAAAAAAAAATAAAATGTTTGCATCGTATTCTTTTACACAAAAAAATCGATTAAAATGTTTGCATCGTATTCTTTAACACAAAAAAATTTACATACCTTTACATCTTATTTACTTCCGGATAACACGTAAAACTCCCAAAACGTTTCCCCGTTGCTTTTTCTGTTTGCAACAGAATTGAAATTAGGACTCGTATGTCACTTTTATCTTCATTGAAATGCCTGAAGGAAATTTAATGTTAACCTGTTCATCCTGAAGAAAAGCTCGATTCTATGCATCCTACATATATCTATGAGAAAAATCTGAAGTTTTAACATTAATGATACTTAAATGAAGAGTTACTCGTTGTGACTTTTGTCTTCTTTCCGTGGTACGCCGCTAGATAATATAGCTTTGATATTCAAACAAAAATAATTGGCTTTGTCCTGAAGGCTTCATTTGTATCACTGAAACTGGCGAGTTCGTCTTGTGCTTGAAAAGAAACAACATCTAGGTAAGAAGTACTCGTAGATTGAGGCACTGTTTATTATCATTTGTTTCATCATTATAGATTAGTTTGTTTGCCAGAAGTAACTGGCGACTCTCTTGTGTTTGTTTATCCTCATTAGCTTTGTTTTTATTTAGAGCTTCCAGTTGCAAATGTTAGTTGATATTGAAAAAAGAATTGAACGCTTAAGATTTTATAAAACTCTCTCTTCTTGGAAGTCTTCAGTTTCCAATTCAAATAAAATGCTATCGGATGGTTTAGAAACGTTTTTCAAGTCGATATCCTCCTTTAGTTTAACGGTCTTTATGTATTTCCTCCATTGAGTTTGATGGTGAAGAGAGGAAATTATTAGGACAATCAGGTTGAAAAGGAAAGCATCGGTCTTTTATCTTGATGGTTTCGAAATCCTCTTAATTATTCAGTTTCCTTAAGAATCCTTCATTATTCGCGGGTAGAATTATTTCCAATTGAATCCTCCTCATTCTTTATAACCTGTCAACATTTACCATTATATTACTATCTGATTGCAGAAGGTCATAGTTCGTAATCAAAATTTTATAATATTTTATAATATATCCGAGGGATGTGTAATGTCCCTCTAATATATTTATTATTGTATTTTTGTTGTTGTATATATATCTGCATTAACCCTTTCACGACTAAGGGAAACATTTTTCCCATTTTAAAATTGGTGATTGTCGTATTTAATTATAACCTTATCTGCATTTTTTATACAGAATGTCAAAATAGAACGTATGCCGAACGCAATTACGTAAACGGGAACGTTTAGAAAACAAAAACAGAACTGTCAGGACGCATAATATATGGACTATGTGCAATGTCCATCTTTGCCTCACTACCAAAAGAAATTGCTTCGCAGAATATCATAATTAGCACATCATTTTGTATAGTAATTTTATTTCATAATTTTGTATTATTTTAGTTAACATTTTGTTCTAATAAACCAATAAATAAAAGACATTGCATAATAAGCCTAACTATAATTTGTGTTACCTTTATAGTCCATTGGGAAAAATATTTCCCATAAAATTCCAAAAAAACTACACATTGTTATGTATTTTTCTTATGATTTTTATTTATTTTACGTCTAAACAAACTAAAATAAACAGTTACATACTAATATTTACTCTTAGAAACATTATGGTCCTGAAAGGGTTAAGTGTATTTTTGGAAGTGCTGAGATGGGGATGTGACTCACGAGTTGTTAAAAATCGAACCATAATAAATACACAGTTTACCTGTAGAGATAGACTTCAAACATCAATTAAAAACTTCTGAAAAAAAATTCATCGCCGACACGGTGGGAATCGAACCTGCAGCTCTCCCGATTCATGTCAGAGCATATTACCATTACACCACGCATCGTACAAGAAAATGTTTCAGAATAAGACGTTATAAATCTTCACTGAGACGTGGAAGTGACACCACGTCTCATTGAAGATTTATAAGGTCTTATTCTGAAAAATTTCCTTGTCCGATGCGTGGGTTGTTGGGTTGTTTTACCTCTGAGCGGCACTTTTTTGCACACCATGGGCTAAATGGCCAGGTCACATGGACCCAGAAGGCTCAGAGAAGGTTGGGGAAGGGACCCACTGGAACAGCTGTTGGGAGACAGATGGTAAGCCTCCCGTCAAGGCCATCCAGCGTGTTCTGTAACGAGCACAGGGTATGGCTCTCTCCCGCACACGGAGCCACGACTTAACGTCCTATCCGACGGACGGCAGCCTTTCCAAACCCATAGGTGTCCCCTACTGACCGTGGGCAAGGGGGGGGGAATTTTACGGAGATAAATCTCAACGCTGACCCAGCTGGGACTCGAACCTGGGAACTACAGATTACGAGCCTGGCGCGCTACCGACTGAGCCACCCCGCCCCTATCCGATGCGTGGTGTAATAGTAGCATGCTCTGGCATGAATCGGCTGTCAAACTGGAAAGACATTTGATGTGTGTCAAGGGGATAACTCTCTTTCTCAAAAACAAAACCCTTAAGGAGAGGGTTCAGTTCTGTGTGAACCAAGGTTACGTTCTGTGCAATGAGGGTTCGGTTTGATCTATGTGAACCAAGGTACAGTTCTGTGTGAACTATGGTACGGTTCTGTGTGAACTAGGTAACAGGCAAGTATTATAAATACTCTCGTCGAGTTTTGAGGTCGGTAAAGCGATTTCTGTAAAGCGCAGATTTCCAACTCATTGTATGTATGAATGCTTGTAGTTGGGTTGTTTTGCCTCTGAGCGGCACTTTTTTGCACACCATGGGCTAAATGGCCAGGTCACATGGACTCCGAAGGCTCAGAGAAGGTTGGGGGAGGGGACCCACTGGAACAGCTGTTGGGAGACAGATGGTAGTCTCCCGTCAAGGCCATCCAGCGTGTTCTTTAACGTGCACAGGGTATGGCTCTCCCACACACGGGGCCACGGCTTAACGTCCCATCCGACGGACGGCGACCTTTCCAAGCCCATCGATGTCCCCTACTGACCGTGGGCAGGGCCGGGAATTTTGCGGAGATAAATCTCAACGCTGACCCAGCTGGGACTCGAACCTGGGAACTACAAATTACGAGTCTGGCGCGCTACCGACTGAGCCATCCCCGCCCCTAATGCTTGTAGTGGCCAAGCAGCCGTTCAGATTAACTTTCGGCTGATTGGAGGAAATCCAAAGAACATGTAGGGAGCTGAATCATTCTGATTTTCAGCGCAGCGAACGCGCCCACAGAATCGATTGCATCCCCAGCACGTAATTGTATGTCATTGTAAATAAACTGTGTCGTCCATCCGCTACTCTCGTGCTTGAATTGTTGGTCATTTTTCTACACATCACTTAACGGAGCAAGTCTGAGGAATATATCAGTATAGGCGTAACTACCCGTGAACCTATGTTTTCATCTAGGAAATGGTGAATGTAATTAAGGGGCTAATTGATCTCCTCTACTAATGTGTATTCGTTTATGCCCGTCCATCATAACACGACATTTGGCACAGTTGCGACCGGATTACCGTTCGTGTGCAGAAGAAAATTTTCGTTGTGCTAAAAGACAACGTAAGAAAATTTCCGCTGTGCTAAAGAAGAAAAAGTGCAATAAATTAGAAGAGATTTTTGTGATTGTATGAAAGTGAGGAAGCTGAAAGTAGTGCAGTAGGCTTAGCGATGACCAATTCAGTGTTCTACAGAGTGAAATTTCCACAAGTTCTACCGTCATTGAGAGCTTCGTTGAGTGTGAGTGTGCCAAGGTTCGTCACTGTGGAAAGTGGTTCCTCGTTGTGGAAGGAGACTCCAGTTCCAGCAGACACCAATCTTCGTAGGAGTGAGAAGTCTGTGGTTTTTCTGCTGTTTTCTTTTATTATTTTTCAATTTTGTACGAGTTTTGAGTTGCCAATGATGCTTAGGATTCGTGATAAACCCAAGGGTTGAACTGAGCAGGGCGGGAGTGTTTATTTAACCAAACACACTGAGGCTGGGCAAAGTGAGGAAGTTAGCAAAATTAGATTGTTAGCGATTTTGGGACAGAACAGGGTGCTAACGGATGTGGTTCCAATGCGGTCGAATTGAATGATTCAGGCCTGAAATCGGTCTCAGAGATGGAATATGAAATGATGAAATGGCGAAGGGAGAAAGAGGAAAAGGATAGGGAAGAAAGAAGATTAAAAATGGAATATAGAAGAAAGAAAGAAGAAAGAGATAGGGAAAAGGAAGAGATAGGGAAGAAAGAAGGAAGAAAGAAGGAAGAGATAGAGAAGAAAGAAGGAAGAAAGAAGGAAGAGATAGAGAAGAAAGAAGGAAGAGATAGGGAAGAAAGAAGGGAGAGATAGGGAAGAAAGAAGCAAGAGATAGGGAAGAAAGAAGGAAGAGATAGGGAAGAAAGAAGGAAGAGATAGAGAAGAAAGAAGGAAGAGATAGAGAAGAAAGAAGGAAGAGATAGGGAAGAAAGAAGGAAGAGATAGGGAAGAAAGAAGGAAGAGATAGAGAAGAAAGAAGGAAGAGATAGGGAAGAAAGAAGGAAGAGATAGGGAAGAAAGAAGGAAGAGATAGAGAAGAAAGAAGGAAGTGATAGGGAAGAAAGAAGGAAGAGATAGGGAAGAAAGAAGGAAGAGATAGAGAAGAAAGAAGGAAGAGATAGAGAAGAAAGAAGGAAGAGATAGAGAAGAAAGAAGGAAGAGATAGGGAAGAAAGAAGGAAGAGATAGGGAAGAAAGAAGGAAGAGATAGGGAAGAAAGAAGGAAGAGATAGAGAAGAAAGAAGGAAGAGATAGAGAAGAAAGAAGGAAGAGATAGGGAAGAAAGAAGGAAGAGATAGGGAAGAAAGAAGGAAGAGATTGGGAAGAAAGAAGGAAGAGATTGGGAAGAAAGAAGGAAGAGATTGGGAAGAAAGAAGGAAGAGATAGGGGAGAAAGAAGGAAGAGATAGGGAAGAAAGAAGGAAGCGATAGGGAAGAAAGAAGGAATCGATATGGAAGAAAGAAGGAAGAGATAGGGAAGAAAGAAGGAAGAGATAGGGAAGAAAGAAAGAAGAGATAGGGAAGAAAGAAGGAAGAGATAGGGAAGAAAGCAGGAATCGATAGGGAAGAAAGCAGGAATCGATAGGGAAGAAAGAAGGAAGAGATAGGGAAGAAAGAAGGAAGCGATAGGAAAGAAAGAAGGAAGAGATAGGGAAGAAAGAAGGAAGAGATAGGGAAGAAAGAAGGAAGAGATAGAGAAGAAAGAAGGAAGAGATAGGGAAGAAAGAAGGACGAGATAGGGAAGAAAGAAGGAAGAGATAGGGAAGAAAGAAGGAAGAGATAGAGAAGAAAGAAGGAAGAGATAGAGAAGAAAGAAGGAAGAGATAGGGAAGAAAGAAGGAAGAGATAGAGAAGAAAGAAGGAAGAGATAGGGAAGAAAGAAGGAAGAGATAGGGAAGAAAGAAGGAAGAGATAGGGAAGAAAGAAAGAAGAGATAGGGAAGAAAGAAGGAAGCGATAGGGAAGAAAGAAGGAAGCGATAGGGAAGAAAGAAGGAAGAGATAGGGAAGAAAGAAGGAAGAGATAGGGAAGAAAGAAGGAAGAGATAGGGAAGAAAGAAGGAAGAGATAGGGGAGAAAGAAGGAAGAGATAGAGAAGAAAGAAGGAAGAGATAGGGAAGAAAGAAAGAAGAGATAGGGAAGAAAGAAGGAATCGATAGGGAAGAAAGAAGGAAGAGATAGGGAAGAAAGAAGGAAGAGATAGGGAAGAAAGAAGAAAGAGATAGGGAAGAAAGAAGGAAGCGATAGAGAAGAAAGAAGGAAGAGATAGAGAAGAAAGAAGGAAGAGATAGGGAAGAAAGAAAGAAGAGATAGGGAAGAAAGAAGGAAGAGATAGGGAAGAAAGAAGGAAGAGATAGAGAAGAAAGAAGGAAGAGATAGAGAAGAAAGAAGGAAGAGATAGAGAAGAAAGAGATAGGGAAGAAAGAAGGAAGAGATAGGGAAGAAAGAAGGAAGAGATAGAGAAGAAAGAAGGAAGAGATAGAGAAGAAAGAAGGAAGAGATAGAGAAGAAAGAAGGAAGAGATAGGAAAGAAAGAAGGAAGAGATAGGGAAGAAAGAAGGAAGAGATAGGGAAGAAAGAAGGAAGAGATAGAGAAGAAAGAAGGAAGAGATAGAGAAGAAAGAAGGAAGAGATAGAGAAGAAAGAAGGAAGAGATAGAGAAGAAAGAGATAGGGAAGAAAGAAGGAAGAGATAGGGAAGAAAGAAGGAAGAGATAGAGAAGAAAGAAGGAAGAGATAGAGAAGAAAGAAGGAAGAGATAGAGAAGAAAGAAGGAAGAGATAGAGAAGAAAGAAGGAAGAGATAGGGAAGAAAGAAGGAAGAGATAGGAAAGAAAGAAGGAAGAGATAGAGAAGAAAGAAGGAAGAGATAGGGAAGAAAGAAGGAAGAGATAGGAAAGAAAGAAGGAAGAGATAGAGAAGAAAGAGATAGGGAAGAAAGAAGGAAGAGATAGAGAAGAAAGAAGGAAGAGATAGAGAAGAAAGAAGGAAGAGATAGGGAAGAAAGAAGGAAGAGATAGGGAAGAAAGAAGGAAGAGATAGGGAAGAAAGAAGGAAGAGATAGGGAAGAAAGAAGGAAGCGATAGGGAAGAAAGAAGGAAGAGATAGGGAAGAAAGAAGGAAGAGATAGGGAAGAAAGAAGAAAGAGATAGGGAAGAAAGAAGGAAGCGATAGGGAAGAAAGAAGGAAGAGATAGGGAAGAAAGAAGGAAGAGATAGGGAATAAAGAAGGAAGAGATAGGGAAGAAAGAAGGAAGAGATAGGGAAGAAAGAAGGAAGAGATAGGGAAGAAAGAAGAAAGAGATAGGGAAGAAAGAAGAAAGAGATAGGGAAGAAAGAAGGAAGCGATAGGGAAGAAAGAAGGAAGAGATAGGGAAGAAAGAAGGAAGAGATAGGGAAGAAAGAAGGAAGAGATAGAGAAGAAAGAAGGAAGAGATAGGGAAGAAAGAAGGAAGAGATAGAGAAGAAAGAAGGAAGAGATAGGGAAGAAAGAAGGAAGAGATAGGGAAGAAAGAAAGAAGAGATAGAGAAGAAAGAAGGAAGAGATAGAGAAGAAGGAAAGAAAAGATAGGGAAGAGAGAAGAGTGAAAAGAGGAAGAGATAAGGAAATAGAACTTAGGCAAATAGATATAGAAGAAAGAAGATTAGGTATAGATAGGACAAATAATAGTAGCTGAGGAAGTCAAAGTTCAGTGGATTCAGGAGATCTAAAATCAAAAAGGCGTCAGAAGATTATAAACCCTAATAACTATCCCTTGCCGAAAAAACCGGAGGAATTACCAGCTTATTTAGAGACAACAGAGAAATTGTTTAAACAGTACGACATAAAGGATGACTTGCAAGGAATGTTAGTACATCCTTTGCTAGAGGAGAGAGCACGAAATATTTTTACTCTGGAGTGACGAAGAAATTCAAGACTATGAAAAAATAAAATCTGCCGTGTTAAAAATTAGCCAATTGTACTCCATTGGAGTGCAAAAGGAAATTCGATTCTATGTTTAAGTTCTCTATGGAAACCTGGACTCAATTTTCATCTCGAATGAAAAATCACTTTAATTATTATCTGAAGAGTCGGGAAGTAGATGATTTCTAGAAATTAAAATATTTAATATTAGCAGACAAAATTAAAAACCTATTACCACCAGATGCGAAAAATCATACCATGTTGCAAGAGAATGGGTCGTGGAAAATTGGGTTGTTTTACCTCTGAGCGGCACTTTTTTGCATACCATGGGCTAAATGGCCAGGTCACATGGACCCAGAAGGCTCAGAGAAGGTTGGGGGACGGGACCCACTGGAACAGCTGTTGGGAGACAGATGGTAGCCTCCCGTCAAGGCCATCCAGCGTGTTCTTTAACGTGCACAAGGTATGACTCTCCCGCACACGGGGCCACGGCTTAACGTCCCATCCGACGACATTTCACTGATTACCCAGTAAAATGTTTATAATTTTATAAGATTTGTTAAATTATCTCATTTTGTGTGTTTATCGATATATGTAATTTATGAATACAAACTTTAATGTATATATATATTATTTTATTCCCATTGTTATACTATAACTATAGTTTTATCTATCTATCAAGGGTAAACCAATTACCATGTACCATTACACATATACCAGTTACATGCAAATTTACAGGGGGTACGTGAAGCTTACAAGGTTGAGAACCACTGCTCTAGATGATAAGTGTGAAATTATTGTATAATGTATCTGACAGGGAGAAAGATCATAGCAAGAGTTTCAATATCAGAGAAAAAGAAATAGAGTATAGCAATTTGCATGAGAGCAGAGTAAATAAGAGTAGATAGTGATAAAATTAAATGTGAGAAAAATGAGGATAATATAGATTTAGATAGTGAGTTACCTAGTAGTTGGGGCGGGGGTGGCTCAGTCGGTAGCGCGCCAGGCTCGTAATCTGTACTTCCCATGTTCGATTCCAAACTGGGTCAGTGTTCAGATTTATCTCCGCAAAATTCCCCGCCCTGCCCACGGTCAGTAGGGGACACCGATGGGCTTGGAAAGGTCGCCGTCCGTCGGATGGGACGTTAAGCCGTGGCCCCGTGTGCGGGAGAGCCATACCCTGTGCACGTTAAAGAACACGCTGGATGGCCTTGACGGGAGGCTACCATCTGTCTCCCAACAGCTGTTCCAGTGGCTCCCCTCCCCAAACCTTCTCTGAGCCTTCGGGGTCCATGTGACCTGACCATTTAGCCCATGGTGTGCAAAAAAGTGCCGTTCAGAGGTAAAACAACAACCCAACTGAAAGGGAGGATTCTTGAGGCGTCATCGGTACAGGACTTTGAGTGAAGGTCAAATGCGGAAGACAGGCTGGAGCGTCTCTGACCGATCTAGGTTGTCTCTATCCAAAAATCTGTGTGAACCAGGTAATAGGCAAGGATTAAATATCCTCTCGCCGAGTTTTGAGGTCGATAAAGCGATTTCTGTAAAGCGCAGATTTCCACCTCATTGTATGTATGAATGCTCTGTCGTTAAGAAAACTCCTGGGGATGTTGGTAATTAAGTTTGGGATTGCAATGAAAAGGGTAGAGATGGAAACTCAACAGCGTGTGAAAACGAAAATTGATGTAATCAACCCACCCACTGGTGGGGAGATGCTCTTTTACAAAAAAAAAAGTCATCAAGTTTGTAGACACTCAAAGAAAGTGAACTACAGTCCATTACTTCTGAGTGATAGCGACATTTGCTGCACTCCAAGTAAATTAGTCGTCCCGTGGTCGAGTGGTTAGCACGCTTGGCTACTGATCTACGGGACCTGGGTTCGAGCCCCGGGTAAGGCATGGATGTGTGTGTCGTTTTTCTGCTGAGGTTCTGCCATCCTCTCAGACCTTCTACTATGGCATATAAACTGGCAGGCTCCTGTCAGACCTCTGTGGCAAGCAGCTGCTTGAGGGGGTATTTATTATATTTATTTTTTTAAGTAAATTAACTGTATACTCCTTTAAGCAGCATACTGTGCAGAGAGAGACTCTGTTGGTTTGGCCATGTTGCCCGTATGAATAATTATAGATAGGCGAATAGGGTTATGAACAGTGTGCCTAAAGGCCTCAGAAAGAAGGGGAGACCTAGGATGCGGTGGGCAGACAATGTCAAACAGGACCTTGTTAGAATTGGTGTGCAGTGGCCAGATGCAGTAGATGTAGCTCAGGATAGACTTGCTTGGAGAACTAAATTGCACGGTCTGGTTGGACCTCCGTAGCCCATGGCTGCTTGAGGATGATGATGATGACTCTTTGGATGAGAATCATCAGACAAGCTGAGTTTCATTGACATTAGAGTGACAAAAGCATAGTTTTACTGTCTTTTGATAGCCAGTAAAACCTTTTTTAATGGGGGACGTGTAATGTCCCTCTAATTTATTTATTATTTTATTTTTGTTTTCGATAAAGCCATTTCTCTAAAGTAAGTTATGATTCTGTAAGTAGAGTTGTATATACATATATCTGTGTTAAGTGTATTTTTGGAAGTGCTGAGATGTGGATGTGACTCATGAGTTGTTATTCGGGTCTGAGGTAGCTAGCTGCAGATGCTCACAGCTGCAGCTAAAAAACGGAAGTCAGAAAAGAACAAAACGTTTTTATGACTTCCGGGAGGCTCTACTGTGAGTGAGGGAGAGGGTTGGGTTGTTTTACCTCTGAGCGGCACTTTTTTGCACACCATGGGCTAAATGGCCAGGTCACATGGACCCCGAAGGCTCAGAGAAGGTTGGGGGAGGGGACCCACTGGAACAGCTGTTGGGAGACAGATGGTAGCCTCCCGTCAAGGCCATCCAGCGTGTTCTTTAACGTGCACAGGGTATGTCTCTCCCGCACACGGGGCGACGGCTTAACGTCCCATCCGACGGACGGCGGCCTTTCCAAGCCCATCGGTGTCCCCTACTGACCGTGGGCAGGGCGGGGAATTTTGCAGAGATAAATCTCAACGCTGACCTAGCTGGGACTCGAACCTGGGAACTACAGATTACGAGCCTGGCGCGCTACCGACTGAGCCACCCCCGCCCCAAGTGAGGGAGAGAAGAGCGTTAACAATGGAAGAGCAGTCTCAGCGTCGCTGTCAAACTGGAGAGACGTTTGATGTGCGTCAAGGGAACACCACTCTTTTTCAAAAATCAAATCCTTAAGGAGAGGATTCGGTGCTCTGTGAACCAAGGTACGACTCTGTGGAACCAGGTAATAGGCAAGTATTAAATATCCTCTCACTGAGTTTTGAGGTCGGTAAAGTGATTTCTATAATGTGCTGATTTCCGCCTCATTGTATGAATGCTTGAAGTAGCAAAGCAGTGTTCAAATTAAATTCTGGCTGATTGGATGAAATCCAAAAAACTTCTAGGGAGTCAAAATCATTCTGATCTTCAGCGCAATGAAAAACCACGGAATCGAGCATATCCCCAGCACATAAATATAAAAAAAAATAAAAATAAATACCCCTCAAGCAGCTGCTTGCCACAGAGGTCTGACAGGAGCCTGTCAGTTTATATGCCAGAGTAGAAGGTCTGTACTATTTGTTGCCAGATGTTCAGCAACCACGGCAATCCCCGGTTCCGTCTCACGACACTACCAAGTTAAAGGAAAGCCGCCACTATCTAGAGTCAGGGACAAGAATACACCATACAGATGTATCTCATCTCCGACCTCACACGGCAGCAGTCCTATAAATGGAAAGCTAACCACCGGTAGAAACCTAAAATTTAATCTGTTCCCTGGTTAGCCATGAACAAGGATATGTAGATCCAAGTTCGCTCGGCACCCGGGGTGGAGACTCTTAGTGAGGCCCAGACTTTTGAAAAGGCTCGTGCCTACTAGGGGACCAAATATGTTCGGCCGTGCCCTTGAACTTGCTCCACGGAACACCTGGTTGAGGTCTTGACACCGTCCAACCTGGCTAGCTAAACCGGTCGGCGATGTCTTCGACCTCGGTTGGTCTTGGCTTTGTCCAACCGGGGACCCAATCCGGTCAGCAAAGCCTTCGACCGGTTGCTGGACCCGAAGCCCCCCCTCCACCACGTCAAGGTGGTCCCCTATCGGAGGAGGGAGTAGAAGGTCTGTGAGGATGGCAGGACCTCAGCAGAAAACAACACGAACATCCATGCCTTAACCCGGGGCTCGAACCTAGGTCCCTTAGATCGGTAGCCAAGCGCGCTAACCACTCGACCACGGGAAACTGTGTCGTCAATCCACTTCTATCGTGTTTGAATTGTTGATGATCTTTCCACACGTCCCTTAGCACAGCAAGTCTGATGCATATGTCGGTACGGAATTAACAACCAGCGAACCTGTGATTTCACCTCGGTAATGGTGAATGTAATTAAGAGGCTAATTGGTCTCTATTAAGTGGATTCTTTTATGCTCCCATCCCCCACAACACGACAAGGTGAACAAAGATTCCTGCGTTTTTTACCCTTTTACTCCACCCCCAATTACGATTTATGGAATTTGTTCTGCCTCACCCCCATTTATGTCCATTATTATCACACGCAATTACATTTTGTAACAACAATAATTATAATCAAATAGACTGAACAATACAGTAATTTGTTTTAAATGCAATGTAGGTGTAGTGCAGTTAAAAAAACGTACAAAATCGTGGAATAAAAGTTTCTCTCCACCTCCTTTTTTCTCTTTTCTAAATTGCAATTTTTTGCTTTTCCTCACAGATGTTGTTATTCCCAAAGAGGTCGTACAATACAGTCTGAATACCCTTGGCGTAACTTATAAGAAATTTAAGGACATGACTATACAAGCACTTTACTCGCTAGTTTACTAATTTATATTGATGACCTTCACTTACCAGCGAATTTTAATCTTGAGAGACTATGGTTAAGCACCCACATATTCAGTAGATCCCAGAGAAAGAAATCAGTTGCAAAACCTATCTTTTCTTTTCGACGCCCTTTATAATACCCAATACTTTGTCCCATTATGTTGATTACAATGGGTTGTTGGATTGTTTTACCTCTGAGCGGCACTTTTTTGCACACCATGGGCTAAATGGCCAGGTCACATGGACCCCGAAGGCTCAGAGAAGGTTGGGGGAGGGGAGCCACTGGAACAGCTGTTGGGAGACAGATGGTAGCCTCCCGTCAAGACCATTCAGCGTGTTCTTTAACGTTGGGTTATTTTACCTCTGAGCGGCACTTTTTTGCACTCCATGGGCTAAATGGCCAGGTCACATGGACCCCGAAGGCTCAAAGAAGGTTGGGGGAGGGGACCCACTGGAACAGCTGTTGGGAGACAGATGGTAGCCTCCCGTCAAGGCCATCCAGCGTGTTCTTTAACGTGCACAGGGTATGGCTCTCCCGCACACGGGGCCACGGCTTAATGTCCCATCCGACGGACGGCGGCCTTTCCAAGCCCATCGGTGTCCCTTACTGACCGTGGGCAGGGCGGGAAATTTTGCGGAGATAAATCTCAACGCTGACCCAGCTGGGACTCGAACCTGGGAACTACAGATTACGAGCCTGGCGCGCTACCGACTGAGCCACCCCCGCCCCATGATTACAATGGAAATCCGCTCAGGGTTCTCAAAATGTCACTGAATAAAGGCGGCAAACAAATAACGATCTTATTAAGGCAAAAAAAGCAGGCAAAAAAACTTGCAAAATCGTGGAATTAAAGTTTCGCTCTACCTCCTTTTTTCTCTTTTTTTAAATTCTTTGATTATCTACAGACTTGATGACCTTTATTGTTCGAATAGAGCATCTACCGACTAGTGCAGTGTCTCGCAAACTTTTTTACTCTGCGGCACACTGAATCTAATTTTCTTTTTACGCGGCACACCTAAAAAGGAATAAAAGCGAACTATATAATCGTCATTATATTTGCGCTTTGTTGAAGTCATGAGCCTGGTTTTGCTTGAAAAGTTGCTCTCGTTCTTTAATTCATAACTCTGTGTTTGTTTTAAATATTTGTCCATTCTATGGCTTGAAATAATCAAAAATTAATACCAAAATTTGGAAAAAGCTTGATAAATACTTACAAGATCCCAGTTGATAAAATCTGAAAGATTTTTATTAAAGCACGTCGATGATACAAGTCAAGTCAAAATGAAATCTTTCGAATATCTAATGTCAATTTGAAAATCTCTCGCGGCACATTACTGTGCCGCGGCACACAGTTTGCTAGACACTGCACTAGTGGGTGGGTGGATTACATCCCTTTTTATTTTCACATGCTTTTGAGTTTTTCACACCCCTTTCATTGAAACGACAAATTTACGCCATTTTCCAACAAAAAGTGACAACATACCTGCCTGTTTCTAACAACACCTGTCGTATGTTGTCACAGCTTTTGTTCACAATCGAAGTGTTTGTTCAAAGAATCATGAATGATTATATGCTCAAACTATCCAGAGAAATTTTCTGTTACGTTAACGTTGTTTTATAATATCAGTGTCTTTTTTCCCATCACCAGGCCAACGATTGAATTTTTTTACTAGTTTGCAATTTATTAGATTATACACTTTAGCATCATTATTTTCTTTTCTATTGCAAAATAAATTACCTTACAAAGCTCAGAATAGGATGGGTAAATGAGATAAACTGAGTAGTTCTTAGTGGCAGAGGAAACCTTAGAGATGATGACATTCCTTCGTCTTTAATATACATTGTCACTTCATCAAAAGGGGCGGGGTGACTCAGTCGGTAGCGCGCCAGCCTCGTAATCTGTACTTCCAAGGTTCAAGTCCCAACTGTGTCAGCGTTGAGATTTATCTCCGCAAAATTCCCCGCCCTGCCCACGGTCAGTAGGGGACACCGATGGGCTTGGAAAGGCCGCCGTCCGTCGGATGGGACGTTAAGCCGTGGCCCTGTATGCGGGAGAGCCATACCCTGTGCACGTTAAACAACACGCTGGATGGCCTTGACGGGAGGCTACCATCTGTCTTCCAACAGCTGTTCCAGTGGGTCCCCTCCCCCAACCTTCTCTGAGCCTTCGGGGTCCATGTGACCTGGCCATTTAGCCCATGGTGTGCAAAAAAGTGCCGCTCAGAGGTAAAACAACCCAACTCATCAAAAGGAAACACAGTTTCTCATCCCCTGCAATCAAATGAGATATTGACAAATGCGTAATTGAATCTTGTCTTAACGAGAGAAGGAGGAGGCAGTAGCGCGCACTGGATAGTAGAACAAGCGGACATTAAAATATATATAGCCTATAGTTCATTTGACAACTATAGTTTCTACCGAAATTCCCTAAAAGGGTAATTATGAGGAAATAACTCTTATTTAAATCTACTATCTCCGCTGTTGTATTCTGATAATACTGGGCATAGGGGGAAAATTGTGTCTCGTATAGAGTGGTATTCGAACCCATGTTTTAAAGAGCTCCTGGGTTTCGTATTACTCCCAACACGATACAATTTTTCCACTGTATTCAGCATTAGCAGAATTCAATATCGAAGATAGTAGCTTCAAATATGCCTAATGATAGCTGTGAATGCAGAAAAAGCGGGCAATTACTCTTATACGAAACCTTTTAATAAAGTTATTGCTTTTGCTCAAGTACGGATTCGATGTTCGTCTTTCAAAGAAAATTTCTGGGACGATTTCTTCTTCTTCTTAGTGTTCTTTTTTTACTATGGTTCAATGTGTTAAGTAAAGAAACATCCCACGAGAAGTGTTCCATTCCATAAATTAAATACATTGGTAAAATTTTCTGTGGTTAGGTTTTTCAACTTTTTTAACTTGTATAGCAATATCCTCGATTTGTTAACGTCTTTACAAAATTTCAAATCACATTGCATGATGTTATTTTGTTCTTGATTTTATTTCTTATTGTCTGTGTTTATGTAAGTGTGTTGTATATGTTGTTTCAAAATGTGGGTTGGGTTGTTTTACCTCTGAGCGGCACTTTTTTGCACACCATGGGCTAAATGGCCAGGTCACATGGACCCCGAAGGCTCAGAGAAGGTTGGGGGAGGGGACCCACTGGAACAGCTGTTGGGAGACTGATGGTAGCCTCCCGTCAAGGCCATCCAGCGTGTTCTTTAACGTGCACAGAATATTGCTCTCCCGCACACGGGGTCACGGCTTAACGTCCCATCCTACGGACGGCGGCCTTTCCAAGCCCATCGGTGTCCCCTACTGACCATGGGCTGGGCGGGGAATTTTGCGAAGATAAATCTCAACGCTGACCCAGCTGGGACTCGAACCTGGGAATTACAGATTACGAGCCTGGCGCGCTACCGACTAAGCCACCCCCGCCCCATTTCAAAATGTGGTATATGCCCTTTTCTGTACTGATTTGTGTATGTATCTTTATATGTACTAATGTTGAATTATTTTCTTTGTATGTGTCCACCGTTATTGAATCATTGATCTGTTGTGACACATTAAGTAAATAAATTGAAGAAAAAAATAATCATTTGAAATTCATACATGGTCATGATTAAAGCTATTTATATTTGAGGATTTTTTTTCTAAATATTTTGATTATTATAATGGATTGTTGGATTGTTTTACCTCTGAGCGGCACTTTTTTGCACACCATGGGCTAAATGGCCAGGCCACAAGGGCCCCGAAGGCTCAGAGAAGGTTGGGGGAGGGGACCCACTGGAACAGCTGTTGGGAGACAGATGGTAGCCTCCCGTCAAGGCCATCCAGCGTGTTCTTTAACGTGCACAGGGTATGGCTCTCCCGCACACGGGGCCACGGCTTAACGTCCATCCGAAGGACGGCGGTCTTTTCAAGCCCATCGGTATTCCCTACTGACCGTGGGCAGGGCGGGGAAATTTTGCGGAGATAAATCTTAACGCTGACCCAGCTGGGACTCGAACCTGGGAACTGCAGATTACGAGCCTGGCGCGCTACCGACTGAGCCACCCCGATTATTATAATGAGTGAGTCGCGTTCTGGTACAGAGGGAAAGTCCAGATAAAGGAGAATCTCGATAAGACACTAGACAACTAATCAAACGAAATAGTAATATGTGTAAACAGTAGTAATGTAGCAAAACACCAATTAGATTAAACAATTACCCCTAGGACTTGCCGATGTTATAATAATAATAATAATTTATTTCCATACTCATTTACAGAAGTATTACACGCAAAAATCTGCCATCAAATTTGGATGGAAACTGCAAAAGGAAATAAAATAAACGATTAAAAATAAAAAAAAATAAATAACTGACAGAAACATACACTTAACAAGTATCTCTGTGTAATCTATGAGTTACAAAACAACTCTTATGGATTATTAGTAAATGCCAGATTTGTAAGTAATGATTTATTAGATTAGATTATTATATTTGATACTTTTATACTTGATTATATACAGGGTGAATCTGAAAAAGTGGGCAAAACTTTACGGGGTGGTAGAACGCAGCTATACGAGCAATATTCGTCATAGAATGTATGGGCGGAACGCAAACGGCGAGCCGCTAGGTGGCGTTGGAATTGACGTTGGAATTGACGTTGGAACATTCTACGGCACTTCTACCGTAGATTGCCGAGAGGATGGCTGGTTATACTAACCACGAAATGGCGGATATGCACTTTGTGTACGGTGCGGCGGACGGGAATGCAAGTGAGGCACAGAGACATTACCGCGACCGGTTTCCGATGAGATGCACTCCAGATCGAAAAACCTTCGAGCGTTTGCATCGGCGGCTGTGTGAAACGGAATCCTTCCCCGTGCCTCACTTGCATTTCCGTTCGCCGCACCGTACACAAAGTGCATATCCGCCATTTCGTGGTTAGTATAACCAGCCATCCTCTCGGCAATCCACGGTAGAAATGCCGTTGGGTGCGAGGACCGACCCTTTTATACCATTTCCAACGCCACCTAGCGGCTCGCCGTTTGCGTTCCGCCCATACTTTCTATGACGAATATTGCTCGTATAGCTGCGTTCTACCACCCCGTAAAGTTTTGCCCACTTTTTCAGATTCACCCTGTATATACATAGATATAGATTTATTAGTAAATACCAGATTGGAAATTGACTCAGAATCATCAAAAAATGGCCTGGGATAATAAGATCAGTTTTTTTTTGTTTACATTTTCTTTGGAGACTGACATTTTTAAATGAAAACGATAGCGCCTTTGTTTAGCGGGAAGACAGATAGTTCTTACCATCTGGAAAAATGTTCGCAACTATTTGAAACTTGTCTCAAATATCTAGATTTTTATATCGTAGAATGTGTAACTTGAATTAATAAAGCATACCGTGGCCGAGTGGTTAGTGCGCTTGGCTACTGATCTACGGGACCTGGGTTCGAGCCCCGGGTAAGGCATGGATGTATGTGTCGTTATTCTGCTGAGGTCTTGCCATCCTCTCAGACCTACTATGACATATAAACTGACAGGCTCCTGTCAGACCTCTGTGGCAAGCAGCTGCTTGATGGGGTATTTATTTTTTTTATTTATAAATTGTAAGCCTTACAGTCAATAAATACAGTTTTTTTTTTTAAGGTTAAATAAAGAAGGAATATATGAAATTGAATTATATATGTAAGGAATACATTAATTACCTGTTTCGCCTTTTCCATCGGGGCGGGGTGGCTCAGTCGGTAGCGCGCCAGGCTCGTAATCTGTAGTTCCCAGGTTCGAGTCCCAGCTGGGTCAGCGTTGAGATTTATCTCCGCAAAATTCCCCGCCCTGCCCACGGTCAGTAGGGAACACCGATGGGCTTGGAAAGACCGCCGTCCGTCGGATGGGACGTTAAGCCCTGGCCCCGTGTGCGGGAGAGCCATACCCTGTGCACGTTAAAGAACCCGCTGGATGGCCTTGACGGGAGGCTATCATCTGTCTCCCAACAGCTGTTCCAGTGGGTCCCCTCCCCCAACCTTCTCTGAGCCTTCGGGGGCCCTTGTGGCCTGGCCATTTAGTCCATGGTGTGCAAAAAAATTGCCGCTCAGAGGTAAAACAATCCAATCCAAAAGCCTTTTCCATCTAATATTTTGTGCAATTCTACCGACATCTAAACGAGTACATGTAAGAACTACGCATCCAGAGTGCATTTCTAAATACTCCCGTTGTGATGACAGTCATTATGCTGTAAAAATATTTTTTTTTCAGCAGTTTAAACAAAACCGATTGCTAAAATATTTCATTTTGAATGCAATTTGAATTTTTTGCTTTGGCAATTCCATTTTGAGAAAGAAAATGATTTCTGTTCATGACAGAATCAATAACACGTATTTCTACAGAGTGTATCATACGTGTGTCCTATATAGAGTTTTATTTTAATCCTAGCTAGGGTAAGTATCTACGCCTGATTTGTTTTGATACCTTCAATTCTAAAATGGAACCGTTATGATTCCGGCGAGGTACATTTTACGGTGCATTCGAACGTGCTACAGTCAATGTATTTTCTAAAGTTTCTGAAATACTAAATCGGTGAAGCAAATGGGGTTTTGTGCGAACGCATTTCCTCTATAGCCGTGGACAAAAGTACAGTTATCCTCGAGTCTTATTTTCTTTTCACTAAATTAACCATAATTAACTCAGGTTTTGCAACAGAATCAGGAATTTTCCATTTTGTAATAATTAAAAAAATTGGCAACTCATCAGTTTCACTTTTAAATCTAAGTTTCATCAGATTTCAACTGAATTTAGCAAAACGATAAGTAAATATAAACCAAAGTTGTGTATAAACTTTTTTCCAGCTTATAGCACATGGACCAGAATCTTGTATTGCAGTCATTCCATGATTATTCCATGGTATAATGCTTAAAGCCACTAACAGAGGAGGGTGGCTCAGTCGGTACCGCGCCAGGCTCGTAATCTATAGTTCCCAGGTTCGAGTCCCAGCTGGGTCAGCGTTGAGATTTATCTCCGCAAAATTTCCCGCCCTGCCCACGGTCAGTAGAGGAACCGATGGGATTGGAAAGGCCGCCGTCCGTCGGATGGGACGTTAAGCCGTGGCCCCGTGTGCGGGAGAGCCATACCCTGTGCACGTTAAAGAACACGCTGGATGGCCTTGACGGGAGGTTACCATCTGTCTCTCAACAGCTGTTCCAGTGGGTCCCCAACCTTCTCTGAGCCTTCGGGGTCCATGTGACCTGGCCATTTAGCCCATAGTGTGAAAAAAAGTGCCTCTCAGAGGTAAAACAATCCAACTAACAGAGGATGATTGTTCGACGGCCGGTAGCTCAGCGGTCAGAGCATGGGTCAAAAGATTTTTCCTTCCAAGAACATTTTGGAGGCACCTGAAAAATGTTTTCACAATACGACTTAAAAATTGAAACATCTCATAGCTTTCCATTTTCCAGTTATTTGTATACTTGAATAAAATGGTGAAAATTGTTAATAATCACATTAATTTAGTATGGCACTTTTGCAATTAATATCCTTCTTAGATTTGTGTCCAACTGAAACAAAGTTCAGTATTTGTTTAAATATATCGCCAATGTCTACGAAACACTGCCGCATCCTGCATATTCCCCTGACCTTGCTCTCACGTATTATCACCTCTTGCGGCATCTGAATCATTTCCTGGTGCATAGGGGCGTGGGTGGCTCAGTCGGTAGCGCGCCAGGCTCGTAATCTGTAGTTCCCAGGTTACAGTCCCAGCTGGGTCAGCGTTGAGATTTATCTCCGCAAAATTCCCCGCCCTGCACACGGTCAGTAGGGGACACCGATGGGCTTGGAAAGGCCGCCGTCTGTCGGATGGGACGTTAAGCTGTGGCCCCGTGTGTGGGAGAGCCATACCCTTTGCACGTTAAAGAACACGCTGGATGTCCTTGACCGGAGGCTACCATCTGTCTCCCAACAGCTGTTCCAGTGGGTCCCCTCCCCAACCTTCTCTGAGCCTTCGGGGTCCATGTGACCTGGCCATTTAACCCATGGTGTGCAAAAAAAGTGCCGCTCAGAGGTAAAACAACCCAACAACTCAATATTGATGAACAAACAGCAGACATGTAAATTTGCAACAAACTTGCTAAGATGTAAAAAGATAATTGAAACAGTTTTGCGACACAATGAAACGAACGGTAAAAAAGCAAGAACTAGGTTTCGTGAAAGGAATGAAATAAATAATTACAAATTTAGCAATCTAATTTCGTCACATCCGAAGAGTTTCAGAAACGTGGTACGATCTATACCAGTTGAAAGAAAGAGCAAGTGGAATTTCATCAAAGTGTTTGTTGAATCTTTTCCGGAAGGTGGAATAGTTAAAAGCTAAACGGCAGAGGGCGCTTCTTATCTTTGTAAACCAAAGAAAAAGCTCGAGATGTTTTCAAAGAAATTATCTCCTCGGCGTAAACAAGCTAAGCGTAACTAGAATAATAGCTGGCGACATTTTTCACAAACGGTAAAAAACATTAAAGAATGCGGAAATGTCTTATTAGCTGTCGACGAATCATGTGATGCGTTGGACACGGCTCAATT
Source organism: Ryuthela nishihirai (assembly GCA_038380435.1). Taxonomy (NCBI): domain Eukaryota; kingdom Metazoa; phylum Arthropoda; class Arachnida; order Araneae; family Heptathelidae; genus Ryuthela; species Ryuthela nishihirai. The sequence continues at coordinate 27,044,681 of JAWZYU010000022.1, forward strand.
AAGAACCTTTGTGTTATTTGAAAGAAAAAATTCTCAGGTTGAAGAATTTCTAATGAAAGGGAGAAGAAGATTTGTTGGGGAGAATCACATTTCCCCCCCGGAAAAGCAGCATACCTGCTAGGTCGAAAGATTGTATCAGTAACGATGTGTGTCGACAGCGATGCTTTCGACATCTAAAAAATTTCTAGACTGAAACCAATCACTAATTGTAGCTCTCGTTTCATCATTTAGACACGTATTTAAAAATGTTTTGTGTGCACTGAATTCTAGATTTGACGAAATGTATGAGTACAATCTTCAAGAAGTAAATTATTTTCTAGTCGAACTATATATATAATCAGCGGTAGACAATTAATGTTTTTTTTTTTGGCCTGTAACAGAGTTCAGTTGGGTTGTTTTACCTCTGAGCGGCACTTTTTTGCACACCATGGGCTAAATGGCCAGGTCACATGTACCCCGAAGGCTCAGAGAATGTTGGGGGAGGGGACCCACTGGAACAGCTGTTGAGAGACAGATGGTAGCCTCCCGTCAAGGCCATCCAGCGTGTTCTTTAACGTGCACAGGGTATGGCTCTCCCGCACATGGGGCCACGGCTTAGCGTCCCATCCGACGGACGGCGGCCTTTCCAAGCCCATCGGTGTCCCCTACTGACCGTGGGCAGGGCGGGGAATTTTGCGGAGATAAATCTCAACGCTGACGCAGCTGGGACTCGAACCTGGCGCGCTACCGATTGAGCCACCCCCGCCCCTCCTGTAACAGAAGAAGAGTAATTAGGCGCGGGCTGTATCCCTTATCAGCATAAAACTGATAAAACATCAAATAAATGTTACATTTCGAAACATTTATTCCGAATCATAGTTTATTACATCAGACACAGACAATTCACTTTCAAAATATTGTGCATCAAAATAAAGGGCGTCTGAAATTGTAAAACTAAAATAATTATTTATAGAGAAATTCTCTCAAGCAAAAAAGAAACTAGTCATTTTGACGTTTTTTGTTTCACATTGGCATATCTGCGCGTATGATTCGAGCTTGGTTGACTGAGGTAGATGACAACTGATCAGAGAAGCATATTGCATTTGCGTCTCGTAAATCAAATGCTAGGCAGAGAAGATGAGTTATGGGGAGGTTTTCGACCTGGTTATATGGGTCCCGGGTCGAGATCTTCTCAGACCATAACCCATTGAGCTACCTCAGAGCAGGGGCGGGGGTGGCTCAGTCGGTAGCGCGCCAGGCTCGTAATATGTAGTTCCCAGGTTCGAGTCCCAGATGGGTCAGCGTTGAGATTTAACTCCGCAAAATTCCCCGCCCTGCCTACGGTCAGTAGGGGACACCGATGGGCTTGGAAAGGCAGCCGTCCGTCGGATGGGACGTTAAGCCGTGGTCCCGTGTGCGGGAGAGCCATACCCTGTGCACGTTAAAGAACACGCTGGATGGCCTTGACGGGAGGCTACCATCTGTCTCCCAACAGCTGTTCCAGTGGGTCCCCTTCCCCAACCTTCTCTAAGCCTTCGGGGTCCATGTGACCTGGCCATTTAGCCCATGGTGTGCAAAAAAGTGCCGCTCAGAGGTAAAACAACCCAACCCAACCTCTGAGCAGCCTCATCAACAAGCAGTAAGTTGCAGCGCTGGGCATTGGCGATTGCACAGCATAATGCAAACGTGAATTGTAAGCGTGGGAGCACCCATTTCAATGTCGATGCGCTCTCGCGAGTGGAAATCCTGCCAGGCGGAACGAGTGGGGGACACCAGGGATGGGGGACATATTCATGTTGCATGCCGCAATGACGGACACTGAACAGACGCGGCGGAAGTTCCTGCTCAGGAAGTCCTGCATCGCCGTCGGTCATCAGCTGCAGTGAGGTTCACATGTAACTGAACATCATTAGTGCGCAGCTCTATCTGAGTGAAGAACTTTGTGTGATTCACGAGTGAAAAGAAAAAAAGTTTAAACTTTCACAAGGTTCATTGCAGACATTCACGAGTGATGCACAAGAACTGAAAGTTCATGAGCACAAAAAAAGAGGTTGTTGTGTTGTTTTACCTCTGAGCGGCACTTTTTTGCACACCATGGGCTAAATGGCCAGGTCACATGGACCCCTAAGGCTCAGAGAAGGTTGGGGGAGGGGACCCACTGGAACAGCTGTTGGGAGACAGATGGTAGCCTCCCGTCAAGGCCATCCAGCGTGTTCTTTAACGTGCACAGGGTATGGCTCTCCCACACACGGAGCCACGGCTTAACGTCCCATCCGACGGACGGCGGCCTTTCCAAGCCCATCGGTGTCCCCTATTGACCGTGGGCAAGGCGGGGAATTTTACGGAGATAAATCTCAACGCTGACCAGCTGGGACTCGAACCTGGGAACTACAGATTACGAGCCTGGCGCGCTACCGACTGAGCCACCCCCGCCCCCCAAAAAAGTGGACTTACGAACATTTGTTGGGTTGTTTTAATTCTGTACGGCACTTTTTTTGAACACCATGGGCAGGTCACATGAACCACGAAGGCTCAGAGAAGGTTGGGGGAGGGAACCCAATGAAACAGCTGTTGGGAGACAGATGGTAGCCTCCCGTCAAGGCCACCCAGCATGTTTTTTATCGTGCAGATGGTATGGCTCTCCCGCACACGGGGCTGCGGCTTAACGTCCTATCCGACGAACGGCAGCCTTTCCAAGTCCATCGGTGTCCCCTACTGATCGTGCGCAGGGCGGGGAATTTTGCGGAGATAAATCTCAACGCTGACCCAGCTGGGACTCGAACCTGGGAACTACAGATTGCAAGCCTGGAGCGCTACCGACTGAGCCACCCCCGTCCCACGAACATTTGCGGATTCCTTTTAAAATAATTAACAGATTTCTTCGCAGACTTTCGCTTTTGAGACTCGAACAGTAAAAATTATGAAGTTATGCCAGGATTAATTGCCAGGATTATGGACAGATGACTTCTGTCATTAATCCCAGACTAGAGAGGGGGTATAAGGGGTGAATTCCCATCCCCACTTTTCCTATCCACGGAAAACAAAGTAAAGCTTCTTGGCACAGTCGCTCCCACGATACTCGGAACCGGGCTGCCCGAGAAGGAGATGTCCGGCCGTTGATGTCGGAATGTATATATGGGGCGGGGGTGGCTCAGTCGGTAGCGCGCCAGGCTCGTAATCTGTAGTTCCCAGGTTCGATCCACAAAATTCCCCGCCCTGCCCACGGTCAGTAGGGGACACCGATAAGCTTGGAAAGGCCGCCGTCCGGCGGATGGGACGTTAAGCCGTGGCCCCGTGTGCGGGAGAGCCATACCCTGTGCACGTTAAAGAACACGCTGGATGGCCTTGACGGGAGCCTACCATCTGTCTCCCAACAGCTGTTCCAGTGGGTCCCCTCCCCCAACCTTCTCTGAGCCTTCGGGGTCCATGTGACCTGGCCATTTAGCCCATGGTGTGCAAAAAAGTGCCGCTCAGAGGTAAAACAACCCAACCCTGTAATTTCTAAAATATTTTTCTTTTATAAATCTGAGAAAAGATGAGAATTTAAAAAAACTTCAACAAAATTCGCTAAGCGTAAGTAATTTGGCAAGTGAAATCTAAAAACGTAATTACAAGAGAAATAATAATCCTTATATTAAAACCTTTACCAAATATACTTATTGTTAAGAAAATGATTTTGTTTTCCTGAAATTTAGGAAAAATTGTTTAGGGTGACTTATTATAACTCTTGTTATTTATTACTTACAGTCGCTCAAAAAAATATCCGAACACTGGTTGATTACAGAATTTAGAAAATATATCTGGCAACGATTTTTTTTTAGAAATTAGTGATCTGGCAACCTTCGTGTCTCGTGACACGAAGGTTGCCAGATCACTAATTTCTATACAAATCGTTGCCAGATATTTTTTTCTGAATTCTGTAATCAACCAGTGTTCGGATACTTTTTCGAGCGACTGTACCATACCAATTTCATCTTTTTACCACACATCTAACAATATTGTATTTTGCGCGCTCTGAAATCTAGATTTGGCGAAATATGGATTCTCCAATGGACCAGGACCTAGAAGAACGTTTTTTTTTTTTCAATAAAAATAATGTTTATTATGCAGTTCAAAAAATTTATTTTAAATTTTTATTTTTATTAAATGATACCGAAAATTCATTTTTTTTTTTGTATTGTAGTTGCATATTAACGAATCATTCGTAACTAAAGTGTTGTTGGCTCTTGAAAAATCCCGAGTTTGCATTAGCCGCCTTGCGTTGTTGTTGGGTTGTTTTACCTCTGAGCGGCATTTTTTTTGCACACCATGGGCTAAATGGCCAGGTCACATGGACCCAGAAGGCTCAGAGAAGGTTGGGGGAGGAGACCCACTGGAATAGCTGTTGGGAGACAGATGGTAGCCTCCCGTCAGGGCCATCCAGCGTGTTCTTTAACGTGCACATGGTATGGCTCTCCCGCACACGGGACCACGGTTTAACGTACCATCCGACGAACGGCGGCCTTTCCAAGCCCATCGGTGTCCCCTACTGACAGTGGGCAGGGCGGGGAATTTTGCGGAGATAAATCTCAACGCTGACCCAGCTGGGACTCGAACCTGGGAACTACAGATTACGAGCCTGGCGCGCTACCGACTGAGCCACCCCCGCCCTCTGCCGCCTTGCACCTTTTCCTTTAATCGGAATGAAACTGTGAACTTAACCTTCAATCCTACAAGAGAAGGGCATCAGACTGGTATTGCATACAGTCGCTCAAAAAAATATCCGAACACTTTGGTTGATTACAAAAATGAGAAAAAAAATCTGGTAACGATTTTTTTTTTAAAATTAAAGATCTGATATAATATAATTAATGATCTATATGTGTCACGTGACACGAAGGTTTCCAGATCCCTAATTTCCAAAAAAATCGTTACCAGATATTTTTTTCTGATTTCTGTAATCAACCATAGTGTTCGGATATTTTTTTGAGGGACTGTACCACTTAATTGTTAGGTTATAAATTTAGGGTTCTGGAGTCTGTTTATTTGGAAGAAAAATAAAGAGCTAAAGCTTTTTAGGAGTTGGCTTTTTTTTTTAAGTATTTTTGCTGAAGTACAGTCGCTCAAAAAAAGTATCCGAACACTCTGGTTGATTACAAAATTCAGAAAAAATATCTGACAACGATTTTTTTAGAAATTAGTGATCTGGCAACCTTCGTGTCACGTGACACGAAGGTTGAAAGATCACTCATTTCTAAAAAAATCGTTGTCAGATATTTTTTCTGAATTTTGTAATCAACCAGAGTGTTCGGATACTTTTTTGAGCGACTGTACTAGTTTTAATTTTTTCAAATGAGTTTTTGGTGGTTCTGCCATTCATCAGCATTACGTAGGTTTTTCAAAAGTAATGCACAATGTGGCAATATTCCGGCAAAGAATATGTCAGGAGGAATAATGGAAGGCTTCTTATATCTGGAGCTGAGCCGCTACTAGCGCCACTTAGCTCCAAATACACGGCTTTGCTAAGAAACGTGCTGACAGAAGCAATGCATCAAACCGGCTGTAGATCATATACATTGAATTATCTCTGTGCATGCGCGATCCTGGGGCACGAGCTCGCTTTTAAGCGCGTTGCTTCTGAACATCAGTAAGGGCGGGAGTGGCTCAGTCGGTAGCGCGCCAGGCTCGTAATATGTAGTTCCCAGGTTAGAGTCCCAGCTGGGTCAGCGTTGAGATTTATCTCCGCAAAATTCCCCGCCCTGCCCACGGTCAGTAGGGGACACCGATGGGCTTGGAAAGGCCGCCGTCCGTCGGATGGGACGTTAAGCCGTGGCCCAGTGTGCAGGAGAGCCATACCCTGTGCACGTTATAGAACACGCTGGATGGCCTTGACGGGAGGCTATCATCTGTCTCCCAACAGCTGTTCCAGTGGGTCCCCTCCCCCAACCTTCTCTGAGCCTTCGGGGTCCATGTGACCTGGCCATTTAGTCCATGGTGTGCAAAAAAGTGCCGCTCAGAGGTAAAACAACCCAACCTGGAATTTCAGGTACATGACATGTTTCTTTTTCCCTGCAGCAGTTTTATTTGGTACTAGTAGATTTACCCGGTGTTGTTCGGGTCTGAAACTTTCTAAAATGTAGAGTAGATGGCACTCCCTACGTCGCACGCTTTCATTTGGCATCAATATCATTGCAATCGATCTCCTCTCCCTTCGGGGGGACGGGAGTGGCTCAGCCGGTAGTGCGCCAGACATGTAATTTGCAGTTCCCAGGTTCGAGTCTCAGCTGGATCAGTGTTTTCTTTAAGAATTTCAGATTTATCTCTGCAAAACTCCCCGCTCTGCCCACGGTCAGTAGGGGACACCAATGGGCTTGGATATGCCGCCGTCCGTCGGATGGGACGTTAAGCCGTGGCTCCGTGTGCAAGAGAGCCATATCATGGGCACGTTAAAGAACACACTGGATGCCCTTGACGGGAGATTACCATTTGTCTCTCAACAGCTGTCCCTATGCGTCCCTCTCCCTCATCCTTCTATGAGTCTTCGGGGTCCTTGTGACCTGGCCATGTAGCCCATTGTGTACAAAAAAGTGCCGCTCAGAGGTAAAACAACTCAAATCTCAGGTTAAAAATTTCTCCCTCTCATTTAGGGAAGAAAAGAAATGGGCATAGTTCAAGGGTTGGGTTGTTTTACCTCTGAGCGGCACTTTTTTGCACACCATGGGCTAAATGGCCAGGTCACATGGACCCCGATGGCTCAGAGAAGGTTGGGGTAGGGGACCCACTGGAACAGCTGTTGGGAAACAGATGGTAGCCTCCCGTCAAGGCCATCCAGCGTGTTCTTTAACGTGCACAGGGTATGTCTCTCCCGCAAACGGGGCGACGGCTTAACGTCTCATCCGACGGACGGCGGCCTTTCCAAGCCCATCGGTGTCCCCTACTGACCGTGGGCAGGGTGGGGAATTTTGCGGAGATAAATCTCAACGCTAACCCAGCTGGGACTCTAACCTGGGAACTACAGATTACGAGCCTGGCGCGCTACCGACTGAGCCACTCCCGCCGCTTATAGTTCAAGGTACCCATAATCTTCCCCACGTCAGAAGTTTCTAAACCAAAAACCGCAATTTCCTCGCCCAGATAATCGAACATATCAAATCACTTCGTACTACCAGAATTCCTCGGATGGTTTGCGGGGCATATTTATTTTTGTAGCAAAAGAAAATTAACTATGGTCTGAAGAGACATTTATGAATTATTTGTATATATTTTTATTAGCTTTTGCACATTTTTCAAATTAAGTTAATGATTTTAATTTCCGATGCGAATTTAGTTTTTAAATCTCGTGTTCTTAATTAAGTGTTCTCGTGTTCTTAATTAGTAATCTCGTGTTCTTAATTAAGTCTTTTAAATCTCGTGTTCTTAATCTTTAGTTCTTAATCTCGTATGCTTATTTAGAACGACTTCAATATCCACGGACGCTCGCGACCCAGCAAACTGAACAATGAGTTCATCACGCGAAATCAGAAAGAAATTAGTTTGATGCATTCATTATTTCAAATTTAATGGTGGCAACAGTTATTTTGAATAACTTTCAAACGTTAATATTAAGTCTATGGTGATTTGAGAAATTAAAACCGGCGCACCCCAATTTTGGCTTGTCCAAGCGAATTCGCACATAGCCTATATTCTCCCCTTGGGTAAAGAGAATGTTCCTGCAAAGTTTGGTGTCTCCAGCTCTTCTGGGCGCTGAGTGAATAAGAGGACAGACAAACAAACAAACAAACAAACAAACTTCCTTCTTTATATATTAGATATTTGCTACTCCTAAAAATATAAATGTTATTGAAAGCTTGATTTCTAACAATATAGATATAATTTTCGAAATACAATCTCCCTTATAAGCTCCACGTGGCTTACCTTAAGCCAAGACGCCATATTAGTAGTCATGGTAAGCGATGACTTGTAACGTGTCAGGCAGTCAGGGTTGGGTTGTTTTACCTCTGAGCGGCACTTTCTTGCACACCATGGGCTAAATGGCCAGGTCACATGGACTCCGAAGGCTCAGAGAAGGTTGGGGGAGGGGACCCACTGGAACAGCTGTTGGGAGACAGATGGTAGCCTCCCGTCAAGGCCATCCAGCGTGTTCTTTAACGTGCACAGGGTATGGCTCTCCCGTACACGGGCCACGGCTTAACGTCCCATCCGACGGACGGCGGCCTTTCCAAGCCCATCGGTGTCCCCTACTGATCGTGGGCAGGGCGGGGAATTTTGCGGAGATAAATCTCAACGCTGACCCAGCTGGGACTCGAACATGGGAACTACAGATTACGAGCCTGGCGCGCTAAAGACTCAGCCACCCCCGCCCCCAGGCAGTCAGGAGCGTAGGGGTCTTTAGCGGGGGGAAGGGGCTTCATCGGTTTTTTTCACTAAAATTCCTTTACTGAATGATTTTAGTTTACATATTTTTGCTCGTAGTTGAAAAAAATTAACCGTTGGCCTAGTAGCTAGTATGCTTGGTTGCGAATCAAAGGGATTTATATTCGAGCCCCGAAAAGGAAGTGGATAAGTATTCATTGGATGTAAAAATGGATATGCTGGACTTGGATTCGAAACCTCAGATAAGGAATGGATATGTTGTCTTTCTGATGAGGTCTCGCTTTCTTCATAGACCTTCTCTGTGACGTATCATAGTAACAAATACTTATGAGACCTATGGCTTAATTCATATACGAGATTAGTTTTAAAACAAGTTGTTTTATGCATTCTTTTCTTTTAAAGACAGGTTTTTTGTACATCTTTTCTTTTAAAGACAGGTTTTTTTGTACATCTTTTATTTTAAAGACACGTTTTTTCTACATCTTTTCTTTTAAAGAGAAGTTTTTTGTACATCTTTTCTTTTAAAGACAGGTTTTTTCTACATCTTTTCTTTTAAAGACAGGTTTTTTCTACATCTTTTCTTTTAAAGACAGGTTTTTTCTACATCTTTTCTTTTAAAGACAGGTTTTTTTTGTACATCTTTTATTTTAAAGACATGTTTTTTCTATATCTTTTCTTTTAAAGAGAGGTTTTTGTACATCTTTTCTTTTAAAGACAGGTTTTTTCTACATCTTTTCTTTTAAAGACAGGTTTTTTCTACATCTTTTCTTTTAAAGACAGGTTTTTGTACATCTTTTCTTTTAAAGACAGGTTTTTGTACATCTTTTCATTTAAAAACAAGTAGAAAAAAGTTATATTGAAAATCTTTAAATCTGAGGATTTGTTTAAATTTATGAAGATTTATGTTTATTTCATGTCATATTGTTCACGCGTTTTTATTTCTGAAGGTAATGGAACATATAGGACAGGAGTTTTTGTTTTTCTGAAATTAGATGCATTTGATTGTTAATCTAGTCTAGGCAAATGAGGCATCCATCTCACAACACTGGTTAATGTTACACTGGTATACAATAAAAAAGTCTTGTTGCGAGGTTTTTTAAAATATTTCAACACGTTTACATTCTTTCAAAACTTTTATAAATATTTTTGGATATCTACCCTGAGGGTTCACTCCAGATTGCCTGGGTGGGTTGGATTTCTTTTACCTGTGAGCGGCACTTTTTTTGCCAACCATGGGCTAAAGGGAAAGTCACAAGGACCCTGAAGGCTCAAAGAAGATTGGGGGAGGGGACCACTGGAACAGCTGTTGGAAGACGGATGGTAGACTCCTGTCAAGGCCATCCAGTGTGTTCTTTAACGTGCACAGGGTATATCCCTCTCGCATATGGGGGGTGGCTCAGTCGGTAGCGTGCCAGGCTCGTAATCTGTAGTTCCCAGGTTCGAGTCCCAGTGTTGAGATTTATCTCCGCAAAATTCCCAGCCTGCCCACGGTCAGTAGGGGACACCGATGGGCTTGGAAAGGCCGCCGTCCGTCGGATGGGACGTTAAGCCGTGGCCCCGTGTGCGGGAGAGCCATACCCTATGCTGTTAAAGAACACGCTGGATGGCCTTGACGGGAAGCTACCATCTGTCTTCCAACAGCTGTTCCAGTGGGTCCCCTCCCCCAACATTCCCTGAGCCTTCGGACTCCATGTGACCTGACCATTTAGTCCATGGTGTGCAAAAAAGTGCCGCTCAGAGGTAAAACAAACCAAAACCAAAAAACTCGCATATGCGACTACGGCTTAACGTACCAAACGACGGACGGCTGCCGTTCCAAGCCCTTCGGTCCTCTACTGACCGTGGTCATGGCGGGGAGTTTTACGGAAATAAATCTCAACGCTGACACAGCTGGACTCGAAATAGGGAACCTGGGCAGATTACGCCACCTCCGCCACCCAGACTACCTGGAACAGTACAATTGGTCTGGTTGCGAAAATCTTAAGGATATTTTTACATTCCTTTCTCTAAGGGACGAAAAACGTTCTTTGCTGAAAATATTCTGAAGAGAAAAGGAGTTACTTTGAGTGATTTCTGGATGCCACAAATCGCCTTGCTGATGAGCAAATATTGTCACCAATGGTTGAGAGTTGTTTGGATTGTTTTACCTCTGAGCGCCACTTTTTTGCACACCATGGGCTAAATGGCCAGGTCACATGGACCCTGAAGGCTCAGAGAAGGTTGGGATAGGGGACCCACTGGAACAGCTGTTGGGAGACAGATGGTAGCCTCCCGTCAAGGCCATCCAGCGTGTTCTTTAACGTGCACAGGGTATGGCTCTCCCGCATAGGGAACCACGACTTAACGTCCCATCTGACGGACGGAGGCCTATTCGAAGCCCATCGGTGTCCCCTACTGACCGTGGGCAGGGCGGGGGATTTTGCGGAGATAAATCTCAACGCTGACCCAGCTGGGACTCGAACCTGGGAACTACAGATTACGAGCCTAGCGCGCTACCGACTGAGCCACCTCCGCCCTCTTTTCCAGGTCTGCGCCTGCTCAGTATGCTGATTAATAAAAGTAGACGATATAACTTCTTTCTTTTACAGCTATCTGCTAAGCAAAGGTAATTTATTATAGTCCTTTGCTCGAAGGCGTCTATTTTTCTGTGAAAACTACGTGATTCGGTGAACAGCTACCTTTTAATTAATGCACCCATTAAATATTTAATTGCATCCGTTACGATAAAATATCGACTTTTATAACACACTTATACATTTCGTTGCGAAGTACACTTCTCAGACAGAACAATCGATAACTGAAACGTTTTTTTTTTTCATTGAAACTAGGATCGTCTCTATTTCACGAGGCTATTTTTTTTGTCTATCGTCTTGAAATCGGATTTGTAAGATTTTTGTAAAATGGCCTTTGTCTAAAATCTAAAGACAAGTGCCAATGCTGCTACATAACGATATTGTTGCAAACAACAAAAGGAGGATGACAAAAAAATTTTGCAAAAGAGAAATGCGAACTAAAAGTTGCCGTGAATAATGGTTCGGAGTTCAGCCATGCTAGACTAGCATTCAGCGCGAAGCAGATGTGATTGCGAAAGCCCTTTGCTTCAAGAGATGTCCTGTATGCTAAAGAAACAAACAAAGTAGGATTTATGGACCTTTGCCTTTTGGATGGATCACTGTCCAGGGATGTCCTCTGTTCGGATAAGGAATGAAAGAAGGAAAGAAAAGGCTCTCGCCATCTGTCGTTCTGGCCGACGTCGCTAAGCAAAATAAAAATAAAAAAAATCAATGGGATGTGACAGAACCTGGAAACTATTTTCCTCTCTGTCCTCTCGATCAGCAGGGGGCGGGGGTGGCTCAGTCGGTAGCGCGCCAGGCTCGTAATTCTGTAGTTCCCATAAATCTGTAGTTCCCAGGTTCGAGTCCCAGCTGGGTCAGCGTTGAGATTTATCTCCGCAAAATTCCCCGCCCTGCCCACGGTCAGTAGGGGACACCGATGGGCTTGGAAAGGCCGCCGTCCGTCGGATGGGACGTTACGCCGTGGCCCCGTGTGTGGGAGAGCCATACCCTGTGCACGTTAAAGAACACTCTGGATGGCCTTGACGGGAGGCTACCATCTGTCTCCCAATAGCTGTTCCAGTGGGTCCCCTCCCCCAACCTTCTCTGAGCCTTCGGGGTCCTTGTGACCTGGTCATTTAGCCCATGGTGTGCAAAAAAGTGCTGCTCAGAGGTAAAACAACCCAACAACTCGATCAACAGTAGTACAACAGAGGTCGTACGATGACAACAGCCTGACATTACAATTAATATTGGAGATCATCGCTGTTTCATTCTTTGGTGTGAAAAGGTTGCTATATGGAGCTGATTTATTTTACCTTTGGGAGAGATACCGATTAATGATTAAGCCCAGTATTCCGGGACGAATAGGCTTGATATAAAGAAGTTACCCTATCATCGCTGTTTTATTGTTTGAATCCTGGATAATGTATAGATATGTTGTTGTGCTGTGGATCTTCCATCCTCACAGATTTATTCTGTGGCGTATGATACTGACAGACTTCTCTCAGATCTCTTCTGAAAGCAGCTGCTTATAGAGAATTTTATTTTTTAACAGGTTGGGTTGTTTTACCTCTGAGCGGCGCTTCTTTGCACATTATGGGCTAAATGGCCAGGTCACATGGACCCCGAAGGATCAGAAAAGTTTGAGGGAGGGACCCACTGGAACAGCTGTTGGGAGACAGATGGTAGTCTCCCGTCAAGGTCATCCAGCGTGTTCTTTAACGTGCACAGGGTATGTCTCTCCAGCACACGGGACCACGACTTAACGTCCCATCCGACGGACGGCGGCCTTTCCAAGCCCATCGGTGTCCCCTACTGACCGTGGGCAGGGGATTCTGCGGAGATAAATCTCAACGCTGACCCAGCTGGGACTCGAACCTGGGAACTACAGATTACGAGCCTGGCGCGCTACCGACTGAGCCACCCCCGCCCCATTTTTAAACAGTCAATGGGGTTTGCTTAAATGTCTCCACTGCATAAAATCTGTGTTTATTGGTCTAATTAACCGATTTTATTAGTATACCAATAGAAACTCTATGCTGCAGATTTCCTAAGTGGTCTTATTATGAAGAACAACTAGTTCCATTACATTTTTATGTTGTCAGAGTTCTGACTCTTCTATTGTAATGTGTTGATTATTTGTTTGTGTTAATCTCATTTTCAGTAAAATAGTTAAATCCACTCTGTATAGATTTTTTTTTATTTGACAACGGCGTTAGAAAACAGTTCTTCGAGATATTTAATTCAGGACTTTTTGTTTACGCGAATTTCCTTTCATTGTTAAACATGCTGAAGACTTAATTATCTTACGCTAATTGGATTCAGGCAAAAAAAAAAATGCACTTAAATTTTTTTACTTGTATTCCAAGGGATCATAAAAACTACATTTCCATTTAAAAATTTTAGTGTTTTATCAATAAACTGGTTTAAATTTACCCTTAGTTCACTTTACTTACTTCTTTGCTTGCATGACGGCACGCGCATTCCTCCATTCGTTGTCCCTTTGCTCGCACTTCTCAGCAGAGGAAAGAAATGCGAGAAATCGACATACAGAAGCCACAAAACTACGCTTTATTTCATTTCGCAAATTTCTTCGCCAGATAGGAAAATATTCAGTTTATTAGTCAATTTCTTATTCAATATAGGGGCGGGGTGGCTCAGTCGGTAGCGCGCCAGGCTCGTAATCTGTAGTTCCCAGGTTCGAGTCCCAGCTGGGTCAGGGTTGAGATTTATCTCCGCAAATTTCCCCGCCCTGCCCACGGTCAGTAGGGGACACCGATGGGCTTGGAAAGGCCGCCGTCCGTCGGATGGGACGTTAAGCCGTGGCACCGTGTGTGGGAGAGCCATACCCTGTGCACGTTAAAGAACACGCTGGATGGCCTTGACGGGAGGCTACCATCTGTCTCTCAACAGCTGTTCCAGTGGGTCCCCTCCCCCAACCTTCTCTGAGCCTTTGGGGTCCATGTGACCTGGCCATTTAGCCCATGGTGTGCAAAAAAGTGCCGCTCAGAGATACAACAACAACAGACCTTGAATTGCTATGTGTTTAATATTTCAGTAACTCTTCTTCAACCTATATATTTTGGTTGCTTTGGTTTGAACACAACTAAAATCGCTAAATCAAAAATTTCGTAATCCTTTGATGGACATTAAGACAATTTTGTATGTGGAATTACCATTCCACTGATGCATGTTGTTTATGAAAATAATTCCTGTTATCGTCCACTAAACTGGCAAAGGGTGTATGGAAGTAATATTGAAGCAATGAGACTGCGCAATTGGTAAATCGACGATTCTCTATACAGGGGTTCTCAACGTAGGGTACGTGGTAAAATGTTTTGGAGTACACCGTGAGAGCTCAAAAGTCGCTAGATGTAAGTTAGGTACAAAATTTAATGTGATATATATGTTTCATTTTATCCCGATTGTTATACAATAACAATAGTTTTATCTATCTATACAAGGGGTAATTCCAGGGTGTAATTACACATTATTACGCCAGGGTATAAATACACATTTCCAGGGGGTACGTGAAGCATAAAAGGTTGAGAACCACTGCTCTATATGTAAATACACATTTCCAGGGTGTAAATACACATTTCCAGGGGGTACATGAAGCATAAAAGGTTGAGAACCACTGCTCTATACGTAAATACACATTTCCAGGGTGTAAATACACATTTCCAGGGGGTACGTGAAGCATAAAAGGTTGAGAACCACTGCTCTATTCGTAAATACACATTTCCAGGGTGCAAATACACATTTCCAGGGGGTACGTGAAGCATAAAAGGTTGAGAACCACTGCTCTATACGTAAATACACATTTCCAGGGTGTAAATGCACATTTCCAGGGGGTACGTGAAGCATAAAAGGTTGAGAACCACTGCTCTATACGTAAATACACATTTCCAGGGTGTAAATACACATTTTCAGGGGGTACGTGAAGCATAAAAGGTTGAGAACCACTGCTCTATACGTAAATACACATTTCCAGGGTGTAAATACACATTTCCAGGGGGTACGTGAAGCATAAAAGGTTGAGAACCACTGCTCTATACGTAAATACACATTTCCAGGGTGTAAATACACATTTCCAGGGGGTACGTGAAGCATAAAAGGTTGAGAACCACTGCTCTATACGTAAATACACATTTCCAGGGTGTAAATACACATTTCCAGGGGGTACGTGAAGCATAAAAGGTTGAGAACCACTGCTCTATACGTAAATACACATTTCCAGGGTGTAAATACACATTTCCAGGGGGTACGTGAAGCATAAAAGATTGAGAACCACTGCTCTATACGTAAATACACATTTCCAGGGTGTAAATACACATTTCTAAGGGGTACGTGAAGCATAAAAGGTTGAGAACCACTGCTCTATACGTAAATACACATTTCCAGGGTGTAAATACACATTTCCAGGGGGTACGTGAAGCATAAAAGGTTGAGAACCACTGCTCTATACGAATGTTGATTGAAATATCAGTTTGTGTCAATCAACAAATAATCTCATAGATTATTCTAAGATAAATAGTAGTAGTAATAATAATAATTTATTCAGTCAGACTGTTTTGTCTTACAATTGCCACCTGTAAGATAAAACAGTGAAAGCATTTTTCAAGCACATTACACTTTTTGTAATAGATAGCATTTTACATACTCATACATTTGGTGGGGCGGGGTGGCTCAGTTGGTAGCGCGCCAGGCTCGTAATCTGTAGTTCCCAGGTTAGAGTCTCAGCTGGGTCAACGTTGAGATTTATATCCGTAAAATTCCTAGCCCTGCCCATGGTCAGTAGGGGACACCGATGGGCTTGGAAAGGCCTCCGTCCGTCGGATGGGACTTTAAGCCGTGACCCCGTGTGCGGGAGAGCCATACCTGTGCACGTTAAAGAACACGCTGGATGGCCTTGACGGGAGGCTACCATCTGTCTCCCAACAGCTGTTCCAGTGGGTTCCCTCCCCCAACCTTCTCTGAGCCTTCGGGGTCCATGTGACCTGGCCATTTAGCCCGTGGTGTGCAAAAAAGTGCCGCTCAGAGGTAAAACAACCTAACCCAACCCCAGACTAGACCCAGGTTCGAGTCCCAGCTAGGTCAGCGTTGAGATTTATCTCCGCAAAAATTCCCTGCCCTGCCCACGGTTAGTAGGGGACACCGATGGGCTTGGAAAGGCCGCCGTCCGTCGGATGGGACGTTAAGCCGCTTGCCCCGTGTACTAGAGAGCCATACCCTGTGCACGTTAAAGAACACGCTGGATGGCCTTGACGAGAGGCTACCATCTGTCTCCCAACAGCTGTTCCAGTGGGTCCCCTCCCCCAACCTTCTCGGAGCCTTCGGGGTCCATGTGACCTGGCCATTTAGCCCATGGTGTGCAAAAAAGTGCAGCTCAGAGGTAAAACAACCCAACCCCAGACTAGATTAATTATGTCACATGTAAAGTACTATAAAGTATGAAAGAATATCACCTTAATGTTTATTGGTGAGACATTATTAAGTTTATTCATTTGTTACAGATAAAGTTTGTGTGAGAGTTCCATTTTAAATTATCTATTAAATTTACTCTAAGAAATTTAATTTCATTTAAAATGATGATCTGTTCTTTCCCACAGAAACATATTGGTTTATATTTAAATATTTGCGATTCGAATGGAAAATGATTCCTTTAGTGTTCATAAGGTTGAGTGTCAAAAGATTACACTGAAACCAGTTTTGCATTTGTCGATTTCAATATTCTCGATTTCTATTTTATTATTCCCATTGCTGTTAGAAAAGAATAAACTAGGTTGGTTGGTTGGTTGTTTGGGGTTTTTTGGCGCAAGAGCAACAGGGCTATATTGCGCCAAACAAAAAGATATAAATTGATAAAAGTCATTGAACCCATAACCAAAGTTAAAAACACACAGAAACATAACCAGAAGAAGAAAGATAAGTAAAAATGGCAAAAAGTAACAACACGTGTAAAATCGACAATAAAATGGGTGTATAGGACCCAGTAAAAAACAGAAACAAGCGTAAAATCAAGTGACAAAGTAAAATGGTTCATAAACGCATAAAATATCCAGTAAAACGTAAAAAGTCAAAAACAGGAGTTAAAAACGATTCATCGGATAAAAGATGTCCGAGTGAAAGGGGCTCGGACGTAAAATCATGAGAGTTAAAAAACATTCGTCTTTCAAAGTTAAAACATCGACATTCAATTAAAATATGTTTGATCGTTAAAATGGTGTCACAAAACTCGCACTTAGGTACTGCGTCCGCCTTAAGAAGAAAAGAGTGGGTTAAAAACGAGTGACCTAAGCGGAGCCGAGCAAGGACAACTTCCTCCTTACGATCTCTGCGGTAACAAGACTGCCACGGTTTGACGATAGGTTTGATCTCAAAGAGCTTGTTGGTAAGCTGTTCCGACCAAGATCTCTGCCACTGTGCCCGGAGCTCGATGGTGAAACGCTGCCGGAAATCCACATATGGAACCGGCAACGGAGAGTCGGACAGGGGCGTGGCTGACCTGGCAGCAGAATCTGCCAAATCATTGCCCCTGATTCCGACATGACCGGGCACCCAACAGAAGAGAATCGTGGTGGTGGCTGCCAGACGATGGAGCTGCTGGCAGA
The DNA here is from genome assembly GCA_038380435.1 of Ryuthela nishihirai. Lineage (NCBI taxonomy): Eukaryota > Metazoa > Arthropoda > Arachnida > Araneae > Heptathelidae > Ryuthela > Ryuthela nishihirai. Next base: position 27,062,181 of record JAWZYU010000022.1, read on the forward strand.
TCTTGGAGAGAACAGGGTGAGGCCGATGCCTCACGGAGATCAAAGCCTGTAGCGAGCTAAGCGAGTCGGTGTAAAGCACACACCGACGATGATGCTTAGCTGCTATATGGTCCAAGGCAATGCTGATAGCATGCAACTCAGCAGTGAAGATGGAACACTGCTGTGGGATCTGGTCTGCAATGATTACATCACAGCAGACCATGGCTGATCCCACTGAAGTGCCGGACTTCGAGCCATCTGTGAAGACAGGCAAGAAGTCCGGGTGCGCAGTACGATGGCTGGCAAAGAGTTGCCGGTACACACAGTCGGGTGTAAAGGCCTTCCCCGTCCTGCACAGGGAAAAATCGCAGGAAGGGGAAACAGCGAGCCAAGGTGGAAGTGGCTCAGCTGTCGACTGTGCGATGCTATCGAGACTGGTGTTGATGTCTCGCAGGTAACCTCGGACACGCAAACCGAAAGGACGAATGGCAGTCGGCCGATTCTGGTATAACATTTCCCCCTGGGACTGAAAACGCAGTCCCAAGTGGGATGGCCTGGCAGGGATCGCAATTTTGATGCATACTGCAGGGACAACTGCTGACGGCGAATAGATAAAGATGGTTCATCGGTCTCAACGTAGAGACTCTGGACCGGTGAAGTGCGGAAGGCCCCCGTGCACACACGGAGGGCCTGATGATGGAGTGGGTCCAGCACCTTCACCACGGAATCCCGGGCGGAGTCATACACCTGGGATCCGTAGTCCAGTTTCGACCGGACAAGTGCACGGTAAAGGCGGAGCAAAGAACATCGGTCCACCCCCCAAGAGAGGGAGGAGAGGACCTTGATGATGTTCAATGCCCGCGTGCACTTGGACCTGAGATGTCGAATATGTGGTAAAAAGGTCAATTTCCGGTCGAAGATGAGACCGAGAAACTTGGTCTCCGCCACAACTGGAATGATGTTACCCCCGAGCCGCAGCTCGGGGTCCAGATGAAGATTACGCTTGCGGCAAAAGTGCACACAAGCGGTCTTCTGTGGGGAGAACCGGAACCCATTCGCCGTCGCCCAAACCGAGAGATTGTTCAGGGCAGTTTGCAGTTGTCGTTCAATGACCCTCATGCTGGACGATGAGCAAAAGATGCTAAAGTCATCAACATAGAGGGCATTGCCTACAGTCGGAGGAAGTTGCCGTGTAATGGAATTGATCTTGACAGCGAAAAGCGTAACACTCAGGACGCAGCCTTGAGGCACCCCCTGTTCTTGGGGGAAAGGCCGCGACAGAGTGTTGCCGACACGAACTCGAAAAATACGAGAAGATAAAAAGTTCGCAATGAAGATCGGCATGTGACCTCGCAAGCCGAAGCTGTGAAGGTCACGAAGAATGCCGAATCTCCATGCCGTGTCGTACGCTTTTTCGATGTCGAAGAAAACTGACACCAGGTGCTCTCGTCGTAAAAAAGAATTCCTGATCGCCGATTCGAGGCGGATCAGGTGGTCTAAAGTAGACCGGTGCCTGCGAAAGCCACACTGGGTGTTGGAAAGAAGACCGTGATGTTCCAAATACCAGGCCAGCCTGGTATTTACCATCCTTTCCAACACCTTGCAGACGCAGCTCGTCAACGCAATTGGACGATAATTCGAAGGAATCTTGGGATCTTTTCCTGGCTTAGGGAAGGCCAAGACGATGGCCTCCCGCCAGGAGTCCGGAAACTGCTCCTCGATGAAAATACGGTTGAAGAGTCGGAGCAGTCGATCCTTACTCGATGGTGAGAGATGTTGGAGCATGGCATAATGGACATTGTCTGGCCCCACAGCAGATGCACGAGAAGTGTGCAGAGCACGGCGAAGCTCCTCCGCTGTGAATGGCCTGTTGTAAGACTCCAGGCCATTCGAATGGAAAGACAGCGGAGAGCGTTCGGCCCTGCTCTTCTGGGCCAGAAACTCGGGGGAGTAGGAAGATAGAGAAGAGATGGAGGAGAATGACTCCCCCAGAACGTCGGCAATTGCTCGAGGATCAGCAATTGCCTGTCCATTGTGCTCCAGGATCGAGAATGAGTGGGACGTGTACTTCCCACCCATCTTCCGGACCTTATCCCACACGACCTTAGAACTGGTCGTGCGGGTGATAGAAGATGTATATTTCATCCAAGATTCCTTCTGGCTCTGGCGCCGGACGAAACGGGCTTTCGCCCTGGCGCGTTTGAATGCTTCGAGGTTGGGGGACGTCGGATATCTCCGAAACACCCCCCAAGCCTTGTTCTGAGCCTTACGAGCTGCGGTGCAGTCGGGATTCCACCACGGTTTTGGGAACCGTGGAAACCGAGTCGAGGTCTGAGGAATAGTAGAGGCAGCTGCATGGACGATGCAGTCCGTCAACTCCGCCACTGCGACATTGATGGGCTCCTGGCTGACAGAGTGATCATCAAGCTCAGACAAGAGCTCGAAGCCACTCCAGTCAGCCCGATCAAGCCTCCACCGGGAGACACGCGAAGGGCTGCAGGGCCCCCCACGAGAGATGGTGCACACCACGGGGAGGTGATCGCTTCCATATGGGTTGTCCTCGACCTCCCATGTAAACAGTGGAAGGATCGAGGAGGAGCAGATGGTGAGGTCAATGGCAGTGAAAGAGCGGGTTGGGGAATGAAAGTAAGTACTGACACCGGTGTTCAACAGGGAGAGAGAAGGATCCAGGAGCCACTGCTCCAGGACCCGGCCCCTCCCGTTGGTGTCAGCACTGCCCCAAAGTGGACTGTGCCGTTGAAGTCCCCCATGATGAGGAAGGGGGACGGCAGCTGCGAGACGAGGTCATCAAGGTCATCCCGGAAAACGATGCTTCCGGGTGGGAGATAGACAGAACAGACAGTCAACGAAAATCCCACAAAGAGGCGGATGGCTACCGCCTCTAAATTTGTGGTGAGGGGAATGACCTGGAGTGGAGAATGGTTGCTCACGAGGATGGCAACACCTCCGTGAGCTGGACCATCTCCATCCCGGTCCCGGCGAACGAGAGAAAAGTGCCGGATAGTGGGATTGTTGGCTGTCTGCAAGAATGTCTCCTGAAGGCACACGCAAAGCGGTTCGTGTGCCCTCAGGAGGACCTTGATGTCGTCAATATTCCTCTGGAATCCACGACAGTTCCATTGAAGGAGTGTGGCCATCTCAGGTCTTAGAAGAAGTGGCGGACGACTTGCGATTTATTTTAACCGTCGCCAGCGACGGTTTTGGAAAATTAGGGCGGTCACCGTCCACGTCCTCGGAGTCGTCCGAGCAACATGGATCAGAGACCGCCGAACGAGGAGGTAAAATTTTCTTTTTGGGCCCCGGCGGGGGCCCCTTGGGTTTCGTAGGTCTTGCTGTCTGTGGGCGGGGAGGAGGGGGCCTTCCAGAGGTGGAAGGCACAGACACAGGAATAGAAACCGGTGTCGATGTCGAGGTTGACACCAACGTCGGCTTCGCCTGCGTCAAGAGGTACTTGGCAGCAGGCGAGAAAGATTCAGCTGGTGGAACGCTGATGTCGGTCTGCACCGCCACGGAAGCCATCTTGGCGATGGGCTTTCCGGCAACCGCACCGGCATAGGAGACCTTGCCAGGTGGGGCAGGCGGTGCAGCGAGCTTTCTCGCCTCTAGATAGCTGATGTTATGAAGGGTCTTGAGGCGCTGTACCTCTTTCTCCTCCAGCCACTGCGGACAGTCGCGGGAGTACGCCGGATGTTCACCACGGCAGTTTACACAGCATGCCTTTTCTGCTGTGCAGTCAGGTTCGAGATGATCCTGACTGCCACAACGAGCACAGGTGGGCTTGCCCCGGCATGCGGTGCGGGCATGGCCAAACCTCTGGCATTGAAAGCAACGCAGAGGGTTGGGTATAAATGGCCGCACCTCGCAGTGTAAGTATCCTGCCTTGATGGAAGTAGGCAGGCGTGGTGTGTTGAAAGTTAGGATTAGTACCCTGGTGGGCTCTAACTTTCCATTACGGCGTGATGAAACCCGGTGGACTGCGATCACCCCCTGGGCAGAAAGCTCCGAGAGGATTTCCTCCTCAGAAACCTTGAGGAGGCCCCACTCGGAGATCACGCCCCGGGAGGAATTGAGCGTTTTGTGTGGAGTGACTTCGACTGCCACTCTACCAATCGCTGTAACCTTTAATAAAAGCTCCGAGTGCTTGGAGCACGCAGTCTCCACCTGCAAGTCACCAGATCTTAGGCGCTTGACAGATTTCGGCTCTCCCGCAAGACCTTGAATACCCTTATGTATAAAAAACGGGGACATGTCTCCAAGCACCTGATCACCCGTAGAGTGGATGATCAGGAACTTCGGAGACGGAGATACACACGAAGACGAAGGCAAAGACACAGAAGTTGGGGGTTCATGGCGAGCCCTCTTCGCAGCATTGATCGGTGAATTATGAGTAGTTGTACTCATGGTTGTTTTTGGGGAATTCAGTGCCCGTTGTCCCCACCCACCATGGAGTCCAACAAGGGGACGCCCAGTTGGGCGCCAGGGCTGCCCGGGCACCATACCCACACAGCCAGTGAGCCAAGCCCTCACTACAAAACAAAAAGGAAAAGGAAAAGAGAAATTGTGGGAAACTCGTCGGAGTTCCCACAAAAGAAAAGAAGCAACAAAGCAATAAAGTGTGAGGCAAGAGCTGGCCTCACAAAAGAAAGAAAACTACAAAATTAGTAAATGTGTGGGGAAACTCGCAAACCGTTGTCCGGACGGTGGACAAGGTTACTCACCGATCTGCATAGTTGACCCTAGCAGGACCAGCCCACCAGCCGATTGATCCTGAGGGGGCCGCCCCAGGACCTCCCGTTTACCTGAAGCAGAGGCCAAAGCAGTGTATAGCAGCGGCCCCGGAAGTCGCTGCCCAGCCCCGCGACAGACAGGCTCCCCAATGGCAAAACGGCCAATGGGGACCCCACCAGTCATGAGCTGGGGAGAGAAGACGGGGACCCCTGAGCAACTGCCAGGATCCTCTTTTCCAGGGACACGGGTCTCCGCGCACGGCAAACACGCGGGCGAGCGTTTAGGACCCTGTGAAGGTAACCGAGCCTGCGGAACCTTCACAGGGTGGTCCCCTCACCACGGACAGGCTCTCGCATCGAGGGGAATAAACTAGGTCATCTGCATATAATATGGGACTTGAATTCCTACTAGCATCAAAATCAGATCATTGGTTTATTAAAGAATTCTTCAGTCCGTGATATATTGAGTCCATTTTCACATAGGATTTCATGAGAGCTTCCCATCTGCTTTATTAAGTAATCTATTCCCCAATCTGCGTTTTAAATTCAAATCATTGAACATTTTAAGGGTAAACCTTCTTTTTCAACAATCCGCAGGATATCTCACAGAATTTGAAACTCATAGTAGTTGGGTTGGATTGTTTTACCTCTGAGCGGCACTTTGTTGCACACCATGGGCTAAATGGCCAGGTCATATGGACCCCGAAGGCTCAGAGAAGGTTGGGGGAAGGGACCCACTGAAACAGCTGTTGGGAGACAGATGGTAGCCTCCCGTCAAGGCCATCCAGCGTGTTCTTTAACGTGCACAGGGTATGTCTCTCCCGCACGCGGGGCCACGGCTTAACGTCCCATCCGACGGACGGCGACCTTTCCAAGCCCATCGGTGTCCCCTACTGACCGTGGGCAGGGCGGGGAGTTTTGCGGACTCATTGTAATAGCAAGTAACTCTCAGTGGTAGTTGATAGTCTGAATTTCTTAAAGAGAGAGAAAAGCTGCCAATTTCTCTTCACAGCCAGCAAAATGCAATCGGTGACAGCTTTCTTGCATTTAATATGACACTGATCACAAGAGTCGAGAAAGAGGATTTTGTTAGTTGGTTGTTTTACCACTGAGCGGCACTTTTTTTGCGCAAAATTAGCTAAATGGCCAGGTCACAAGGTTTTCTCTGAGCCTTAAGGCTCAGAGAAGGTTGGGGGAGGGGACCCACTGGAACAACTGTTGGGAGACAAATGGTAGCCTCCAGTCAAGGCCATCCAGAGTGTTCTTTAACGTGCACATGGTATGGCTCTCCCGCACACGGAGCCACGGCTTAACGTCCCATCCGACGGACGGTGGTATTTCCAGGTTGAGATGAATCTCAACGACTCGAACCTGGAACTCGAACCTGGGACTCGAACCTGGGAAGGGCAGATTACGAGCCTGGCGCGCTACCGACTGAACCACCCCCGAAAAAGACAAGTTGGGTTGTTTTACCTCTGAGCGGCACTTTTTTGCACACCATGGGCTAAATGGCCAGGTCACATGGACCCCGAAGGCTCAGAGAAAGTTGGGGGAGGGGACCCACTGGAACAGCTGTTGGGAGACAGATGGTAGTCTCCCGTCAAGGCCATCCAGCGTATTCTTTAACGTGCACAGGGTATGGCTCTCCCGCACACGGGGCTACGGCTTAACGTCCCATCCGACGGACGGCGGCCTTTCCAAGCCCATCGGTGTCCCCTACTGACCGTGGGCAGGGCGGGGAATTTGCGGAGATAAATCTCAACGCTGACCCAGCTGGGACTCGAACCTGGGAACTACAGATTACGAGCCTGGCGCGCTACCGACTGAGCCACCCCCGTCCCCGAAAAAGACGAAATTCTACGATAGAGATTACATACGGCGGTGTGATGGGCCATCTGACATTTGGGCCGAAATATATGGAATTTATATTCTGCTTAATTTACATTTGTTCATTTATTTTGGTCGCGTTCGAGTAAAGGAATTTTATGATATTAGTTGAGATAATGCTACCACTGGGATACATTTTCTTCCAATTTCATGCAACTGCATTTCTTCAAGAAAAATAAAGATCTGCAGAATCAATACTTCAAATTAGGTTACACGAAAGTAATTGAAGCATTCACTCAAAATCTGAATTTGTAAATTATCCATTATACTAACGCTAAAAAAATGACAAAACAATTTATTTTTCAAAACTTCTTCCAACATTTTTTCACCTTTCAAAATATGAAAGTTTTATTAATATTTCGTCTCAATCCCCTTTCTTTTTAAATTTCTCTTCCTGATTCATTTCCTTGATTAAAGAACACAGATCACATACTTGCATTTCCGCATTTACACACATTTCAAAAGTAAAATCAAGACTTAGGACAGGATCGCCCCCTCCTTTTTTTTCCCTCCAAGGTTTACACTTCACTCTACCTCCGGGAACCATATCTAATTTGTTTCTGCCTCTCATTTCATTCTTCTTCCCATTTTTCAGTTTTTTTCGCTCTCACCTTGAAGATTCTTTCTCTGCAACGCCTCGCGCCAAGTCTCTCTCCCTCCGCGTGGTTTAATGGGTCTCCTGAAATTAGTTTCCTGTCTTAACAATTTCGTTTCAACTGCGCTGTATGTGATCTCTATCGCAGAACTTTCTCTTTCTCGACTCTTGTAATCAACGTTCTTAAAAGCAAGGAAGCGCTGACACCGAGTGTATTCCCCTCGTTCTGCAGCGAAGTTGGCAGCTTTTCTCTATCTTAAAAAAAAACTTATTTCAAAATTCAGACTTTCCTTTGTGTAAATCATTAGTCCTTTAAGAAGGATTAGAGATTTGTGATTTTATTTTTTTTCTCATAGAATCTTCGAGATTTCTAAAGCGTCCGAGTTCTGTGCTTTTAATTACTTTAAATATCCATGTGGTGCTCTACAAAAAGCGTTTGGATGCACTGATAAAAAGTAAACTCTGCTACATCAGCAGAACCACCTAATTCCGCCATTTATTATTTGTTACGAATTAAAGTGGGTGAGCACTCAACGTGAGTTCAAGTAAATATTTTACAATGTTAATTACAAAACAGTGCAATTTATTACAAAAGCATGGATGAAATTATTTATACAAAGTCAACCGGCACAAAACTCTATATCGATACAAAGATAAACTTTCAGAAGAATCCATTATCTCAATTCTATTCACACCCAAATCACAAAACAAGGCTAAAAATCATTCAATGAACAATAAAATCATGTTGGTAAATAAATATTCAATCTAACGAGAATATCTTTGCCAATTCCTAAACAAACTTAATAACTATACACTAAATGACTTCCGTCTAAAGTTCGTAAAATTCTCCGCCCTGCTCACGGTCAGTAGGGGACACCGATGGGCTTGTAAATGCCGCCGTCCGTCGGATGGGACGTTAAGCCGTGGCCCCGTGTGCGGGAGAGCCATACCCTGTGCACGTTAAAGAACACGCTGGATGGCCTTAACGGGAGGCTACCATCTGTCTCCCAACAGCTGTTCCAGTGGGTCCCCTCTCCCAACCTTCTCTGAGCCTTCGGGGTCCATGTGACCTGGCCATTTAGCCCATGGTGTGCAAAAAAGTGCCGCTCAGAGGTAAAACAACCCCAACCCAATTCGTTGGTTATGTAATACTCACGCGGAAGCATACGCGAGCGTTCAAAACATATTTATTATAAATTCACTGCAGCACATTCATCTGCCGTAACAACATCCATCTGGTGTTCTACAGAGAGCGTTTGGATGCACTGATGAAATATAAACTCGGCTACTTCAGCAGAACCAATTAATTCCACCATTTATGATTTTAGACTATAGAAATGGATGTAAACTTTCTTTACGTTATGTTAAAAGACATAATGTATTAAACTTTTCATAAGATTTTAAAACAAAAACTTGTCTTCGTTTGAAACACATTAAGACGAAAAATTTAACAGGTCAAATATGATTAATTTTGTTTCTTATGTTTTGTACACATTTGGTAAGAACGCCTTTGTTTTGGTTTCTGATTTTTCCGAATAAGTGTGATTTTGTGCTTACAAAATGAACTTTAAAGTAAATAAATAAAAAAAAAACCCTCAAGCAGCTGCTTGTCACAGAGGTCTGACAGGAGCCTGTCAGTTTATATGCCATAGTAGAAGGTCTGAGAGGATAGCAGTACCTCAGCAGAAAAACGACACATACATCCATGCCTTACCCGGGGCTCGAACCCAGGACCCTTAGATATCTTAAGTTAATATTGGCAAAGTTCTTTGACAATTTGTACGGTTAGTAGATGCGATTTCGTTCAATATCATAACTTTTTAGAGTTAACTAATAGCTACAATTGATAGCAATATAAACACGAAGTAAATGTAAAAGTGCATAGACTACAGATCAAGTAGAGACGTGATATAAAATTTATACAATGCATGATAATGTTTGTATAATAAGTTTATGTATATGTTACCGCTAAAGCTCGAAAGCCGTTAATGTGCACATTACCTAGCAAATCTTCAGATTAACTGATTTGCACCGTTAACGTGCGGAATCAAGAGTTTTCCGCATTTTACCTAGGTAATGTGCACATTAACGGCTTCCGTATCGTTAAAGTTCAAAAGTTTGCTTCTCTCATAGTGGTGAATCTCTTGAATATGAATCTTCGTGTCACGTGATTCACTCGTCCGCATTATAAAAAAAGCCCCGGATGACCGGAGGCCAAGTGAGAACGAATCGGTAAAGTGATTCATTCTTGATAACGAATCACTAAAATGATTCGTTCTCACTTGACCTGCTCATTTTGGGGGTGTTTTTTATAATTCGGACGACTGATTCATGTTGACAGAGGGATGACCCTGGTTTCAACTCTACTCTCGGACACTAGATAAATAACATTATGTTAATTTAAGCGTACAGAAACGTTCCTGTTTATCCAGCAAAGATCTTATTTTCACTTTAACGAGTGTCTATTAGGTAATGTGAGATCCGAACCCATGACCTACTGATAACATATTAAGTACCTGTAAATGTTATCAGGAGGTCTTGGGTTCGGATTCCACCCGATTAAAGGCAAGTTTTCTGCTTTACCTTTGTTCCCATATCCTCATATGAATAAATATACCACAATAGAGTGTGAAGAGTATATAAAACTTCTTTCTCTTTGAAAACGAGCATCCTATGTCAGAAAGAGAGAATGTTTCATTTTACTATACTCTCTTTCACATAAAGAATGGAAAGGGAGTCTACATCAAAGAGTCTCTTGTCTAATTGTAGCTTATTCCGCTTAAACAGGAAAGCCAATGAAAAGCAAGATGTGACCCCTGAAAATGCATCAATCTTCAACTTGGTAGGGAATTTGGGCCTCAGCAGAAAAACGACACATACACCCATGCCTTAAACCCGGGACTCGAACCCAGGTTCCTTTGATCAGTAGCCAAGCGCGCTAACCACTCGGTCATAAGTGTCCGAAATCCCCGGGGAAATGCCGTCGCCTAAATTATGAATGGAGAATTACGTCATCGATGCATTAAGTTATCAATAGACATCATATGTTTCACGGCAAACTTTTAAAGGAGGGCCTAATTTTGTGGGGTCGAGTATGACCAAAGAAAAAATAAATCATAAATCTTGGTAGTCATAGCTCCGACCGTCTAAGAGGAGATGAACAAACAGACAGACAAGATACCCACAAACTCTTTATATACTAGTTGAACGGCATCTGGCGCTGCCATGGTCTCACTTTTAATTTGTATATTCATATTTTCAATGCAGATATAGATTAGTTATATATATATATAGATTAGTTTTGTGAGTTATTTCCTTGATATGATATAGATTAATTTTGTGAGTTATTTCCTTGATATGCTATAGATTAGTTTTGTGAGTTATTTCCTTGATATGATATAGTTTTGTGAGTTATTTCCTTGATATGATATAGATTAGTTTTGTGAGTTATTTCCTTGATATGATATAGATTAGTTTTGTGAGTTATTTCCTTGATATGATATAGATTAGTTTTGTGAGTTATTTCCTTGATATGATATAGTTTTGTGAGTTATTTCCTTGATATGATATAGATTAGTTTTGTGAGTTATTTCCTTGATATGATATAGATTAGTTTTGTGAGTTATTTCCTTGAACTTTTCTATTATTAGTGAAATTGAACTTGAACTTTTTGGTTTTATTTTGATATAAATATGCATTGTTACAATGTAAATAACCCAAGAGCATCAGCTCATCCAGGTTATTGTAATATTTATCACCAGAATTAAGTAATGACTACATATTTTAACATGTAATAAAACATAACATTAAAACATAATATTAAAAAATAATTTAAACATCTTCAATGATAGTTGAATTTGCATTAACAAAAAAGTATACATATTCTCTTCTCGAACAACAATGGCAAATATTATTATATAACTGTTTGCAATTTTTCTCTACAGATTATTTTTATTTTTGTGTTCATGTAGACAGAAAAGCGAAACTTTTAGTAGCTAGCTTGAAATATGAAAGTAAGGCTCCATATCAATTATATTTTGGAAGAACAGTTTCAGTATTTCCATGCACATGGAAAAATGCGAATTGCTCATGTGGAATATCCACAAATGCATTTTCTGAGATCAGGTAGTAAAGAATTAAATAACTTTAGTGCAAGATGTTAATAGTGTTTGTGTAGTATTTCTTTTTTTTATCTTAGGAGACATGTATGTTATTTCATTTCTCAAACAATATTTATAATATCTTCATTTGAAACTCAGAATCATATTTATAAAGATAAAGCATTAGTTTTACGAATAAATGTGTCTAAAAGGAAATATATTTGATTCACAGTATTTATCATATATGTTTAAATTATTTTTTGTGGAATGGTTATACTTTATATTATTTTGTTTTGCAACCTAAACATAGGTTTAAATGAAGTTTTATATGTTCCACCATAGCGTAATATTCCATACCTCAAGGCAGACTGGATCCAAGAAAAGTACAGTACCCTTAGCATATCAGTATTCAAAAATTTTCTTAAATAGTACAACCTGTAAAGCATTGATCTAACGTTTTTGGTCTGTTTATTTATGTAAGGTTTCCAGCTTAAACTGCTACCAGTTTTTACTCCAAGATAATCAATTTCTTTGACATTTTCTATTGGATTACATTTAGAATACTTAGCCGCACCTAATTATAACACCGCATTATAATACCGTACTGTAGAACAACTAAGGTCATGAATTTTAATATTAAGAAAACTATTCTCTTTGTTTTTTAAACAATATAGCATATATTTTATCTTTGAAATATTGATAGTTAACTCATTCAATTTGAACCAATCCCCAATAACAGATAATTCATTATTAGTAATCCTAATGACCGTCCCGTGGCCGAGTGGTTAGCGCGCTTGTCTACTGATCCACGGGACCTGGGTTCGAACCCCGGGTAAGGCATGGATGTTCGTGTTGTTTTTTGCTGAGGTCCTGTCATCCTCTCAGATCTCCTACTATGGCATGTAAACTGACAGGCTCCTGTCAGACCTCTGTGGCAAGCAGCTGCTTGAGGGGGTATTTATTTTTATTTTATAATCCTAACCAGATCATCAAGGTTATCATCACAAAGTATCACTGCAGTGTCATCTGCAAATGCATTGATCTTTCCATTTATATTCAAGGAACAACAATCATTAATAAAATAAGGAAAAGTACTGGACCTAAAACTGACACTTGAGGCACGCCATATATAATAGTCATTTCAGAACCAATAATACCATGTATTTTTGCAACTTGTATTCTGTTATGTAAATAACTTCTGAACCATTGTAGAACAGTGCCTCTGATTCCAGTTTGTTCTAGTTTACAGAGTAAAATTCTATGTGACACAGTGTAAAATGCTTTTTGAATATCCACAAACACAGTAAGAATTTGTTTATTTTTGTCAATATTTTTATAAATGATTTTAGTAAAGTTGAGTAAGACATCCTCAGCACCCAAGCCTTCCTTAATCCAAATTGATTTGGTGAAAAAGTTGTACTTTATAAGAAAGTCAGTCGTTTTTTGACCAGTTTTTCTAAAATATTCCTAAAAACTAAGATTACTGATATTGGACCTATAATTAAAAAATATATATGCATATTTCCCTTTTTATATATAGGTACTACAACTGCTTTTTTCAATTCATCAGGAAAAATTCCATTTTCGAGAGATAAATTATAAATATGGGTTAAGGGTTTGACAATATAATCCTTACAGTTTTTTAAAATGATTTTAGATACCCCATCAATCCCCATATTTTGTTATCTTGAAATTTCAGAATTATATTTAATATCTCATCTTCAGTTGTTGGAAATAAAAAACATTGTATTTTCATTTTGAGTAACACGATGAATATTTCTATTTAGGCTTTTAGATTGAACTCTCCTAATGTTTTCCGTAAGACTAGCAAAGTGCAAATGAAAGTCATTTGCTAATGCTTTTATCTTCATATCATTGTTTAATTTGTCTGAAAAAATTTGATAGAATTGTGCCTTTTCTACCATTATCGATTAAATTATTCACGCACTTCTATTGTTTCTTGTTATCTCCACACAATTAAGAAATTGTCATGTATAATAATTATTTTTAATATTTACAATTGTCATATTTAATTTATTTCTAATGGCTTTAAAATTTGTCTTTGAAGAAGATTATACCGATATATTTTGTACAATTGATATATTTTTATCTTTTAGTTTAATCATATTTCAGATATCATCAGTAAACCAGGGATTTTTTCTATTTACGTTCCTTTTATTAGTGTATTGCTAACAACATTCAGTTTGTTCTAATAGTTGATTCAGAAAAACTTGCAAGCAGAGTTAGAATTATTGTCATAAATATTGCATCCCAATTGCATTTCTTTAAATTACCACATAAAACAGAATAGTTTATTCTGTATGTGATATTATGAGGCCAATTTTGAGAATGGCAACTATCTGAATTAGGAAATTCAATTTTAGTAGATATAGGATAATGGTCAGATTACAATTGCAACAACAATATTACCACCATTTGCTTTTCTACCAAAAATATGATCAAAATATGAAGCAGTAGTATTTGTTTCTCTAGTCTTACTAGTTACGTAGGACTGGAATCCCTGAGATAAGAGTTAATCTAAATATTCATTCACATAATCATTTTCTAATAGTAAAATCAATATTGAGATCACCAGTTAGGGTGCATTTCTATCTTTAATTCTTTTTAGTCTTTAAATGGTAGCTAAGCGTAAACTGGAAGGAGAGCTGTGTACCAATCCCCAGTGATGATGCACAGAATCGACAAGGTTCTCTGTATTATCACCTAATGTCCGACCCCGCATTCTCGTGGTGCAGGCGTTTCAAAAGAGATATTGTCTTTTGGAAAGGAGCGGTAAAGAAAAGCTGCCAGTTGAGTATGACTTACTAATCTCGCCATCTACGGCCACTTTTTTCTTTTTATTTTCTGCCTTGCTGAGGAGTGGTCAACTTCACAGGGTCCCGGTGCTGACCATTGATACCTACTAGACTGGAATGGTTTAGAGATTTGAGCTTCATTACGGATCCTAGACTTGCTGCACTGGTGGGTCCGTGTTGAAGGAGAATCTGCCTCTGTGTTTTCTGTTTGCTTGTGGATTGCCAGCCCTAAGTGAACAGAGGTACGGGATACCATATATCAGCTAGTGGATAATCCTGATCAGAGGCCATCCCAGGTACCTGAACCCTCACTTAGTTGGACATCGCCAGTCCTAAACTGGAGTAAGTGTCTCAAGCAGGTCATATGACTCTTGAAAAGGTCGACTTGAAAAGGTGCTGCCTGAAGTTCCAACCAGCATGGTGACTTCAGCCTATAGCGGTGGTGGAACAGGTTTTTGCCCCATGCCTGAGATCAGGAGTTGTTTCATATTGTTGTTCTACCTCTCTCAATAAATCTAGTTTCTTTAAAAATTCTAACAATCATTTTCTCTCTGCAGGTACTTGGAAAGTGAGGATATTACATAGAGATTATTCTCTTGATGTCCTCACGCAGGAATTCCAACATTATAACCTAGATATTCTAGGCTTACAAGAGAGCTTACAAAGACAGATAAAGGTGAGATACTTAAAAATAACTTTAAATTTCTCTTTCCAGGGAGGGAGAATGGAAAGCATTTACATGGTGTAGGTTTGCTTCTCAGGAGACACGTCAGTAATTCTCTTCTAGGATATGACTGCATTAATGAAAAATTTATTACACGAAATTTAAAACTAAAACTAAAGACTTGAATGTCAGCTTTTGTTATGCCCCCACAGAGGACTCTGATGAGAACGAGAATTATACATTTTACGGACAACTGCAGGATATTCTGAATTCTGTAAAAAAAAGGGGATATTTCTCTTGTACTAGGTGACTTCAATGTTAAAGTTGGTGCTGATTATCACCTTTGTCATTGGTAATTCCAATGCCAATGGGGAACGTCTCCTACAGATAAGTAAACTTAATGGTTTCGAATAACAAATACATAATACAAACACTGGGACATTTATAAATACATATATCATCTGATGGTTGCACAGGAAAATGTGATAGATTATATTTTAATTAACAGCGAGTGGGCTAGTTTGGTTAGGAATATCAGATCATACAGGGGAGCCGAAAATGGGGCTGACCCTTACCTGGTGAAAAGTGTCTTGCAACTGAAGCTTAAGAAATATTTTGTGGTAAGGTTAAGAAAATTACCAGAAAATAAGAATATTAACAAGACACCTATTTAAAAAAAAAAAGGTGATCGCAGTTCTTGTGATATTAGTTTACTTTATGTCCCAGGTAAAGTTCTTTGCATGATTATACATAATAAAATTAAGAATTTTGTTGATGGAAAACTGCGTGATGAATAGTGTGGATTCAGAACTTAATATATAACTTAATATTAACATTTAAGGTCTGAAAGATCCAGATGTAAGCCAAAGTATACGGTTTGGTGTAATTTGTTCGAAATGGAATTTGTTCGATGGAAATTTTTTCGAAAAGAAAAAAAAAGTTTGGAAATTTGTTCAACTGACGGAAATTTTTTCGACTAACATTTTATTAAAAGTTTGAGAATTTTGCAATATTCAGAGACAGCTAGATGGCGTGCTCTTCTATAAGGTCTCTTCTGGAGGCTTTAGGCTGAATGGAGTTTAGAATCCTTGCATTTTTAACATTTTTTGAACCAACTTTGGCTATTGAGAAGAAAATAACATTGATGTTTCATTTTTTTTCTTCTAATTTTAATTTTTGATTGTTTTAATTTGATAATGTTTCTACTACAACTATACACTGAGTGGACTTTGAAATATGACCATCTCATGTTATACCAATGGGACTCTGATTTCGAAGTCCTATAACTTTTAAAATAAACGTTTTATGGGAAAATTTGATAAGGTAATTTAAAGTGCTAAATCCTTCTTATCTAAATATCCATTTTCAATAATATTCCTTTAGTATATAAAGAATTATGGAAGTTTGAACACGTAACAATAGCAGTACTAGACATTGGAAGTTAATTGAAACTGAAATGGGAAATATTATTTCAAATCAGTTCATATGCAATTGCATATTTTAAAAGTGTGTGTAAATAATTTCTTAAATATTTTTCGTGATAAACGTTAGAACAAATTGCTGCTCTGAAAGGTTTAAATTTCAATACCTGCATAAAGACTGTGCAGGTATTGTTAGAAATGCAATAATAAAGACTGTGAAAGTCTTTATTATTTGCATTAAGTGTATGCAGGTATGTTTAAAATAAAGACTGTGCAGGTATTGTTAGAAATGCAATAATAAAGACTGTGAAAGTCTTTATTATTGCATTAAGTGTATGCAGGTATTGTTAGCAATACAGGTTAAATTTCAATACCTGCATAAAGACTGTGCAGGTATTGTTAGAAATGCAATAATAAAGACTGTGAAAGTCTTTATTATTGCATTAAGTGTATGCAGGTATTGTTAAAAATAAGACTGTGCAGGTATTGTTAGAAATGCAATAATAAAGACTGTGTAAGTCTTTATTATTGCATTAAGTGTATGCAGGTATCGTTAAAAATATTTATATTCATAAAGACTGTGAAAATATTGCTAAAAATCGAGATTTCTATAGATTTGATTCAGACCTTTAAATTATCCTCTGTCACGTTTTCTCACAAAATGCTGATTTTAGAAATTATAGATCTTCGAATTTAGCGCCCGATTAACATAACACGGGGTGGTCATGTTACGTCAGTGTGAAGTTCAAACAATTACATTGACTTCAATGATTATTCAGCGTATGTCTTCTCTAATAACCTAGAGCTTGTGAATACATGAAGAAATATTTTGGGGTTTGGGAGAGGGCCAAGTATTGGATTGTTTTACCTCTGAGCGGCACTTTTTTGCACACCATGGGCTAAATGGCCAGGCCACATGGACCCCGAAGGCTCAGAGAAGGTTGGGGGAGGGGACCCACTGAAACAGCTGTTGGGAGACAGATGGTAGCCTCCCGTCAAGGCCATCCAGCGTGTTGTTTAACGTGCACAGGGTACGGCTCTCCCGTACACGGGGCCACGGCTTAACGTCCCATCCGACGGACGGCGGCCTTTCCAAGCCCATCGGTGTCCCCTACTGACCGTGGGCAGGGCGGGGAATTTTGCGGAGATAAATCTCAACGCTGACCCAGCTGGGACTCGAACCTGGGAACTACAGATTACGATTCTGGCGCGCTACCGGAGAGGGCCAAGTGGCAGATCGAGAATATAAAACTACACCATCGCCACCCAACCCGCCATTGAAAATCACACTAAAATCTTTTGCACTGGAAAGATAGAATAATCCCGACATTTTTCTTAAACAAATAACTTTGATTCCGTTTAAAAGATATTTGTTTCGAACAGATTTCATTTCGAACAAATTTTCCCTTCGAAGAAATTCCGCCGAACAAATTTCCGTTTCGAAAAAAATTCCGTTTCCAACAAATTTCCGTCGAACAAATGTGGAAGAAGTTTCCGGATACCGAAGCATACCATGATAGTCTACTTAGTCATTATGACAATCATAGTGTGCTTACTGCTGAAGTTGAGCAAGAATGGGATCAACTTAAGCAAACTTTTCTTTAAATCAACCGTCCACTTTTGAGTAAAAAGGAACAGAAGAAACAAAATTATTTGAGTGATAGGGCTATGGAACTTATTTCTGAAAGAAAGAAATGCAGGATTAATTAATATGAATCAACACCCTACTACTCCTAACATAATGCATTGCAACGAGCATAATAAACGTGTAAAGGATCAGTTAACAATTGATGAAAATCTTTGACTTAAGACTTTGGCTCATAAAGTAGAGAAAGCAGTTAGACAGCACAACAGCAGGGGATTGTACCAGATTGTTCATATTTTGTGTAGGAAGAAACAGACGGTACACAGGGATGGTGGGATAAACAAGGTAAGGTGATTGAAAATGAGGATTCTGTGATTGGCTAGATGGGGTGAACATTTCAGAGATGTTCAAAATAATGTGATTATTTCTACTCCCATTGTTTGTAATGAGGATAGATGCATTATTGACTTTAAGCTTTAATGATGGCTCTATATCATATTCCTAAGTCTCTTTGGATATCTCTAAATCAAAAATGCATAAATCTCCAGGGGTGGATGAAATCACCACTGAAATGCTTAGAGCTGGGAACATTTGTGCTGTCATATGTCTAACTAAAATTTTGAATACATTATATGATAAAAGTGTTGTTCCTAACGATTTTACCAAAGCTGTTATTATCCCTATTTTTAGAAAAAAGGTGATCGCAGTTCTTGTGATATTAGTTTACTTTATGTCCCAGGTAAAGTTCTTTGCATGATTATACAAAATGAAATTAAGAATTTTGTTGATGGAAAACTGCGTGATGAATAGTGTGGATTCAGAAGTGATTGGGGATGTATTGATCAAACGTTTTTGCTTCAGCAGATTCATGAGAAATATTTTGAGTTTCAGAAACGTGATTTACCAGCTTGATAGGTTTTAGCTTGATAGATTTCAAAATGGCTTTTGACTCTGTTGATCGACATAATTTGCGGTTGATCGTTAGATCGTATGGAATGCCTGATAAGTTAGTTAGTGTAATGAGAGCTCTCTATAATAACACTGAGTCGTGTGTGAGAGTTGGTACGTCTTGCAGCGATTGGTTTAGAATTGCTAGTGGAGTTAGACAAGGGTGCATTTTGTCTCCTTTTCTGTTTTGTTTGGTTATTGATTATGTTATGCGAAATTCTTCGCAAGAAAAATAATTTTACCTTAAATGGTGTAGAGGTTTCAAAATTTCTGATTTAGTTTATGCAGATGATTTGGCCCTGTTGGCTATTGATGTTGACGAGATGAATTCATTAGGACTATTGATGAGATTGGTAATCGAGTAGATTTGATGATAAACAGAGGAAAAACTAAAGTGATGAAAATTGGTCAGGCAGATGTGTTTCAATTGTTTTGAATGGCTGTACTATTGAGCAAGTATCTCAGTTCACCTATCTTGGGAGCTATGCAACAGATACTTGTGATGTGCGGCATGAGATAAATAGAATAGGTATTGTCACTGGGACTTTTAAGAATCTATGGAGAGTGTGGAAAAATAGATGTATACACCTAATGACTAAAATTAGGCTGTATAATAGTTTGGTTTTTTCTAAGGTTAGTTATGGTAGTGAAACATGGACCCTTTGTAAGCAGGATAACAAGAAACTTGATGCCTCTGATTCTAGATGCTTACGCAGTATATTGGGCATTAGGTGGTTTGACTTTGTAACTAATGCTGAAGTTAGAAGAAGGATCATCAACTTCCTTCGAGCAACATTTTATGCAGAGAGCGACTGCGTTGGTTTGGCATGGTGTCCGTATTCACAGCTACAGATGGCAAACAAGATTATGAACAGTATGACTAAAGGCTTCAAGAAAAGGAGGATACCTGGGATGCAATGAACTGACAATGTCAAACAGGACCTCGCTAGAATTGGCCTAGGAGTGGCCAATTGCAGCAGCTGTAGCTCAGAAAAGACATATTGAAGATGAAAACTATATAGTCTGCGACTGTATGAGAATTTTGCATGTATATAGTTTTTTTAATACACAGTACCCAGTTCCTCAACAAACTGATATGGAGTATACTGATGGGAACGATATAAAGCAAGTATATAAATATCTTGTTTGCTTGTAGAGAAACATTAAGATTCAGTTGTTATCATTTTAATTTCTATTTGCGACACAAATATCGTATTTTTTGCAAAACTCAATATGCCACCAGCTTTGTTATATTGTCTACATATAAAATTTAGTATAGCCATCTAAATTATATAAACAGACCTCATCGCTCTTTATCCAGATTTCAGTCACGATAATTACATCTAATTGATAATTACTGTTAAAAACAATTTCTTCAATATTATGGAACTTATGCTAGATACTACGAATATTAATATTGAACATATTTAATCCATTGTTGTTAGTCATATGAAAAGAGTTTAATTTGTCAAAATCTTAATACTCAGGGACAATATCATCAGGAAAAGATTATCATTCACATTATCAGCTATTAAGAAACACAAAATTTATCCACACTTTAGTAGAGATTCAACACGAATCGGTGTTAGTCAGTTTACTGCTCACGTCAGCTCGCACTCTAATATTGTTCCTGGCTTCATTTCTAGACAAATTATCGGGATTTTTATTTTCATTTCGACAGAATTTGTTATCCTGTGATTCCAGATTACTTGGTCGAGTAGTATAATAATGCCTTTGCTGATGTCAGGGATCATGTAACGGCGGCAGATTTGAATGTTGTTTTGACTCTGACGTTCACAGTCAGGAAGCACTAATGGCTCTGTAAGTATTGAATCAAAATGGATATGGCAGCGACTTCGGTTTATCGTAGGAATAGAGTGGCAAATATGATGTTTGTAGCAAGCCGCCCGTTTTGGCATTTCGGCTTGAAATTCGGCACTGCAACTTCGATGATATCCAAAATCACTTAACATGAATTTGTGAAGTGTCTACTACAATTTCCTGATCAGTTAGGGGCGGGGGTGGCTCAGTCGGTAGCGCGCCAGGCTCGTAATCTGTAGTTCCCAGGTTCGAGTCCCAGCTGGGTCAGCGTTGAGATTTATCTCCGCAAAACTCCCCGCCTTGCCCACGGTCAGTAGGGGACACCGATGGTCTTGGAAAGGCCGCCGTCCGTCGGATGGGACGTTAAGCCGTGGCCCCGTGTGCGGGAGAGCCATACCCTGTGCACGTTAAAGAACACGCTGGATGGCCTTGACGGGAGGCTACCACCTGTCTCCCAACAGATGTTCCAGTGGGTCCCCTCCCCCAACCTTCTCTGAGCCTTCGGGGTCCATGTGACCTATCCACTTAGCCCATGGTGTGCAAAAAAGTGCCGCTCAGAGGTAAAACAACCCAAAACAACCTGATCAGTTATGGCTGCCACAGACAGGCTTACACAGACATCTTTTATTATTATAGATACAGGTTTCTTACACCGATTTGTTTCACAAAATTGTGTAAAATGTATGTTTGCCAATCATTAGAGACAGATCAAATGAGTTAGAGCTTTTGTTTGAAGTTTCGATGCATCAAAGAATATCGTGGTCACCAGAATTTCAGAAACATTTAAAGAATTGTTGCTTTTCAGTTTGAAGAAGCTAAACCAATCAGATGGGCGAGCTTCTGAAGGAATAAAAGGGAAAGCTCTTCTTAAAAAAGTATTCGTAAATATTCGAAATATTAATCTGAAAAAAAAAAGTGTTTAGTAAGAGCAACCAGTGTATTGATTTTCCGTACCTAAATGGCAAATTATTTTCTAGAACGGATCATTATGAGGCATACTAATGAGACAATGATAATGTGAAGTGGAGATCATCTGATAAGCAGAAAATATCAGATTCATATTCCAATTACGCGAACAATCAGATGGACTGGAAAAGGTCTTCATCCATTGGATGAGAAAATTAAACCTTGATTCTCTGAACATTTGCTTTACCACGTACAATTTGAAACTCTCGGAAGCTGCGATTTGCCTCCAAGAGCTGTCGCGTTTCCTGTCTCCTTCCTGACAATTGTAATCCTAATGATCTGTCTCATTATCAGAAATTAACGAAGAAAGCAAAAGTGCATTTGCAAGGGATAAAATAACGAAACAAAAGTGCGTTTTCAAAGGATAAAACAACTAAAATTGTTGTATTAGTATGCATATCATTATGAAATCGATATCAAAAAGTTGTTAACATCTTTGTTACTTATGAAAAAAAACCCGCATACAACCTGCTACAAATAATATCTATTTTTCTACGACTTTTCTTTGTTCTAAAATAAAAAAGCTTCTTTTTGATATAATTATGAGTTCTAAAA
This sequence comes from Ryuthela nishihirai, assembly GCA_038380435.1. Classification (NCBI taxonomy): domain Eukaryota; kingdom Metazoa; phylum Arthropoda; class Arachnida; order Araneae; family Heptathelidae; genus Ryuthela; species Ryuthela nishihirai. The sequence continues at coordinate 27,084,266 of JAWZYU010000022.1, forward strand.
CTCATAAATATGTAATAAATTAAAATAATTCGCTCAAAGATATTAATATGATCGAATTCCTATATGTTATTTCTATGGTTAAGTCCATTAGATTAGTTATTTAATGACGTTTTAACTTTTTTTCAGACAATTTAATATTTCACAAGCATGTAATTACGTCACATCCTACAGTCTATGGCATCTCTTTATATCTATATTCTTGAGATATTTCTTCTCCAAATGTGTAATCATATTAGTAATCATTATTTAGGTATAGCTTAGAAAGTGCGAATTTTGGAGAAAAAAAAACTTATATAGGTACAGTCGCTCAAAAAAGTATCCGAACACTATGGTTGATTACAGAATTCAGAAAAAATATTTGGCAACGATTTTTTTAGAAATTAGTGATCTGGCAACCTTCGTGTCACGTGACACGAAGGTTGCCGGATCACTAATTTCTAAAAAAATCGTTGCCATATATTTTTTCTGAATTCTATAATCAACCATAGTGTTCGGATACTTTTTTGATCGCCTGTATTCAGTAACCTGGAAGTCTGAGAAGTTTGCCAGTATAAATCCTTATAGAAAAGATAGGCAATTTGAATTTCTGTAGCTCTGAACGGCACAATCTTGCGCACAATATCTGAAATGGTCAAGTTCCATAGGACACCAAGGGATCAGAATTGGATAAGGCATGGGATCAATAATTATATTATCTGGTGTGATGCAATAATTATCCAATCGAAAACTGTTAGGACACGGATATTCCCTTCAAGAACATTTAGCACGTTATTTAATGTGCACATAATACCTTGCACACGGGGACTTTTCCAAGCCCATTGATTTTTCTTCCTCATTGAGGACAGAGAGAACCTCAAAGAAGGCACATGGAGACTCGAATCGAAATTAGGAAGCAACAGATTACGAGCTTAGCGCGTCTGCTAATGAACCAATCCTTGGCCCTCAGAGTGGATTGGGTTGTTTTACGCCTGAGCGGTACTTTTTGCACACAATGGGCTAAAGGACCAGGTCAAAAGGATCCCGAGAGCTTAGGAGAGGGGATCCATTTGATAATTGTTGGGAGACATATGGTAGCCTCAAGTCAAGGCCATCCAGCGTGTTCTTTAACGTGCAGAGGGTGTGGCACTCCTGCACACAGGGGCGGGAGTGGCTCAGTCGGTAGCGCGCCAGGCTCGTAATCTGTAGTTCCCAGGTTCGAGTCCCAGCTGGGTCAGCGTTGAGATTTATCTCCGCAAAATTCCCCGCCTTGCCCACGGTCAGTAGGGGACACCGATGGGCTTGGAAAGACCGCCGTCCGTCGGATGGGACGTTAAGCCGTGGCCCCGTGTGCGGGAGAGCCATACCCTGTGCACGTTAAAGAACACGCTGGATGGCCTTGACGGGAGGCTACCATCTGTATCCCAACAGCTGTTCCAGTGGGTCCCCTCCCCCAACCTTCTCTGAGCCTTCGGGGTCCATGTGACCTGGCCATTTAGCCCATGGTGTGCAAAAAAGTGCCGCTCAGAGGTAAAACAACCCAACCCAAGTCCCGCACATGGAGCCACGGCTTAACGTCAAATCCGACGGACGGCGGCCTTTCCAAGCCCGTCGTTGTCCCTTTCTGACCGAGGACAGAGCAGAGAGTTTAGCGGAAATAAATCTTAACGCTGGCCCATGCGGACTCGAACCTGGGAACTGCAGATTATAAGCTGGCGCGCTACCGGCTGACTGCCTCCCCTTCACATCCGTCCCCAGTAAGTAGAAATATCAACAAAATAATAAAAGACTTATTCTACACTCGACTGGTATTACAGGGTAAATCTGAAATAGCTTATCCACTAGAAATGCAATGTATAAGAGAAAACATTTTAAATTTATAATTTTATTTTAAATTAATTAATCTACATCACATCATTGGTGTGCTAGGCGTATAATCTCTATTAGGCTGTTTAAATATCATGATGACAATGGGTGTAGAGGAAAAATTGTCTTGCGCCGGGTCCGATGTGACCCACGACCACCTTATGAAACATTAGGTGTCATGGATTCGGATCCTGCCTAGCTCAAGACAATTTTTCCTCTACATCCATTGTCGTCACAATACTTAAACAGTCTAATAGTGATTAAAATAATAAAATAAAATTTAAACATTTTTCTCTATTCAATGCTGGAATCTAAAAGTAAAAAAATACCTAGTTCATGAACTGAAAAGTGGAGATAAATAAAGAAAAAAAAAATGCTTTTAAACTGGTTATTATGAAATTATTTCATATTAGACCGCTCTTTTTCTCGTATGCAATTTGTTTTTAATAATATATAAAGTCCCGATTAGACAGAAAATTACAAATAGAAACGTCGTGCCAATTTTATCAATGAGAAAAAAAAACCGTCTACCTGTTCATAAATTAACTTTCAAGACTTTTTCCTTTTGTACTATAAGCTGCTTTGCAAAACATTCGCTCTTTCAGATTACTAATTCTTGAAAAACATTTCTTCTTTTACAATTAAATACTACTGCAATATACTGAGCTTTTTGCACTATTCAATCTTTCGAACGGAAGAAGTCTTTTTAAAATTAAGCTAAACATCTCAAATTTTCATTCAAACAGACATTCCTTTAAACACACTAAAAGAAGAATCACTATTATAGTTAAGAGGTTTAATCGTCCATTGATCTCTCAAAGGGAATATATGGAATCTTCACATTTCATTTAACGAGGAAAAAGTTTAGTTCAAAGAACATATGCATCACTTACTCTTAAAGTTGCATTTCTTTTTAAATCCAAGAACCTGGCTAAGGAGGTAATGATGACTTTAACTTTATTACGACTGAAAATTACTTCAGGGAACATCATTACCCAGCAAATAGCATCAACATTGTCTCCTAATATCTTATTTTTAAGAACACTAAAATGTTATTTTTTTATATTCACTCTTGACAGTTGTTAGAGATCTTTTCATTTTCCGTTAATGTATGAATGAATGAACCTTTTTCAGAACAAATTAGTTAAAAATGTAATTTGGATAGTAAGAACTAGTATTAAATACCTACAACTTTTTACAGTCGCTCAAAAAAAATATCCGAACACTAGGGTTGATTACAGAATTCAGAAAAAATATCTGGCATTCTTTTTTTAGAAATTAGTGATCTCTTCCATGAACAATTATGAAGTACAGTCGCTCAAAAAAGTATCCGAACACTACGGTTGATTACAGAATTCAGAAAAAATATCTGGCAACGATTTTTTTAGAAATTAGTGATCTGGAAACCTTCGTGTCACGTGTCACGTGACACGAAGGTTGCCAGATCACTAATTTCTAAAAAAATCGTTGCCAGATATTTTTTCTGAATTCTGTAATCAACCGTAGTGTTCGGATACTTTTTTGAGCGACTGTACATTTCTACTGCGAATAATCAAATTACTATTACAAATTAATGCCTTTATACTTTATGTTACTGCAAAAAAACAATAAAATTTCCTGCTTCATTGTTCACAGGAAATAAAGGATAGTAATCACAAATTTCAATTTCGCTTTTCCTCCAATGTTTTCGATATACATATAAGAACAAAGGCATTAATTATTTTCCAACAACAAGTGAGTACAGTGCAAATAAAATATGCAAAATACTTCGTATGAGTGATTTTTGAAGTAGGTTACAAATAATAATGCAAGATATTTCGTAGAAATAATAACACCTAGAGTATGACTTGTTTGTGAATGTAATTTTGCTCATTAATATAAATTTTCATACAATATTTTACGCCTAACACATGTTGTACAAAAGATTAGCGTTTACATTAAAATCTTTAATATAATACTCTATCCATATTTACTTTTTCCAATAGTACAATCATTACGGAAAAATATTTTTAAACACTACATCAAAGAGTTATTATTAATTTTACTTTTGGGTCAATAGTAAAGATTCAATATTGTCAAAGTAAATAACAATAATTTTACTAGTTTAAAAATGTTGTTCATTGTTTATGGTTTAAATTTCATTTGGCAAAGTATTAAATAATTTACTTGACAAATGAATATAATATTTAGGAGTTATATTTTTATGAAATCTAACATTAACCAATTGCAAAATATGTGAAGAACGGATATTCCTAACAGGTAGTCTGATTAAGTTGGGTTGGGTTGTTTTACCTCTGAGCGGCACTTTTTTGCACACCATGGGCTAAATGGCCAGGTCACATGAACCCCGAAGGCTCAGAGAAGGTTGGGGGAGGGGACCCACTGGAACAGCTGTTGGGATGATGGTAGCCTCCCGTCAAGGCCATCCAGCGTGTTCTTTAATGTGTGTTCTTTAACCCGCACACGGCGCCACGGCTTAACGTACCATCCGACGGACGGCGACCTTTCCAAGCCCAGCGGTGTCCCCTACTGACCGTGGACAGGGCGGGGAATTTTGCGGAGATAAATCTCAACGCTGACCCAGCTGGGACTCGAACCTGGGAACTACAGATTACGAGCCTGGCGCGCTACCGACTGAGCCACCCCCGCCCCTCTGATTAAGTTATTATTCCAGTTTTGTCTAACATGTTTTATTACTTGATATACATATAGTTTGCGGAGCTGTAAAATTTCTATCTTAGCCTATTCTTAAACGATATGATTATATTTTCTTAATTTTAGCAGGCATCCAATAGCATGATTTTGTGCATATTCTAAGGGTTTTATGGTAGTGACATGAGTTCCTCCCCAAGATATTAGTCCATAAAGTAAATAAGATTTCACCCACCATTATAAATTAATTTTAAGTAGATAAATCTACGAAACTCCTTATGAAATAAAATTTTAATATTATACTATTACTTTTGTTTACTAAGTTATTTAGATGAATTTTCCAAGTTAATTTCCTATCAATTTGAACCCCAAGGTAATTATAATTTTCCATACTTTCTATTATTTCATAAAAACATTATATATCTAAAAAATTTCTCTAGTGGTAAATAAGTCGGTTCTTGTAAAAATCCTCCTTATTTTCCCTCAGGCTGAAATACGAATATTTAGTTTTAGTTACTTTTAAATGTAACCTGTTTCCATCAAACAATTTTCGCAACTGCCTAAGATCCCTATTTATCATTTGTAATACTTTAATATTAATTCCTGAATAGATCAAGCAATGTCATCAGCAAAGGCTTCAAATGCACCATTGTACTCGTAATTGCAAAAGTTATTTATATATAGTAAGAAAATAGTAGTCCTAAGACCGACCCCTGTGGTACTCCATATTTAATTGGTAACTTACCACTCGTAATATTGCCTATTTTAACCATTAGTTTTCTATCTTCTTATTTAACTTTTTAACCAAGAAAACATTTAGCCTCTTATCCCCGATCTGTTTTCAACAACAAGTCGTGTGAAACCGAATCAAAAGCTTTTTGTATGTCTAAAAACAGCGCAACTGTTTTCAGATCTGTGTCGATATTTTTATAGATTTCAGAAGTTAATTTCAGAATGGCGTCCTCCGTTCCCTTCCCTTTGCTGAAGCCGATTTGATTGGATGAAAAATAACCGATAGATTCCCAAAAATGCATCAATTTTTCTTTTGTAATATTTTAAATTAGTTTTGCTAAGGATGTCAACATTAACACCATCTTGAAATAGTTTATTTATGAGATAACACATAATTTTCTTTATTTCCTCATACACATTGAAATAAGCTAAAATGCCATCTGTATCAACAGCTTTCCTAATATGAAGTTGCCTTACTTTGTCATGAATTTCATACTTATGAACATAAGGCATGAAAAAGAAATTACTTTTATTGTCTCTATTTCGTAAAATAGGGTTTATTTCATTTGACTGATGAGACTCTTGTAATCTCTCCATTATTTTTGTGGGTTCACACAGAACCGTAACTCAGTTCACACAGAACTGTATCTCAGTTGACAAGATTGGGTTGTTTTACATCTGAGCGGCACTTTTTTGCACACCATGGGCTAAATGGCCAGGTCACATGGACCCCGAAGGCTCAGAGAAGGTTGGGGCAGGGGACCCACTGGAACAGCTTTTGGGAGACAGATGGTAGCCTCCCGTCAAGGCCATCCAGAGTGTTCTTTAACGTGCACAGGGTATGGCTCTCCCACGCACGGGGCCACGGCTTAACGTCCCATACGACGGACGGCGGCCTTTCCAAGCCCATCGGTGTCCCCTACTGACCGTGGGCAGGGCGCGGAATTTTGTGGAGATAGATCTCAACGCTGACCCCTCTGGGACTCGAACCTGGGAACTACAGATTACGAGCCTGGCGCGCTACCGACTGAGCCACCCCCGCCCCCCAGTTGACAAGGAACTGAACTCTGGTTCACAGAGTCGAACACTCTCCTTAAGGGTTTTGTTTTTTGAGCAAGAGAGGCATCCCTTGACGCATGTTCAAACGCCTTCCTGTTTGACAGAGACGCCCAGACGGTTATTTATCATCACTGCCGTAATCTCCAGCACTAGCACTCGCGCCCGAGGCTACTTGTAAATAGTCGCAAAAGTGCTTTCCGAATCGTTAGCACGTGCAGGCAGCCAGCTCATACCCGAAGACAACAACTATGAGTAACATCCCCACAACAGCACTTCCAAAAACACACTTAATACATATATATATTTACAAAAAAAATACAATAAAAATACAATTATAAATAAAAATAAATATAGTAGAGAGACATGACACCATTTATTTCATTAGGTCACCATCATCCAAAATATCACCGGCGCAATCTGTACAAGACCTTTCAGTTATTTTCGTCACCTACAAGAATTCGGTAACCGATGCTCTTTGGTTCCTCAGAGGAATAAACAGAAAGTAGCAGGATGCTAGCAGGGAGATGGGGCTTAATGTGGTCAGCAGCCGGTAATGGGACGCAGAGCAAGGAGATGCTGGATTGAGGTCAAGGTCAAAGGCTATTCGAAACCTCTTAATGGAAGCTAGTGGCGTGAGCAAGGAAATAGTTTACCAAGGCCCATAGAATATGAGAAATTCTTTCGAGGAGACCCTTTCAGGTTTCACAGAACTTCACACCAAAATTCAGACTACACACCAGGCACTTTATCTTAAAAAGGCAATGAAGTACAATTTGATTCACATATGAGGCTTTCTTAACATTTAAATGGAATTTAAGATCAAGAAATTCATTCGAGTCAGGAAAAAGTAAAGGGGGTCGGGAGAGAGGGGTGGCAAGAGACTGGGTTTCCATTGTAGCATTGTAGTATGACATTTTCCCTCCAGTTTAGAGATCTTCAAAAATGGCTTGAAAGATGCATTAAATATACATAAGTTTAATAATTTTTGCTTCTTTACCTTTATTGGCAAACTTGAACAAGCATTATAGTGCTTCTACGTTATTTTCAGTCTTTGTTCAGGGGAGTACTTTCTCCCATTTGGTCTTAAAAAATTAGGGACACAGAACTATGGAATGCCACTTACAGAAGCATAATAAAAGTGTTTTTTTTTAAAGCAAAGAAACGAATTTTGGGTTGGGTTGTTTTACCTCTGAGCGGCATTTTTTTGCACACCATGGGCTAAATGGCCAGGTCACATGAACCCCGAAGCCTCAGAGAAGGTTGGGGGAGGGGACCCACTAGAACAGCTGTTGGGAGACAGATGGTAGCCTCCCGTCAAGGCCATCCAGCGTGTTCTTTAACGTGCACAGGGAATGGCTCTCCCGCACACGGGGCCATGGCTTAACGTCCCATCCGACGGACGGCGGCCTTTCCAAGCCCATCGGTGTCCCCTACTGACCGTGGGGAGCGAGGGGAATTTTTGCGGAGATAAATCTCAACGCTGACCCAGCTGGGACTCGAACCTGGGAACTACAGATTACGAGCCTGGCGCGAAACCGACTGACCCCGACCACCCCCGACCACTAAAGAAACGAAACCCCAGGTAAATACCTGCAATATATATGGTACTAGCAGATTTCCTCGGCGCTGCTGGGTTCTGAAACGTTTTAAAATGTAAAGTTCATGGCACTTGCCACGTCGCAAGCCTTCATTTGGCATCAATATCGTTACAGTCGATCTCTTTCCCATCCGGGGGGGGGGGGAGGTGGAGGGTGGTAGTCAGTCGGTAGCATGCCAGACACATAATCTGTAGTTCCCAATTTCGAGTCTCAGCTGGGTCAGCGTTGAGATTTACCTTGCAAACTTTCCACCCTGCTCATGATCAGTAGGTGGGCGGGGGTGGCTCAGTCGGTAGCGCGCCAGGCTCGTAATCTGTAGTTCCCAGGTTCGAGTCCCAGCTGGGTCAGCGTTGAGATTTATCCCCGCAAAATTCCCCGTCCTGCCCACGGTCTGTAGGGGACACCGATGGGCTTGAAAAGGCCGCCGTCCGTCGGATGGGACGTTAAGCCGTGAGAGCCATACCCTGTGCACGTTAAAGAACACGTTGGATTGCCTTGACGGGAGACTACCATCTGTCTCCCAACTTTCTCTGAGCATTCGGGGTCCATGTGACCTGTCCATTTAGCCCATGGTGTGCAAAAAAGTGCCGCTCAGAGGTAAAACAACCCAACAACCCAACACGATCAGTAGGGGGCATCGATGGGCTTGGATATCCCGCCGTCCGTCGGATGGGATGTTAGGCCGTGGTTCCGTATGCGAAAGAGACATACCACGCACACGTTAAAGTGTCCAATCGCATACCAAAAATTAATAACTTATTAACTGATTCATGAAAATACATGTGATACTTTGCTACTGTGATTCCTGTAACATTCAGTTACTTAAAAAGTTTGTTGATTTCCCAATTATAAATCATGATAATTCCTTCATTCATAAAGTGTGATAATCATTTCTTTCCATTCAACTGCTTGAAAATTTCTTAATAAATGATAAAGCTAATTCACTACAGTACCTAAAGTATCTACTTAAGGATTCTTACTGTATGTCATGTCATTTACATAAATCAGTTAAAGATTAACATTTTACTAAACCTGCATTCTGACACCTCAATTTCATTGTTATATCACTACAGAGATCAAAGTTGACAGTTTTCAATTCTGTTGGATATATTGCTTTTTGTATATCAGCAAATAGGCCTACACTTAATACATTAAATTAATTTTGAATATTAAAGTGTTTAACAAAATATGAGTGAAAGATGCTAATATAAGCATTGTTCAGTTCAGATCAATCCATGTATTGTTTGTAAAATCATATGTAATAATTGGGTTCAACACCATTGTTATTCCTAAAAAAAATAGTAATTGCTGAGAGTTTTTTTCCTGAAACTGAAAGCCTCTACTATGTCACAGATCATATATGGCCTCTCTGTAGAGAGGCCTTTGGCTGCACAGAATGACTCCATGCTTTACTTTTTCCCATGGTTTAGTTTTCATTATGTTTACACTAATTACAAAGAATCTAGATCACGCTATGCTATTAGAAGTTTAGTATTGCTATTAGTATTTAGTAAATTGTTTAACTAAATTTGTTTATAACTAACTGTATTATAATAACTAACTGTATTTAGTAATTGTTTAGTACGCTATGCTATTAGTATTTAGTAAATTGTTTAACTTATAGTATCATTTTACAAGTCTGAAGCTTTCTCTTTTTGACATTTGTTTGCCCTTTCATTTCATTTAGCTTCTTAAAATAATTATTTAACAATGTGTTACTGGAAGCCCAAATGATCATTTTTCATATTTTTTCAGCTAAATGACCTTCACACAATGTCATGACATCCCAGTAATTCCTCACTACTTAAAAGATTTAATGTCAATACTGTGGCTAAAATTATCTGATTTGAGAAATTTAAAAATTCATGCTCAAATTTACTACAAAGTTTTTTTTAATAACTATGTAATTATATACAATAGCATTTATAACATTCTGTTGTGGCCATAATAACCCACCTCTGTCTAAGTTTTTAATTAAACTGTGCGATGCATTTAATTGAATCTGGCTATCAAGAACCAAATATGTTTTGCAGGATTCACAATTCATTTTTTTTAGAACTGAATAGGCCAGTAATCAGCCAAATAGGTTAAGACAGGTAGGTAGTCTCCTATTTTCGCAATATCATCTTCAGTAACAGAAACGCTAAAAAGAAAAGAAAACTAAAAATTTCATTTAGCTCTTCCCATCTCTGTTTGGCAGAAAAACTAGAAATGTGGGTTGGGTTGTTTTACTTCTGAGCGGCACTTTTTTGCACACCATGGGCTAAATGGCCAGGTCACATGGACCCCGAAGGCTCAGAGAAGGTTGGGAGAGGGGAGCCACTGGAAAACAGCTGTTGGGAGACAGATGGTAGCCTCCCGTCAAGGCCATCCAGCGTGTTCTTTAACGTGCACAGGGTATGGCTCTTCCGCACACGGACCACAGCTTAACGTCCCATCCGACGGACTGCGGCCTTTCCAAGCCCATCGGTGTCCCCTACTGACCGTGGGCAGGGCGGGGAATCTTGTGGAGATAAATCTCAACGCTGACCCAGCTGGGACTCGAACCTGGGAACTACAGATTACACTAGAAATGTGGATACATACTTTTAGTTGGTAACACTAATTTCAGTATTGAATGCATCCTTAATTTGTTTTCACACTCATATACCTGTCTTATTGAAATGTGATATTGACCTCCAGCTAGTTGCCTGTATTTGCTAAATCTATCTTCTAAACAATCGGTTTGGAATTTCCCAGGCAATATGTTTGCCATATTTAACTTTTCACAACAATATGAAGCTAATTCCAACAAAACATGAGTTGATAATTTTAAAGCAGTATGTGTTTCTTTGGTCAGCATACCTGTATCACAACCCATATTTTGCCATGAATCCAGGCAATCCAATAATTTATTTAAAAATAAATTCCTTTCATCTAAAGATGATGCTGTAAGAGGCATTTTGGGCGGGGGTGGCTCAGTCGGTAGCGCGTCAGGCTCGTAATCTGTAGTTCCCAGGTTCGAGTCCCAGCTGGGTCAGCATTGAGATTTATCTCCGCAAAATTCCCCGTCCTGACCGCGGTAAGTAGGGGACACCAATGGGCTTGGAAAGGCCGCCGTCCTTCGGCTGGGACGTTAAGCCGTGGCCCCGTGTGCGGGAGAGCCATACCCTGTGCACGTTAAAGAACACTCTGGATGGCCTTGACGGGAGGCTACCATCTGTCTCCCAACAGCTGTTCCAGTGGGTCCCCTCCCCCAACCTTCTCTGAGCCTTCGGGGTCAATGTGACCTGGCCATTTAGCCCATTGTGTGCAAAAAAATGCTGCTCAGAGGTAAAACAACCCAACCCAACGTAAGAGGCATTTTATACATGTCGTTTAATCGAGCTCCTTTAAAACGAGATTTAACATTTACTATATCTCACCATGTGTTAACGGTCTTAATCTACTCTGCAGTACTTCAATGTATGTTTTTTACCCATTTCTAAAAGTGCTCCTGCAACATATTTATTAAAAATTTGAAGAACCAGCTTAACATTTTGCTTCTCTAAGTTAGAAAGTGACAAGACTTTCAAAGACAAATTATAATTATATTTAATTAAAACTATTGTATTCAATGTCATGAAACTTTCTAAGGGTTGAAAATTCTGCTGTAGAAAAGTCATGCCTTTCAACTAAACCTCTGATCCAAATTTTTATGAATCCAATTATTTATTATACATTTTAACAACTACAGAGCATCAATTAAGAAAAACAATGGTCTAACTTTGTCTACAGGATGGGGATACACAATATTCAATGAAGGCGGTGTGGTGAAAAAGACATTACTTTTCTATTAATAGAATTGTTATCACTGACAACATATACGATTCTGAATCCTATAGTTTAGAAACCAATTACAATTTTTTAAAACATACATGAAGAGTTGGGTTGGGTTGTTTTACCTCTGAGCTGCACTTTTTTGCACACCATGGGCTAAATGGCCAGGTCACATGGACCCCGAAGGCTCAGAGAAGGTTGGGGGAGGGGACCCACTGGAACAGCTGTTGGGAGACAGATGGTAGTCTCCCGTCAAGGCCATCCAACGTGTTCTTTAACGTGCACAGGGTATGACTCTCCCGCACACGGGGCCACGACTTAACGTCCCTTCCGACGGACGGCGGCCTTTACAAACCCATCGGTGTTCCCTACTGACTGTGGGGCAGGGCGGGGAATTTTGCGGAGATAAATCTCAACGCTGACCCAGCTGGGACTCGAACCTGGGAACTACAGATTACGAGCCTGGCGCGCTGCCGACTGAGTCACCCTCGCCCCCATACATGAAGAACTTCTGATGTTATTTTTCCCACAGGAAGTAAGTATACATCTTTAAAAGGACACATAATACCAGTTAGCAACATTTGTGAAGCAACTGCACCTTTGATGAGTCTAAGCTTTTCTAACTTTGCTGTTATTTCTCTCCCTGTGACTTCATCACACATGCTTGTCTTGCTGAATTTCACTGGCTTTAAAATGAAGTTCATATACCTACAGGAATATTTTAATTTTAGTATGTTGGAACATTAGAACTAATTGTGAAAATTAATTTTTTCTATTCTAATCTATATTTTTGAAATATTCTCGTCTTAGAAGCAAAAATAATAGAGTATGTATAGGAATGCATTTCTCATTTAAAAAAAAAACTGTAGAACAAAGTATATATGTAGAAACAAATCTTGCATATGACAAGAAATTTATTAACTGTCGATTTTTCGCAATTTGTTTTTATGACACGATCTCATGTGAATGCATTTTCTGGTTATTCCAAATATTTTAAAATTTTACTTTCCTTACTATATAAATGCACACATTTTTCTGTGCTTGCTGGTAAATTAATGGTCCGCTCAACAATTAATTTGAATTCATAAACTTTATTCAAAATTGATTGGCACTAGTAATGTATACGTTACAAACACCGTAAACTGCATTTCCTCTATGCTAGCCAAGGTTACTAACCTCTTCAATTAATTTGAATTCATAAACTTTATTCAAAATTGATTGGCACTAGTAATGTATATGTTACCGGCAATGTATGAAAAGCCGGCATTCTATAGAATACCCGGCGTTTTTAGGCAATGTATGAAATATGAGAATTATTACATACTTTCCCTAGGCATTGTATAGAATACCTAGGCATTATATAGAATGACAAATACTATTTCAGCAAAGTATGAAAAAGGCTTTTATTGAAAAGATGCATGTGAAAATGTAAGAAGTACAAAATATAAGATACGGGATTTTCCTACAAAAAGAGAAAAAATACCATTGCTGAACTACCGTCAGAAATATTAACATCATAACCTGTAATAAACCTGTCGTCCGCATTATAAAAAACGCCCCAAATGAGAAAAAGCCAAGTGAGAACGAATCAGTAAAGTGTTGAATATTCGAAGTTTGCAATTCGAGTTAAGATACTCGTATTTCACTTTACTACTTGTCAAATCTATTTCAGTGGAGTTCCGAGATGCTTGTGATATGTCGTTTTTTGATGACTTTTTTTAATCTGTTTTTTGACCTTAACTCTCTTTCTATGGAAGCTAGGGTTCTCAAACTTTGGGATCCCTATTGAGGCAACCCTCTTTTACACTCTTACAACGCTAGGGGGCGCTTTTCCGAATGGAAGGGTGTCTTTTTGGTGTCCAAAGTGACCAACTACGGTGCTCTTTTTTACCGAAACTAGGGACTGGCGGATCTGGCAATCAGGGTGAGCCTATAGGGGACCCAGGGGAACATTTACTGGTCAATTCGAATTGGACTGAGTGCTCTGGCTCTCTGTTTGAGGCGAGCGTCGCGAGTCACGAGACTCGCATTGCGACATTAAACATCACTGCCGGGAGTATTTTATACTTTGCCGATTTGCCTTTTGGCATTCCATAGAATGCCTAGGAAATGTGTGAAATATGAATCGTTTCATACATTGCCGGCCAGTTTTAGGCATTATATACAATGCCTAGGCATTCTATACAATGCCGGATTTCAAACTTTGCCGGTGACATATACGTTACAAACACCGTAAACTGCATTTCCTCTAAGCTAGCCAAGGTTACTAACCTGAAAAATTACCGATTACTTTATTCCTATAAATATTTGCTAAGCATAATGATACTGAAATGCATGTAAATTCAATAATTAAAATTGGTTATTACAATTTTTAACATATAATGTTTGATTTTGCAATAGCATTAATATTTTATCAAAGTAAGAGATTTAATGCTTATTTTATTAAACATCAAGTGACTTTAATACCTACACAACACATTATTTATTTAATTTGATATATTGTGGGATTGCTGGCAAAATGCATTGTCAATTTTTACTTTGGGTTGTAAATTAATTTTCATTTATTAACTACTGTTTCAAATTTCATTCATTAACTACCGTCAGAATTATTTAATTTGAAGTTAATATTTAAAATATATATATATATAATCAGAGAGCATTGATTAGTGCGATTTTCAACAAGTTTTGACATAGTGTACTCTACAAACAAACCAGCATTTTTCAAACCATACCATTGTAATAAATTACAAATCGCTGAAATTTTGAATCTAAAAAAATTATAAAGTATTAGAAGGAATCACCTTTTTGAGGAAAGAACCAATCGATATTATTTTATAGTATAAATAATATTTTCGTAATAATTTCGTATAACAAGATTTCTTGTTTAGGTACAATGAAACAAGTTAGTAATAAATGTCCAAAAATTTACTTTGGACTAACTGATCATATTAGCTTAGCGTAACGATTTCCTGGTAAAAATTCAGTTTTAATCTTGATAACCATTTGAATATATAGAATAAATTAAAAAAAAAAAAAATACCCCCTCAAGCAGCTGCTGGCCACAGAGATCTGACAGGAGCCTGTCAGTTTATATGCTAAAGTAAAAGATCTGAGAGGATGGCAGGACCTCAGCAGATAAACGACACATACATCCATGCCTTACCCGGGGCTCGAACCCAGGTCCCTTAGATCAGTAGCCAAGCGCGCTAACCACTCGGCCATTGGACGGCTGCATATATAGAATATAGTTAAAAAAAACAAAAGTGAGAACTTATGTTACGTACCTTACTATGAATTGTCGGTGTGAAACTCTGTCTGTTGATCGCTTTGATCCAAGCTTCTTTATGAGAAATATCCTTAGCGAACTGAAATACATGAACTTTGGGCCCATCTTAAAGTTTCCATTACACTTTAGCACTACCCATAAACTAGGTACAGCTGTAAACGAAAAAACAAACTCACAAATATATCAAAATCTATCAACTCAACCAGCGTGACTCAAATCAAACTAAATAAATAAAAAATAAATACCCCCTCAAGCAGCTGCTTGCCACAGAGGTCTGACAGGAGCCTGTCAGTTTATATGCCATAGTAGAAAGTCTGAGAGGATGGCAGGACCTCAGCAGAAAAACGACACATACATCCATGCCTTATAGCTATTCGAAAATGGCGGCCGGAACACCAATGTTCGTGACGACACAGGTCTTCCGGCAAAGGTGTGCCTTGGCCTTGTCTCTCGGTGGTCACGGCTATATAAATAAATAAAAATAAATACCCCCTCAAGCAGCTGCTTGCCACAGAGGTCTGACAGGAGCCTGTCAGTTTATATGCCATAGTAGAAGTTCTGTACCCACAGAAAATTGTCTTCTCGCCAGAGCTACGTCTTGCCTTTTCCAAGCCAGAAGTCGTTCTCCTTTATCCTCTGCCGAAGTTCCCACTGCCCCAGGCAATCCTTTGATCTTCGGATCACGTGACGATCCGCACCGTCATCCTCTACAAGGTCAACTCGCCCCTGTCCACTGCAAATCCTTTTACAGATCAGAACACCTCTGCGAGGGGTCATAGCAATAAAACATTAACTCAGGGCCATGCATTGACACACAGGCAGATTTATGACCTGCTTCCTGTTGTTGACTTTGAGATCCTGACACCACCCCAGCCGGGCGGGGTTGGCTCAGTCGGTAGCGCGCCAGGCTCGTAATCTGTAGTTCCCAGGTTCGAGTCCCAGCTGGGTCAGCATTGAGATTTTTCTCCGCAAAAACCCTGCCCACGGTCAGTAGGGGACACCGATGGGCTTGGAAAGGCCGCCGTCCGTCGGATGGGACGTTAAGCCGTGGCTCCGTGTGCGGGAGAGCCATACCCTGTGCACGTTAAAGAACACGCTGGATGGCCTTGACGGGAGGCTACCATCTGTCTCCCAACAGCTGTTCCAGTGGGTCCCCTCCCCCAACCTTCTCTGAGCCTTCGGGGTCCATGTGACCTGGCCATTTAGTCCATGTTGTGCAAAAAAGTGCCGCTCAGAGGTAAAACAACCCAACCCAAACACCCCAGCGAGTTCGCACATAGACTATTCTATGTGTGATATATAGTTCTTCCCCTGGGTGAAGGGAACGTTCATGCAAAATTTGGTGTCACTAGTTCTTCTAGGGTCTGAGTGCATAAGCGGACAGACACACAAACAAACAAACTTTCTTCTTTATATATTAGATAAACAAATCAAAAACAAGGAGATATCAGCTTAATATGCATCTATTCTACAGTAAATTAATTTAACTAAACAGTAAAAATAGAAATGCAAACTTGTCTATCGATTTCTTGATGTCTTTGTGTTTACAGGCGCAGATGCCTGTACGCTAATATTAATTAGTTTCAAATGTTAAACGAATAATATGTATGGTGCCTCCTTTACTTATTCTCTGGAGGAAATAAAGAGGCGTTCATACTACCACGTAATTTGTTTCAAATGAGTCTTTTTCAGCCACAGTTATGCGCTCACCGATTTTGTTACTATTATTAGCACTTGGAAAGGCTTCGCTTTTAGGAAGCAAAGTTCAATTAGACTGAAGGTTAACAAAATTGAAATGGAAATTTCAGAAGGAGAGCAACTGCAGTGAAAGCGACAATAAATGAATTGATAGCGAGAGACCTCACAGGAACAGTTGAGAGTTGCTTGTAGGAGGAAATTCACCTTCGCTTGTGAGAGTCACACGCTCATTGCAGTATTTGGTGCATGCAAAAATCCATAGATTCTGTTGATATTACAAAAGGAACGAAATGCACGTGTCAGCCATTTGAGACCATAAAAGTCATTCACGTGATTGTGGCTCGCTTTTTATGAAATGAAACTATGAATGTAAAATAAAATTTTGTAAAACATGTGTTGGATGCGAATTGTTTGGGTTGTTTTACCTCTGAGCGGCACTTTTTTGCACACCATGGGCTAAATGGCCAGGTCACATAGACCCCGAAGGCTCAAGAGAAGGTTGGGGGAGGGGACCCACTGGAACAGCTGTTGGGAGACAGATGGTAGCCTCCCGTCAAGGCCATCCAGCGTGTTCTTTAACGTGCACAGGGTATGGCTCTCCCGCACACGGGGCCACGGCTTAACGTCCCAGCCGACGGACGGCGGCCTTTCGAAGCCCATCGGTGTCCCCTACTGACCGTGGGCAGGGCGGGGAATTTCTGCGGAGATAAATCTCAACGCTGACTCAGCTGGGACTCGAACCTGGGAACTACAGATTACGAGCCTGGCGCGCTACCGACTGAGCCACCCCCGCCCCGTTGGATGCGAAATTGAGTAAAATGTTTCCGCATTAGTTAAATAAGCGTGATAGTTATTTAAGAGCTTAGGATCAAATAGGTTTTCAGCAAGAAATTTCTGCAATTGTTTTTGCAAAGTAAAAGAAATAACCCTTCAGGATATCTTGTCTTCAGTGCTATGAACCGAAAAATAAGAGATAACCTAAAGTATCAAAGATAAAAATGTCTTTCTGCGTTGTGTTACTCTGAGCGGCACTTTTTTGCACATCATGGGCTAAATGGCCAGGTCACAAGGACCCCGAAGGCTCAGAAAAGGTTGGGGGAGGAGACCCACTGGAACAGCTGTTGGGAGACACATGGTAGCCTCCCGTCAAGGCCATCCAGCGTGTTCTTTAACGTGCAGAGGGTATGACTCTCCCGCACACGGGGCCACGGCTTAACGTCCCATCCGACGGACGGCGGCCTTTCCAAACCCATCGGTGTCCCCTACTGACCGTGGGCAAGGGGGGGGATTTTACGGAGATATATCTCAACGCTGAACCAGCTGGGACTCGAACCTGGGAACTACAGATTACGAGCCTGGCGCGCTACCGACTGAGGCACCCCCGGTCGTGGAAAAATTGGCCGAAATTGCAGAGAACTTTCTGCAGGCACAAAGAACATGCAAGTTTAATTCTCCTGAAAAATTTAGTCCCCCCTGCCCACGGTCAGTAGGGGACTCCGATGGGCTTGGAAATACAGCCGTCCGTTGGATGGAACGTTAAGCCGTGGCCCCGTGTGCGGGAGAGCCATACCCTGTGCACGTTAAAGAACACGCTGGATGGCCTTGACGGGAGGCTACCATCTGTCTCCCAACAGCTGTTCCAGTGGGTCCCCTCCCCCAACCTTCTCTGAACCTTCGGGGGTCCATGTGACCTGGCCATTTAGCCCATGGTGTGCAGAAAAGTACCGCTCAGAGGTAAAACAACCCAACCTAACCTGCAGAACCTTACTCTGTGCACGTTAAAGAACACTTTGGATGGCTTTGACGGGAGGCTATCATCTGTCTCCTAGCAACAATCCAGTTGGTCCCCTTCTCCAACTTTTCTGAGTCCTTGTGAGCTGGCTATTGAGAGTAATGTCTGCAACAAAAAGGGCCACTCAGATGTAACACAACCAACCACAATCTGCTTAAAATCTTTTATATTTTCTTGAAAAATGTGTGAAATATACACAAGTTCATCGATTTTTGCGTCCGTTACCTTTATTATCATTCACAACACAGCTTACATTCCTGGAGCGGGGTGGCTCAGTCGGTAGCGCGCCAGGCTCGTAATCTGTAGTTTCCGGGTTCGAGTCCCAGCTGGGTCAGCGTTGAGATTTATCTCCGCAAAATTCCCCGCCCTGCCCACGGTCAGTAGGGGACACCGATGGGCTTGGAAAGGCCGCCGTCCGTCGGATGGGACATTAAGCCGTGGCCCCGTGTGCGGGAGAGCCATACCCTGTGCACGTTAAAGAACACGCTGGATGGCCTAGACGGGGGGCTATCTTCTGTCTCCCAACAGCTATTCCACTGGGTCCCCTCCCCCAACCTTCTCTGAGGCTTCGGGATCCATGTGACCTGGCCATTTAGCCCATGGTGTGCAAAAAACTGCCGCTCAGAGGTAAAACAACCCAACCCAAAGCTTACATTCCAGGGTATCTGGATCCTGAATATTTTATTTCTGTTAATTTCGTTTCTAGATGATCCATAACATTTTTCTGGAATCAGAATGTTGAATCTGGTATACACCTAGGTGGAAAATTCCAAAATACAAATGTGAGATTTTTATGCATGAATTTTATGTTTAATACCATTGCATTGCAAATCACTGTAATAGTGTAGAAAATGATATAACAGAAGCATTTATTACCTGCAAGTGCTGTCAAGAAATACAAAATCATTTCACTTACAGCAATTCAGTTGCTTTTGGAAAGCGGAGAAATAAAATAATATGAAATTATTTTTTCTGTATATTAAAAGAACACATTTTACTTCGTATGACATTTAACAACAAGCTGAAACATCTGTATAAAATCAATATAATAATAATAGTCTTATGAATTCAGCGGAGGAAATTGAGTGTGAGTTCAAAAATAACATTTAGTAACTATAATTCTAAAATAGTGTAATTTATTACAAAAGTATGAATGAAAACATTTATATAAACTCAACTAAACTAACATAAATCTATATCAGTATGAAAATAAATCATCATCATCATCCTCAAGCAGCCAAGGGCTACGGAGGACCAACCAGACAGTGCAATTTAGTTCTCCAAGCAAGTCTGTCCTGAGCTACATCTACTGCATCTGGCCACTGCACACCAATTTTAACTAGGTCCTGTTTGATATTGTCTGCCCACCGCATCCTAGGTCTCCCCCTCTTTCTGAGGCCTTTAGGCACACTGTTCATAACCCTATTCGTCAATCTTAATTATCCATACGGGCAACATGGCCAAACCAACAGAGTCTCTCTCTACACAATATACTGCTTAAAGGAGGTTGCAAACTCCTTTGCCTAACCTCATCATTAGTTACAAAGTTGAACCACCTAATGCCCAAGATACTGCGTGAGCATCTGGAATCAAAAGCATCTAGTTTCCTGTTATCTTGTTTACAAAATGTCCAAGTTTCACTACCATAACTAAACCTAGAAAGAACCAAACTATTATTATACAGTCTAATTTCAGTCTTTAGGTATATACGCCTATTTCTCCACACTCTCCACAGTCCCGGCAGCAATCCCTATTCGTCTGTTAATCTCATGCCGCACATCACCATTATCTGTTACATTGCTCCCAAGATAATTAAACTGCGACACCTGCTCAAGACTGCAACCATTCAGATTAACTGAATCACAGCCTGCCTGACCAATTTTCCTCACTTTAGTTTTCTCTCTGTTTATAACCAAACCTACTCTACTACCAGTTTCATCAACAGCTCGAATGAAAGAGTTCAGTTCATCCCATCAACATCATTTGCCAAATGGGCTAAATCATCAGCATAATCTAAATCAGACATTTTCGTATCTCCAGTCCATTTAAGGCCAAAATCTTTCTCTTGAAGTGAATTTCGTGTTACATAATCAATAACCAAGCTAAAGAGAAAAGGACACAACATGCACCCTTGTCGAACACCAGAAGTAATGCTAAACCAATTGCTACAAGCCTTGCCAACTCTCACACACGACTCAGTGTTGTTATAGAGAGTTTTCATTATGTTAACTAACTTGTCTGGTATAACATATGATCTCACAATCAACCACAAATTATGACGATCAACAGAGTCGAAAGCCTTTTTGAAATCAACAAAGCTAGCAACCAAAGGTTTCTGAAACTCTAAACATTTCTCAAGAATCTGCCTAAGTGAAAATATCTGATCCACACATCCCCTACCACTTCTGAATCCACATTGCTCATCACGCAATTGACCGTCAACCAGATTCTTAATTCTATTAAGCACAATCATGGAAAGAACTTTACCTGGAACAGAGAGTAGGCTGATACCCCTATAGTTATCACAAGAACTGCGATCACATTTTTTTGAAAATAGGGATAACAATAGCTCTGGTAAAATCCTTAGGAACCATGCCTTTATCATAAAAGATATTCAAAATTTCAGTCATCCAAGTGGTAACCGAAACATTCCCAGCTCTAAGTATTTGCGTAGCAATTTCATCTGCACCTGGGGATTTATGAAGTTTAAGTTTAGAAATAGCCAAACTAACTTCAGATTGTGTTATAGGGCCAACATTAAAGACACCAATGCATCTATCATCATTGCAAACAATGGGAGTAGAAGTAACCACATTGTTTAGAACATCACTGAAATGCTCAGCCCACCTAGCCATGACAGAATCCTCACCTTCTATAACCTTACCTTGTTTATCCTTCAATCCTAGCACGCCTGTCCGTTTTCTACCACATAAAACATTAACTATCTGGTACAGCTCTGCTGTTGTGCTGCCTAACTGCTTCCTCAGCTTTGTCAGCCAAGCCATCAAGCCAAAGATTCTTATCAGTAGCTAACTTATCCTTTACACGTTTATTAAGCCCTCTGTAATCCTTTCTGTTAGGACTAGTAGGGTACTGTTTAAGGACATTCCTGCAGTTCCTCCTTTCTGAAATAAGCTCAAGTGCCTTATCACTTAAATAATTTTTTCTCCCCTGCTCCTTTTTTTTCCTAAAAGAGTACTGTTAGTGTCCGAAAAAGCCTGTTTAAAATGATCCCATTCTTCCTCAACTTCAGTAGTAAGCATCCATGAATGTCATAACGACTAAGTAACCTATCATGGTAAGCTTTGGCTATAACTGGGTATTTCAGAGCTTCAGTATTAAAGGTAAATTTTTTAACCCTAGCACAACACTTTTAAGTTTAGGTTGCAACACACTTTTAACAAGGTAATGGTCAGATCCAATTTCAGCTCCCCTATATGCCCTGGTATTTCTAACAGAACTAGCCCATTTGCTGTTAATTAATATATACTCAATCATATTCCTATGCAGCCCATCAGGTGAAACCCATGTGTACTTATGTACCAACCAGTACGGTGTTTGTAATATGTGTTATGTTATTTTGAAACTATTGAGTTTAATTACCTATAGGAGACGTTGCCCATTGCCGTTGCAGCTACCAATACCAAAAGTGCCAATCACCCCTCCCCAAAGGTCAGAGTCAGTACCAACTTTGGCATTGAAGTCACCAAGAACAAGGGTAATATCTCCTTTCTTGACAGAATTCAAAATATCCTGAAGTTGTTCATAAAACCTATCCTTCTCATCCTCATCGGCATCCTCAGTGGGGGCATAACAGCAGATAACATTTAGGTCTTTAATGCTTGTCTGAAATTTTGCTGTAAGAAACCTTTCATTAATGCACTCATATCCTAGAAGAGCATCACTAGCGTGTCTGCTGAGAAGCAGACCCACGCCTTGGTGATGCTTATTGTCGTCCCTCCCTGAAAAGAGAAATTTAAGATTATTTTTTAAGAATCTGACCTTTATCTGTCCATCTGGTCTTTTGCAAGCCGAGAATATCTAAATTATAACTGTAGCACCATATTACTATTCATACAAATAGTTGTTTCCTCTATAATTCTTACTATCTCTACTCAAAGCATAAAATAAGGCTTTTTACATCATTTAATAAGTGGCACAATCATATTTGTGAAAAACCTGCAATCTATCGAGAATAACCTTACCACTTCCTAAACAAATAAATAACTATATACCAAATGACTTTCTTCTAAAGGTTTTAGTCATCAAGTACTTCAAACCAATTCTCAGAACCAATTCTTTTCAGACGTTGATCACCACTCACAAGACGATGAATTTCTTCCTTTTCCTTACTCGTTCACTAACAAGATCCACACTAATAAACTTATGCAACCTCCCGCGAACACACCAATTAAAAACATTTTTTCTTTATACTACAGTGCAGAGACAAAAACAACTGCTCCCCCTCCCCCTCAACATTGTCTGAGCCTCGGGTCTTTGTGACCTGGTCATTTAGAACATGGCATGCAAAAAAAGAGCGCCCAGAGGTAAAACAATCCAATGTAGAAAACGTTATACTTTCGACTTCTTCAAGTATTAAAAATATAACTTAAAATGAAGAGAAGAGGTTGATGAAACGGGTAAGAGCTACACCTGACTTCTTCTGTTGATGAAGAGATGGCCATTTGCCTCATCTTTCATTGATCCACTTGTTAATTAGGACACCTCAGGAACTCACAAACACTCTTTCCCTGTGTGTCCTAATTAACAAGTGGATCAATGAGAAATGACAGAGAATAAGTGGATGTGATTTGCTGAAATGTGAGATCCATTCATGAAACATCGTTAAATGATCACGATATTACCATTTGTACTGTTCTTTGGAAATCTCAAGAAATTCGTTTTTATGTTCTTTTATTCAGAAGACAGATAACTTTTTGTTAGCTCAAATGACTTAAACAAACATTTCATCTGAAGGGTCATAAAGTCATGATCACAAAACAATTTTCTTTCAAAATGAGCATTAAAGTTGACGCAGCTTTACTGGCACGTTCCTACACAGTAACTGGAGACAATAAGTGAAAAAGGGAAACACATTTAAACGTCCTGTGCCAATAAATCTTATTTTAATATCCATTCTGCAGAAGCAAAACACCCAAGGGCTGTTTAATGAGAAAGTTATTAAAGTGAAGAGTTGCTCATACCACCATTACTTCTCTTCATGTTTCCGGTCGTTGCACAATCTGCGTGGAAAGCGATAACAATTGTGGCCAATCCTTTAGAGAGTCGTTGTTGCCCCACCGCATTATCGGATCGTTCAGTAATTTAGTTTGTTTTAGACCGGGATCAGACCGATACTGCCGAGAAAATATTGCGCTATAAATCGCAAGTAGGAAAGGTTTATTCTCTCCGAATGCCGCCATTACCATCACGATCCGGGTTATATCAAAAAGCCCTCCGTGTACGCCACAACACGTGCGATCGTTTAAGTTGATGATTGAAAAGGTCAAACATCACAAATCCTAAGGTTAAAACGTGTTTTGGATCATTTTTGTGATTTACTCAGGAAGTAACTGACTTTGGAATGCTGTTTATTATCAGTTGGATTGTGTTATATTTCAAAAGAAAAATTTGTAACAATTTGTCACGTTTTCTTGAGGCAACACTATGCTCTGGAATTTAATTCTCGTTCATTGGATCCGTCTATATTATGACGCTGAATTAAGGAAAAAATATGTGATAAAAATAAGGATTCAGATTGTCAAGGGAATCTTTTTTAAATAGCAAAGAAATTAAATGAAATATTCTATTCTTGGATAATTTAACTGGTAAGTAAAATTATTTTCATAATTAGATTGATATATTTGCTTTTGCAACTGAAGTTCATCTTATATGATGTGGGATTACAGTGTTTTTCATTGGATTCCAGACTGGTTCAACAGTTTTCTCCTCTGATAATCGACTTTTTCTATTGCTCATTGGCAATGTCCACATTTGTGCGTTTTACGTGCGATAGACGCATGCGCAAAGGCATGCCTCAAATCAGTTGAACGGCGCCGTTTTCAGTGACGCATGCAGTAGCGAACGTGCTTCCACCAGTAGTGGATTTTTGTTCAACATTCCGTGCAACTTCGTAGTTTGTCTGGAATGTTTCGTTTTTGTAATTATTGAGCTTGTGTTTTTTGTTCACCATGTCGTCAGAACAAACATTTATTCTGACGACATGGAAAAAAAAATAAAACCTTCATTTATAATATTTTCACTAAATGTTTCACTATATATTCTACCTATGTTATATAACTCTACAAGTACTTGTTTTGACGTTATATGGAACCTTCACCGTTCTTATAGCCGCTAACATACCAGCATTAGCTACGTCCATTGCAACTGCACGTCTACATTGGTGAAAAATTGAAAACTATTTGACGCACAGGTGTAGATAGTTGAAGGCATGCGTCTACTGCATTCCATCGGATTGGATTGGATTGTTTTACCTCTGAGCGGCACTTTTTTGCACACCATGGGCTAAATGGCCAGGCCACAAGGACTCCGAAGGCTCAGAGAAGGTTGGGGGAGGGGACCCACTCGAACAGCTGTTGGGAGACAGATGGTAGCCTCCCGTCAAGGCCATCCAGCGTGTTCTTTAACGTGCACAGGGTATGGCTCTCCCGCATACGGGGCCACGGCTTAACGTCCCATCCGACGGACGGCGGCCTTTTCAAGCCCATCGGTGTCCCCTACTGACCGTGGGCAGGGCGGGGAATTTTGCGGAGATAAATCTCAACGCTGACCCAGCTGGGACTCGAACCTGGGAACTACAGATTACGAGCCTGGCGCGCTACAGACTGAGCCACCCCCGCCCTTGCATTCCATCTAAGGCATGCGCTGGACTACTCGGTGTTGAAAAGCGGAATTGAAAGTTGAAAGTGAAGATGAATATGAAAGTGCACAAGTGTGGACATAACTATTGGACTAAACAGCTTCACAAGAGATAAAATTCTGAAGAGAGATGAGGATAAATTATGACACCTGCTACTAGATCCCTTATAATCCACATACACTGCGTGAAAGATAAGGGCAAATACAAACTCAGAGACACAATATATGGTTAAAAAAGATTAAAAACCAAATATCATTATGTCTGAAACGCCATTTTTGAAAATTATGGCATGCAACTTATGTTATAACACTTGTTCGAAGTAGCATCAGTGAACGTAATGGTGATCATCGACATGTTCAAAAATATCCGGAAGTGATCCTAATGATTTCATAGATAGTTTCGACCCGTTGTTGCAGATCTGCGAAGTTAGGAAGTCGATTTTCATATACCAAGAGTAAAGCTATTCAAACAATTGTTGTAATATAATTTGTATGCATAACTTTCAAATAAAAACATTTCAGGACATATGTATACAGGACTCATTAATTTTTCTGCTTATGAAATCTAGAATACGTTCATGAATTTCTGCCGTGCTACTTTTATGCCATATATAGATCCAATGGGTCAGTAGTAGTGTTGAAGAATAATCGAAAATTTAGAAGACGGTTTTTAATCGATCTGTTTTTTTAAAAATCGGTTTTAACCGGATTTGACCAAAGTATATAGTAATTTTTAAAAGCCAAAATGAAAGGTACTGACTTTAACTCAGCAAATAGACGATAAGCAGAGTTTATCGTCTATTTTTCGGTAACAAAATGCCAAAAAAGACAGCATCATATGCATGCATACGAAAAAGAAAATGACAACTTTGACAATTGACATATTTTATTTCAGCCAAAATAATACATCATTCAGACAATTTAGAATTAAAAAAAAACATTTTGAAATTAAAATTTTTAATAAAAAAACATTTATCTAGAAAACAAAAAATAGACTCTCTTGTAAGAAAGATATAAAATTAAATTTAGATTTTATCGCTCTGTTGAAAATGACAGCTTAAGATACAAAAGTCATTTCTTGAACTTAGCTTAGAAGGAAAAAGCCCGCAGCTGAAAAGCCTCTTTTTGATTCAACACTCGTTAAATAAAAGCTCTAAATTTTTACTCTTTTTTAATGTGGCTTCAAAGTATTCAAACTCATTGTTGACATTAAAGTCTCTGGAATCTTTCGTAAGCGGCATTTCTAATTTATTCATTTCGCTCAAATGATCATGCATTAAGTCGTCATCTTCGTTAGTTTTAGCAATGCTAGCTGCACCTTGCACTTCTGATTCGGCGTTAACATCTACCTCGATGGTTTGACATTCATTAGGTTGGGTTGTGTTGTTTTACCTCTGAGCGGCACTTTTTTGCAGACCATGGGCTAAATGGCCAGGTCACATGGACCCCGAAGGCTCAGAGAAGTTTGGGGGAGGGGACCCACTGAAACAGCTGTTGGGAGACAGATGGTAGCCTCCCGTCAATGCCACCCGCGTGTTCTTTAACGTGCACAGGGTATGGCTCTCCCGCACACGGGGCCACGGCTTAACGTCCCATCCGACGGACGGCGGCCTTTCCAAGCCCATCGGTGTCCCCTACTGATCATGGGCAGGGCGGGGAATTTTGCGGAGATAAATCTCAACGCTGACCCAGCTGGGACTCGAACCTGGGAACTACAGATTACGAGCCTGGCGCGCTACCGACTGAGCCACCCCCGCCCCCATTCATTAGGTAAAAACCTAAGAAATGTGTGTACTGTGATTTTCTTTACTCTTTACCTGGATAATAAAGAGAATAAATCGGACGATTCGTTTTTAAAATCCTCTGGATTGGTTAAATATCTCAGCAATGAAATGATTTCCTTTTGTCGTTTTGATGAATAGCGTTTGATAAGGAATTATTTGAGATTGACAGCAATAGGATTTTCCTTATTGTCTAGTTTCTTAAGGCAAATTTTCACAAGCATGTCAGCTTTAAGTAAAGTTGCTTCTTCAGAGTATAGAAACTTCGAAAAAATTCAAGTGGACGAAGAGTTTCAGCGAGGTTATCTAACAAATTCCATTCCTCCTCAAACTCTTGCAGCTAGTATTCGTAAAGTCTTAGGAATGCAGTTCCTTAGCTTTAGAAAACATTTAATCATAGAAAGGAGATTATTCCACCGTGTCTTGCAGTCTAAGATAAACTTCTTTTCTTGTCCATTCAATTCCTCATTTACGAAATCTTGAAGCCTGTCATTATTCAAAAGAGAATTGCGAAACATTCAACAGATTTTTCTGACTTTTTTAATTACTCTCAAATTATCTGCACTAAGTCGCGGTACCTCATTTTTCTCAATATTTATCTCAAACATAGGATCCAAATATAGACCTTGATTCATATCATCTTCATTTAAGTCTTCATCATCATCTTCAATACCCTATTTGTCCTAATAGAAATATTACAGAGAGCTTACTAAATGTGTAAAGGATCAGTTAGTTGATGATAAGAATCTTTGGCTTGATGGTGGTTGGTTGGTTGTTTGGGGTTTTTTGGCGCAATAGCAACTAAGGCTATATTGCGCCAAACAAACGATAAAAAGGGTAAAAGACATGAAAACCCACAACCAAAGTTAAAAGAGACACAAAAAACACATAACAAAAACGAGATGTAGAAAAAGAGTAAAAGAGAGCAACAAGTGTAAAATCAACAAGTATAAAATCAACAATAACAATGGGTGTATAGGACCCATGTAAAAAACAACAGGTAAAACACAGGTAAAAAATCAGTAAAAAAGAGAAAATTCATAAACGAGTAAAATAACCGGTAAAGCGTAAAAAGTCGAAAACAGTGTTAAAATAGCAATGATCCGATAAAAGATGTCCGAGTGTAAGGGGCTCGGACGTAAAATCGTGAAAGTTAAAAAACAGACGTCTTTCAAGGTTAAAACAAACACAGTCAATTAAAATATGCTTCACGGTTAAAACGGTGTCACAAAACTCGCACTTAGGTACTGCGTCCGCCTTAAGAAGAAAAGAGTGTGTTAAAAACGAGTGACCTAAGCGGAGCCGAGCAAGGACAACTTCCTCCTTACGATTCCTGCGAAAACAAGACTGCCACAGTTTGACAATGGGCTTGATCTCGAAGAGCTTGTTACCAACCTGTTCAGACCAAGATCTCTGCCACTGTGCCCGGAGCTCGATGGTGAAACGCTGCCGGAAATCCACATATGGAACCGGCAACGGAGAGTCGGACAGGGGCGTGGCTGACCTGGCAGCAGAATCTGCCAAATCATTGCCCCTGATTCCGACATGACCGGGCACCCAACAGAAGAGAATCGTGGTGGTGGCTGCCAGACGATGGAGCTGCTGGCGGATCTTGGAGAGAACAGGGTGAGGCCGATGCCTCACCGAGATCAAAGCCTGTAGCGAGCTAAGCGAGTCGGTGTAAAGCACACACCGACGATGATGCTTAGCTGCTATATGGTCCAAGGCAATGCTGATAGCATGCAACTCAGCAGTGAAGATGGAACACTGCTGTGGGATCTGGTCTGCAATGATTACATCACAGCAGACCATGGCTGATCCCACAGAAGTGCCGGACTTCGAGCCATCTGTGAAGACAGGCAAGAAGTCCGGGTGCGCAGCACGATGGCTGGCAAAGAGTTGCCGGTACACACAGTCGGGTGTAAAGGCCTTCCCCGTCCTGCACAGGGAAAAATCGCAGGAAGGGGAAACAGCGAGCCAAGGTGGAAGTGGCTCAGCTGTCGACTGTGCGATGCTATCGAGACTGGTGTTAATGTCTCGCAGATAACCTCGGACACGCAAACCGAAAGGACGAATGGCAGTCGGCCGATTCTGGTATAACATTTCCCACCTGGGACTGAAAACGCAGTCCCAAGTGGGATGGCCTGGCAGGGATCGCAATTTTGATGCATACTGTAGGGACAACTGCTGACGGCGAATAGATAAAGATGGTTCATCGGTCTCAACGTAGAGACTCTGGACCGGTGAAGTGCGGAAGGCCCCCGTGCACACACGGAGGGCCTGATGATGGAGTGGGTCCAGCACCATCACCACCGAATCCCGGGCGGAGTCATACACCTGGGATCCGTAGTCCAGTTTCGACCGGACAAGTGCACGGTAAAGGCGGAGCAAAGAACATCGGTCCGCCCCCCAAGAAAGGGAGGAGAGGACCTTGATGATGTTCAATGCCCGCGTGCACTTGGACCTGAGATGTCGAATATGAGATAAAAAGGTCAATTTCCGGTCGAAGATGAGACCGAGAAACTTGGTCTCCGCCACAACTGGAATGATGTTACCCCCGAGCCGCAGCTCGGGGTCCAGATGAAGATTACGCTTGCGGCAAAAGTGCACACAAGCGGTCTTCTGTGGGGAGAACCGGAACCCATTGGCCGTCGCCCAAACCGAGAGATTGTTCAGGGCAGTTTGCAGTTGTCGTTCAATGACCCTCATGCTGGACGATGAGCAAAAGATGCTAAAGTCATCAACATAGAGGGCATTGCCTACAGTCGGAGGAAGTTGCCGTGTAATGGAATTTATCTTGACAGCGAAAAGCGTAACACTCAGGACGCAGCCTTGTGGCACCCCCTGTTCTTGGGGGAAAGGCCGCGACAGAGTGTTGCCGACACGAACTCGAAAAAGACGAGAAGATAAAAAGTTTGCAATGAAGATCGGCATGTGACCTCGCAAGCCGAAGCTGTGAAGGTCACGAAGAATGCCGAATCTCCATGCCGTGTCGTACGCTTTTTCGATGTCGAAGAAAATGGACACCAGGTGCTCTCGACGTAAAAAAGAATTCCTGATCGCCGATTCGAGGCGGATCAGGTGGTCTACAGTAGACCGATGCCTGCGAAAGCCACACTGGGTGTTGGAAAGAAGGCCGTGATGTTCCAAATACCAGGCCAGCCTGGTATTTACCATCCTTTCCAACACCTTGCAGACGCAGCTCGTCAACGCAATTGGACGATAATTCGAAGGAATCTTGGGATCTTTCCCTGGCTTAGGGAAGGCCAAGACGATGGCCTCCCGCCTGGAGTCCGGAAACTGCTCCTCGATATAAAGACGGTTGAAGAGTCGGAGCAGTCGATCCTTACTCGATGGTGAGAGATGTTGGAGCATGGCATAATGGACATTGTCTGGCCCAACAGCAGATGCACGAGAAGTGTGCAGAGCATGGCGAAGCTCCTCCGCTGTGAATGGCCTGTTGTAAGACTCCAGGCCATTCGAATGGAAGGACAGCGGAGAGCGTTCGGCCCTGCTCTTCTGGGCCAGAAACTCGGGGGAGTAGGAAGATAGAGAAGAGATGGAGGAGAATGACTCCCCCAGAACGTCGGCAATTGCTCGAGGATCAGCAATTGCCTGGCCATTGTGCTCCAGGATCGAGAATGAGTGGGACGTGTACTTCCCACCCATCTTCCGGACCTTATCCCACACGACCTTAGAACTGGTCGTGCGGGTGATAGAAGATGTATATTTCATCCAAGATTCCTTCTGGCTCTGGCGCCGGACGAAACGGGCTTTCGCCCTGGCGCGTTTGAATGCTTCGAGGTTGGGGGACGTCGGATATCTCCGAAACACCCCCCAAGCCTTGTTCTGAGCCTTACGAGCTGCGGTGCAGTCGGGATTCCACCACGGTTTTGGGAACCGTGGAAACCGAGTCGAGGTCTGAGGAATAGTAGAGGCAGCTGCATGGACGATGCAGTCCGTCAACTCCGCCACTGCGACATTGATTGGCTCCTGGCTGACAGAGTGATCATCAAGCTCAGACAAGAGCTCGAAGCCACTCCAGTCAGCCCGATCAAGCCTCCACCGGGAGACACGCGAAGGGCTGCAGGGCCCCCCACGAGAGATGGTGCACACCACGGGGAGGTGATCGCTTCCATATGGATTGTCCTCGACCTCCCATGTAAAAAGTGGAAGGATCGAGGAGGAGCAGATGGTGAGGTCAATGGCAGTGAAAGAGCGGGTTGGGGAATGAAAGTAAGTACTGACACCGGTGTTCAACAGGGAGAGAGAAGGATCCAGGAGCCACTGCTCCAGGACCCGGCCCCTCCCATTGGTGTCAGCACTGCCCCAAAGTGGACTGTGTCCGTTGAAGTCCCCCATGATGAGGAAGGGGGACGGCAGCTGCGAGACGAGGTCATCAAGGTCATCCCGGAAAACGATGCTTCCGGGTGGGAGATAGACAGAACAGACAGTCAACGAAAATCCCACAAAGAGGCGGATGGCTACCGCCTCTAAATTTGTGGTGAGGGGAATGACCTGGAATGGAGAATGGTTGCTCACGAGGATGGCAACACCCCCGTGAGCTGGACCATCTCCATCCCGGTCCCGGCGAACGAGAGAAAAGTGCCGGATAGTGGGATTGTTGGCTGTCTGCAAGAATGTCTCCTGAAGGCACACGCAAAGCGGTTCGTGTGCCCTCAGGAGGACCTTGATGTCGTCAATATTCCTCTGGAATCCACGACAGTTCCATTGAAGGAGTGTGGCCATCTCAGGTCTTAGAAGAAGTGGCGGACGACTTGCGATTTATTTTAACCGTCGCCAGCGACGGTTTTGGAAAATTAGGGCGGTCAGTGTCCATGTCCTCGGAGTCGTCCGAGCAACATGGATCAGAGACCGCTGAACGAGGAGGTAAAATTTTCTTTTTGGGCCCCGGCGGGGGCCCCTTGCGTTTCGTAGGTCTTGCTGTCTGTGGGCGGGGAGGAGGGGGCCTTCCAGAGGTGGAAGGCACAGACACAGGAATAGAAACCGGTGTCGATGTCGAGGTTGACACCAACGTCGGCTTCGCCTGCGTCAAGAGGTACTTGGCAGCAGGCGAGAAAGATTCAGCTGGTGGAACGCTGATGTCGGTCTGCACCGCCACGGAAGCCATCTTGACGATGGGCTTTCCGGCAACCGCACCGGCATAGGAGACCTTGCCAGGTGGGGCAGGCAGTGCAGCGAGCTTTCTCGCCTCTGGATAGCTGATGTTATGAAGGGTCTTGAGGCGCTGTACCTCTTTCTCCTCCAGCCACTTCGGACAGTCGCGGGAGTACGCCGGATGTTCACCACGGCAGTTTACACAGCATGCCTTTTCTGCTGTGCAGTCAGGTTCGAGATGATCCTGACTGCCACAACGAGCACAGGTGGGCTTGCCCCGGCATGCGGTGCGGGCATGGCCAAACCTCTGGCATTGAAAGCAACGCAGAGGGTTGGGTATAAATGGCCGCACCTCGCAGTGTAAGTATCCTGCCTTGATGGAAGTAGGCAAGCGTGGTGTGTTGAAAGTTAGGATTAGTACCCTGGTGGGCTCTAACTTTCCATTACGGCGTGATGAAACCCGGTGGACTGCGATCACCCCCTGGGCAGAAAGCTCCGAGAGGATTTCCTCCTCAGACACCTTGAGGATGCCCCACTCGGAGATCACGCCCCGGGAGGAATTGAGCGTTTTGTGTGGAGTGACTTCGACTGCCACTCCACCAATCGCTGTAACCTTTAATAAAAGCTCCGAGTGCTTGGAGCACGCAGTCTCCACCTGCAAGTCACCAGATCTTAGGCGCTTGACAGATTTCGGCTCTCCCGCAAGACCTTGAATACCCTTATGTATAAAAAACGGGGACATGTCTCCAAGCACCTGATCACCCGTAGAGTGGATGATCAGGAACTTCGGAGACGGAGACACACACGAAGACGAAGGCAAAGACACAGAAGTTGGGGGTTCATGGCGAGCCCTCTTCGCAGCATTGATCGGTGAATTATGAGTAGTTGTACTCATGGTTGTTTTTGGGGAATTCAGTGCCCGTTGTCCCCACCCACCATGGAGTCCAACAAGGGGACGCCCAGTTGGGCGCCAGGGCTGCCCGGGCACCATACCCACACAGCCAGTGAGCCAAGCCCTCACTACAAAAGGAAAAGGAAAAGAGAAATTGTGGGAAACTCGTCGGAGTTCCCACAAAAGAAAAGAAGCAACAAAGCAATAAAGTGTGAGGCAAGAGCTGGCCTCACAAAAGAAAGAAAACTACAAAATTAGTAAATGTGTGGGGAAACTCGCAAACCGTTGTCCGGACGGTGGACAAGGTTACTCACTAATCAGCATAGTTGACCCTAGCAGGACCAGCCCACCAGCCGATTGATCCTGAGGGGGCCGCCCCAGGACCTCCCGTTTACCTGAAGCAGAGGCCAAAGCAGTGTATAGCAGCGGCCCCAGAATTCGCTGCCCAGCCCTGCGACAGACAGGCTCCCCAATGGCAAAACGGCCAAAGGGGACCCCACCAGTCATGAGCTGGGGAGAGAAGACGGGGACCCCTGAGCAACTGCCAGGATCCTCTTTTCCAGGGACACGGGTCTCCGCGCACGGCAAACACGCGGGCGAGCGTTTAGGACCCTGTGAAGGTAACCGAGCCTGCGGAACCTTCACAGGGTGGTCCCCTCACCACGGACAGGCTCTCGCATCGAGGGGTTGGCTTGATGGCTTGGCTGACAAAGCCGAGGAAGCAGTTAAGACAGCACAACAGCAGAGTGCTGTACAAGATAGTTTATTTTTTGTGTGGTAGAAAACGAACAGGTATACGGGATTGAAGGATAAACAAGGTGTAGAAGGTGAGGATTCTGTCACGGCTAGGTGGGCTTAGCATTTCAGTGATCTTCTAAACAATGTGGTTAGTTCTATTCCCATTGTTTGTAATGATGATAGATGCATTGGTGGCTTTAATGTTGGCCCTATAACTCAATCTCAAGTTATTTTAGGTATTTTTAACTTAAACTACATAAATCCCCAGGGGTAGATGAAATTGCTACGCAAATGCTTAGAGATGGGAATGTTTCGGTTACCACTTGGATGACTGAAATTTTGAATATATTTTATGATAAAAGCATAGTTCCTAAGGATTTTACCAGAGCTATTTATTATCCCTATTTTCATAAAAAGGTGATCTCAGTTCTTGTAATAATTTTAGGGGTATCAGCATACTCTCTGTTCCAGGGAAAGTTCTTTGCATGATTGTGTTTAATAGAATTAAGAATCTGGTTGACAGTCAATTGCGTGATGAGCAATGTGGATTCAGAAGTGGTAGGGAATGTGTCGATCAGATATTTTCACTTAGGCAGATTCTTGAGAAATGTTTAGAGTTTCAGAAACCTTTGGTTGCTAGCTTTGTTGATTTGTTGATCGTCATATTTTGTGGTTTATTGTAAGATCATATGGTATACCAGACAAGTTAGTTAACATAATGAAAGATCTCTATAGTAACACTGAGTCGTGTTGAGAGTTGTTAATGCTTGTAGTAATTGCTTTAGAATTGATTCTGATGTTCGGCAAGGGTGCGTTTTGTCTCCTTTTCTTTTTAGTTTGCTTATTGAATATGTGATGCGAAATTCACTGAAAATGAAAGATTTTGGACTTAAATGGTCTGAAGATACGAAACGTTCTGACTTCGATTATGCTGATGATTTAACCCTTTTGGCAAATGATGTTGATGAGATGAACTCTTTCATTAGGGCTGTTGATGAAACTGGTACTAGAGTAGAGAGAAAACTAAAGTAATAAAAATTGGTCAGGCAGGCTGTGATTCAATTAATTTGAATGTTTTCAGTCTTGAGCACGTGTCAGTTTAATTACCTTAGGAACTATGTAACGGATACTGGTGATGTGCGGCATGAGATTAACAGACGAATAGGGATTACTGAGGGGTGTTTAAGAATCTATGTAGAGTGTGGAGAAATAGGCGTATACACCTAAAATCTAAAATTAGATTGTATAATAGTTTGGTTCTTTCTAGGGTTAGTTATGGTAGTGAAACCTGGACACTTCGTAAACAAGATAACAGGAAACTAGATGCTTTTGATTCTAGATGCTTACGCAGTATCTTGGGTATTAGGTGGTTTAACTTTGTAACTAATGATGAGGTTAGGCAAAGGAGTCGGCAACCTCCTTTAAGCAGCATATTGTGGTGGTTTGGCCAAGTTGCCCGTATGGATAATTATAAATTGGCGAATAGGGTTATGAACATTATGCCTAGAGGCCCCAGAGAGAGGGGGAGACCTAGGATGCGGTGGGCAGACAATGTCAAACAGGACCTAGTTAGAATTGATGTGCAGTGGCCAGATGCAGCAGATGTAGCTCAGGACAGATATGCTTGAAGAACTAAATTGCACGGTCTGGTTGGACCTCCGTAGCCCATGGCTGCTTGAGGATGATGATGATGATTCGTGTTCAGCATCTTGAAATCTTTAAGAAATGGCTACTTTTATTTCAGAGGCATAACTTTTATGAAAATTTGTTGCCCAGTGTAATCCAACGCAACGTAGATGATAAGTATAAAACCCCAAATATTTAAAATGCGAATTTTCTTTCACATTTCACTTACCTATAAAAAACATAATTCATAAATGAAGCAATGAATAACCTACTATGTATTTTCAAAATTTTGTTGTTGTAATTACACAAACTGTAGCTGAAGAATAAATCTGGTGACTACTTGCTCTTACAACAGTTGGGTTGGGTTGTTTTACCTCTGAGCGGCACTTTTTTGCACACAATGGGCTAAATGGCCAGTCACATGGACCCCCAAGGCTCAGAGAAGGTTGGGGGAGGGGACCCACTGGAACAGCTGTTGGGAGACAGATGGTAGCCTCCCGTCAAGGATATCCAGCGTGTTCTTTAACGTGCACAGGGTATGTCTCTCCCGCACAAGGGGCCACGGCTTAACGTCCCATCCGACGGACGGCGGCCTTTCCAAGCCCATCGGTGTCCCCTACTGACCGTGGGCAGGGCGGGGAATTTTGCGGAGATAAAATCTCAACGCTGACCCAGCTGGGACTCGAACCTGGGAACTACAGATTACGAGCCTGACGCGCTACCGACTGAGCCACCCCGCTCTTACAACAGAGCCCCGCCCCGCTCTTACAACAGAGAACTAGGTCAGTTAAGAGGTAGCTAAGCTTGTGCATTACAACTAATATGGACATAACAGAAATTCTCAGGTACTTTAGTTTTCTGCGAACATTTTAATTAAGAATTCCTTTCGCACTTATGAAACTGGTAGGTTATGATTCTGAGTAATTTTATTCTGCTTAATTCATTCAAATATTTTTAAGCACTTCTATATCTGCATATCAGAGTTTAGTGAGAAATACCGCCGTTTCTCGGAGTGGTAGAATTTTCCTTTCAAATTCTCTCTTTTCGAGCCATGATAACTTTGCCATTCAGATAATTAATTTCATCTCTTTAGCAACTCATTAATATTCATTCCTTACAGAACATTGCATGGTTTCAATAACAGATGTTTGCTTACTCTGGTTTTCGAATTTGCTGATTTTACTTTCTGCATAATGATGAAGTTCGCTTTAAATCCCAAGGCACTTTCTACATGAGACGGAAATATCGAAGCGATTTTGGTACGTGACCTGGATTCTGCAGGATCACGATACATAATAATAACTGGATTAAATTAACAAAACTGATCATATATAGACTGCTTGAAGAGTGGCTAATGATCTGAATTATAGAGGATAGTAAAAATAAGACTCTGCCAAACTTTTAAATAAATATTTATTTTCTAATTACAGAAAATCAAATTGCATTCGTGACCCCCCCCCCCCCACATCTTGAATATCATCTGTTAGATGAGTAATAATTTTATCAGAGACATAAGCTTCCTTAATTTCTAGATAAGTGATTCGACACGATCCTAGTATAGAATTAATAAGAATAATAAAAAAATTCTTAATTTTCTTAATTAGAAAATATAAGAAGTTCTTCGCAAATGCATAACTGGCAAACTCTGGGGCGAGGGTGGCTCAGTCGGTAGTGCGCCAGGCTCGTAATCTGTAGTTCCCAGGTTCGAGTTCCAGCTGGGTCAGCGTTGAGATTTATCTCCGAAAAATTCCCCGCCCTGCTCACGGTCAGTAGGGGACACCGATGGGCTTGGAAAGGGTTGGGTTGGGTTGTTTTACCTCTGAGCGGCACTTTTTTGCACACCATGGGCTAAATGGCCAGGTCACATGGACCCCGAAGGCTCAGAGAAGGTTGGAGGAGGGGACCCACTGGAACAGCTGTTGGGAGACAGATGGTAGCCTCCCGTCAAGGCCATCCAGTGTGTTCTTTAACGTGCACAGGGTATGGCTCTCCCGCACACGGGGCCACGGCTTAACGTCCCATCCGACGGACGGCGGCCCTTCCAAGCCCATCGGTGTCCCCTACTGACCGTGGGCAGGGCGGGGAATATTGCGGAGATAAATCTCAACACTGACCCAGCTGCGACTCGAACCTGGGAACTACAGATTACGAGCCTGGCGCGCTAAGGCTTGGAAAGGCCTTCGTCCGTCGGATATAACGTTAAGCCGTGGCCCCGTGTGCGGGAGAGCCATACCCTGTGCGCGTTAAAGAACACGCTGGATGGCCTTGACGGGAGGCTACCATCTGTCTCCCAACAGCTGTTCCAGTGGGTCCCCTCCCCCAACCTTCTCTGAGCCTTCGGGGTCCATGTGACCTGGCCATTTAGCCCATGGTGTGCACAAAAGTGCCGCTCAGAAGTAAAACAACCCAACCCAACCTATGGTGCGCAAAAAAGTGCCGCTCAGAGGTAAAACAACTCTAAAACAACTGGCAAACTGATTACCGTGGAGTAAATGAGAGAAATAATTGTAATTGTCCTTGAGAATTTCAATCCCTAAAAAAAATTTATATATTATATGTAAGAAAATATTTCTTTTTTTGGTAGAGATCATCACTGTGATAAAGAATATCGAATAAAATACACAAATGTTCTGCAGTGTAGAAAATCTTTCAAACTCCAGAAAACTGCAAAACATTTTGTTAACATATTCATTGATAAAGTGGGAAAAAAGAAAAAGGAGGAAGTTTGAGGCAAAAGTTGGAGCTGCGTTGAGACTATATCCTGCAGAAAGCTTAAAGTTTATCTGCAGGATATAGAATAATTACATTTATGATTTGTTACAATAGTATATTCATCCTTCTTTCATTTGATGTGACAATGTTTTTGACATTGATATATGACGAATGTAATATTGAAATTGAAATGTGACATTTATAATATTTAACAAAGAAATTAATGCTAATGACATAGAACATTAATAGTAAAATGTAATTTTCAATTCAAAAGCGAATTTCATGGTATATGTGTAGGGTATTTCGCTTATATATTTACGGTGTATATATATATATACAGGGTGAATCTGGAAAAGTGGGCAAAACTTTACGGGGTGGTAGAACGCAGCTATACGAGCAATATTCGTCATAGAAAGTATGGGCGGAACGCAAACGGCGAGCCGCTAGGTGGCTTTGGAAATGGTATAAAAGGGTCGGTCCTCGCACCCAACGGCATTTCTACCGTGGATTGCCGAGAGGATGGCTGGTTATACTAACCACGAAATGGCGGATATGCACTTTGTGTACGGTGCGGCGGACGGGAATGCAAGTGAGGCACAGAGTATCTCCTCTCCTTCTTGTGTTCATTCTTTAAATGTGACAGTGGAAAACTACCTTTTAACTTCTCACCGCTTGCGTTCCGACCATACATTCTATGACGAATATTGCTCGTATAGCTGCGTTCTACCACCCCGTAAAGTTTTGCCCACTTTTTCAGATTCACCCTGTATATATATATATATACAGGGTGCTTAAAATTGAACTGACAATACTCAGAGTGAGGTAGAGAAGGATCTACTCGACGGATCACAGCGAAAAGTGGTGGATATCTTAATAAAAACATGGGGTAGGGAATTTGAAAATAAAAAATATTAGTTAGTGTTAGTGTCACCAGGTGGTGTGGGTGTGCTAAAAAAGTGGTAGACAGGTATCCCAGCAACTGCAACTTACGTGGTCAACTTCGACTTCGCTTTGCAATTTCTGATGAGGATGCAGCTGAACGACAGGTGGCCTTTGAAAGTCTTATGGACCGATGAGACGCATTTTTCCCTACATGGAGCACTGAAGACGCACCACTGCCGAACGT
Source organism: Ryuthela nishihirai (assembly GCA_038380435.1). Classification (NCBI taxonomy): domain Eukaryota; kingdom Metazoa; phylum Arthropoda; class Arachnida; order Araneae; family Heptathelidae; genus Ryuthela; species Ryuthela nishihirai. The sequence continues at coordinate 27,123,595 of JAWZYU010000022.1, forward strand.
GGGAACCTACACATTCGCATATTGTGCATGATGTGTCCCTACACTACGACTATGTAACTGTGTGGTGCGGGTTTACCGCAGACTTCATAATCGGACCATTTTTCCTTGAGGAGATCACGCCTCAAGGCCCGCGCATCGATCAGTGAATGGACCATGTTACATAGATCTTCTCTGCAGCAAGATTATTCCGGCTTTGCAAGAAATAAATTGCTTAGACACTATAATCTTCATGCAGGATGGGGTGCCACCCCACATTGCATGTACGGCAACGCAATTGTTGCGTACCACATTTGGTGAGAACAGAATAAATTCTCGAACGTTTCCAATGCATGGCCACCAGGTTCCCCCGACCTAAACACATGCGGTTTTTGGTTATGGGGTTATTTGAAAATCCGAGTTTACCAAGGCAATGTTGAACCACTTGCTGAACTGAAGGGTTGGGTTGTTGGGTTGTTTTACCTCTGAGCGGCACTTTTTTGCACACCATGGGCTAAATGGCCAGGTCACACGGACCCCGAAGGCTCAGAGAAGGTTGGGTGAGGGGACCCACTGGAACAGCTGTTGGGAGATAGATGGTAGCCTCCCGTCAAGGCCATCCAGCGTGTTCTTTAACGAGCACAGGGTATGGCTCTCCCGCACACGGAGCCACGGCTTAACGTCCCATCCGACGGACGGCGCCCTTTTCAAGCCCATCGATGTCCCCTACTGATCGTGGGCAGGGCGGTGAGTTTTGCGGAGATAAATGTCAACGCTGACCCAGCTGGGACTCGAACCTGGAAACTACAGATTACGAGCCTGGCGCGCTACCGACTGAGCCACCTCCGCCCCACTGAACTGAAGGAAAGAATAACACAGCATGTTGCAGCCATTCCTTGAGACATGTTTCAAGCAACTGTGGACCATGCCGTATTACATTTCCAGCACATTTTCGTACGAATGGTTCACATATTGAGAATCTTGATTTGTAAAATAAAGGTCATGTTTGTCGAACTTGGTATTTTCTTTATTGTAGCACAGCATCGCCGCCTGGTGGCACTAACATTAACTTTTGTCAGCCATATATAGCGTCCTCACATTTTTATTCGTTGTGGCTCGCACGCCAGGAAGGTGAATTTGCATATGAAATCAGCACCATGTAACGTAATCAACCTCAATACTTCTAACGAAAGCTTGTCACGTCGAAAATGCCACTGGCTACATCAAAAGGAATTAAAATTTAACTGTGGTCGATTTTTACGAGTTGTATGTGAAATGAAAGCTTAGTTAGGGCAGAGCAGCGTAGACAATGAGTAATATATCCCTCTGATGCAAAGATAGCGTTTTTAGTGACAATGTTCCCTGTTTCCGTAACTGCAAAAATATATCATATAAATTAAGAATTTTGAAAAGTACCCATAATTTTGTATGTAACCTAAAAAAAATATATTGAAACAAAGAATACCAAATGATTTGTTAAAGACATTTCTTTTTGGGAAATGTAACAGACTGTAATGGAAATGATAATGTTTAACATCTCTAAAGGAACATATGGCTAGTGATAAGCGGAAACGAGCGATGAAACGAGACAGATAACGGATTTCTGTCAGCTGATTTCACCGACGCTCTTATATAATGTATTTTAACACATGCTAACAATAGAAGATTTTAAACATATCGATAAAAAAAGAAACTGTTTAGTTTTTACACTGACAGACAGAACGATGGATCACAAACCCAACAAAAGGACACGTGAAATTAGATGTCTATGCTAGAACAATAAATATATATACACGATAAGAAGAAACAATGACTGATGCTTATACATCCTAGCATAAAGGTAACAACACAAAGACTGATGCTTATACATCCTAGCATAAAGATAACAACACAAAGACCGATGCTTATACATCCTAGCATAAAGGTAACAACACAAAGACTGATGCTTATGCATCCTAGTATAAAGGTAACAACACAAAGACTGATGCTTATACATCCTAGTATAAAGTTAACAACATAAAGACTGATGCTTATACATCCTAGCATAAAGGTAACAATACAAAGACTGATGCTTATACATCCTAGCATAAAGGTACCAACACAAAGGCTGATGTTTATACATCCTAGCATAAAGTTAACAACATAAAGACTGATGCTTATACATTCTAGCATAAAGGTAACAACACAAAGACTGATGCTTATACATCCTAGCATAAAGGTAACAACACAAAGACTGATGCTTATACATCCTAGCATAAAGGTAGCAACATAAAGGCTGATGTTTATACATCCTAGTATAAAGGTAACAACATAAAGACTGATGCTTATACATCCTAGTATAAAGGTAACAACATAAAGACTTATGCTTATACATCCTAGCATAAAGGTAACAACACAAAGACTTGATGCTTATACATCCTAGCATAAAGGTACCAACACAAAGGCTGATGTTTATACATCCTAGCATAAAGTTAACAACATAAAGACTGATGCTTATACATCCTAGCATAAAGGTAACAACACAAAGACTGATGCTTATACATCCTAGCATAAAGGTACCAACACAAAGGCTGATGTTTATACATCCTAGTATAAAGGTAACAACATAAAGACTGATGCTTATACATCCTAGCATAAAGGTAACAACACAAAGACTTATGCTTATACATCCTAGCATAAAGGTAACAACACAAAGACTGATGCTTATACATCCTAGCATAAAGGTAACAACACAAAGACTGATGCTTATACATCCTAGCATAAAGGTAACAACACAAAGACTGATGCTTATACATCCTAGCATAAAGGTACCAACACAAAGGCTGATGTTTATACATCTTAGCATAAAGGTAACAACATAAAGACCGATGCTTATACATCCTAGCATAAAGGTAACAACACAAAGACTGATGCTTGTACATCCTAGCATAAAGGTAACAACACAAAGACTGATGCTTATACATCCTAGCATAAAGGTACCAACACAAAGGCTGATGTTTATACATCCTAGCATAAAGTTAACAACATAAAGACTAATGCTTATACATCCTAGCATAAAGGTAACAACATAAAGACTGATGCTTATACATCCTAGCATAAAGGTACCAACACAAAGGCTGATGTTTATACATCCTAGTATAAAGGTAACAACATAAAGACTTATGCTTATACATTCTAGCATAAAGGTAACAACACAAAGACTGATGCTTATACATTCTAGCATAAAGGTAACAATACAAAGACTGATGCTTATACATCCTAGCATAAAGGTACCAACACAAAGGCTGATGTTTATACATCCTAGCATAAAGTTAACAACATAAAGACTGATGCTTATACATTCTAGCATAAAGGTAACAACACAAAGACTGATGCTTATACATCCTAGCATAAAGGTAACAACACAAAGACTGATGCTTATACATCCTAGCATAAAGGTAACAACACAAAGACTGATGCTTATACATCCTAGCATAAAGGTACCAACACAAAGGCTGATGTTTATACATCCTAGCATAAAGGTAACAACATAAAGACTGATGCTTATACATCCTAGCATAAAGGTAACAACATAAAGACTGATGCTTATACATCCTAGCATAAAGGTAACAACATAAAGACTGATGCTTATACATCCTAGCATAAAGGTACCAACACAAAGACTGATGCTTATACATCCTAGCATAAAGGTACCAACACAAAGGCTGATGTTTATACATCCTACCATAAAGGTACCAACACAAAGGCTGATGTTTATACATCCTACCATAAAGGTAACAACACAAAGACTGATGCTTATACATCTTAGCATAAAGGTACCAACACAAAGACTGATGCTTATACATCCTAGCATAAAGATACCAACACAAAGGCTGATGTTTATACATCCTACCATAAAGGTAACAACACAAAGACTGATGCTTATACATCTTAGCATAAAGGTACCAACACAAAGACTGATGCTTATACATCGTAGCATAAAGGTAACAACACAAAGACTGCAGCAAACTGTATATTACTTTGTGAATCACATTGCACATGCTGTCGTCACATGAGAATTGAGTCAAAGCTATCACACCGCTATTCACGAACTTTATTCTTAATCTTATATTCTTATTTCTTAATCTTATTATCTCTATTCTTAGCACTATTTTAGTTAAGTTTTTTTTTTAATGAAAACGCCTGGTTTTATTGGCATTTAATCACATTTTCTGGTTTTCTTAGTGTTCTATTGTAGGATATTATATGAATGCCCGATGGCACTATATTTACTCATGATATCTATAAATAATAATAAAATACCTTTCAAGCAGCTGCTTGCCAAAGAGATCTGACAGGAGCCAGTTAGTTTAATCCGCCTTAGAAAAGATCTGTAGGAAAGACGAGACCGCTGCAGAAGCACAAACATTCAAGCCTTACCCGGGACTCGAACCCAGATCCCTTTCATCAGTAGCCAAGACTGTTTACTACTCAACCATTGTACGATGTTTGTGAAATGTTGTATATACCCAACAAAATTTTTGGCGCAATTCTAGTAATATTTATTCAATGATACCTAAATAAACACTGCATACATACAATAATAATCCGGGGGGCGGGGGGTGGCTCAGTGGTCAAGCGCCAGGCTCGTAATCTGTAGTTCCCAGGTTCGAGTCCCAGCTGGGTCAGCGTTAAGATTTATCTCCGCAAAATTCTCCGCCCTGCCCATGGTCAGTAGGGGACACCGATGGGCTTGGAAAGGTCGCCGTCCGTCGGATGGGACGTTAAGCCGTGGCTCCGTGTGCGGGAGAGCCATACCCTGTGCACGTTAAAGAACACGCTGGATGACCTTGACGGGAGGCTACCATCTGTCTCCCAACAGCTGTTCCAGTGGGTCCCCTCCCCCAACCTTCTCTGAGCCTTCGGGGTCCATGTGACCTGACCATTTAGCCCATGATGTGCAAAAAAGTGCCGCTCAGAGGTAAAACAACCCAACCCAACCCATTAATCTTGATAAATGAAACTTAGTATTGATCTCAACGGAAGAGTTTGTTTTTTAAGAGTAGAATCTAACGATAAAAGAAATTACTTTCCCAATGCTACATGAGTAAACAAATGAAGATTCGCAATGAAAGCTGAAGGTAATCACTGCAGTCAGTCTCGATGGAAAGTAAATAATCTGCAATGGGAAAAGTATTACTATTTGCTCTAGACCGTAACCCTACAATAATATGAGCGCAGTTTTCTCATTTACTTAATTTGACATTTTTCCCCTCTGGCCTCAGTGTAAACAGAACTCGAAGGAGGAACTAAAAACGACGACACAAAATTGAAACGAGAATGAGATAGAAAAAAACTGAAAATATTTCGAAAAGCATGCTTGTTTTGGTTTTCGTATTTTGCTGAATATTGATTTATCTTGAAAGACTTTTATTTCGTCCTCAATATAAGTTGTCTCTTTGATAGTTTGTCGCGTAAAACATCGATTGTACTATTTCTCAAAACAAACATTGCTGAGCTGTTGGCATGCTTCAAATAAATATTACTAAATTATCTCAGTTTGTAATTTAACAATGCATTCATTTTATTAGTTTTTTTAACTACCACTAAATTTTACTACTATTTAAAATAAGACAATAATAGGGAAAACGTTTCCAACCTTTAGGAGCAGCAGGTTTAACGTGATGTTGCCGAATCTTTTAGGCTTTAGAAATCATCAATCCAAGAGTTGGGATCTTTTTATATCTGAGAGACACTGTTTTGCACACAACGGGCTAAATTTGCCAGGTCACAAGAACCCGAGGGCTCAGAGAAGGTTGGGGGGAGAGGGTTTGGGTTGGGTTGTTGAGTTGTTTTACCTCTGAGCGGCACTTTTTGCACACCATGGGCTAAATGGCCAGGTCACATGGACCCCGAAGGCTCAGAGAAGGTTGGGGGAGGGGACCCACTGGAACAGCTATTGGGAGACAGATGATAGCCTCCCGTCAAGGCCATCCAGCGTGTTCTTTAACGTGCACAGGGTATGGCTCTCCCGCACACGGGGCCACGGCTTAAAGTCCCATCCGACGGACGGCGGCCTTTCCAAGCCCATCGGTGTCCCCTACTGACCGTGGGCAAGGCGGGGAATTTTGCGGAGATAAATCTCAACGCTGACCCAGGTGGGACTCGAACCTGGGAACTACAGATTACGAGCCTGGCGCGCTACCGACTGAGCCACCCCCGCCCCCTGGGGGGAGAGGACTCATTGGGCAGCTGTTAGGGTGCAGATGGTAGTTTCACGATAAGGCCTTCCAGAGTGATCTATAATGTGCACAGTGATGGCTCTCCGTACATGGGGTCACGAGTTAACGTCCATCTGATGACATAAATCCAAAATATCCCATTTAAACAAATACAGGGTAGAGCAAAAAATTAAACAAATTCATTTTATTAGCCTCTAATTTCATAAGTCTTAAGGAACCTTAAAGTGAAATGAAAAGTTAAAAATTGTAATATTATAAACGAAAACTAAAAAATTGCAACTTTTGAAAGAAATGCAAACTTTTGTTCATTATGTCGCAGGTTAAAATGTTTCAATCAAATTTGTATCAAATAATCTTCATTGTTGAAAAGGGTATTGAAAGAAGTTAGTCATGAAACAACATGGATTTAAAAAAAAGGTTTCTCTATGACAGTGGTTCTCAACCTTTTATGCTTCACGTACCCCCTGGAAATGTGTATGTAACTGACGTAGCCCTTATATACAGGGTGAATCTGAAAAGTGGGCAAAACTTTACGGGGTGGTAGAACGCAGCTATACGAGCAATATTCGTCATAGAATGTATGGGCGGAACGCAAACGGCGAGCCGCTAGGTGGCGTTGGAAATGGTATAAAAGGGCGGTCCTCGCACCCAACGGCATTTCTACCGTGGATTGCCGAGAGGATGGCTGGTTATACTAACCACGAAATGGCGGATATGCACTTTGTGTACGTTATTTTTATGCCGTTGGGTGCGAGGACCGACCCTTTTATACCATTTCCAACGCCACCTAGCGGCTCGCCGTTTGCGTTCCGACCATACATTCTATGATGAATATTGCTCGTATAGCTGCGTTCTACCCCCCCATAAAGTTTTGCCCACTTTTTCAGATTCACCCTGTATATAGATAAAACTATAGTTATAGTATAATAATGCCAATTTAGCGACTTCTTTACTAGGTCTAGCGACCTTTGAGCTCTCACGGCGTACGCCAAAAACTTTTACCACGTACCCCACGTTGAGAACCCTAGCTCTACCAGATTTTCCATTGCCTAAGGCAATTCTGCGAATACGAAAGATATGTAATGAAATAAATCGATAAATAACCAAAATGTCAGTTATACATTCACTTATTAGCTTCATTCTGAAATCGAGATCATTTTGTTTCTTACCTTGTACTAGGGGCGGGGGTGGCTCAGTCGGTAGCGCGCCAGGCTCGTAATCTGTAGTTCCCAGGTTCGAGTCCCAGCTGGGTCAGCGTTGAGATTTATCTCCGCAAAATTCCCCGCCCTGCCCACGATCAGTAGGGGACACAGATGTGCTTGGAAAGGCCGCCGTCCGTCGGATGGGACGTTAAGCCGTGGTCCCGTGTGCGGGAGAGACATACCCTGTGCACGTTAAAGAACACGCTGGATGGCCTTGACGGGAGGCTACCATCTGTCTCCCAACAGCTGCTCCAGTGGGTCCCCTCCCCAAACCTTCTCTGAGCTTTCGGGGTCCATGTGACCTGGCCATTTAGCCCATGGTGTGCAAAAAAGTGCCGCTCAGAGGTAAAACAACCCAACCCTGAAATCGAGATCATTTTGTTTCTTACCTTGTACTACATTTTGCCACAATTGTTAATTGACACGAGATCATGCTAAAGTCAGCCAATCACAGGCAAGCTGCGTTAGCTCGATTAAATACTGAAAACAAGAGAAGAAGGCATATAACTGAGAAATGCGCTTACGAACCACGCAAATAGGATACCGTGATTACCGAATATTCCTCCATTTTTCTTTTTTATATTCTTTGAATTAATTTATTTATTCCTTTGACTTTCCTGAAGTTAGGGAATGAAATAATGGTCCTGTAATATCATTATCATTTTAATATTGCTTTAATTCCGGAGACAAACGAATGGATTGACGGATACTCGTTTCCTGTACGTCTACAGTGAGACGTCACCAGTGGCTGAAATTTTCGGTTCTCTGTGGTTCCTTGGGTACTAGAGAGAACGATCACAAATTTGGTGTATGGTCTCACTTTATGTCTAGTTGTGTTAAGAGATCTTAGCTGCCGTGTGACTAGAGTAATCACTCTGAAAGTGTCCGACATTTCTGGTAGCGCTGCCGTCGCCTACTTTATGAATGAAGTCGTAGGTTGTCGATCGAGAGTTATGAATGAAGTCGTAGGTTGTCGATCGAGAGTTATGAATGAAGTCGTAGGTTATGGATCGAGAGTTGTGAATGAAGTCGTAGGTTATCGATGGAGAGTTGTGAATGAAGTCGTAGGTTATTGATGGAGAGTTATGAATGAAGTCGTAGGTTATCGATGGAGAGTTATGAATGAAGTCGTAGGTTATCGATGGAGAGTTATGAATGAAGTCGTAGGTTATGAATCTAGAATTATGAATGACGTCGTAGAGTATCGATCGACAGTTATGAATGAAGTCGTAGGTTATCGATCGAGAGTTATGAATGAAGTCGTGGGTTATGAATCTAGAGTTATGAATCAAGACGTAGGTTGTGAATCGAGAGTTTTGAATGAAGTCGTAGGTTATTGATGGAGAGTTGTGAATGAAGTCGTAGGTTATCGATCGAGAGTTATGAATGAAGTCCTAGGTTATGAATCCGGAGTTATGAATGAAGTCGTAGATTAGGATAGAGAGTTATGAATGTAGTCGTAGGTTATGAATCTAGAATTATGAATGTAGTCGTAGATTATGAATCTAGAATTATGAATGTAGTCGTAGGTTATGAATCTAGAATTACGAATGTAGTCGTAGGTTATGAATCTAGAATTATGAATGTAGTCGTAGGTTATGATTCTAGAATTATGAATGTAGTCGTAGGTTATGAATCTAGAATTTTGAAGGAAGTCGTATGTTATGAATCTATAATTATGAATGAAGTCGTAGGTTATCGATCGAGAGTTATGAATAGACTGCCTAGGTCAAAATAGTGAGTAGTCAATTTTATCTTTAAAGTAACAATGAAAATATAGGTACCTTTAATTTCTTGCGAGAAAAAAATTATTAGATGATTTTAAATCATTGTAAAGTAGGGACAAAGTGCGCTGCATTTTAGTTCGAAATATGGGCGTCAGCAGGAACGTTTCCTGCACTGGAATGAGTGTTTAAAACGGGTTTTAGGGTTGGAAAAAAATTTAAGGTGGTTGCAAAAAGCTAATTGATATTTTATGCTGGAATATTAAACCGAGTCCCCATTAATGAGGGCAGTTGCAGAATTAGCAGCCATGAATGTATCGTAAACAACTAAGAATGATTGAAAACTAAACGAAGAAAAAATGAGTAACTTATTATATCAAAAATGTTTTTTCATATTAATAAATAAATATGAATTGTATGCTTCCGAAATTAATTATATTTCGTTAAGGGTAAAATGACATTGATTCTTGGTGCACCTGCATTATTCAGCAAATATATATATATATTTTTTCAGGAGAGTCAACTGCACTTCAGCCTTTCTCTCGCCCCCCCCCCCCCCTATCCGTGCAGAACATTGCTCACAATCGATGAGTTAAATTTGCATCTCCTACAGTACATTCAATAATTCCTAAGAAAATTCCATAACATTTACCAAAATGTACTGGTCAGCTGACAATTGGATGTGTCTGGACTGACTGTCTCAATTTGGTTCTAGAATTCGTGAATTAACAACCAGTCGGAAAACAAATTGATTGTTGTTTTACTTCTGAGCGTCAATTTATAGCGCACGGTGAGTTAAATGTTCAGATCACAAGGACCCCAAGGGCTCAAAGAAGTTGTGAACCCACTGAACAACTCTTAGAAGAGACATGATAGCTCTTATCAAGGTTAACCAGCACGCTCTATAACAGTGTCTCGCAAACTTTTTTACTCTGCGGCACACTGAATCTAATTTTTTTTCCGCGGCACACTGAATCTAATTTTTTCCCGCGGCACACCTAAAAAGAATTTTTAATGGTTACGTAAAAAGAGGAAAATTGAAGTTTCGTTAAATGCATTTTGTTTAAAATAAATATAATAATAAATATAATTAATCATAACTCGGTGTTTGTTTTAAATATTTGTCCATTCTATGGCTTGAAATAATCAAAAATTAATACCAAAAATTGGAAAAAGCTTGATAAATACTTACAAGATCCCAGTTCATAAAATCTGAAAGATTTTTATTAAAGCACGTCGATATTAAAGCACGTCGATAACACAAGTCAAGTCAAAATGAAATCTTTGGAATATCTAGTGTCAATTTGAAAATCTCTCGCGGCACACTTGTAATCTCTCGCGGCACACTACTGTGCCGCGGCACACAGTTTGCGAGACACTGCTCTATAAGATGCACAGGGTATGGATCTCCCGCGACACGAGGCCACGGCGTAAATTCACATCCAATCAACCGCGGCCTTTCCAAGCCAATCGGTTTTTTTTTTCTGGCAGAATAATTGGTGACAGAAGAGATAAATCTGAATACTGGTGTAAATGGGATTCGAACATGGTACTACAAATTCCGAGCTTGGCTCGCTATCGACTAGCCAACCCCCGCTCTGGAAACCAAAGGTAAATTCATTTGAAGCCCAAACTTGATAATGCCCTTTTACATTGCGACCTGAAATTTGGTGACTGGAAGTTCGATTTTGGACTAAAATAGCGTTTTTTCTGTACTCGGGCAGGTAAAGTTTATCATTCCGTAACGGACCAAGGTAAAAAAACGTTTTTGAAAAAGTCGGATTTTTGATAATTTCGAAATTTTTGAAGCTCTACTCTCTATGTTAGGGGTTCTCAACGTGGGTACGCCGTGAGAGCTCAAAGTCCTAGATCTAGTAACAAAGTAAAAATAACCATTGTTATACTATAACTATAGTTTTATCTATCTATACAAGGGGTACTCCAGTTACATACACATTTCCAGGTGGTACGTGAAACATAAAAGGTTGAGAATCACTGCTCTATGTAATAAATAAATAAATAAATAAATAAATATAACACCCTTCAAGTTGCTGCTTGATACAGAGGTCTGACAGGAACCTCTCAATTTAATATAATATAGAGAGAATGTGTGAGGAAGTCTGGACCTCAGCAGAAAAACAACACAAACATTCAGGTCTTACCCGAGGTTCGAACCCAGGCCCCTTTAATAAGTAGCCAAGAATGCTAACCACAACTTAAATTAATTAATTTTATATGCAGGGTGGTTAATTTTCCAGTAGGTCCATCCATGGTAGAAAGCCATACTCAAAGGTTCTGAGGTGATTTCGTGTTTGAGTATTGGGCAGGGGAAATAACGGCCAGAAAGGTTTAGGGCGCTATATCTTGGGTAGAATTTCAATGTAGTATGATAGATGCTGTTCAGTACTGTCGCATAGACGTTTGCAGCTGGCATCACTAGGGAGCATGATGTACAAAACAGTTCCCTAACTCATGACGTACTGCATAGTGGCTCATGGATCCTATTTAAAGGTCAAAGTCACAAGGTTGAGTTGTTTTATCTCTGAGCGGCACTTTTTTTTACATAATGGGCTAAATGGCTAGGTCATATGGACCATGAAGGCTCAGAGAAGGTTGGTGGAAGGGAACCCACTGGACAGCTGTTGAGCGACAGATGGTATCCCATCAACACCATTTGACGTGTTCTTTAACGTGAACAGGGTATGGCTCTCCCGCACAAGGGGGCCATCCCACCCGAATGCTGGTAATCTTTCCAAGCCAATTGGTGTCCCCTACTGACTGTGGACAGGGAGAAAAGTTTTGCGGAGATAAATCTCAACAGTGGCCCAGCAGAACTGGAACCTGGGAACTACTCCTATTTGCAAATCTGGATTGCGAGCCTGGTACACTACCGAGAGAGCCACCCCTGCCCCCAAAGCCATAGGACAGGATTGGAAGCCTATCAAATGCCGATGATCCTGTTTTGCTTTGCGGAACAGTAACATGGATTGTAACATCTATGTACATGTTGTTAGGTGCAAACCAAGTCAGCATATTGGTGGGGGGCCTCCAAAGAATACACTCTTCGCTACACTGCAAGTCGCCACCCCTGGGTCAATGCTTTTCCCCCCTACCAACGACTGAGAAAAACGGGTAGTGTGACACTATAGATGATAGAGGGTGACCTTACTCTGCATGGACGACAGTTATTATGCAGGCATTCGAAAACGTTCTAACAGCCATTTATGGTCAAGTGATAACCCCTCACCATTCGGAAGCAGAACCACCAGGTCCACTGGAACACCAAAGTATGGGGGATGTCTTCACAGCCTAATACGATCTTCATAAACGATTGACTATTAGAAACTGTTGCCTATTCCTGCAAGATATCTTACCAGAGCTCCTCGAAGACGTTCCACTAGCGGTTGCAGCAGGTGTCGTATGAAGTGTATTGACCAATATGATGGTTCATCTGTAGATTTGTAGGTTCATCTGTAGTTCCCAGGTACCTAGATACTTTCCACCCTAGTAGATGGATTTGGCATGTCAGCCCTTCCTTATGGTCTCTATGATTGCATGACCGGTGTCCTTTGCATATCTTTCTGTAGGTAGAAATGAAATGAAAATTGCAGTGTAGAGTTCGCCATCCAGCAGCAATGACGACTCGGTTGCAAATATCATTCGGCCAACAAGACTGTAAATTCCGTCATTCCTTAGCATGTTCAAACGAGCATTTCACCGATGTGCGCACTCTTTCTACCATATAGCCATTTTACCCGTTCAATGCAACATTCAGCTGTGATGCTATTACTGTCAATCGTTTTGTACTTTTCTGGAAAATGAATGCTGATTATCCACTGCCTCGGAAACGTTCCTTTCTTTCGCGACATGGGTACATTTTATTGGGTTGGGTTGTTTTACCTCTGAGCGGCACTTTTTTGCACACCATGGGCTAAATGGCCAGGTCACATGGACCCCGAAGGCTCAGAGAAAGTTGTGGGAGGGGACCCACTGGAGCAGCTGTTGGGAGACAGATGGTAGCCTCCCGTCAAGGCCATCCAGCGTGTTCTTTAATGTGCACAGGGTATGGCTCTCCCGCACACAGGGCCACGGCTTAACGTCTCATCCGACGGACGGCGGCCTTTCCAAGCCCATCGGTGTCCCCTACTGACCGCGGGCAGGGCGGGGAGTTTTGCGGAGATAAATCTCAACGCTGACCCAGCTGGGACTCGAACCTGGGAACTACAGATTACGAGCCTGGCGCGCTACCGACTGAGCCACCCCCGCCCCACATTTTATTGGGTATTCGCTGTTTTCTGCTCCACAACTGTCCTGTAGACTTTGTCACTATTGGCAAGAAATCAACTCAAAGCATTTGGTGTGCAGTTTTCGATGCCTGATAGATCAATAGGGTGATTTTCCGCTATTAACGTGTATAATAAGGAGGCTTCTAGATCAAACGACCCTCATTATTTGATTTGAAAACTCTTAAAATATTTAATGTATTTTTATCGTAAAATGATAAAACTCTATACAGAGAACAGATGAGTAACTTACAAATCAAATATCGTTCTTAATTTTGCTGTGGCGATATTCGATAATCTCCTTTAATATAACAGCAGATGGGTTAAAACAAATGGACTGTGTAATGAAAGTCTTAAATTAATGCAATTAGCCAAATACATGACCAATCAAATTGACGACCAATTTAACTGTTCCTTAAACTTCATTAAATTTATCCGTTATTCATTACCGCGTAGGATTTCTATTTCCTGTCGTTTATTATTCAAAAGTTCATCTCGAATGCTTCGCAGGGAGATCGATTCGGATGCCCAAAGAGAACTAGCGCTGCTAGTCTTCTGCAATGTCACGTGTGTGCGAAATTCAATCAGTCACGTAACTCTGAGGTGGATTCTATTCTGTGGCGCTCCAGGTGTTAAACGGCCATGGGAGAACACAACCTTACAATAACAACGTAGTCGTTAATAGTCAACAACACGGGAAATCTCTGAGGGAACAAGGTGGCCCTAATCTGGTCTGCAGTCTCATCATTTGCTATGCTGGAGGTTAATTCTATGAAATGCCAAGGCAGATGGTCGATCTGATCGTTCCTCCGCAACATACTGCCAATATATATTTATTAAAGCCGTAGGGATTTGGACCATGTCGATCTCTGAAGTGTAGAAGTGTACCAATTGAAAACTCGTTTTCCTTCATAATATTTATGATCGAAATTTTTATGCTTCGAGAATGAAGTCGATCTCAAAAGAGGTTTAGGTATAGGACTGTCAGTTGGCAACTGCCATGTGTGAAAATCGGAATTATTCACAAGTTCGATACTCTACGTTGCAATTCTTGAGAGATTCTTGTCTTCGCCATTGCCTTGCAGCAACTGATCAAGGTTGGGTTGTTTTACCTCTGAGCGGCACTTTTTTGCACACCATGGGATAAATGGCCAGGTCACATGGACCCCGAAGGCTCAGAGAAGGTTGGGGGAGGGGACCCACTGGAACAGCTTTTGGGAGACAGATGGTAGCCTCCCGTCAAGGCAATCCAGCGTGTTCTTTAACGTGCACAGGATATGGCTCTTCCGCACACGGGGCCACGGCTTAACGTCCCATCCGACGGACGGCGGCCTTTCCAAGCCCATCGGTGTCCCCTACTGACCGTGGGCAGGGCGGGGAATTTTGCGGAGATAAATCTCAACGCTGACCCAGCTGGGACTCGAACCTGGGAGCTTGTCAGTTACTCCTTGATCAGTTGATTACGAGCCTGGCGCGCTACCGACTGAGCCACCCCCGCCCCAACTGATCAAGGAGTAACTGACAAGCTTGCAAAAGTTATCGAAACGAGTTGTAAACAGATATCGGGTCAGGACCAAATTGAGAATTCTTGGTCCTGGCCAAATCTAAAAGTAAACGCTTGCACCTGCTTTCCCGATCACTGCCAAGTTTCCTAATAGACTGGATAATTTTGCTGCATGAGCAATTACACGCAACAATAATAAAAATTACAAATTATTTTTTTTTTATTATGAAAGAAAGAAAAGATTCGAGCGATTTACTTAGTGTACCATTCCCTCATTATTATTTAATTTTTTATTTATTTTACATTACATCTACAATTTTATTCAAGAATTACAAAAACCAAGTCAATTATTTTTAAATGTTAAAATATTCATTAAATCATAAGGAATTGCAGATGTTTCGAAGCTAGACTTATCTACACTTTCGAGAATAGGACAGTAATTAATTCTCCGCCCTAATCATCATCATCATCATCATCCTCAAGCAGCCATGGGCTACGGAGGTCCAACCAGACCGTAGTGTGATAAGAGAGATTCACATGGGGTGAAATTTGGAGATAATGAAAGTCAAAGCTTTCATTAACTCCAAATTTATCATTCTTTCGTTTATCTGCTTCTTTTTATCTTTTATTTGGCCTTTCGCAAATTTTAAAATGTTTCCCCTAATTAAAATGAGACCTTCATTGAGGGTGTGACCTCCGGCCATTATGTTAATCCAGTCCAGTATCCTGTGTGGTTGGAAATCCCTTTATGCTTGGATATAATTTTAAGTTGTTGAACATTACGGTGTATATTTTCCTTAAATATCATCAGTGGATGTTTGTGTAGGAATATGACTGATTATATATTACTGATTATACATGGGGCGGGGGTGACTCAGGCGGTAGCGCTCCAGGCTCGTAATCTGTAGTTCCCAGGTTCCAGTCCCAGCTGGGTCAGCGTTGAGATTTATCTCCGCAAAATTCCCCGCCCTGCCCACGGTCAGTAGGGGACACCGATGGGCTTGGAAAGGCCGCCGTCCGTCGGATGGGACGTTAAGCCGTGGCCCCGTATGCGGGAAAGACATACCCTGTGCACGTTAAGAACACGCTGGATGGCCTTGACGGGAGGCTACCATCTGTCTCCCAACAGCTGTTCCAGTGGGTCCCCTCCCCAACCTTCTCTGAGCCTTCGGGGTCCATGTGACCTGGCCATTTAGCCCATGGTGTGCAAAAAAGTGCCGCTCAGAGGTAAAACAACCCAACCCATTATTTTTTTACTTGATAAAATTTTAACAGAAAATCCGTAATTTGCCATAGAAGTCAACGTTTTCTGTCATGATTTCCTGTATCCATTATGAAACTACAAATCGTATGTGGATTATCATCTTTTCAAATATAGATTAACGCGTAAAAACATTTGAATCAATGTTCACACCATGAATATTTAGCAAGAAACTGTTATCGATGTCGAATGCCAAGTGTAACTGACACTCCTGAATCATACAAAAAATAAAAGCTTCTGAGTATTATAAAACAGCAGCACAGACGCTAACGGAGTTCTGGTCCCCAGTTAAACATCTTGTTCAAGACTTTCTCTTCTAATAATTTTCTTTTCTGCGATATGGACAATTAACATTTCATTGTGTAAAACATGCATATTACAAATGTTTACCTAAGCTTTTGTGATCTAATTGCTACAGAGGCTTTAACCACATTCCAGTGACTATTTCGTGACTTGTAAGCTTAGCGCTGCCTTAACAGCAGCTTCACTGTTAATTACTAAACTTTCTGAAGCGTGCCCATTTAATTTCATACCATATTAACTTCTCCAAGCAACGTTCAAACGATGACAGAGAGCGCGCGGGGGTTGCTATGCACACCGAAAGGGAGTGGACGTTGATCTCTGAACGATGCTGCTGATGCTGCTTTCACGCCCAAGGAAATTTCAGAAGGTGGAGAGCAGAAAAAACGAAGCTCAGAATCCGAAGTCATTTTGATGACAAATGTTCTCTTTCGACTAGCGTGATGTGCTCCGGAAATGGTGCTGCACTCGAAGTGGAGGAGACTCACTCTGGTTTCTCTCTAGATAAATGGACGACTCGAAAGCTCATTGAAGTCGAATTTCATAAACGCGTTCTCTGAATAATAGCCGAATTTTACGGTGATGGCGTTTTGGTACCAATTGTATATCTTATTCCGCTAATGTTCAGTTTTCACTAATTTATGCAAGCTGGCTTTAATTCGACGCTGTTTAAGAGACAAATTGCAAAATAAATTTAAGTTATGTGGTAAGATTTGATTTTACTGCTAGGAGCTTGAGCTAGAAGTGATAGTGTGTGCTCTAAATGCGGGAATTCCAGAAAATCTCTCTCTATAACACTTTTATATATATATAAGGTTGAATTTAGTATCTAAAAAACTTCAAATTTAAAGAGAAAGCTTGATTTATGAATTTTTAGAGTAGGAATGGAAATCGTCTTTCATCTCTACCACTCTGCAACCTGAGAGTAATTTACAATTTTTACATTAATTCAGCGTGAGATACACAGATTATTAAGGATTGCTGCTGGGATTTTATGATTCTATGAAGAGTGCGAAAAAAAAAGAATATACCTAAAGACTAAAATTAGCTAGACTGTAATTTGGTCTTTTCTTAAGTTAGTGGGCGGGGGTGGCTCAGTCGGTAGCGCGCCAGGCTCGTAATCTGTAGTTCCCAGGTTCGAGTCCCAGCTGGGTCAGCGTTGAGATTTATCTCCGCAAAACTCCCCGCCCTGCCCACGGTCAGTAGGGGACAAAGATGGGCTTGGAAAGGCCGCCGTCCGTCGGATGGGTCGTTAAGCCTTGGCCCCGTGTGCGGGAGAGCCATACCCTGTGCACGTAAAAGAACACGCTGGATGGCCTTGACGGGAGGCTACCATCTGTCTCCCAACAGCTGTTCCAGTGGGTCCCCTCCCCCAACCTTCTCTGAGCCTTCGGGGTCCATGTGACCTGGCCATTTAGCCCATGGTGAGCAAAAAAGTGCCGCTCAGTGGTAAAACAACCCAGCCCAACCCCCAACCTTCTCTGAACCTTCGGGGTCCACGTGACCTGGCCATTTAGTCCATGGTGTGCAAAAAAGTGCCGCTCAGAGGTAAAACAACCCAACCCAACCCAAAAAATCTGTTATTGTATACCGAGACTTACCTTCCATGACTGTGAACTTTATCGCCATGGCTATCCTCATTTTCATACGAAATCAAATATACACCATTTAATAGAACATAAAAGAAAAATAACGACATAATGGAAGGAAAGTAAAAACTATTCCACTGCCACCCAGCCCAACATTGAAAACCACACTAAAATCTTTCGCACTGTACAGTTACCATCATCCCGATACTTTTCCTAAAATAACTTTGATTCGTTTCGAATAAATTTCTGTTTCGAACAAATTTCCGTTTCGAACAAATCTTCGGAACGAATTTCCGTTCCGAACAAAATTTCCGTCGAACAAGTTTCCGGATACCGAAAAAAATCGAAAAGCTGCCCAATCATGCAAATTCACCCGATCTTGCACCATAATATTTCCGGTTGTTTCCAAATATTTAAAAGGAACTTACTAAGGAGCCAGTTGAAGTCCTTACAAAACGATTTCATTCAGAGTTGCAGAGTGTTCCCAACAGGAGTACCACCAAGCGTTCCAGAGTTGGCGTAGACGTCTGCAACTTTGTATAGATGTTGGAGGGAGTACGTTGACGGAGAGTAAAAGTTTTATTGAGGTAAGTACAACGGTTTTTATTCTGCAGATGCATGTCAAGAACCTTTCAGAACGTCCATATAAATATATATATATACAGAACCTGTATAAAATTCATATTATATTTAACAATTTTTATATTTGTATTGGATTGTATTACCTCTGAGCGGCACTTTTTTGCACACCATGGGCTAAATGGCAGGTCACATGGACCCCGAAGGCTCAGAGAAGGTTGGGGGAGGGGACCCACTGGAACAGCTGTTGGAAGACAGATGGTAGCCTCCCGTAAAGGCCATCCAGCGTGTTATTTAACGTGCACAGGGTATGGCTCTCCCACACACGGAACCAAGGCTTAACGTCCCATCCGACGGACGGCGGCCTTTCCAAGCCCATCGGTGTCCCCTACTGACTGTGGGCAGGGCGGGGAATTTTGCGGAGATAAATCTCAACGCTGACCCAGCTGGGACTCGAACCTGGGAACTACAGATTACGAGCCTGGCGCGCTACCGACTGAGCCACCCCCGCCCCCTTTTATATTTGTGATTTACATTTTGAGATTTCTATTTTATTATATATATATGTTTTGTTTGTGTTTATAACATGTACTTCACGGTTACCATAGTTTTGTGGTGAATATGCGTATCAATTTTATTAGTCCATATAATCGTAATCATTTTCTGTAGATGGGGGGAATTTTCTGTAGGTGTCAGAATCTTTTTCCCGGGCGAGAATATCTAATTGCAACTTTCTTTTATAAAATAGAGGATTTTAAGGGTTTGTCTCCCCCAGCCTTTATTTCCCCAGCAACAAAATGTCTCTCAAACAATAAGGAAATGTTTGCTGCATGTGAAAAGTAAATATCCTAAATGATCGCTGCTGATGTAGTGAATATCATCAGCTACCTCAACGTATCCATAATAAATACAGAGATTACCTGTAGAAATAGACTTCGACAATACTTAAAAACATCTGAAAAAAAATATATCTAGAGAGTTGCAGATTCGATAATTTTTTTCAGATTTTTTTTTACCTCAACTTATATCCCACTTTTCCGCCTTTCTTCCCAAAAAGAGTAGGAAGGAAATTTCGCGAGGTAGAGAGTAACTAATTGTATATCAAATGAAAGTTTGCGCTATGTAGAATGTCATCTTATAATTTACCGGTTCAGTTTGTAAAAAACGATGCCTGGTTTGCGTCTAAACCAGGCATCAACACATTTACAAATAGATCTTGGTTTAGACGCAAACCAGACATTTACAACCTGGTAGGGGAGGGGGTGCTCAGTCGGTAGCGTGCCAGGCTCGTAATCTGTAGTTCCCAAGTTCGAGTCCCAGCTGGGTCAGCGTTGAGATTTATCTCCGCAAAATTCCCCGCCCTGCCCACGGTCAGTAGGGGACACCGATGGGCTTGGAAAGGCCGCCGACCGTCGGATGGGACGTTAAGCCTTTTCCCCGTGTGTGGGAGAGCCATACCCTGTGCACGTTAAAGAACACGCTGGATGGCCTTGACGGGAGGCTACCATCTGTCTCCCAACAGTTGTTCCAGTGAGTCTCCTCCCCCAACCTTCTCTGAGCCTTCGGTGTCCATGTGACCTGGCCATTTAGCCCATGGTGTGCAAAAAAGTGCCGCTCAGAGGTAAAACAACCCAACCCAACTTTACAACCTAGTAAGGCGCTACTTTATTCTACTGCATATTTCATAAAGTTGAATTGATTTAAAGACCGGAGAAATGCCCGATAAATCCAATAGTTAATTTTTACAATAATTTGGTACTTTGTAAGGTTTGATATATTAGGAAGCTTTGCAAGCAAGATGGCAGGAAACTTGATTGTGATTCTAAATACTTACGCAGTATCTTGCGAATGGTTTGAATAAAAAAGTTACATGATATTACACTAAAGAATTATCAACCATCTTGAAGCAAATGTTACAAAGGGACAGTTACTTTGGCTTGATTGTGTACAGAGTAGCGAAGAAGGTTAAGAGGTTTTCCGGTGTGCATAAAGTCTTTAGGAGAAAGGATTACCCTAAAATGGTGTAGGTGGAAATGCCAAACAAGACCTTATTAGAATTAACCTGAAGTGGCCAGATGTAAGAGCTGTAACTCAGAATATACCTTTATAAAGAGCAAAATTAAGCAGTCTGGTTCGACCCACTCAGCCCATAGTGGCTTGAGTATTAAAAGTATATGATTTGTTGGGTTGTTTTACCTCTGAGCGGCACTTTTTTGCGCACCATGGGCTAAATGTCCAGGTCACAAGGACCCCGAAGGCTCAGAGAAGGTTGGGGGAGGGGACCCACTGGAACAGCTGTTGGGAGAAGATGGTAGCCTCCCGTCAAGGCCATCCAGCGTGTTCTTTAACGTGCACAGGGTATGGCTCTCCCACACACGGGGCCACGGCTTAACGTCCCATCCGACGGAGGGCGGCCTTTCCAAGCCCATCGGTGTCCCCTACTGACCGTGGGCAGGGCGGGGAATTTTGCGGAGATAAATCTCAACGCTGACCCAGCTGGGACTCGAACCTGGGAACTACAGATTACGAGCCTAGCGCGCTACCGACTGAGCCACCCCCGCCCTATTAAGAATATATGAACTTATTTTTCAAACAATAATTCGAACTGTGTCATATGCTTTTCGGTCTCGTTTAACGACATTACACTACAGGAATCTAAAATATCTTGAATATCGTAGTAATCTAGATGCTTCGGTTGACATTTTCTAGAGAATACTGAAAAATCGAT
The DNA here is from genome assembly GCA_038380435.1 of Ryuthela nishihirai. Lineage (NCBI taxonomy): Eukaryota > Metazoa > Arthropoda > Arachnida > Araneae > Heptathelidae > Ryuthela > Ryuthela nishihirai. The sequence continues at coordinate 27,144,962 of JAWZYU010000022.1, forward strand.
AGCTACCACTTCAGCTCAGCTTACCAAAGATATATGGCATACTTTCCTTTCTCGATATCATCATAATTATGATAATCTAAATTAATGGAACTCATCGTTTAAAGGACAGAAAAACAGCTAAAAGTATCTCTTCAGTACTAACACATTTTGACAGTTTTCTCGAAAAAAATTGGTATATTCTGTGTTTCGTGTTTTCAGCATAATAATGAGTGATGTGACGGAATCAAATTTGAAAAAAGTAAAAAGCAGAGACCAAGATTACTTGATATCCGTTTCAGAAATATACGGGGTGAATCTGAAAAAGTGGGCAAAACTTTACGGGGTGGTAGAACGCAGCTATACGAGCAATATTCGTCATAGAATGTATGGTCGGAACGCAAGCGGTGAGAAGTTAAAAGGTAGTTTTCCACTGTCACATTTAAAGAATGAACACAAGAAGGAGAGGAGATACTTCAGAAAATATTTCTGAAAATATTTCAGAAAATATTTGATTAACAGGAATGTAATTGAGGTACATGCTCAAAGAAATTGCTCAAAAGAGCTGCTGCCAGCTGTAATGCAGGCTTCACACCTGCGGGATAGGGACCGACGCACATTTGCGAAGACACCAGGCATTTCCCGAATATCGCCGGCAACAACGGCGATCGTGGCGACTAGATCCATATCGGTTTCAATGGGGCACTCGTAGATTAGGCTTTTCAAGTGCATATCCGCCATTTCGTGGTTAGTATAACCAGCCATCCTCTCGGCAATCCACGGTAGAAATGCCGTTGGGTGCGAGGACCGACCCTTTTATACCATTTCCAACGCCACCTAGCGGCTCGCCGTTTGCGTTCCGCCCATACTTTCTATGACCAAGTATAGCTGCGTTCTACCACCCCGTAAAGTTTTGCCCACTTTTTCAGATTCACCCTGTATATTCTTATCGAATCTAGAAATCTTTAAGAAAATTATTGAAAAATTCGTAAAATGTGCACGTTTAATAATTTTTTGCCTCCATTACTGCTACTAGTAATCTGAAGTAGGAAGAGACATGGATCTCTTGATTTTTGCCCTAGATTGGTCCTGCATTTCAGTATTGTGTATTGATGCAAAAAATATTCAAGAAATCCAATAAATTTTACTCTAAAAGGTTACACGATATTTCTGTAAAACTGATATAATAAGAAACTTAAACTGATATTAAATAAATAAAAAAAAAATAAATACCCCCTCAAGCAGCTGCTTGCCACAGAGGTCTGACAGGAGCCTGTCAGTTTATATGCCAAAGTAAAAGATCTGAGAGGATGGCAGGACCTCAGCAGAAAAACAACACATACATCCATGCCTTACCCGGTGCTCGAACCCAGGTCCCGTAAATCAGTAGGCAAGCGTGCTAACCACTCGGCCACGGGACGGCTAAATTACTAAAGTTTAATGGGGATTTTGGACTTTTAAGTTCGAACAGAATTAAGTTTTCTAGTAGTTAGAATTAGAAAGTCAGTGTTGCTAACTCGTAGAAAATTTCTTTTTTTTTAATTATTAAGGTTAGAAATGATGAATTTATTTTGTACGTTGCTTTTAAAAGGCATTTGGAACACTTCATTGTACTTGCAGAACACCACACTGATTTTGATAAAGATCTTTTTTCAATTTCTCTTCTTTGTTCGTTTTACAGGAAGGAATATGTCTAGTTTCTTGATATTTTATTCTGAGCATAAAGGAAGGCATGATAATTACCTTTCTATACCTGATTCTACTCTCTCCAATACTACTCTAAGACATTACACCACTTAGTTTGAAGCATCTTCAGTATCGTAGTAATCGGGAGCCTTCTGTCTCTCGTTTAGACAACATTAAACAGATTATTAACATTAAACAAATTAATAAATTAATTATAAACATTAAAATGTGCACGTTTAATAATTTTTTGCCTCCATTGCTGCTACTAGTAATCTGAAGTAGGAAGAGACATGGATCTCTTGCTTCTTTGCCCTAGATTGGTCCTGCATTTCAGTATTGTGACTGAAACAAAAAATTGTGACTTTGAGACCCTTGAGAATGGTAGTGAGGGTTATGATGGCAAAACATTATTGAACTCGTGCATATTTTACGCATATGTCAAGAAATGTTTTAAAGACCCTTGAAACGGAAGATAAAATGTTATATTGCAATGGAAATCCAGTCTCTTGACTCTCTTTTAACTTTTTTCTGGCTCGATTGCATCACTTGGCCTTCCTAGCTTTTTTTTTTCTAGATCCGCGCTTGGCTCCATTTATTACTTAGTTATAGTAGCTGTAAATTTTTGTCGTTGGAAATATAACATAACAATGTGTTCAATGTATTGTTTAACCAAGAAACTGTATGGTTAACTTCCTTTTAGCTAGTATGTTGACTTCCTGTTGGTTCTTAAAAAATGTTGTATATTGGTATTACAAATATCTTCTTTTTTCAGTAACTGAGGTCAACTGAAAGATATCTCTCTCCGTTTCTCTCTTTTACTCTATACGTTGAGAGAAAGATTTCTGCTTTTTCTTAACTGAATATTAAAAGGAAGATAAGGAAGATGATCTGGTTAGCTTTTTATCTCCTATTTGATTCCAAGTTTCTCAGTGCTACTAAACGGTTGGGTTGGGATGTTTTACCTCTGAGCGGCACTTTTTTGCACACCATGGGCTAAATGGCCAGGTCACATGGACCCCAAAGGCTCAGAGAAGGTTGTGGGAGGGGACCCACTGGAACAGCTGTTGGGAGACAGATGGTACTCTCCCGTCAAGGCCATCCAGCGTGTTCTTTAACGTGCACAGGGTATGACTCTCCCGCACACGGGTCAACGGCTTAACGTCACATCCGACGGACGGCGGCCTTTCTAAGCCCATCGGTGTCCCCTACTGACTGTGGGCAGGGCGGGGAATTTTTGCGGAGATAAATCTCAACGCTGACCCAGTTGGGACTCGAACCTGGGAACTACAGATTGCGAGCCTACTAAACGGTAATTTAATTCCAAATGTTTTGAATAGCTTAACTTTTATTCAAAACATTCGTTACGTTTTCACTCCAAAGCTTTTTAACTACCTATTAGCTTTCGATTTGCTTTTTATTTATTCTGCAACCATTTATCTTACCCAATTTCAACCTTCGTTACGTTTCTTACTGCTTCAATATACCTCATTAACAAACGACTCACTTGAGAATGCGAACCAAACTTTAAACACCGCATTATCGTCACAAACCCTTTTTCCGCACCGCAGCATCCCAGACTAGATGACGACAGTGCCAACGATCCTTTCGGGATCATGTGTCTGCCTCAATGGTTTAGAAATTAACCGACTCTTTCCTGTTCAGGTCGGAAGAGCGTGCCCGTTGCACACAGCACACACCGCATTATCATCATCCGCATCCTACCATGGATTGTATTTTACACCTCAGCTTCCTATCCAACTCGATATATTGCTTAGTGCACATCATTAACTTTTCGTTCCGCTGAGAAGGATGCCAGCTAATGGCGTCCATTCGATTCTCTACCAGCAGCAAATGAAGTCTCATTGTCTTGCCCCTTCACCTACGGAAGTTGGCAGAGATAGGTAAATAAGGGTGCGATAGTGTTGCAAACTCAACACTAACTTTTGCACAACAAACTTTAAAGCAAAGCGTTAACTAAAGCTGTTCAAAATGAAGTTGGTCATTGTGAAAGTTTGTACTGCTCTAAAGACCTAACACAATAGAGAATAAGAGTGAATAAGAACTTTTTCGGGCTTAGAGAAGCATTGTCCAATAAACTTTTCCATCAGATGCTGTATTAGCTGTAAGAATGGGACTTTAACCCTTTCATGACTAAGGGAAACATTTTTCCCATTTTAAAATTGGTGATTGTCGTATTTAATTATAACCTTATCTGCATTTTTTATACAGAATGTCAAAATAGAACGTATGCCGAACGCAATTACGTAAACGGGAACGTTTAGAAAACAAAAACAGAACTGTCAGGACGCATAATATATGTACTATGTGCAATGTCCATCTTTGCCTCACTACCAAAAGAAATTGCTTCGCAGAATATCATAATTAGCACATCATTTTGAATAGTAATTTTATTTCATAATTTTGTATTATTTTAGTTAACATTTTGTTATAATAAACCAATAAATAAAAGACATTGCATAATAAGCCTAACTATAATTTGTGTTACCTTTATAGTCCATTGGGAAAAATATTTCCCATAAAATTCCAAAAAAACTACACATTGTTATGTATTTTTCTTATGATTTTTATTTATTTTACGTCTAAACAAACTAAAATAAACAGTTACATACTAATATTTACTCTTAGAAACCTTATGGTCCTGAAAGGGTTAAACAGCTTAGTACTTGTGTGTAGTTAACGCAATATATCCCATATTTAATATATGGGATATATTAAGGTAATTGCCATGAAACAATACGGGATGGTTTTCGGGAACGTGTCAGAAAATAGTCGGGATATTATACAAATTAAAAAGAAGTTGGTGGTTTATTGACAACTGTACCTTACTATCCTTAAATATAAGCTCATTGTATATTTAAAATTGTCTCTCAGTGGTAAAAAAAAACCTCCTCAACTTTCATTAATTCAATAACAGATGTAATATGTACAGTGTGTTCATAATTAAAATCTCGCTTTTCGGAGGCTCTTATAGACATTAATCAAAGTCAGATTTCATTGTCGTTTAATATATGTTTATAATTTTCTCCAATTTAAAACTATCTCTATAGCTTCGTTCAGGAACAGATCTGCAGAAAGAGGGAACTTTGAGACCCTTGAGAATGGTAGTGAGGGTTATGATGGCAAAGGGGATAGGGGTGGCTCAGTCGGTAGCGCGCCAGGCTCGTAATCTGTAGTTCCCAGGTTCGAGTCCCAGCTGGGTCAGCATTGAGATTTATCTCCGCAAAATTCCCCGCCCTGCCCACGGTCAGTAGGAGACACCGATGAGCTTGGAAAGTCCGCCGTCCGTCGGATGGGACGTTAAGCCGTGGCCCCGTGTGTGGGAGAGCCATACCCTGTGCACGTTAAAGAACACGCTGGATGGCCTTGACGGGAGGCTACCATCTGTCTTCCAACAGCTGTTCCAGTGGGTTCCCTCCCCCAACCTTCTCTGAGCCTTCGGGGTCCTTGTGGCCTGGCCATTTAGCCCATGGTGTGCAAAAAAGTGCCGCTCAGAGGTAAAACAATCCAATCCAATATGATGGCAAAACATTATTGAACTTGTGCATATTTTAGGCATATGTCAAGAAATGTTTTAAAGACCCTTGAAACGGAGGAAAAAATGTTATATTGCAATGGAAATCCAGTGTTTTGGCTCTCTTTTAACTTTTTTCTGGCTCGATTGCATCACTTGGCCTTCCTAGCTTTTTTTTTCTAGATCCGCGCTGGCTCCATTTATTACTTACTTATAGTAGCTGTAAATTTTTGTCGTTGGAAATATAACCATAACAATGTGTTCAATGTATTGTTTAACCAAGAAACTGTATGGTTAACTTCCTTTTAGCTAGTATGTCGACTTACTTCTGAATTTTGGAAGCGATGTAATTGGGTTTAAAAAAATTCAAATTTTGGTTGTGACCACCCCAGAGTGTTTAAGGATGACTAAACGTTACGGGCAAACTAATAAAAATGAAGGGGCAGAGAAAATTAAAAGCGTTGTGTTTCATCAGACTGAGACTTTTTTGTAGAGTGAACCTGATGCCGCAATTTTGGATGAGTAAAGGCAATGAGGGCTACTTTGCCCCTGGACCTCAGTGCAGAGACAAAAATAATATACCTGGATAGTCACTACAGAATCAAGGGTTGGGTTGTTTTACCTCTGAGCGGCACTTTTTTGCACACCATGGGCTAAATGGCCAGGTCACATGGACCCCGAAGGCTCAGAGAAGGTTGGGGGAGAGGACCCCACTGGTGTTGGGAGACAGATGTTAGCCTCCCGTCAAGGCCATCCAGCGTGTTCTTTAACGTGCACAGGGTATGACTCTCCCGCACACGGGGCCACGGCTTAACGTCCCATCCGACGGACGGCGACCTTCCCAAGCCCATCGGTGTCCCCTACTGACCTTGGGCAGGGCGGGGAATTTTGCTGAGATAAATCTCAACGCTGACCCAGCTGGGTCTCGAACCTGGGAACTACAGATTACGAGCCTGGCGCGCTACCGACTGAGCCACCCCCGCCCCACTACAGAATCAAGACATTCCCATTTAAACATATTTATTAAATACAAATGGCCTAATACTCTTCGTTCATTAGGCAGGTACAGGGATCTCCGGTGAACCTTTACCAGGGTCTAAACCGAGAGGAGGCGACACATAGTTCTCTAATTAAAAAGAAGCAGGAGACCAGAGCAAGTAATTTTACACAATGTAATTTGCCGCGGCTCGCTGGGCTCAAACTCTGCGCGTCCTCAGGGATGCTGTCCTTAACTTTTCCGACCTGCACACCAGAGACATCCGGCACCCACTGCTAAAGTTGCAAGAAGACAATAGTTCTCAGTTCTTTGTGCACTCTGCAGCAGTGAGTCTCAGTTCACGTGGGGCCTGGTGATTGGTTCGCTAGTGTCGGAAGGTATCTGTGTAGTCAGGATTTGCCACTTCATTGACCTTGTCATTACCTTAGTTGGATATCTCTTCCCAGAAGAAACCGTTAGCTGCGACCAATTCCTTGAATCCCGAGCCGTGCAGGCGGACCTTTTTCCAGCGCGAGTGTGGGAGAGAAAAGATGGAAGTCTGTACTTGTGTGTTTGTGGGGGAGGCTAAGAATAACTCGATGCGAAATATGGCAGTTGGAAACTGACCCTGACATATGTCGGGACCACATTTCAAGAAATGAAATTTGGATGCTAAAAGTAGGAAATGTAAAATTGACAATATCATGAAGTCTGCATTTCATCATCATCATCATCATCATCATCATCCTCAAGCAGCCATGGGCTACGGAGGTCCAACCAGACCGCGCAGTTTAATTCTCCAAGCATATCTGTCCTGAGCTACATCTGCTGCATCCGGCCACTGTACACCAATTCTAACAAGGTCCTGTTTGACATTGTCTGCCCACCGCATCCTAGGTCTCCCCCTCCTTCTGAGGCCTCCAGGCACACTGTTCATAACCCTATTCGCCAATCTATAATTATCCATACGGGCAACATGGCCAAACCAGCGGAGTCTCTCTCTGCACAATATGCTGCTTAAAGGAGGTTGCAGACTCCTTTGCCTAACCTCATCATTAGTTACAAAGTTAAACCACCTAATACCCAAGATACTGTGTAAGCATCTAGAATCAAAAGCATCTAGTTTCCTGTTATCTTGCTTACACAGCGTCCAAGTTTCACTACCATAACTAACCCTAGAAAGAACCAAACTATTATACAGTCTAATTTTAGTCTTTAGGTGTATACGCCTATTTCTCCACAATCTCCATAGATTCTTAAAAGTCCCGGCAGCAATACCTATTCGTCTGTTAATCTCATGCCGCACATCACCAGTATCAGTTACGCAGCTCCCAAGGTAATTAAACTGTGACACCTGCTCAAGACTGCAACCATTCAGATTAACTGAATCACAACCTGCCTGACCAATTTTAATCACTTTAGTTTTCTCTCTGTTTATAACCAAACCTACTGTACTACCAGTCTCATCAACAGTTCGAATGAAAGAGTTCATTTCATCAACATCATTTGCCAAAAGGGCTAAATCATCAGCATAATCTAAATCAGAAATTTTCGTATCTCCAGCCCATTTAAGGCCAAAAGCTTTCCCTTGAAGTGAATTTCGCATAACATAATCAACAACCAAACTAAAGAGAAAAGGAGACAAAATGCACCCTTGTCGAACACCAGAAGTAATGCTAAACCAATTGCTACAAGCCTTACCAACTCTCACACATGACTCAGTGTTATTATAGAGAGCTTTCATTATGTTAACTAACTTGTCTGGTATACCATATGATCTCACAATCAACCACAAATTATGACGATCAACAGAGTCGAAAGCCTTTTTGAAATCAACAAAGCTAGCAACCAAAGGTTTCTGAAACTCTAAACATTTCTCAAGAATCTGCCTAAGTGAAAATATCTGATCTACACATCCCCTACCATTTCTGAATCCACATTGCTCATCACGCAATTGCCTGTCAACCAGATTCTTAATTCTATTAAGCACAATCGTGGAAAGAACTTTACCTGGAACGGAGAGTAGGCTGATACCCCTATAGTTATCACAAGAACTGCGATCACCTTTTTTGAAAATAGGGATAATAATAGCTCTGGTAAAATCTTTAGGAACCATGCCTTTATCATAAAAGTTATTCAAAATTTCAGTCATCCAAATGGTAACAGAAACATTCCCAGCTCTAAGCATTTCCGTAGTAATTTCATCCACCCCTGGGGATTTATGAAGTTTAAGTTTAGAAATAGCCAAACTAACTTCAGATTGTGTTATAGGGCCAACATTAAAGCCAACAATGCATCTATCATCATTGCAAACAATGGGAGTAGAACTAACCACATTGTTTAGAACATCACTGAAATGCTCAGCCCACCTAGCCATGACAGAATCCTCACCTTCTATAACCTTGCCTTGTTTATCCTTCAATCCCTGTATACCTGTTCGTTTTCTACCACACAAAACATTAACTATCTGGTACAGCTCTCTGCTGTTGTGCTGTCTAACTGCTTCCTCAGCTTTGTCAGCAAGGCCATCAAGCCAAAGATTCTTATCAGTAGCTAACTGATTCTTTACACGTTTATTAAGTTCTTTGTAATGCTTTCTATTAGGACTAGTAGGGTACTGATTAAGGACATTCCTGCAGTTCCTTCTTTCTGAAATAAGCTCAAGTGCCTTATCACTTAAATAATTCTGCCTCCTCTGCTCCTTTTTCCCTAAAAGAGTACTGTTAGTTTCCAAAAAAGCCTGTTTAAAATGGCCCCATTCTTCCTCAACTTCAGTATTAAGCAAACCATGACTGTCATAATGACTAAGTAACCTATCATGGTAAGCTTTAGCTATAACTGGGTCTTTCAGAGCTTCAGTATTAAAGGTAAATTTTTTAACCCTAGCACAACACTTTTTAAGTTTAAGTTGCAAGACACTTTTAACAAGGTAATGGTCAGATCCAATTTCAGCTCCCCTATATGCCCTGGTATTCCTAACAGAACTAGCCCATTTGCTGTTAATTAATATGTAATCAATCATATTCTTATGCAGCCCATCAGGTGAAACCCATGTGTATTTATGTATGTCGCGGTGTTTGTAATATGTGTTAGTTATTCTGAAACCATTTAGTTTACTTACCTGTAGGAGACGTTGCCCATTGCCATTGCAGCTACCAATACCAAAAGGGCCTATTACTCCTCCCCAAAGGTCAGAGTCGGTACCAACTTTGGCATTGAAGTCACCAAGAACAAGGGTAATATCTCCTTTCTTGACAGAATTCAAAATATCCTGAAGTTGTCTGTAAAACCTATCCTTCTCATCCTCATCAGAATCCTCAGTGGGGGCATAACAGCAGATAACATTCAAGTCTTTAATGCTTGTCTGAAATTTTGCTGTAAGAAACCTTTCATTAATGCACTCATATCCTAGAAGAGCATCACTAGCATGTCTGCTGAGCAGCAGACCCACGCCTTGGTGATGCTTTCCATCCTCCCTCCCTGTAAAGAGAAATTTAAAGTTATTTTTAAGTATCTCACCTTTACCTGTCCATCTGGTCTCTTGCAAGCCTAGAATATCTAGGTTATAGCGCTGGAATTCCTGCATGAGGACATCAAGAGAATAATCTCTATGTAATGTCCTCACGTTCCACGTTCCTGCAGAGAGAAAATGATTAGTAGGATTTTTAAAGAAATTAGGTTTATTGAGATTGGTAGGGCCAACAATATCAAACAGCCCCCTGATCGCAGGCATGGGGCAAAGACCTGTTCCTCCTCTGCTAAAGGCTGAAGTCACCGATGCTGGTAGGAACTTCAGGCACCACCTTTTCAAGTGGACTTTTTCAAGAACCATATGGCCTGCCTGAGACACATTACTCCAGTTTAGGCTTGACGATGCCCAACTAGCAAAGTAAGGTTCAGGTACCTGCGATGGCCTCTGATTAGGATTATCCACCAGCTGATATAAGGTATCCCATGCCTCTGTTGACTTAGAGCTGGCAACCCAGAAGCAAACAGAAAACACAGCGGCAGACTCTCCCTCAACAGAGGCCCACCAGTGCAGCAAGTCCAGGATCCATAATCAAGCTCAAATCCATAAACAAGTCCAGTCTAGTAGGTATAAATGGTCAGCACCAGGACCCTGTGAAGTTGACCACTCCTCAGCAGGGTTGAAAAAAAAGAAAAAAGTGGCCATAGATGACCAGATCAGTAGGCCATACTGAACTGGCAGCCCTCCCCTTCCGTTCCCTTCCAAAAGAGAATATCTCTTTTGAAAGGTACTAACGGCCTGCACCACGGGAAGGCGGGGTCGGACATTAGGTGCTAGACCTGGCCGGTTCTGTGCATCATCACTGGGGATTGGTACACAGCTCTCCTTCCAGTTTACGCCTAGCTACCATTTACATCAATAATTTTCCCATTTACCCCCAGAGGGAGTTGGAAAATTCAATTTTATTGATTTAAGCAAAAACTTTTGTTTTAGAGATAAATTCTTTTTCGGTTCCAAAAATAGAATTTCATAAATTATTAAGATTCATCCTTTTAGAATCTGCTAAAAGCTTTAAATGCGCCCTCTGACGGAGGAATATTTAGAAATTTTGAAACGAACTGTTTTTGATTAGAAAGTTTATATTTCAATGGTGGAGTGTGATGATCAAGGGGGTTGACAATGGCACGTTTTGCCCTTCATCCCGAGCAGAGGTGGAAAAGCCAAACTCCTGTTTTGAAAAATTAATGGGTTGGGTTGTTTTACCTCTGAGCGGCACGTTTTTGCACACCATGGGCTAAATGGCCAGGTCACAAGGACCCCGAAGGCTCAGAGAAGGTTGGGGGAGGGGACCCACTGGAACAGCTGTTGGGAGAGAGATGGTAGCCTCCCGTTAAGGCCATCCAACGTGTTCTTTAACGTGCACAAGGTATGGGTCTCCCGCACACGGAGCCACGGCTTAACGTCCCATCCGATGGACGGCGGCCTTTCCAAGCCCATCGGTGTCCCCTACTGACCGTGGGCAGGGCGGGGAATTTTTGCGGAGATAATTCTCAACGCTGACCCAACTGGGACTCGAACTGGGAACTAAAGATTACGAGCCTGGCGCGCTACCGATTGAGCCACCCCCTCCCCGAAAAATTAATGAGAAATTATTTTTGAGTTGAATAGGTGCTAATGAACTATGATGATTAATAGTTTTCAAATCCTCTAAATGTCCTTAATTTACTTTCGTCAGAGGACGCTAAATGCAGGAAATGTAAAATTGACTGGTATTGCGAACGATATATTTATGCTAAAAATCTGATTATAAAGTGTTGAGATGAACAAATTAATTTATTTTAATATGTGTTTTAATTAAATTACAGTTGGTTCTATCGGTGGCATAGTTATGTTTATAAATTTAGTATTTAATTATAAAAATGTCAATAATATTTCAATAATAAATAAATTATTTTATGTTCACTGGATAATTTGCCTCTTTAACCTAGAGCAGTGGTTCTCAACCTTTTATGCTTCACGTACCCCCTGAAACTGTTTATGTAACTGGCGTATTCCTTGTATAGATAGATAAAACTATAGTTATAGTATATCAATGGGAATAAAATAAAAGAAACATATAAATATATATACATTAAATTTTGTATTCGTAAATTACATATATCGATAAACAAAAAAAAGTAATATAAACAATTTAACAAATCTCATAAAATTATAAACGTTTTACTGGGTAATCAGATCTAGCGACTTTTGAGCTCTCATGACGCACCCCGAAATATTTTACCGCTGTATCCCGCGTTGAGAACCCCTACCCTAGAGGATAAGAAAAACAAAATTTTTCATTTTAAAGAATAAATGAGATATGATTTTTGGGTATTAGGGTTGGGTTGGGTTGTTTTACCTCTGAGCGGCACTTTTTTGCACACCATGGGCTAAATGGCCAGGTCACATGGACCCCGAAGGCTCAGAGAAGGTTGGGGAGGGGACCCACTGGAACAGCTGTTGGGAGACAGATGGTAGCCTCCCGTCAAGGCCATCCAGCGTGTTCTTTAACGTGCACAGGGTATGGCTCTCCCGCACACGGGACCACGGCTTAACGTCCCATCCGACGGACGGCGGCCTTTCCAAGCCCATCGGTGTCCCCTACTGACCGTGGGCAGGGCGGGGAGTTATGCGGAGATAAATCTCAACGCTGACCCAGCTGGGACTCGAACCTGGGAACTACAGATTACGAGCCTGGCGCGCTACCGACTGAGCCACCCCCGCCCTTTGGGTATTAGGATAATAATATATCATTATTTACATTTTTTAATCACTCATTAGCACGAATTACTACTGTTAACGGGTGAAAATTGGGAAAACAAAAAATTTCATTTTCTCTAAAAACAAGAATCTCATTTTTGCCAGAGGCGAATATATTATCCTTTCAATTATGTTGTATCATCATTATCATCATCCCCAAGCAGCCATGGGATACGGAGGTCCAACCAGACCAAGCAATTTAGTTCTCCAAGCAAGTCTATCCTGAGCTACATTTACTGCATTTGGCCACTGCACATCAATTCTAACAAGGTCCTGTTTGACATTGTCTGCCCACCGCATCCTAGGTTTCCCCCTCTTTCTGAGGCCTTTACGCAGACTGTTCATAACCCTATTCGCCAATCTATAATTATTTATACGGGCAACATGGCCAAACCAGCGGAGTCTCTCTCTGCACAATATGCTGTCTAAAGGAGGTTGCAAACTCCTTTGCCTAATCTCATCATTAGTTACAAAGTTGAACCACCTAATGCCCAAGATACTGCGTAAGCATCTAGAATCAAAAGCATCTAGTTTCCTGTTATCTTGTTTACAAAGTGTCCAAGTTTCACTATCATAACTAACCCTAGAAAGAACCAAACTATTATACAGTCTAATTTTAGTCTTTAGGTGTATACGCTTATTTTTCCACACTCTCCATAGGTTCTTAAAAGTCCCGGCGGCAATCCCTATCCGTCTGTTAATCTCATGCCGCACATCACCAGTATCTGTTACATAGCTCCCACGATAATTAAACTGTGACACCTGCTCAAGGGTGCAACCATTCAGATTAACTGAATCACAGCCTGTCTGACCAATTTTCATCAATTTAGTTTTCTCTCTGTTTATAACCAAACCTACTCTACTACCAGTTTCAACAACAGCTCGAATGAAAGAGTTCATCTCATCAACATCATTTACAAAAAGGGCTAAATCATCAGCATAATCTAAGTCAGAAATTTTTATATCTCCAGCCCATTTATGGACAAAATCTTTCCTTTGAAGTGAATTTCGCATAACATAATCAATAACCAAACTAAAGAGAAAAGGAGACAAAATGCACCCTTGTCGAACACCAGAAGTAATGCTAAACCAATTGCTACAAGCCTTGCCAACTCTCACACACGACTGTGTTATGATAGAGAGCTTTCATTGTGTTAACTAACTTGTCTGATATACCATATGATCTCACAATCAACCACAAATTATGACGATCAACAGAGTCGAAAGCCATTTTGAAATGAACAAAGCTAGCAACCAAAGGTTTCTGAAACTCTAAACATTTCTCAAAAATCTGCCTAAGTGAAAATATCTGATCCACACATCCCCTACCACTTCTGAATCCACATTGCTCATCACGCAATTGCCTGTCAACCAGATTCTTAATTCTATTAAGCACAATCATGGAAAGAACTTTACCTGGAACAAAGAGTAGGCTGATACCCCTGTAGTTATCACAAGAACTGCGATCACCTTTTCTGAAAAGAGGGATAACAATAGCTCTGGTAAAATCCTTAGGAACCATGCCTTTATCATAAAAGATATTCAAAATTTCAGTCATCCAAGTGATAACCGAAACATTCCCAGCTCTATGCATTTCTGCAGTAATTTCATCTACCCCTGATGATTTATGAAGTTTAAGTTTAGAGATAGCCAAAATAACTTCAGATTGTGTTATAGGGCCAACATTAAAGCTGCCAATGCATCTATCATCATTATAAACAATGGGAGTAGAACTAACCACATTGTTTAGAACATCACTGAAATGCTCAGCCCACCTAGCCATTACAGAATCCTCACCTTCTATAACCTTACCTTGTTTATCCTTCAATCAATGTATACCTGTTCGTTTTCTACCATACGAAACATTAACTATCTGGTACAGCTCTCTGCTGTTGTGCTGTCTAATTGCTTCCTCTTCTTTGTCGGCCAAGCCATCGAGCCAAAGATGCTTATCAGCAGCTAACTGATCCTTTACACGTTTATTAAGTTCTCTGTAATGCTTTCTATTAGGACTAATAGGGTATTGATTAAGTACTAATAAAAAAAAAATCTTTCATTAGTTTGAATAGATATTTTTAAGGAGTTCAAAAATAGGTGCAGCAGAGTATTCAGCTATACGCGCTCTGTAAAATGGAAAAGAGAAAAATAATATATATTATTATATACCACGATATATATGACGTTATAAAGAGAAAAATAATATATATTATTTTTCTCTTTTCCATTTACCGAGCGCATATAACTGAATAATGGTTCAACTACACGCGCTCGGTTAACAACTAGTGTCAGCGATTCCACCCACGATTCCACATAATGAGCGGCTGCGGAGTGAGCGACAGGTGAGTCTCTCACAGTGGTTTAAAAATAACAGCTGATATCACTATGAGATGCCCCGTGCCTCTCAGAGTATTTAAAGAGAACAGGTCATATGACTATGAAAGGCCGTGTATCTCTCATAATGGATTAAAAATAACAGCTCATATGACTGTGAGAGGCCGTGTGTCTCTAATAGTAGTTTCAAGGTAACAACTCATATGACTATGAGATGCCCCGTGCCTCTCAAAGTATTTAAAGAGAACAGGTCATATGACTATGAAAGGCCGTGTATATGGCCTTTCATAGAGATAGTATAAGAGAACAGGTCATATGACTATGAAAAGCCGTGTGTCTCTCATAATGGTTTAAAAATAACAGCTCATATGACTACGAGAGGCCGTGTGTCTCTCATAGTAGTTTAAAGGTAACAGCTCATATGACTATGAAATGCCCCGTGCCTCTCAGAGTATTTAAAGAGAACAGGTCATATGACTATGAAAAGCCGTGTGTCTCTCATAATGGTTTAAAGATAACAGCTCATATGACTATGAGAGGCCGTGTTTCTCTCATAATGGTTTAAAGATAACAGCTCATATGACTATGAGAAGCCGTCTCTCTCTCATAGTAGTTTAAAGGTAATAGCTCATATGACTATGAGAGGATGTGTGTCTATCTAAATGTTTAAAGATAACAGCTCATATGACTATCAGATGCCCCGTGCCTCTCAGTGTATTTAAAGAGAACAGCTCATATGACTATGAGAGGCCGTATGTCTCTCATAGTGGTTTAAAGATAACAGCTTATATGACTTTGGGTTGTTGTTGTTGGGTTGTTTTACCTCTGAGCGGCACTTTTTTGCACACCATGGGCTAAATGGCCAGGTCACATGGACCCCGAAGGCTCAGAGAAGGTTGGGGGAGGGGACCCACTGGAACAGCTGTTGGGAGACAGATGGTAGCCTCCCGTCAAGGCCATCCAGCGTGTTCTTTAACGTGCACAGGGTATGACTCTCCCGCACACGGGGCCACGGCTTAACGTCCCATCCGACGGACGGCGGCCTTTCCAAGCCCATCGGTGTCCCCTACTGACCGTGGGCATGGCGGGGAATTTTGCGGAGATAAATCTCAACGCTGACCCAGCTGGGACTCGAACCTGGGAACTACAGATTACGAGCCTGGCAGATATATGACTATGAGAGGTCTGTCTCTCATACTTATTATAGCGCACAGTGTTTATAGATAAATATTTTTTGTACAAGATGTCCCCTAAACGCCAACTACTTCATCTGCTGCTCAATCGAAAACACATCGATTTATTCCAATGCTGGAGAAAAAACTGGCTGTGTTGGATTTATTGTGAGATGGCGGGTCGATCTCCAATGTGGCGTGTAAATATGGCTGCAACGAATGGAGTATCCGTGACATCAAGATTCGAGAGAGAGAAATTCGTCAAGCCGTGGCATCAAGTGCTTCAATAACTTCTAAAGTGACAAGCCAAGCGCGTGATAAGACTTTAGTGTAACTGAAAAGGCATTAAGCATAAGTCTGGAAGACATCAACTGTAAACGTGTGCCTGTCGATTGCAACATTTTTCCAAAAAAGACTTTTAGCTAAAAAGACTCTCTTTACCTACCGCCGAGAAGGGATAGCTGCCTGATGAGCAGGAATTCCAAGTCTAGTCAAAGTTTATTTGCTCAATATATACTATTATAATAATTATATTATATATTCACTATTATAAATATTTTCTATCACACAATTATATATATATTAATATAAATTGTCAACAGATAAAACATCAAAGTGGCTAAAAATATATTTTCTATTAACGAAATTATTTTTAACATCAGAATTACAGACTTCTAAGCAAATTTACTTATAATGTTTCAATCTCATTAAAGTTAGTGGGGCGGGGGTGTCTCAGTCGGTAGCGCGCCAGGCTCGTAATCTGTAGTTCCCAGGTTCGAGTCCCAGCTGGGTCAGCGTTGAGATTTATCTCCGCAAAAATTCCCCGCCTTGCCCACGGTCAGTAGGGGACACCGATGGGCTTGGAAAGGCCGCCGTCCGTCGGATGGGACGTTAAGCCGTGGCCCCATGTGCGGGAGAGCCATACCCTGTGCACGTTAAAGAACACGCTGGATGGCCTTGACGGGAGATTACCATCTGTCTCCCAACAGCTTTTCCAGTGTGTCCCCTCCCCCAACCTTCTCTGAGCCTTCGGGGTCCATGTGACATGGCCATTTAGCCCACGGTGTGCAAAAAAGTGCCGCTCAGAGGTAAAACAACCCAACCCAACATCGCCGTATAATGGGATCCATTTTACACTGTTTCGTCAATCGAAATGCTTAGTGCTTTTTTTCATTTTCTCAATTATTGGCTCTTGGGGACGATTTGTCATTTTTGCGAAAATGGAAGATTCCGCAGCAACAGCAGTTCTAATTTTCTGTTCGTTTTCCTTTATGGTTCGGATTTTTGCTTCAGTTAAATTTAAACCTTTTTGCAACGTATGATGTCGTTTTTCCTTTTTTAAGACGATCCAAAATTTGTATCTTTGATTCTAGAGAAATAAAGTTTCTTTCAAGCGGAGCTTTTTTACTTTCATTAGACATAATTCAGGGCTGGAATTTAACTCACAACAAGGAAATTATTCCAATTCGGTCCTTAAGAACATAGTTTAGTAATGCGTACCCGAAAAACTTATCAACAATGAAATAAAAATTAAAATAATCTTAGAAATTTTTTAAAACTGTGTCTTCGGCTTTTTAAAAAGATTTTTTCAATGTCTCTTAAGTCTTAGAGATGGCAGCTTGACTGCAACATTTGACGCGAAGTTCTGATTTTTTTTAACATGGTCCTGAATTTTAATTGTTTGCCCTTCACATAACCTCAAATATAAAATCTTCATTTTTCCGAAAATATTTACTCACTTTAATCTTTCCTAACTTCTGAAGTGGTGTCTACTGAGGTGGGTAAAAACTGGGAAGGCATGCCATGATAAATCGACAAAAGCAGCCCAAGGTGCGAAGATTGGAATTGGGTTGGGTTGTTTTACCTCTGAGCGGCACTTTTTTGCACACCGTGGGCTAAATGGCCAGGTCACAAGGACCCCGAAGGCTCAGAGAAGGTTGGGGAGGGGACCCACTGGAACAGCTGTTGGGAGACAGATGGTAGTCTCGCGTCAAGGCCATCCAGCATGTTCTTTAACGTGCACAGGGTATGGCTCTCCCGCACACGGGGCCACGGCTTAACGTCCCATCCGACGGACGACGACCTTTCCAAGCCCATCGGTGTCCCCTACTGACCGTGGGCAAGGCGGGAAATTTTGCGGAGATAAATCTCAACGCTAACCCAGCTGGGACTCGAACCTGGGAACTACAGATTACGAGCCTGGCGCGCTACCGATTGAGCCACCCCCGCCCCATGATGCAAAGGGAAATTGCATTTTGGGTGCTCTGGCACAACGGAGAGAAACTGCAAAACGATGATGCAAGGGAAGAAAAAACATGGGTCTGTACTGACTGCAAATTAAGCAGAACAAACAACAGACTCGTTTTATATTAGGGTTGGGTTGTTTTACCTCTGAGCGGCACTTTTTTGCACACCATGGGCTAAATGGCCAGGTCACATGGACCCCGAAGGCTCAGAGAAGGTTGGGGGAGGGGACCCACTGGAACAGCTGTTGGGAGACAGATGGTAGTCTCCCGTCAAGGCCATCCAGCGTGTTCTTTAACGTGCACAGGGTATGGCTCTCCCGCACACGGGGCCACGGCTTAACGTCCCATCCGACGGACGGCGACCTTTCCAAGCCCATCGGTGTCCCCTACTGACCGTGGGCAAGGCGGGAAATTTTGCGGAGATAAATCTCAACGCTGACCCAGCTGGGACTCGAACCTGGGAACTACAGATTACGAGCCTGGCGCGCTACCGATTGAGCCACCCCCGCCCCATGATGCAAAGGGAAATTGCATTTTGGGTGCTCTGGCACAACGGAGAGAAACTGCAAAAAGATGATCCAAGGGAAGAAAAAACATGGGTCTGTACTGACTGCAAATTAAGCAGAACAAACAACAGACTCGTTTTATATTAGGAAAACGGAGACAATATGCCTCTAAAGAATAACGGACGTGTATCACCTTTGCTGACAGCGAATGATAATATTGACTACAGCCAGGAGACAACCTTGGGTCACCACTCGTCTAAGACACTTGGAGAAGGCTGTAACTCTAGTATACGACCTCCATCTTCGGCGCAACAAGAAACCAGCAACTTTCAAATGTTATTAAATGAAATATATCATTTAAGAAACGAAATCGATGACTTAAGGCATTCATTAGAATGTTTCTAATTTCAAATTTTCTCATCTCAATATGATTCACTATTGAATAAATTTCATGACTAAGAAGCGACGCAACTAGACACTATGAGTAAGCTGGTTACCATTGAAACTACATGTGCAGATCTAGCTCAATAGAATACGTCTCTAAAGTCGCAAATTAATGATCTTGAACAATACGGCAGAAACCGAAATATCGAGATACATGACATTCCAATAGACTTGCAAAAATTAAAATAATTAGAATTTTTGTTAACTTTCTCTTCGACTTTTGAAAAAGATTTTTTTAAATGCCTCTTAAGTCTTAGAGATAGCAATCTTGACTGCAGCATTTGACACGACGAAGTCCCGAATAAAAACGCACAGAGATGATGACGACCAGGATGAGAAAGAAAACCTAAATCAGATAATGATAAATGCTGCAAAAGCGCTGGATATGAATAATTTTAACAGCCTTACATAGGGGGCAGGGGTGGCTCAGTCGGTAGCTCAGTCGGTAGCGCGCCAGGCTCGTAATCTGTAGTTCCCAGGTTCGAGTCCCAGCTGGGTCAGCGTTGAGATTTATCTCCGCAAAAATCCCCGCCCTGCCCACGGTGGGGACACCGATGGGCTTGAAAAAGCCGCCGTCCGTCGGATGGGACGTTAAGCCGTGGCCCCGCGTGCGGGAGAGACACACCCTGTGCACGTTAAAGAACACGCTGGATGGCCTTGACGGGAGGCTACCATCTGTCTCCCAACAGCTGTTCCAGTGGGTCCCCTCCCACAACCTTCTCTGAGCCTTTGGGGTCCATGTGACCTGGCCATTTAGACCATGGTGTGCAAAAAAGTGCTGCTCAGAGGTAAAACAACTAAACCCAAAACAACAGCCTTACATAGATTGCCAACAAAGAACAAGAACAAAACATCTGCGATTTTTGCTCAATTTAAGTCTAGAAATGAACGTGAACAATGGATGTCAAAAAAGAAATCGAAAATCTTTACCAGTAGTGTTAGTGATGACGCTAAAAAAACGCCAGTGTATCTAAATGAAAATTTAACTCCATTAAACAGAGAACTTTTCTGCAAAGAGAGGTGCCTGGCCAAATCAAAAACTTTTAAATACGTCTGGTTTCGGAACGGGGAAATCATGATGAGAAAAAAACTGATGGTGACAGCGTAATTCGAATTGATATGCTGACGAATTTCGATGAATTTTAAACGGGAATTATCTTATTCATATGCTCCTCTATTTGTTTTCTGCCATGGCGACATTTCGTTTTTATAACTTACCAACATTTGATCACAACGAAAATGTTTTGTGCGACTATGAAGAAGTTAAAAAATGGCTATTGACTAGTAAATTGTGTTGTTCTACATGTGAACATTCGAAGTCTGAAAAAAAAATTGGGATACTCTCGCTGTTTATCTTAAAGATATTTTGAAATGTTTAGATATTATGATATTGACAGAGACTAACATCCTCAGCACGGACGCTCCATTGTTCAATTTAGATAATTTTAATCAACTTTTTACGAGAACTCCTGGTCCGTTTGAACATGGGATTCTACTTTTCTTCCGCGACACATTATTATTCAAAACGATAATTTCGCTTGTGAATACTGCTGAAACATTGAGTATAAATATATACAAAATTTTCAATTTATTTCTTATTTACAGATCACGAAGCTCGGACATAAAAACTTATCTTTCTAACCTCAAAAATTAGTTCCAAAGAACTGATGAACATCGCAATCAGATACTAGTTGGGGACTTTAATTTAGATAACAAAAATATCAAAAAACACGGAGTTGCCAAGTGCGCAGAGTTGCTAACCGAGTTTGGTTTCTCATCTATCGTTATTAGTATCACCAGGGAAGACATCATTGATGACTCTCTCACTCAGACATGCATTGATCACATTAACGTCGGACTTGACATTAAACTCGACAAAAATTCAATGATTTTTTGCAGTAGGATCGCAGACCACTACTTAAATGCGTCAACGTGCGGGAAAAAAACTTGGGAATTCGTCCAATCACACTAAAAAGCTCGACAGCAATTTTAACACAAAACCTATTTTAGATCATAAAAACATATGCAAAGAAATATGTCAAACAAACTTGTTGGACAGAGGCACTGCAAACGAAATCCCAAACTCAGAACCAATAGATGTACTTTATGAAGCATTCATAAAAAAATATACGGTGATTGTTAACAATGACAAAATTAATAAACTATCGGATGGCTCAAAAATTAAACAATGCAATTGCAGTAAATACTGGATAAATCAGGAAATAATAAACTTAATACGAAAAAGAGAAAATAACAAGAGAAACAGAAATTTTAAATTAATATACACAAACTTATGACACACAGTCACATCCCTTATTAGGCAGGAAAAGAAAAAAATATTAGTGCACACAATTTGAGTCTTGTAAAAGCAATCCAAAGCAAAATTGGGAAATCATCAATCAAATTATCAACAATAAACCTAAAACTGCCATTGACAATTTTATCATGAAGAATATGCCACAAGGTACGTCTGAAACTCAAGCAGCAGAGAAATTTAACACCTTTGCAATATTTATTCCAGAAATCATAAAGGGTTGGGTTGTTTTACCTCTGAGCGGCACTTTTTGGCACACCATGGGCTAAATGGGTTGGGTTGTTTTACCTCTGAGCGGCACTTTTTTGCACACCATGGGCTAAATGGCCAGATCACATGGACCCCGAAGGCTCAGAGAAGGTTGGGGGAGGGGACCCACTGGAACAGCTGTTGGGAGACAGATGGTATCCTCCCGTCAAGGCCATCCAGCGTGTTCTTTAACGTGCACAGGGTATGGCTCTCCCGCACACGGGGCCACGACTTAACGTCCCATCCGACGGACGGCGGCCTTTCCAAGCCCATCGGTGTCCCCTACTGACCGTGGGCAGGGCGTGGAATTTTGCGGAGATAACTCTCAACGCTGACCCAGCTGGGACTCGAACCTGGGCACTACAGATTACGAGCCTGGCGCGCTACCGACTGAGCCACCCCCGGCCCCCAGAAATCATAAAGATACTAACATCAAATAACAAAGCAAAGCATTGTCTTTCTTCGGGAATTCAAAAAGTCGTCAAATTCTTAAATAACTTTTCTTCAAACACTCATGAAGAGACTAACATTAAAAAACAAAAAGTGATTTTTTTGGGGGGTATTCACGAAGTCATCGAAATTGTGAAGGCAGCTTTTCTTAAAGCAGTCATCAAGATACAAACATAAAAAAAAATTCGTTTATTTTTATTTTTAAATTTGCTTTTAAATTAATCGTTTATTTTTTCTTTGGTAATTCATGAAGTCATCAAAATGTGAATGTAACTTGGCTTCAAGCAGACATGAAGGCATGCTGGTGGTGAAGGGAAGGCGCCTCAAGTCACGTGAACATTTAAGCCATTATCTGAAATTATCTACATATTTTGCTTTAATGAAACCCTTGGAATGGGGGGCGGGGGTGGCTCAGTCGGTAGCGCGCCAGGCTCGTAATCTGTAGTTCCCAGGTTCGAGTCCCAGCTGGGTCAGCGTTGAGATTTATCTCCACAAAATTCCCCGCCCTGCCCACGGTCAGTAGGGGACACCGTGGGCTTGGAAAGGCCGCCGTCCGTCGGGTGAGACGTTAAAGCGTGGCCCCGTGTGAGGGAGACCCATACCCTGTGCACGTTAAAGAACACGTTGGATGGCCTTGACGGGAGGCTACCATCTCTCTCCCAACAGCTGTTCCAGTGGGTCCCCTCCCCCCAACCTTCTCTGAGCCTTCGGGGTCCATGTGACCTGGTCATTTAGCCCATGGTGTGCAAAAAGTGCCGCTCAGAGGTAAAACAACCCAACCCTTGGAATGGAATAAAATATTGCAAAAATAATAAAACCCAACCCATGATTGCTATCATGATTGATATCTTAAATGATGAGCTGAAAAATATTTGGAAGATCACATAAGCTGAGAAGAGGTTAGCCATTGGTGGTGTAGTGATAGCATAACAGGCATGTTTCCTAGAGACGTGGGTTCGGATCCCACTCATAGCAAAACCAAATTTTTTTCAGCTCATCATTTCATGAGTTCCATGTCTACAGGACTTATCCTGTGATTATTTACTACTGTAATAAAACCATAATATGTTTGAGGTATTCATGAAGTTGCTGCCAGAATTAAGAACGCAATTCTTATTCAAGGACACGTGAATCATCCAAAAATACATTTCTTTTCAAACATTCACAAAGGCAAAACTGGAAAGACTTCTGAAAACCTCTCTTCAGACATTCCCTACGTCAGAACGTTAAGAACGCAATCTCTCTCCAAGAAGTCAAGAAGCCAACAACATCCAATTAGATAATTTTTCATTAGTCATTCACAAAAGAAGCAACGTGGATCACAATATCTCTTTAGGAAGTCACAGATATCACCTTCAAAGTACGTGATCTCAGCTCGGATATTCATTACGTAACCAGCGTCAAAGATGTAATATGTTTTAAAGCAAGCAGTCAGGAAGTCGTCAGCCTCAACAACGTAAATATTGTTTCAGGCAGCCATAAAAGAATAAAGACCATTAACGTTATCTTTCTTCAGTCAGTCAGGAAAGTCTGATAGAATCCTATGAATATAATACCTTAAAAAGAAATAAGATATTGAGTCAATAGCCTGCTTCTCGACTGCCTGGAGATCTACCGACCCTCCGGGGTCAAGGTCAGCCCTTGTGGCTCGATCGTTTCTCCCCGTACTGGGGGAAGTACTAACTTGTTCTACTGAGTTACAGATATCCTGAGGCTTAGCGTACTGCTCTGCCAAAGGAAGTTTACCCCTAAAATGTGTCTCCGCAAAATTCCCCGCCTTGCCCACGGTCAGTAGAGGACACCGATGGGCTTGGAAAGGCCGCCGTCCGTCGGATGCGACGTTAAGCCGTGGCCCCGTGTGCGGGAGAGCCATACCCTGTGCACGTTAAAGAACACGCTGGATGGCCTTGACGGGAGGCTACCATCTGTTTCCCAACAGCTGTTCCAGTGGGTCCCCTCCCCCAACCTTCTCTGAGCCTTCGGGGTTCATGTGACCTGACCATTTAGCCCATGGTGTGCAAAAAAGTGCCGCTCAGAGGTAAAACAACCCACAACCCAACCCTAAAATGTTCAATGAAATGAATGAATATAAAAATCTGGTCTCAGACCAAATACAACACAAATACCAATGTTTTAAAATGATTTCTGGGGTGGGGGTGGCCTTAGTAGGTAGCGCGCCAGGCCCGTATTCTGTAGTTCCCAAGTTCGAGTCCCACCTGACCAGCGTTGAGATACATCTCCGCAAAATCCCACCTGCTGTGGGTCAGTTGAGGACATCGATGGGCTTTTAAAGGCCGCCGTCCGTCGGATGGGACGTTAAGCCGTGGTCTGTATGCGGATGAGTCATACTTTGTGCACGTTAAAGAGCACGTTCCTTGGCCTTGACGGGAGGCTGCCATTTATCACTTACAAGCTGTTTAGTAGGTAACCTTCCTCCAACCTTCTCTGAGCCTTCAGGGTCCTTGTGACTGACTATTTATTCCATTGTGTGCAAAAAAAGTGCCTCTCGGAGATAAAAGAACCCAACCCATGATTGCTATCCTAAGTCTTACAACTTGGCCCAGTAACATTTGATTAAAATGACGTTTAATAATTCAGTAGTGAAGTATTACAGGAATTTCCTGTAGACATGAGTTTCATGAAGTAGTTATCTGAAAAAATAATAGTCCCACTCACGACAGAACTAAATTTTTTCAGCCAACTTGTTCAAGAGTAACGTTTTAATGCTACATTAAATGACCTGATATAACCCTCTTTTGCTGATTCAAAAACACATTTCTTTTCAAGCATTCACAAAGGCAAAACTGGAAAGCCTCTCTTCAGACATTCCCTACGTCAGAGTTAAGAACGCAGACTCAGTTCAAAACGTCAAGAAGGGTTGAGTTGTTTTACCTCTGAAAGGCAATTTTTTGCACACCACGGGCTAAATGGCCAGGTCACATGGACCCCGAAGGCTCAGAGAAGGTTGGGGGAGGGGACCCACTGGAACAGCTGTTGGGAGACAGATGGTAGCCTCCCGTCAAGGCCATCCAGCGTGTTCTTTAACGTGCACAGGGTATGGCTCTCCTGCACACAGGGTCACGGCTTAACGTCCCATCCGACGGACGGCGGCCTTTCCAAGCCCATCGGTGTCCCCTACTGACCGTGGGCAGGGCGGGGAATTTTGCGGAGATAAATCTCAACGCTGACCCAGCTGGGACTCGAACCTGGGAACTACAGTTTACGAGCCTGGCGCGCTACCGACTGAGCCACCCCCGCCCCCTTCTCCGAAGAACTTTTGCGGAATTGGACTTTTGAATCGTGTTCGACCGCAGACTGTAGATGGATTATGTAAAGCTTGTAAAGAGGAATGCGATCAGTTAGATATGACAGAACTCCGTAGAAGCTTACTACAGTGGAAGGTACGTTATAGATTAATTAGTGTACAACAAGAACACCAACCAGATCGAACATATCGATAGTAGCGTAAAGGTATGTGATGTCCTACTGGCCTCTGGAAACAGCACTTTATAACCTAATCAACTTCAGTATTAAGTGAGTAATTATAAAAGCTGATTAAATGACATTTTTCTAAATGAAAGTATGACGTCAACTAGAATATATATATATTACTGTATTCTTGCTCAAATGATCAGGAAAACGAAGAGCCATTTCAATACGTAATTAGCCCGAGCCAACACATACCCCGTAAAGGGTGTAGTTCCCAGGTTCGAGTCCCAGCTGGGTCAGCGTTGAGATTTATCTCCGCAAAAATTCCCTGCCCTGCCCACGGTCAGTAGGGGACACCGATGGGCTTGGAAAGGCCGCCGTCCGTCGGATGGGACGTTAAACCGTGGCCCCGTGTGCGGGAGAGCCATACCCTGTGCACGTTAAAGAACACGCTGGATGGCCTTGACGGGAGGCTACCATCTGTTTCCCAACAGCTGTTCCAGTGGGTCCCCTCCCCCAACCTTCTCTGAGCCTTCGGGGTCCATGTGACCTGGCCATTTAGCCCATGGTGTGCAAAAAAGTGCCGCTCAGAGGTAAAACAACCCAACCCAAACCCCGTAAAGGGAAAACATTTCTCCGACAAATTGCATACTACTGTATATGTATATAGATATGCATGCTGATGAAACATTTTTTAATTCTTTGCATTATAGAGAATTACAAACTTTAACCCTTAAATTATTATTATTTGATATTAAAATTATAATCATATCCATATTTGGAACGAAAATACTAGGAATATTTCACGGAAACTGAAAATTCTTTTATTAGTATTATTATAAACGCTAAGAGAAATTCATTAATGAAAAAAAGAAAATATCTAAAAAAAAATCCAATGGCTGATAAGTGCTTACTTTAAATTATTGAAGAGTGATTTACAAGTTAAAAAAGTAATTTTTTCGATTCTATTTAATTTTTAAACACTGCAAAAAAATTAGAAATTTAAATAATGACTCTAATCCTGAGGGCTCACACCCCGTCTCGTCTGAATGCGAATTTAATTCAAATATACATATAAACAATTTCGGAAATTGAAAACAAAAATGCAAATATCTCAAGAAATCCTTTTTAGAATTTAACTAAAATTTCAGGAGATATTTAATATAGCACATATTAATATAATTTAATTACATTTAAAATAAAAATTATATGGGAATACTTGTCCAATTATAAAATTTAATTTCTAAACAAAGAATGACTCAGAAAATTATTCCAAATATTAAAAATTATAAATAAATAAATAAATACCCCCTCAAGCAGCTGCTTGCCACAGAGGTCTGACAGGAGCCTATCAGTTTATATGCAAGAGTAGAAGGTCTGTGAGGATGGCAGGTTCTCAGCAGAAAAACGTCACATACATCCATGCCTTACCCGGGGCTCGAACCCAGGTCCCGTAGATCAGTAGCCAAGCGCGCTAACGACTCGGCCACGGGACGGCAAAAAAGATAAGTGCATATTATTGAAGTTAACCTTATTTAGCAAGGAGTATGATACCCCTAAAAAGAACACAAATCAACGAGCTCTCATGATTCTAATATGGTTATTCAACAATGCAGAGGGCAGAAAATCCCACTCCTGTATTAGAGCACTTCTTAGCTTATGAAGAGTCCTTGGAGCGGTTGTCGACTTCAAACTCGCCTTTCCGAAGTATCTCATTCGTGTTGAATTGAATTTAGGTCTGGGGTCGCTGGTCAATCCATTCTCTGGATATCTTCATCCTCAATGTGTTTCTCCACTATCTGAGCTGTATGTGAAAAAGAGTTATCATCCATAAAAAAAAGGGGGGGGGGGCCTCAGTCGGTAGCGCGCCAGTCTCGTAATCTGTAGTTCCCAGGTTCGAGTCCCAGCTGGCTCAGCGTTAAGATTTATCTCCTCAAAATTCTCCGCCCTGCCCATGGTCAGTAGGGGACACCGATGGGCTTGGAAAGGCCGCCGTTCGTCGGATAGGACGTTAAGCCGTGACCCCGTGTATGGGAGAGCCATACCCTGTGCACGTTAAAGAACACGCTGGATGGCCTTGACGGGAGGCTACCATCCGTCTCCCAACAGCTGTTCCAGTGGGTCCCCTCCCCCAACCTTCTCTGAGCCTTCGGGGTCCATGTGACCTGGCCATTTAGCCCATGGTGTGCAAAAAAGTGCCGCTAAGAGGTAAAACAACCCTACCCATCCATAAAAATGGATTCTGACCCAATGAGACCTCTAAAAAGTCTCACGCAAGATTCTAACATCTCGTCACTATATCTTAGGGATTTTAGAGTCCCCCCTAAGAAGACATGTAAGTCCTGTAAGTCAGGACGGACATTGTTAACGATACCTCCCCAGAATAATGAACCACTCCCACCAAAACGGTCCCTTTCTACGATATTCAGGGGGTAATAACGTGAGCAATGCTCTCTACAGATGTATTGGTACCAACATCATCACTTAATGTAATCTGCAAATA
The DNA here is from genome assembly GCA_038380435.1 of Ryuthela nishihirai. Classification (NCBI taxonomy): domain Eukaryota; kingdom Metazoa; phylum Arthropoda; class Arachnida; order Araneae; family Heptathelidae; genus Ryuthela; species Ryuthela nishihirai. Next base: position 27,173,044 of record JAWZYU010000022.1, read on the forward strand.
CTGATTGGCACATGGACATCATTCTATTGCTCTTTGGAATTAGAGACAGGAAGCGACCATCTTGAACCGTCGTTACTCTGGGACTACCCTGGCCCGTTCTTCTAGAGTAGGGGTTCTCAACGTGGGGTATGCGGTAAAATGTTTTGGGGTACGCCGTGAGAGCTCAAAAGTCGCTAGATCTAGTAACAAAGTCGTCATAATAAAAAAAATTTCTCTCTGGGAAAACGGAATTAAAAATAATAGCTGTGACCAATTTCAGCGACTGGATTCATTTCTTAGAGAAGATGAGCAAAATATTGGAAACTTTGAAGACGTCAGACAACAAATAATCGTTCACTTAAACACTCTTAAAACTCTTCTAAGGCAGTATTTTCCCCCTCCTGATGAAACGCAAGAATGGATTTGACACCCCTTCACATTTGATTTGGAAAAATGTAAGCTTCCATTGTCCAATAAAGAAGATTAGATTGAGATATCTTGTGACAATAGTTTAAAAAGCATTCATTCCAAAGAAGTCACTGATTAGATTTTAGATTAGAGTGGAGAAGGAACATCCGACTTTGTCAAGAATTGCACTCATATATTTGTTACCTTTCACAACAACTTATCTATGTGAAACTGGTTTTTCGTCTTTAACTGCTTTACAAAATAAATATAGGAACAGGCCTTAACTGGCATAGTGGTTAGGCAGCTAAGGATGGTTAGTTAGGATGGCCTTAACTGGCATAGTGGTTAGGCAGCATGCGACTGTTCCAGCAAGACAAACTTTGTGTGTTGTGTAAGCTCTAACTAAGGCAGTGGTCAGCAGTGACTTCGGTCTTAGTAGGGCATGTCCTTGTATGAGAAGGCCTGTATTAAGCTAGGAGTAGCTTCTAGGATTCTTCTCTGTCCTATATGTCGAAAATCAACAGGATGGATATTGAAAATGACTTGCGACTCTACCTTAGCAAGATAATCCCAACCATTGATGAACTGTGCAAATGTAAACAAGCGCAACCATTTCACTGATTACCCAGCAAAATGTTTATAATTTTATAAGATTTGTTAAATTGTTTATGTCATTTTTTGTGTTTATCGATATATGTAACTTATGAATACAAAATTTAATGTATATATATATATGTTTTGTTTTATTCCCATTGCTATACTATAACTATAGTTTTATCTATCTATACAAAGGGTGCGCCAGTTACATACACATTTCCAGGGGGTACGTGAAGCATGAAAGTTTGAGAACCACTGTTCCAGAATCTGGAAATTACACTTTCCGACATATTCATCAACCTGGCAACTGTCTGTTTATTCGACTGTCCTGCTTCAATCCTCCGATGGCTCTCCACCTCTGATCGCCATTGCATTTTAGCAAAACTATTCCACAACATTAGATAAAAACCACTCTTAATCCGAAATGAGAAGCACCCATCCTGAACAGCTTTTATCGCTAGCCTAATTTGCATATCACATAGTCTTTTGCAATGAGCAATTCAAATTTAATAACCAATAAATATGTGTTATTTCTCGCTAAATATCCACGAAACTTTGGTTAAATTCCAAAGAGTATTTATTGAGTTATTTGCAATTTCGTCAAACTTCCATAAATTATGAACAGCAGTGTACATATGCACATATTACCCACAAATTTCATTTTAAAAAGTATTCTCCCTTGGCCTTCTAAATAATACTCGCCTGCATTATGCACCAGTTAAAAATTTATCTTCATTACGTTCGGTTAAGATATAAAATTAAAGCTATAAAAATAATATATAATCTAGGCAGCTAGCGACTGTTCCAGCAGGGCAAACTTTGTGTGTTGTGTTAGCTGTAACTAAGGCAGTGGTCAGCAGTGACTTCGGTCTTAGTAGGGCATGTCCTTGTATGAGAAGGCCTGTAAAAGCTAGGAGTAGCTTCTAGGATTCTTCTCTGTCCTATATGTCGCAAATAAAAAAAAAATTCTATTGTGGATTAAAATTAAAATAGTATATTGAATGCATTGAGACTGCTTTATATAAGGTTTTAAAACTGGTAAAGAAATGAGTAAACAAAGTTTTTTGAATCCTTTCCCATAATCCCCTGACACGTAAAGTTTTGCATTTTATTTCCTTTTTTTTTTAAATGCAACATCCAACAATTAATAAGCTGCTTTAAAGGATTTTGTGTTGCTTATTAAGTCTTAGTACAGTCACTCCTCTGATATCCTCGACGCTAAAGATTTATGAGAATAACATGTTATCCTTCTTCGTTGCCTTCGAAAATTTGCATTGATGTTTTCGCTGACACAAGAGCGCAACACTTATTAGCAGATGACAGCGTCAGGCCAGCACTCGCGACTCGTTAAACTTTCACACTCATTTAAGATCAGCTGCTCTCATGATGATACAGCTTCAATTTATTTCTGCTGCGCATCTCCTAGCATCAGCACTGTTTCTTCGTGTAGAAAGTGTCGGGTATTTGCGCGACACATTCACGAAGAACTTTCGATTCAATATGAAAGAAAACTTGATGATGCTTGTGTTATCCGGGCTTTATTTTTTTCCGGTCTAAACGATCACATCGCATTAAAGAAATAATGCCTGCAGTAGTTTTCGAAAGAAGGAGAGAGTTCTTTTCAAAACACACCATCTGCGACATAAACCTTTAAGAAATCGTTGACTTTAGAAATATGAAGTACAAAGTACAAAAACCGTGAACTAAGCATTTCATCGCAAATGTTCTTCCTTGATGAGAGTCTTATTACATTTTTTTTTATCTCATTTAGCAGCAAGAGTTCAGGGTAGAGAGATGCAGATTTAAGCGAAATGAAAAGGAAAAAAAAAACTGAAACGCCAAAAAATTAAGAAACTTATACCTAGCTAACTGCAAAAATTAGAAGTCTTAAAATACTCACATTCATTTTCGTAAAGTTCTTTACTACATGCTTAGTTTGCAGAACTCATTTTAAGTTTATCGATTATTATCGTTGAGAATAAATGCATAAAGGCATTTAGCTAACGATTAACTAACATCTAATACTAGTTAGTATGTTACGTAGTATAGTTTGGTATCGAATAAATAGTTTGCTCTGCATATATTGCTGATATTAGATGGAGTCATCAAAAAAAACGCATCATCAATCTAATTAGCGATTAAAGTTATGAACAGAGTGTTGAGCAGTGTTTTTCAATCTTATAGCAATGGCGGATCATCTGCATGATGTTTCCAAGTCTTTAGGAACCCCAACATATGCAAAGAGGGCACATTTTTTTCAGTCCCCCTCTCCCCAAAAATGGAGAGTGTTTGCTTTTTAAACTATTTCCTATTTATTATAATTAATCATTTTACCAGAGAACTGTCATAAAGCTGTGTTAATTACTAATTATTTATTGTGAGAAAGTTGGCTTTTTCTTCCTTGCACGAATTCTTGGACAAATTTTGGGTAGAGGTACTCTGTTCTTCTTCCACTGACATTGTACGATTTCTTTGCTCATTTTTACATTCGTCAGAGATGAAAAGGTTGTTTCAAGAAATATGTGATCAAAAATTGAAGCAAAAGATGTACAATTTTTTTCACAGTTTCAGGAAGTTTTCTTAGAAGTCCTTCGCTACAGACTTTTCCCGGAGCCGTGGAAGACTGCTCACTGAACTCCTGCAGGAAAACATTAGTTTAAAGTCACGAAATAATAAGCTGAAAAAATTGCGACATGATCCTACCTATAGTAGTGATATATAATAAAAATATTATAGATTAACTAGTTACAGCTAAGGGCGGGTGAAGGCTGGCTCAGTCAGTAGCGCTCCAGACTCATAATCTGCTGTCCCCAGGTTCGATACCCAACTATGTTAGCGTTGAGATTTATCACTACTAAACCACATTCTCGTAGCTAACATTTACATGATGAGAAAAGGGGCATTGATCGGGTTGGAAAGCCAGTCGTCCGTTTGATGAGACGTTAAGCCATGGTCCTGTATGCAAAAGAGTCACATCCTGTGCACGTTAAAGAACACGCCTGCTACTCTTCATAGGAAGCTGTCATCTGTCTCGCATCAACCATCCATTGTATCCTTCTCCCAAACCATCTCTGAAATCCTGTGCTTCTTATGACCTGGCCATTTAACCTAATGTATGCAAAATAAAACTGGAAGAATGCATATCGCTCTCTCGTTGTAAAAGAGAATGAAGCTTTTTCTTTACCTACTCTTTCAATCCTTAAAAGTTTTTATTTGAGCTAATGGGTAACGGGGGAAAGGCAAATGGTACTTAGGCTTCTCTCCGTCATTGTTAGTAATTATACAACACAAAAGGGATTTGTCTTTTATTTCTTAAATTTAAAATGTCTAATTTCCCACATCCCTCTGAGAAAAGCTGGTAGTTTTTGCTGTCAATGGAATATTTCTTGGGGCGGGGGTGGCTCAGTCGGTAGCGCGCCAGGCTCGTAATCGGTAGTTCCCAGGTTCGAGTCCTAGCTGGGTCAGCGTTGAGATTTACCTCCGCAAAATTCCCCGCCTTCCCACAGTAAGTAGGGACACCGATGGGCTTGGAAAGGCCGCCGTCCGTCGGATGGGACGTTAAGCCGTGGCTCCGTGTGCGGGAGAGCCATACCCTGTGCACGTTAAAGAACACACTGGATGGCCTTGACGGGAGGCTACCATCTGTCTCCCAACAGCTGTTCCAGTGGGTCCCCTCCCCCAACCTTCTCTGAGCCTTCGGGGTCAATGTGACCTGGCCATTTAGCCCATGGTGTGCAAAAAAGTGCCGCTCAGAGGTAAAACAACCCAACAACACAAATGGAATATTTCTTGACACTCTACCACGGAAATTTCAAATTACTCCCATATGCAGATCATTTTCAAAATTCGTTAACTGTTTGTCGTTTCCGTATTTAACAACATAAATAAAAATTTCCTAAGTATTTGAAAAATGCGAATTATAATATTTCATTAGTACCAATTGAACGAAAAAAGAGTTTTCCAATTATCACTTTAAAAAAAAGAAGTTGCATTTCCACTCCCTGGGTTTAAGTAGTCAAGTCATTGTTGGGGGTGGCTCAGTCGTTAGCGCGACAGACACGTAATCTGTAGTTCCCAGGTTCGAATCCCAGCTCGGTCAGAATTGAGATTTATCTCCGCAAAACTCCCCGCCATTCCGACAGTCAGTAGGGGACACCGATGGTCTCAGAGGAAATCTCTGTAGGTTGGAGAGAAGAATGTGGAACACCCAGCGGTAGCAGAAACGCACAAAATCCTGCTACCGACCCTGCACATCAAACTCGGTATGATGAAACACTTCGTAAAAGCCATGGACCGGACTGCATCAGCTTTTAAGTACTTGGCTCACAAATTCCCTCGACTCAGCGAAGCGCAAATAAAGAGGGAAGTTTTGTGTGTCCTCTGATCCGCGAACTGTTCAGAGACTAGATGTTCGACAACCTGTTTCAGGGTGACGAGAAAAAGGCTTGGGACGGGTTACCCTTTTATGCAGACCCTTTTATACATTTCCAACGCCAACTAGCGGCTCGCCGTTTGCGTTCCGACCAAAAATTCTATGACGAATATTGCTCGTATAGCTGCGTTCTACCACCCCGTAAAGTTTTGCCCACTTTTTCAGATTCACCCTGTATATTTTGTTCTTACTCATGCCAAATAGGCATATCTTTTTGATGGAGATGGTTAGGGGTATAATTATTACCCGGTACATCGAATATGATTATACGATCTACGACCTACGATTAACAGTTTTATTGTTTCATATTTACTAATCTGTAAAGATTTATACATATTGAAACTATTAAGTATTTGAAAAATTGCGAATATATACTATAGTACCAACCAAACTAAAAAAGTTTTCTAATTATCATTTTCTTTGTTTCCAGTGGAAACTTCATGACGTTCACATTCTACCACCAAAATTTCATATTTGTGTTATATATCGTCAAATTATATCTTTGCAATATTCGTTTGCAATATTCATTTGCAATACCATATCGTTGCAATATTCGTTTGAAATTTTGAAATTTTCAACCTTTTTCACCGTTAGATAGCGAAATTATAGTGTTCGAAAGATTCCGAAAGTGCGAATCATAATATTTTATCAATTCCTATCTAACCCTAAAAAGATTTTTTTCTTTCATTAATCTCTAAATACAAAACTTTTCTGCTAAAAAAAATGTTGAGTTTTCCCACCCCTGGGTCTAAAGCGCCAACTCATAGTATGAGTTGGAAATTTTGTGACCTTCATATTCCATCATCAAAATTTGAAATTTCTAGCATAAATACAGCGTTTGTAATATTCATTTGAAATTTTGGAATTTTTAAAAAATGTCCACCGCTAGAGGGCGTAATTGCAGTTTTAGATAAATTCGGAAAGTGCATGTCGTTATATTTCATCAATACCTATTCAACACAAAGATAATTTTAATTTATCCCAGTAAATGATTTAGCCCTTTTGGCAAATGATGTTGATGAGATGAACTCATTCATTCGAGCTGTGATGAGACTGGTAGTAGAGTAGGTTTGGTTATAAACAGAGAGAAAACTAAAGTGATGAAAATTGGTCAGGCAGGTTGTGATTCAGTTAATCTGAATGGTTGCAGTCTTGAGCAGGTGTCACAGTTTAATTATCTTGGGAGCTATGTAACAGATAATGGTGATGTGCGGCATGAGATTAACAGACGAATAGGGATTGCTGCCGGGACTTTTAAGAATCTATGGAGAGTGTGGAGAAATAGTCGTATACACCTAAAAACTAAAATTAGATTGTGTAATAGTTTGGTTCTTTCTAGGGTTAGTTATGGTAGTGAAACTTGGACACTTTGTAAACAAGATAACAGGAAACTAGATACTTTTGATTCTAGATGCTTACGCTGTATCTTGGGCATTAGGTGGTTCAACTTTGTAACTAATGATGAGGTTAGGCAAAGGAGTCTGCAACCTCCTTTAAGCAGCATATTGTGCAGAGAGAGACTCCGCTGTTTTGGCTATGTTGCCCGTATGGATAATTATAGATTGGCGAATAGGGTTATGAACAGTGTGCCTAAAGGCCTCAGAAAGAAGGGGAGACCTAGGATGTGGTGGGCAGACTATGTCAAACAGGACCTTGTTAGAATTGGTGTGCAATGGCCAGATGCAGCAGATGTAGCTCAGGACAGATATGCTTGGAGAATTAAACTGCGCGGTCTGGTTGGACCTCCGTAGCTCATGGCTGCTTGAGGATGATGATGATGATGATGTAAGCAAAAAAGTTCGTTGTCTGCAGACGGACAGACAGACAGATTGACAGACGACAAAGCGAAATCGTTCTAGTTTTCTTTCTTTGAAAACGAGATAAAAATTGATGAAACATCCAAATTTATGCTTGATTATTGCCCCCGTCACCAAAATAGTTTTTAATTAGAAAACGTCAGAAATAAGAATAAAGTTAATCTTCTATTGCCCTCTAATTAAAAGATAATCTGTGAGAAAATTAAAGCTAAAGCAGTTTGGACAGAGCTGATTAAGTTACAAAAATGGGTTCAGCGTAATCTTTCAAGACCTTTCGCAAACGAGAAAATTATGTGTCGCCAGAGAAAAAGGGCAACAACTGTTCAAGCTTTCACCCACGCAGATATGAAGAGAAAACATTACCTTCGCGTAGGTGTGAGCTAAGAGGCTTTCAGAGAACCGATTAATGGGTGATTTTTATTTTTTATTTATTTGACAGTGTGCTTTATTATTTATTTGACAGTGCTTTTCCACAAAATTTTATGTCATTATCTGATTAAAATTTAGTTATTTTCAGTTTTATGACTCAGTATCTGATAATTATTCATTAGAGGATTATCTCTCAATGGGCAATTAATAATAACATTTAATCAAAAGAGAAAAATAGCACTCTTAATTTCATAAGCATCGTATAATTTGTTTCATTTCTGAGATACATAACCACGCGACAAAATGTTTGCGGAAAAAATGATAAACAATATTTGAGAGTTGAGAGTCATTTAAACTGCTTAAAAATATATCTCATTACATTCTTAACTACAATTTTAATATTACATTCCCGTCCACACAAATGCAAAAAACTGATTATCAGAAATATTTTGACTCAGAACTTTAAGCATGAATTTTAAGCATATGTTTATAAACAAATAATAATAATAAATAGAAAATAATATATATTATAATAGAAAATAAATATTATTATCTTTTATAGAAAAATAAATATTATTATCTTTTATACCTTTAAATATTAAACTTCATGAATACCTGCATAGGTTTCTTTCCAATCAAGATATGGAACAAAAATAAAGGTTTCGATGAAGAAGGGGGCCGGGGGTGACTCAGTCGGTAGCGCGCCAGTCTCGTAATCTGCAGTTCCCAGGTTCGAGTCCCAGCTGGGTCAGCGTTGAGATTTATCTCCGCAAAATTCCCCGCCCTGCCCACGGTCAGTAGGGGACACCGATGGGCCTGGAAAGGCCGCCGTCCGTCGGATGGGACGTTAAGCCGTGGCCCCGTGTGCGGGAGAGCCATACCCTGTGCACGCTAAAGAACACGCTGGATGGCCTTGACGGGAGGCTACCATCTGTCTCCCAACAGCTATTCCAGTGGGCAAAATGTGTTTCCTCCCCCAACCTTCTCTGAGCCTTTGGGGTCCATGTGATCTGACCATTTAGCCCATGGTGTGCAAAAAAGTGCCGCTCAGAGGTAAAACAACCCAAACCCAAACTGATTATACAAATAAGCCAGATTTTCTAGGCATATGAGATTGTATAAGCAAACTGAAATTGGGTCTGAGCATTGCTTGTAAAAAGGTCTTGCAAACTTCATTTTAAGAAATGCGCTAAGGGTGAAAAAAATAAACTTTTAACACTTAATCTCTGAAAGATCCAGAAATAAGCAATTTCTACAATTATAGGTTACTTACTCATTATGACAATCGTGATTTGCTTACAACTGAAGCTGAGGAGGAATTGGACCATTTGAAACAGGCTATAGTTGAAACTAAAGGTTGAAAGGAGCAGAGGAGATACAGTCCGTTGAGCGATAAGGAAAAATAAGCTTATTTCTTGTAGAGAGGAGTGAAGGGATAATTTTAATAAACCCCCTTTTAAGAATCTTTGCTGTTATAGCCTGACTTAGAAAATAAAAATCCGCTAGAGGGCACAACCCAGATTGAATTACAATGGAGTCGTATCAAACACGCATTTAACTTGCGCCAATTCAGCTATACGCGTTCGGCAAAAAGAAAGAGAAAAGTATCCATTTAAGTAGTGCTTTCGACAAAAAAGAGAGTAAGGTATCGGTTTAAGTAGTGCGTTCGACAAAATAAGAGAGAAAAGTATCGATTTAAGTAGTTCGTTCGACAAAATAAGAGAGAAAAGTATCGATTTAAGTAGTGCGTTCGACAAAATAAGAGAGAAAAGTATCGATTTAAGTAGTTCGTTCGACAAAATAAGAGAGAAAAGTATCGATTTAAGTAGTGCGTTCGACAAAATAAGAGAGAAAAGTATCGATTTAAGTAGTGCGTTCGGCAAAATAAGGAGAAAAGTATCGATTTAAGTAGTGCGTTCGGCAAAATAAGGAGAAAAGTATCGATTTAAGTAGTGCGTTCGACAAAATAAGGAGAAAAGTATCGATTTAAGTAATGCGTTCGGCAAAATAAGGAGAAAAGTATCGATTTAAGTAGTGCGTTCGACAAAATAAGGAGAAAAGTATCGATTTAAGTAGTGCGTTCGACAAAATAAGGAGAAAAGTATTGATTTAAGTAGTGCGTTCGACAAAATAAGAGAGAAAAGTATCGATTTAAGTAGTGCGTTTGGCAAAATAAGGAGAAAGGTATCGATTTAAGTAGTGCGTTCGACAAAATAAGGAGAAAAGTATCGATTTAAGTAGTGCGTTCGGCAAAATAAGGAGAAAAGTATCGATTTAAGTAGTGCGTTCGACAAAATAAGGAGAAAAGTATCGATTTAAGTAGTGCGTTCGACAAAATAAGGAGAAAAGTATCGATTTAAGTAGTGCGTTCGGCAAAATAAGGAGAAAAGTATCGATTTTAAGTAGTGCTTTCGGCAAAATAAGGAGAAAAGTACCGATTTAAGTAGTGCTTTCGACAAAATAAGGAGAAAAGTATCGATTTAAGTAGTGCGTTCGGCAAAATAAGAGAGAAAAGTATCGATTTAAGTAGTGCGTTCGGCAAAATAAGAGAGAAAAGTATCGATTTAAGTAGTGCGTTCGGCAAAATAAGAGAGAAAAGTATCGATTTAAGTAGTGCGTTCGGCAAAATAAGGAGAAAAGTATCGATTTAAGTAGTGCATTCGGCAAAATAAGAGAGAAAAGTATCGATTTAAGTAGTGCGTTCGACAAAATAAGGAGAAAAGTATCGATTTAAGTAGTGCGTTCGACAAAATAAGAGAGAAAAGTATCGATTTAAGTAGTGCGTTCGACAAAATAAGGAGAAAAGTATCGATTTAAGTAGTGCGTTCGGCAAAATAAGGAGAAAAGTATCGATTTAAGTAGTGCGTTCGCCATTTCACTCAGTGAGCGGCCTCCGAGTAAGAATTGATTCTGCTGTTCTCTCAGCCAGTGTAATTCCAGTATGTGTCTCACATTGTCAGCATCTCGCCTCGCACAGTGTTTAAAGAAACGTATTTTTCGTGCAACATGGCCTTCAACGCAAGTTAACTAATTCATCTGGTACCCAACCGAAAGGAGTTTTCTAACGCTGAATAAAAAACTGGCTATGTCGGTCTCCAACGAGGCGCGTAAATATGGCCGTAACGAATCTAGCATCCGTGCCATCAAGATTTGTGAGGCAGAAATTCGCCAAGCCGTGGTATAAAGTGCTCAAATAACTGCTGATGTGACGAGCCAAGTTCGTGACTAGACTTTAGTAAAGACTGAAAAGACGTTAACATCTATGGCTAGAAGACACGAACCTTAAACGCATGTCTATCGATGGCAACACTTTGACACACAGGCTTCTGATGGAGAGGAGCCTCATCTGAAGGAGAGCCTTCTGATGAGGAGGAATTCAGAGCCATCCTTGGATGGCTTAACAGTTTTAGGAACTGCTTCAACTTGAAAAACGCCCTTTTTGATTCTTTCATTCTTCCATCTCCCTCTTTCTTATGGGGCGGGGGTGGCTCAGTCGGTAGCGCGCCAGGTTCGTAATCTGTAGTTCCCAGGTTCGAGTCCCAGCTGGGTTAGCGTTGAAATTTATCTCCGCAAAATTCCCCGCCTTGCCCACGGTCAGTAGGGGACACCGATGGGCTTGGAAAGGCCGCCGTCCGTCGGATGGGACGTTAAGCCATGGCCCCGTGTGCGGGAGAGCCATACCCTGTGCACGTTAAAGAACACGCTGGATGGCCTTGACGGGAGGCTACCATCTGTCTCCCAACAGTTGTTCCAATGGGTCCCCTCCCCCAACCTTCTCTGAGCCTTCGGGGTCCTTGTGACCTGGCCATTTAGCCCATGGTGTGCAAAAAAGTGCCGCTCAGAGGTAAAACAACCCAACCCTCTTTCTTATGCTTATGCCTATGCTTCTTTATTTATTATATAATAAAATATATATTTTATTCTATAAAAATATTTTGAAATTGTATTTTGTGTATTTCCTCTTTATTATACACTGTACATTACTGTATACAGTATATTATTATTTTGTGTACATTTATACATAATACTGTACAGGGTTGCACACACAAAACCATGTATCATGTGATTTATGGATGATTTAAGGGACTTTCAAAGATAATTTTGATCATACGCGATATTCGCTTTAAGCATTGACTTTAGACCCTAACCCGCGTAAGACGCGACTCCGCTGAACATAGCAAACCTTTTTGTATGGAAAAACATAATGGCATACAGAGATTCTGGAATAAGGATGGCACAGTTATTGAAGATGAGGATTCTGTCATAGTAAGATGAACTGAGAAGTTCAGAAATGTTTTGAACAATGTGGCTGGTTCTACTCCTATTGTTTGTAATGAAGATATTTGCATCATTGGTGTAAAAGATCCTGTCCAATAAATTTACTTGGCACATCAATATGAATTTTTTTTTCTATTTTACTCTACCACGGTTCTTCGGTACCGACCGCCGACCGTCAGAGTTATGGCAAAAATAAATACAATGTCCCTTCTCTCCTGAATCTAATGTAGTCTTTATTTAAACATTTTGTAGGGATATGGGCTTCTCAAGGGAGATTGTCTTATTTCGCAACCTGAGGTATTAGCTGCTTCTTATTCTCAGTAAGGGTAGGCATCAAAATGAGCTCCTTTAGCTATCTTTATCTCCAGTTGGTGGGGGGGGGCGGGGATGGCTCAGTCGGTAACGCGCCAGGCTCGTAATCAACTGATCAAGGAGTAACTGACAAGCTCCCAGGTTCGAGTCCCAGCTGGGTCAGCGTTGAGATTTATCTCCGCAAAATTCCCCGCCCTGCCCACGGTCAGTAGATACACCGATGGGCTTGGAAAGGCAGCCGTCCGTCGGATGGGACGTTAAGCCGTGTGCGGGAGAGCCATACCCTGTGCACATTAAAGAACACGCTGGATGGCCTTGACGGGAGGCTACCATCTGCTTCCCAACAGCTGTTCAAGTGGGTCCCCTCCCCCAACCTTCTCTGAGCCTTCGGGGTCCATGTGACCTGACCATTTAGCCCATGGTGTGCAAAAATGTGCCGCTCAGAGGTAAAACAACCCAACACTAGACAATAAATTTAAACATTTTTATAACATTGTTCAAATAGGATGTTTTTAACTAATAATTTTGTGGTGGTGAATTCAAATATGGCTATGAAAAATCTGCCGTACGTACAGTTTTTTTAAATTACGGATTGATGTATTTCAAATATTAATGAATACACGTATCTGGGAAATGGAAATAAATGTGACTATTTTACTAAATTGCAACTTAAAATTCATTAATTAATTATATGATTACAGTTAAAAAAAGAGGAAACGTCATAGTTATAGACCACTGAATATAAAGTAATAACTGAAATAATATTGACGCAAAATAAGAAAACATGGGTGAGGATATTTTATACTTACAAGAAGTTCATTATTGTCTTTTACCTGCTGAGGTATCTTCCTTCTGCAAGAATCAGAGCAGTCACCCATCATTGCTGGGTCCCACCTGCCTTGGTATCGCTCCTCCATGTTTCGAATATTCTATGAAATCTTTCCCCTTGCTCATCACTGACAGCTCCTGGGTTGGGTTGTTTTACTTCTGAGCGGCACTTTTTTGCGCACTATGGGCTAAATGGCCTGGTCACATGGACCCCGAAGGCTCAGAGAAGGTTGGGGGAGGGGACCCACTATAATAGCTGTTGGGAGACAGATGGTAGCCTCCCGTCAAGGCCATCCAGCGTGTTCTTTAACGTGCACAGGGTATGGCTCTCCCGCACACGGAACCACGGCTTAACGTCCCATCCGACGGACGGCGGCCTTTCCAAGCCCATCGGTGTCCCCCTACTGACCGTGGGCAGGGCGGGGAATTTTGCGGAGATAAATATCAACGCTGACCCAGCTGGGACTCGAACCTGGGAACTACAGATTACGAGCCTGGCGCGCTACCGACTGAGCCACCCCCGCCCCTGACAGCTCCTAAGTTCTTGGTAAAGAAGTAGAGACGCGAATGCAAGAAATGGATCGTCAAAGACATTCGACAGCCAAGATTTTCATAGTGTTTGAGAAGATCTTGAATGAGCTGATAGTAGTTGTCCTCTTTATGATTCCCTAGAAAACCCTGGACCACAGACGTGAAGGATTTCCATGCAGCGCGCTCCTTCATATTCAGTTTTTCTTCGAAGACAGTATCATTCAGTAGCTTCCTGATCTGAGGGCCAACAGAGATCCCTTCTTTGTGTTTGGCATCACTGAGGTTTGGAAATTTTACTTTCAAGTGCAAAAACCCTTTACCAGTTTTGTCCACAGCCTTTACAAAGTTTTTCATAAGCCTCAGTTTGATGTGTAGTATTGGGAGCAGAACAACAGAGAGGTCAACTAGAGAATTATACCTCACATTACTCTTTCCTGGAATAAAAATATCTCTTTTATGCCAGTCTTTATTTTGTAGTGTTCCTTTCTAGCTCTATTGTCCTATAAACACACAAAACAGAAAATTTTTGTGAAGCCTCCTTGAAGCCCGAGCAAGAGAGATATGACTTTTAGGTCACCACATATTGTCCACTTAAACTGGTCATATTTTATAGCAGTGTTTTTTTCCATGCTTTCATAAGTTTCCTTCATTCCCACAGCGTGACCTAAAACCTCAACTTGCTGTTTGGGGGCGTGGGTGGCTCAGTCGGTAGCGCGCCAGGCTCGTAATCTGTAGTTTCCAGGTTCGAGTCCCAGCTGGGTCAGCGTTGATATTTATCTCAGCAAAATTTCCCCGCCCTGACCACGGTCAGTAGGGGACACCGATGGGCTTGAAAATGCCGCCTTCCGTCGGATGGGACGTTAAGCCGTGGCCCCGTGTGCAGGAGAGCCATACCCTGTGCACGTTAAAGAACACGCTGGATGGCCTTGACGGGAGAGTACCATCTGTCTCCCAACAGCTGTTCCAGTGGGTCCCCTCCCCTAACATTCTCTGAGCCTTCGGGGTCCTTGTGGCCTGGCCATTTAGCCCATGGTGAGCAAAAACGTGCCGCTCAGAGGTAAAACAATGCAATCCAATCTTGTTGTTTGGAAAGTACTAGGTCTTGAACAAGATCATTTAGTCCATTTTACTGAATCAGATGAGGCTCGTCTAACGTTTTAGGGGTGTATGTAGGATCAGGATCTGTATGTGTCTCAAAGTCTTCCTCTGATGAATGTGAATACATCTCCTCCTAGTTGGTTGGAGGTCTTCTCCATGAGGAAGCGGCCTTATGCTGAAGGCACATTTGGATATTGTATTTTGCTTTTGTTCTTTTTTGAAAAGCCCGACACTTTAGTTAACAAAAATAGCAATCATGCAAGCGACTAGTTGGCACACTCCAAACCATTGGAACTGCAAAGGGCATAGATTTTACCTTATCTTTCAACCATTCACTAAGGTCAACAAAGCAGGAAATGCAGCACACATGTGGAGCCCATGTTTTGTCCTGATATCCAACTTGGCATCCAAAATACAAGTTATAGGCTATCTTTGTCAAAGAACGACCCTGGGATTTTAAAATATAATTTTACACACCATAACAAACCTTATCTGGCCCATTAACCCATCTTCGACTCTGCCTTTGTGTCATTTAAACTCTAAACTTCACTCTTCAACGTACAGCACGTGTTCCTCCTACAATGAAAACAACAAGAATGGTTGGGTTGGGTTGTTTTACCTCTGAGCGGCACTTTTTTGCACACCATGGGCTAAATGGCCAGGTCA
The DNA here is from genome assembly GCA_038380435.1 of Ryuthela nishihirai. Lineage (NCBI taxonomy): Eukaryota > Metazoa > Arthropoda > Arachnida > Araneae > Heptathelidae > Ryuthela > Ryuthela nishihirai. The sequence goes on from JAWZYU010000022.1 coordinate 27,188,359, forward strand.
CATGGACCCCGAAGGCTCAGAGAAGGTTGGGGGAGGGGACCCACTGGAACAGCTGTTGGGAGACAGATGGTAGCCTCCCGTCAAGGCCATCCAGCGTGTTCTTTAACGTGCACAGGGTATGGCTCTCCCGCACACGGGGCCACGGCTTAACGTCCCATCCGACGGACGGCGGCCTTTCAAAGCCCATCGGTGTCCCCTACTGCGGAGATAAATTTCAACACTGACCCAGCTGGGACTCGAACCTGGGAACTACAGATTACGAGCCTGGCGCGCTACCAACTGAGCCACCCCCGCCCCAACAAGAATGGTGGTCTGAGGTTAGGTTACTGTTACATGTTTTCTCCCATTTGGCAATCAATGTTGCCAGTCGCAAAAAGTAAAATATCTAGTATCCTCCCAGTTGCCTGGAGGGGTTGGTATAAGAAGATCTTAAGAGGATGCTACTCCTGATTTACATTGCTCTTTTGCATTACATAATAATGCTCCATGCATAGAGTATGCTTCACAGTACAGCCTGGATCAAAGATCTTATACTGATCTAAACGTCTGTAGAATCTGTACAGGAAGGAATGCATTTACCTAGGTCAGGCTTCTAAGAATTGAAACGGTGTCTTTGACAAAATAGGAAACATTGAAATATGTAACTGGGTTCTTTGAACACACCAAAGGACTGAAAACAAACGAGCCATGACCTTGTCATTGCAATCATTTTCTCATTTCCAATGGGATTTGAAGTTTTAGTCGAGTTTCCATGTGCACGGGGCAACTTAAAATCACATTGATACTAAATGATTTTCATGGAGATTATCGTACAACCCTAATACAACGTTTGTAGAGAAATGTTTCTGTGTCCCGAACTAAATTTTCGGGAAGTACAAAATATCCTGACCTTTTGTGACGATACAGAGTCAGCACTCGATTTACGTGGATTTAATTACCTCGTTTTTCGAATAACACTTTCACTGTATTTACGCCTCTTTTTTTATTTATGTGGATATTATTTTAGTGGAATGACGTATGTGTTGTACAGTGTCTCAAAAAAATATCCGAGCATATATAATATTCGTGTACGTACACGAAGGTTGCCAGATCAGTAATTTCTAAAAAAATCGTTGCCAGATAGTTTTACTGGATTCTATAATCAACCATAGTGTTCGAATATTTTTTGAGCGACTGTACATATATGTGTTGTCAGATATTATAAAATTTTACCTGTGCTCGAAATCTGGACGGGCATAAAGTGTCCCTTGGTAACCAAGGGACACTTTATGTCCGTTCAGACACACACATTGCAATGTCAACGGGTCCAGACACCCGTTGACATTTCAATTGTTTTTTTTTACTTTTTCTATCTTTCCTTTTTATCCTTATTATTTTCTTTTTTGTATTGGTGTTTGTTGTTATTCTTTTTTATTTTTGTTTTTTACAACTCTCTTTGTTTTCTAAAATACCATATATAAAGCTCTTATGTTGTTGTTTGGGTTGGGTTGTTTTACCTCTGAGCGGCACTTTTTTGCATACCATGTGCTAAATGGCCAGATCACATGGACCCCGAAGGCTCAGAGAAGATTGGGGGAGGGGACCCACTGGAACAGCTGTTGGAAGACAGATGGTAGCCTTCCGTCAAGGCCATCCAGCGTGTTCTTTAACGTGCACAGGGTATGGCTCTCCCGCACACGGTGCCACGGCTTAACGTCCCATCCGACGGACGGCGGCATTTCCAAGCCCATCGGTGTCCCCTACTGACCGTGGGCAGGGCGGGGAATTTTGCGGAGATAAATCTCAACGCTGACCCAGCTGGGACTCGAACCTGGGAACTACAGATTACGAGCCTGGCGCGCTACCGATTGAGCCACCCCCGCCCCTAGCTGTTATGTAACCTGGTTTTAAGAATAAATATAATTGATTGAACAATGCGGTTTGCACTGACCACCAAACTGTAGGTGCACGCTGGTGATATAATTGGGTGTTATCTGCGAGGTACGAGATGACCGCAAGCATAGCACGTGAGAGCTTCGATTAGCCGTGCCACAAGAAAGGTCACATCTCTCTAACACGCTCCCAACAACAAATAGGGAAATCTCTAAACGTCACTCACGTATGTGAGACTTTTAGAGATATATTGGCTTACCTTCAACCTATGCAGAATAACTGCGAAATCTGCACTCGAGGGGGGCGGGGGTGGCTCAGTCGGTAGCGCGCCAGGCTCGTAAACTGTAGTTCCCAGGTTCGAGTCCCAGCTGGGTCAGCGTTGAGATTTATCTCCGCAAAATTCCCCGCCCTGTCCACGGTCAGTAGGGGACACCGATGGGCTTGGAAAAGCCGCGTCCGTCGGATGGGACGTTAAGCCGTGGCCCCGTGTGCGGGAGAGCCATACCTGTGCACGTTAAAGAACACGCTGGATGGCCTTGACGGGAGGCTATCATCTGTCTCCCAACAGCTGTTCCAGTGGGTCCCCTCCCCCAACTTTCTCTGAGCCTTCGGGGTCCATGTGACCTGGTCATTTAGCCCATGGTGTGCAAAAAAGTGCCGCTCAGAGGTAAAACAACCTAACAACCCAACCTGCACTCGAGGTGCTTACAGAGGTCCAATTATTTCTCTTTTTATCATCATACTTTTTTGTGCTCTTGTACTCCATTCCATTTCTGTTTCCTGTGCTTCAGTTCACTAAAAATATTAGCCTAGACCTGCTCTTGACCATTTAAGGCGAAAATCTCTCACCTTGCATGAAAATTCTGCGTAACATAATCAATAACCAAACTAAAGAAGAAAGGAGACAAAAAGCACTCTTGTCTGTCTTCACTAGTAATGCTAAAATATTTGCTACAAGCACTACCAACACACGACTCAGGTATTTCCATACGACACCACGATCAACCTGCGGCGGGGGCGGGGGTGGTTCAGTCGGTATCGCGCCAGGCTCCTAATCTGTAGTTCCCAGGTTCGAGTCCCAGCTGGGTCAGCGTTGAGATTTATCTCCGCAAAATTTCCCGCCCTGCCCACGGTCAGTAAGGGACACCGATGGGCTTGGAAAGACCGCCGTCCGTCGGATGGGACGTTAAGCCATGGCCCCTGTGCGGGAGAGCCATACCCTGTGCACGTTAAAGAACACGCTGGATGGCCTTGACGGGAGGCTACCATGTCTCCCAACAGCTCTTCCAGTGGGTCCCTTCCCCCAACCTTCTCTGAGCCTTAGGGGTCCATGTGACCTGGCCATTTAGCTCATGGTGTGCAAAAAAGTGTCGCTCAGAGGTAAAATAACCCAAAGCCAATGCAAATCTCACGAGCTTAACATTTTTCTAGCACCAAAATTTCAAATTTCTAGCATCAATACATTGTTTGCAATATTCGTTTACACTTATCAATTTCAAAATTTTCCACCGTTAGAGAACGTAATTTAAACTTTTTAGAGTTTCGTACAGTAAGTATCTTAATATTTCATCAATACCCAATTGCCCTAACCAACCCAAAAAATTTTTTATTTATTTTTAAAATAAACAGATTTCGCAAAATCTCGTTTTGTCTAAATACATCTTACATTTTAAAGTTATCCTTAAAAATTTGTAAAATAATCAAGGCTTTTTCTTTAAACCGAAAACAAAACTTTGCGTCACTTTGAATAGAAACAAATATTTTCTGAGCATTTAATTTCGAAACTGGCAATAACTTTTAGGCTTCATTTTACACCTCGTGTTCAAAGCAAAATTAACGAACTAATTGGGGCGGGGATGGCTCAGTCGGTAGCGCGCCAGGCTCGTAAACTGTAGTTCCCAGGTTCGAGTCCCAGCTGGGTCAGCGTTGAGATTTATCTCCGCAAAACTCCGCGCCATTTCCACGGTCAGTAGGGGACACCGATGGACTTGGAAAGGCCGCCGTCCGTCGGATGGGACGTTAAGCCATGGCCCCGTGTGCGGGAGAGCCATACCCTGTGCACGTTAAAGAACACGCTGGATGGCCTTGACGGGAGGCTACCATCTGTCTCCCAACAGCTGTTCCAGTGGGTCCCCTCCCCCAACCTTCTCTGAGCCTTCGGGGTCCATGTGACCTGGCCATTTAGCCCATGGTGTGCAAAAAAGTGCCTCTCAGAGGTAAAACAACCCAACCCAACTCGTTTTGTCTAAATACATCTTACATTTTAAAATTATCCATAAAAATGTGGAAAATAATCAAGGCTTTTTGTTTAAACAGAAAATAAAATTTTGCGTCACTTTGAATAGAAACAAATATTTTCTGAGCATTTAATTTCGGAACAGGCAATAACTTTTAGGCTTCATTTTACACCTCGTGTTCAAAGCAAAATTAACGAACTAATTAATTAATCTCCTACCGGACACTAATTAAAAGAAGGATGCTAAATTATCGAAGACAGAGCAAGAACCGATATTTTCATCAACAAAACATGATCAATAGGAGCGGTAGCAGTAAAAAACCACAAAAAAAGCCATTCCCAGTAGCTGAAAGAAAAACCAAGCAAACTTGCAGAAGTACAAGGCACAAAAAGAAAAGGAATTCTCGTGGGAACACGAGCACAACAACAAAAAGGCTGGAAGTCTGAGCGGAAATGACGTGTTTCTGTCCGTGAGCCGTGTAAAGTGCAGAAGACCGGTGTCCATTTCCTTGAAATAAATGACTGATGGCTGAATGATTTACAGCACTGTTCCAGTCGAAGTATTAACTTTCTCCTGTAATAATGTCCGCGCACAGGGTTTCAAAGAATTCACTTTAAACGTTCTTAGTGACATGATAGAGTTACTCGAAAACCGTTCAACGAATCGGTGCCCCATAAAAGTTTCTCGATAAGGCCTCGAACGTTAGTTTAGCGGAACTTAAAAGAAACTACGCTAGCCACGAAATGAGACTAACTTAATTGTAAAATATTGACTGGATAAAAGTACTGGCTGTCTGTAACTGACCATTTCAGTCAACCAAAACTAAAATTTACTCTCTTGATCATTACTCGGAGTTTCGTGACACTATTGTCTGTGATTTTTCGAGCTCCTTTGCTTTCGATTGGGTTGGGATGTTTTACCTCTGAGCGGTACTTTTTTGCACACCATGGGCTAAATGGCCAGGTCACATGGACCCCGAAGGCTCAGAGAAGGTTGGGGGAGGGGACCCACTGGAAAAGCTGTTGGGAGACAGATGGTAGCCTCCCTTCAAGGCCATCCAGCGTGTACTTTAACGTGCACAGGGTATGGCTCTCCCACACACGTGGCCACGGCTTAACGTCCCATCCGACGGACGCCGGCCTTTCCAAGCCCATCGGTGTCCCCTACTGACCGTGGGCAGGGCGGGGAATTTTGCGGAGATAAATCTCAACGCTGACCCAGCTGGGACTCGAACCTGGGAACTACAGATTACGAGCCTGGCGCGCTACCGACTGAGCCACCCCCGCCCCGCTTTCGATTGGAAGGATAGTTCATTAAAAGATATTTCAAACATTCCAAGACATAATGCATTTTCATAGCAATTCCATCAGGATAAAAGTTGCGTAGTTTTAATCTGATTACACTGCAAATATTTTTTTATAGAAATAAATTAAAAATTTTATTTCATTCATCAGTCGTTTTTCATACGTAACAAAAGGGTTGGGTTGTTTTACCTCTGAGCGGCACTTTTTTGCACACCATGGGCTAAATGGCCAGGTCACATGGACCCCGAAGGCTCAGAGAAGGTTGGGGGAGGGGACCCACTGGAACAGCTGTTGGGAGACAGATGGTAGCCCCCCGTCAAGGCCATCCAGCGTGTTATTTAACGTGCATAGGGTGTGGTCTCTCCCGCACACGGGGCCACGGCTTAACGTCCCATCCGACGGACGGCGGGCTTTCCAAGCCCATCGGTGTCCCCTACTGACCGTGGGCAGGGCGGGGAATTTTGCGGAGATAAATCTCACGTAACAAGAGTACTTCTCTTACTCATTAATATAGATTATGTCAAAAGATAAGTTTTGATCTTCAGATTATCCTTAGATAAGATTGCTTCCTTTGGGTGACTTCCTCCATCATCTTCTAATTAGAAGAGTGCAGTTTCAGTTCTAGCAGTGGAGTGCGAGAACGCGAAGTTCGAGGCGTATGCTTCTATTGTAGAATGATGTACGAGTTCTACGCATGGGTGAATTACGAGATGTTTCCTACTCTTTCCCGCCTCTACCTCAGCGAGGAAAGGGATACCACAGGAAGACCACTTTCCTTCGAACACCGTGTGCAGAGAGTGACGTACCCTGTGTTTCTTAAAAGCCCAATGGATGGCCTCGTTCGAAAAATCTCATCCATAGTTGTTTCATTTTACCTCTGAGAAGCACTTTGTAAACAAAATGGATTTAATGGCTAGGTCTGAAATCAGCTAAGGACTCAGGGCTACTTTACACGAAAGGAACCCACTGAACAGCTGTTATGAAACGGATGTAAGCCTACTTTAAAGACCATCCAGAATAGGTTCGGTGGAGTGTTTTGCGGGATTTGGGCAAGAAATTAGCGAGGCCTCAAACAATTAAATATAAATCTATGCACTATATCAAAGGGCCCTTACCACCGACGAGGCACTAGCGACCGCCCCGGTTGCAGGGTTGTTCATCAATGAAAGGATTTCTAGTTCAGGGGCGTTTTAAGTACCTGAAACCGAGTATAGTTTTCATGCATAGGAGACTATAGCTTATATTTATATAAATAAAAAATAAAATAAATACCCCCTAAAGCAGCTGCTTGCCACAGAGGTCTGACAAGAGCCTGTCAGTTTATATGTCAGAGTAGAAGGTCTGTGAGGATGGCAAGACCTCAGCAGAAAAACGACACATACATCCATGCCTTAACCGGGGCTCGAACCCAGGTCCCTTAGATCAGTAGCCAAGCGCGCTAACCACTCGGCCATGGGACAGCTATATATATATATACATAAAAAAAGTACATAAATAAAAAAATAAAAAATAACTCCCTCAAGCAGCTGCTTGCCACAGAGGTCTGACAGGAGCCTGTCAGTTTATATCCCATAGTAGAAGGTCTGTGAAGATGGCAAGATCTCAGCAGAAAAACACAAAAGTCCATGCCTTATCCGGGGCTCGAATCCAGGTCCCTTAAATCAGTAGCCAAGCGCGTTAACCACTGGGCCACAGATTTGGGTTGTTTTACCTCTGAGCGGCAATTTTTTGCACACCATGGGCTAAATGGCCAGGTCACATGGACCCCAAAGGCTCAGAGAAGGTTGGGGGAGGGAACCCAGGAACAGCTGTTGGGAGACAGATGGTAGCCTCCCGTCAAAGCCATCCAGCGTGTTATTTAATGTGCACAGGGTATGGCTCTCCCGCACACGGGGCCACGGCTTAACGTCCCATCCGACGGACGGCGGCCTTTCCAATCCCATCGGTGTCCCCTACTGACCGTGGCTCGGCCATAGAAACGGCTCGTATATACATAATGACCGAAATATAATATTATTATTATTATTAATAATAAAATACTATTTTTTTTATTTTATTTTATATCCAGTGATTTATCCTGTACTAAAGAATATAAATGGTAGGAAATAATGATAATAACATAAACAAATGTATCTCGTGTGTTGAGATATCTAACAGCAACTGATGAAATGCATTTATTTCTCTGCTTCCCTGTTTATATACAGGGTGAATCTGAAAAAGTGGGCAAAACTTTACGGGGTGGTAGAACGCAGCTCTACGAGCAATATTCGTCACAGAATGTATGGTCGAAACGCAAGCGGTGAGAAGTTAAAAGGTAGTTTTCCTTTGTCACATTTAAAGAATGAACACAAGAAGGAGAGGAGATACTTCAGAAAACATTTTATTAACAGGAATGTAATTGAGGTACATGCTCAAAGAAATTGTTCAAAAGCCATTTCGTGGTTAGTATAACCAGCCATCCTCTCGGCAATCCACGGTAGAAATGCCGTTGGGTGCGAGGACCGACTCTTTTATACCATTTCCAACGCCACCTAGCGGCTCGCCGTTTGCGTTCCGCCCATACTTTCTATGACGAATATTGCTCGTATAGCTGCGTTCTACCACCCCGTAAAGTTTTGCCCACTTTTTCAGATTCACCCTGTATATCTCAAGATATGGAAGAGGTTCCGCAGAACACTTTTTGTAGAAAAATGCTACTGGATATCAGTTAGAGATCAAAATCAAATGTATGAAATTGATTTCTTAAAATATTATTTCATTTGTTAAAGAGTTATGGAAGCGAAATAGATCACGGTATTGCTTATGATCTAAAGTTAACTTATAATTGAGGAACATCGAAATAATAGTTGCACAAACTTTAAAAAATAATTGTAACGCTTTAATGAAGTTTCATGATAAATCCTTATTACACACTCTGATGAGTATGCCAACGTAGAAGAAATAATTGGATCGTGTTTAATCACAATTTCAACCTAATTCTATTTTTAAATTGTGAAAAAAAAAGCTGTCGTAAGTCATCGGTTTTGGCCCGTTTTACCTCTGAGCGACACGTTTTTGCACCCAATGTCTGGGGCGGGGGTGGCTCAGTCGGTAGCGCGCCAGGCTCGTAATCTGTAGTTCCCAGGTTCGAGTCCCAGCTGGGTGAGCGTTGAGATTTATCTCCGCAAAATTCCCCGCCCTGCCCACGGTCATTAGAGGACACCGATGGGCTTGGAAAGGCCGCCGTCCGTCGGATGGGACGTTAAGCCATGGCTCCGTGTACGGGAGAGCCATACCCTGTGCACGTTAAAGAGCACGCTGGATGGCCTTGACGGGAGGCTACCATCTGCCTCCCAACAGCTGTTCCAGTGGGTCCCCTCCCTAACATTCTCTGAGCCTTCGGGGTCCTTGTGACCTGGGCATTTAGCCCATGGTGTGCAAAAAAGTGCAGCTCAAAGGTAAAACAACCCAACCCAACACACAACCTCTAAATGACCAGGTCACAAGTATCCGGAGGGCTCGGAGTAGGATGAGGTGAGACAGCTGCGGTAAGACAATGCCTCCAGTGTGCTCTTTAACGTTCACAGAGTATAGCTTTTCCCGCACAAGATTCCACGGTTTTTAACCTCACAACTGACGGACGGCTGTCTTTCCAAGTCCCCTACTGACCGAGGGCAGGTGGGAATTTTGCAGAGATAAATCTTAACGTTGGTCCAGGCGGGACTCAAACCTGGGAACTGCAGATTACGAGCCTGGGCCCCCACCCCCACCAAAAAAAATATATATATATATAATAAACAATAGGAGTAAAATAAATATTTTTATTGCAATTAGTTATTGCTCTTAGAGTTTTATAATCATGTCATTTAAGAATTTTTAGTTTCTACGATTACGTAATTATAGCATTTTTAATTCTAAATAACATTAATATTTTAAAAGTTAGTTTTTATAACTTAAATAATTAGAAAAATATATTTTAACGGCATGCATTTCTATATAATATTTTTTGATCCAAAAAAAGAGGAAATTTGTAAACAATTTTTACGCGTATTTAGAACAGGACAGGGTTGGGTTGTTTTACCTCTGAGCGGCACTTTTTTGCACACCATGGGCTAAATGGCCAGGTCACATGGACCCCGAAGGCTCAGAGAAGGTTGGGGGAGGGGACCCACTGGAACAGCTGTTGGGAGACAGATGGTAGCCTCCCGTCAAGGCCATCCAGCGTGTTCTTTAACGTGCACAGAGTATGGCTCTCCCGCACACGGCGCCAGAGCTTAACGTCCCATCCGACGGACGGCGGCCTTTCCAAGCCCATCGGTGTCCCCTACTGACCGTGGGCAGAGCGGGGAATTTTGCGGAGATAAATGTCAATGCTGACCCAGCTGGGACTCGAACCTGGGAATACAGATTTCGAGCTTGGCGCGCTACCGACTGAGCCACCCCTGCCCCCCAAACACCAGTAGTTCACACTGGTGGGGGGCAGGGGTGGCTCAGTCGGTAATAATTTACTTATTATAATTTATAGATACCCAGTGTTGCCATACTAAATTGCCATAATTACAAACAAAAGCAATGAGACGCGGTTATGTAATGGAGATAAATACACATTTTCAGCTAGAGTTATTTGAAATATTAAAATTAGCTAGCTGATTCTCCTTATTACTTTCGCTGAACCTTTAATGGACACCCTAGAGTCACAAATGGATTCAAGTTCTACACAGTGTGAACTACTGTGTAGAACTTGAATCCATTTGTGACTCTAGGGTGTCCATTAAAGGTTCAGCGAAAGTAATAAGGAGAATCAGCTAGCTAATTTTAATATTTCAAATAACTCTAGCTGAAAATGTGTATTTATCTCCATTGCATAACCGCGTCTCATTGCTTTTGTTTGTAATTATGGCAATTTAGTATGGCAACACTGGGTATCTATAAATAATAATAAGTAAATACCCCCTCAAGCAGCTGCTTGCCACAGAGGTCTGACAGGAACCTGTCAGTTTATATGCCATAGTAGAAGGATCTGAGAGGATGGCAGGACCTCAGCAGAAAAACGACACATACATCCTTACCCGGGGCTCGAACCCAGGTCCCTTAGGTCAGTAGCGAAGCGCGCTAACCACTCGGCCATGGGATGGCAAATAAATACCCCCTCAAGCAGCTGCTTGTCACAGAGGTCTGACAGGAGCCTGTCAGTTTATATGCCACAGTAGAAATCTGGGATTGGATATTGAGAACATAAAATATGTAGAGGATCGAATTTTCTCAATGAAATGTTTAGATTCAAATTAAAAAATAGCCCATAAATGAACAGCAGATAATGAAGCAGAGACAAACCATTTCTTAAGATTTTTAAGAAATCCTCTTTAAGAAACTCTATATTGAAGTTAAATCGAATTCCGCCATTTGGCGTAATGCATCACGTAAATGAATAAAACGGGGTCTGTAGAAAGAGAGTTACTTTTTAGAGGGTTTGCAGAAAGAATGAGGCTTTCTAGGGGTTTGCAGAAAGAGTGAGGCTTTGTAGGAATCTGCAGAAAGAGTGAGCTTTATAGAAGGTATGCAGAAAAATTGAGGCTTTCTAGGGATTCTGCAGAAAAAGTGAGGGTTTGTAGAAATCTGCAGAAAGAGTGAGCTTGATAGAAGGTATGCAGGAAAAGTGAGGCTTTCTAGGGATTCTGCAGAAAAGTGAGGGTTTATAGGAATCTGCAGAAAGGGAGCTTTATAGAAGGTATGCAGAAAAAGTGAGGCTTTCTAGGGATTTGCAGAAAGAGTGAGACTTTGTAGGAATCTTAAGAAAGAGTGAGCTTTATAGAAGGTATGCAGAAAAAGTGAGGCTTTCTAGGGATTCTGCAGAAAAAGTGAGGGTTTGTAGGAATCTGCAGAAAGAGTGAGCTTTATAGAAGGTATGCAGAAAAAGTGAGGCTTTCAAGGGATTCTGCAGAAAAAGTGAGGCTTTCTAGGGATTCTGCAGAAAAAGTGAGGCTTTCTAGGGGTTTGCAGAAAGAGTGAGCTTTATAGAAGGTATGCAGAAAAGTGAGGCTTTCTAGGGATTCTGCAGAAAAGTGAGGGTTTATAGGAATCTGCAGAAAGAGTGAGCTTTATAGAAGGTATGCAGAAAAAGTGAGGCTTTCTAGGGATTCTGCAGAAAAAGTGAGGGTTTATAGGAATCTGCAGAAAGAGAGCTTTATAGAAGGTATGCAGAAAAAGTGAGGCTTTCTAGGGATTCTGCAGAAAAAGTGAGGGTTTATAGGAATCTGCAGAAAGAGAGCTTTATAGAAGGTATGCAGAAAAAGTGAGGCTTTCTAGGGGTTTGCAGAAAGAGTGAGACTTTGTAGGAATCTGCAGAAAGAGTGAGCTTTATAGAAGGTATGCAGAAAAAGTGAGGCTTTCTAGGGATTCTGCAGAAAAAGTAAGGGTTTGTAGGAATCTGCAGAAAGAGAGCTTTATAGAAGGTATGCAGAAAAGTGAGGCTTTCTAGGGGCTCTGCAGCGAGAGTGAGGCTTTGTAGAAGTCTATAGAAATAGTGAGATTTTAGAGAATCTGTGGAAAGAGAGGATTTATATAGGTGGCTGAAGAAAGAATGAGGATTTCTAGGTTGTCTGCAGAAAAAGTGAGGCCTTGTAGGAGGTCGGTAGAAAAATTGAGGATTTGTAGGGGATCTGCAGAGAGAGAGAGACCTTTTAGGAGTCTGCAGAAAGAATGCGATTTTGTACGGGTATGCAGAAAGAGTGAGACTTCAGAGGTCCGCAGTAAGAGGGAGCCTCTGTCGGAGGTCCACAGAAAGATTGAAGGTGTATCAGAGGTCCGCAGAAAGAGGGAGACTTTCTGGGAAGTGTAAGTAGAGTGAAAAGGTTGGGAACCACTGATCTAAATGACGATGGCTTTCCATCTTCATAGTAATAATGAGTATAACCCTCCTTGCAAGCAAAAGTTTTGAAATCCGGTAGCTACTCGTGTTTTATAGGCATTAGGCACATTAAACGTTGCGAAATATTTTATGGTTTCGATTGGATATTAAACTTTTGCGTGCAGTGTTGTCTAAAATTACACATTTTTACCTTCGGAGACTTTGTTAAAATTAAATATTGCTGAAAACCACTGTGTTGTTTTAATTTTGTCAACCAGTGTATGTTTAAATATTTAAATTCTAAAAAATATTCCCATACGTTGGGGAGAGAGGCGGCTTAGTTGGTAGTGCGCCAGGCTCGTAATCTGCAGTTCCTGGGTTCGAGTCCCACCTGGGCCAGCGTTGAGATTTATCTCCGCAACCCCCACCCCTACCGTGTTCTCGGTCAGTAAAGGACACCGAAGGTCTTGGAAAAACCGCTGTCAGTAGGTTTTTTTTCCCTCCGAGAGGGAACCACCTTGCCGTGGTGGTGGTGGTGGGGGGGGGGGGGGGGGGGTTGAGGGCCCGTGTGAAGTTGAGGGCTCCGCTGACTGGTATTGGGGAGTATCTGGTCAGACGGAGACCAGAATGGAACGGCTGGGCCTCGGTGAAGTTGAGGGCCCCTCTGACTGGTGTTGGGGGGCACCTAGGTTGAACGGGGCCCCGGCGGAAGGGCCTGGTAAGGCCTGACTAAGAGTTCCCACCACGGGAACCGATGCAACTTGGATCTATATATCCTTGTTTGTGACTAACCGGGGCGCAGATTAAATTTAGGTTTTGATCGATGGATGAACGTTACTTCTATAATATTGTTCGCCATATGTAATCGTGGGGCGAGCTGCATCTATATGGTGTTGTATTGCCCTCGACGTAGATAGTGGAGATTATGGCATTTTGCTTATAGATGTAGTGCAATCCATGTATTGGGGAGCATCTGGGTTTTGTCGTCATTATAAATTTCCCGTCCGTAGGTTTTGACCGAGGGATGAACCTTATTTCTATAATACTGTTCGCTCTAGGTAGTCGTGGGGTGAGCTGTATCTATATGGTACTGACTTGCCCTCGACCGTAGTTAGTGGTATTTTGGCATTATCCCTATAGATGGCGTGCGGTCCTTGAATTCCGATACATCTGGGTTTTGTCATTCAATTAATTACCCGTCTGTAGGATGGTGTCACGGGCGCCCGTCAACTTGTATTCTCAATATCCTTGTTTGTGGCGACCCAGGACGAAGATTATAGTTAGGTTTTGGCGAATGCTGGACTTTACTTCAATAGTAGTATTCAGCACCGACGGTGGATAGTGGTAAACATGGACTTATCCCGATAGATATAGTGCAGTCTCTGAATTGCGGAGCATCTGGGTTTTGTCATTCATTATATTACCTGTCCGTAGGATGGGACGTTAAAACATGGCCCCGTGTGCGGTAGAGACTTACGCTGTGCACGTTAAAGAACACGCTGGCTGGTCTTGACGGAAGTTTATCATCTGTCTCGTAATTGCTCTCAGTTAGTGCCATCTCCCTAACCTTCTCTACCCTCGGAGTTTTTGGATTGGGTTGTTTTACCTCTGAGCGGCACTTTTTGTCACACCATGGGCTAAATGGCCAGGTCACATGGACCCCGAAGGCTCAGAGAAGGTTGGGGGAGGAGACCCACTGGAACAGCTGTTGGGAGACAGATGGTAGTCTCCCGTCAAGGCCATCCAGCGTGTTCTTTAACGTGCACAGGGTATGGCTCTCCCGCACACGGGGCCACGGCTTAACGTCCCATCCGACGGACGGCGGCCTTTCCAAGCCCATCGGTGTCCCCTAATGACCGTGGGCAGGGCGGGGAATTTTGCGGAGATAAATCTCAACGCTGACCCAGCCGGGACTCGAACCTGGGAACTACAAATTACGAGCCTGGCGCGCTACCGACTGAGCCACCTTCGCCCCACCCTCGGGGCGATAGCCCATTGCGTGCAAAAAAGTTCCGCTCAGAGGTAAAACAACCCATTTCATTCCACACATTCATATGTGCTAATATAAATATATCTGGACAACATTTTACGTTAATATATCAACTAACAAACCTTTATCTTGCATTTGGTTTAGTCAAGATTTTTTAAAACCTCTTTAACGGATATAAATTAAGCAATAGAAATATACGTCGATCTACTTCTTAACGCAAATCCACGTCGCAGTATTTGTACATGCAGAAAATTGTTCCTGAAACTACAAAAACTAACAAAAGATTTCGAATCACTTCACACTGATTCTCAGCTCCCACATCCAAATGATTCCTAGATTTCTCCATTGTTATTCAAAGCAGGTTTAGCTCGGCACGCAGAGGGATAATCACGCACTCGCGTGAAAGCACGAGGCTGTAGAAAACAATATCGTTGGTATTCAACAACGCCTCCTTGCAAAACGGTGATGTGTTTGTGCTTTAAGTCATTTCCATTTCATTCATCGTGTAGCGCACTTGTTTCAGATAACGCAAAATTTTATGGGTAGAAGCAGTCATTCAACGTTTGAGGGTAATAGAGACTCTTTTCTACCTGCACACAACCAAACAACTCTTAAATGTGATAAAAAGAGAAAAATCCGTAAATATTTTCTAATATATTTTACGTATTAATCTCTGGATCCTATAATCCAACAGAGCTGTAATTAACACTAAAAATAACTGAATTTTGTTTAGAGAATCTTCTCGAAAAATATACAATTTCCAAAATGCTCCCTTTTCGAGAAATTTACTAGTAAATAATTACTATAATTAAAAAGCATTTCAAAATATCTTGTGAACATTTAATACATGTCCTTAAATCAGTGTCTCGTAAACTGTGTGCCGCGAGAGATTCCAAGTGTGCCGCGAGAGATTTTCAAATTGGCACTAGATATTCCAAAGATTTCATTTTGACTTGACTTGTGTTATCGACGTGCTTTAATATCGACGTGCTTTAATAAAAATCTTTCAGATTTTATCAATTGGGATCATTAATTACAGCTCAATTTGGCAGAGCCAAATTTTGGTATTAATTGTTGATTATTTCAAGCTATAGAATGGACAAATATTTAAAACAAACACCGAGTTATGAATTAAAGAACGAGAGCAAATCTTCAAGTAAAACCAGGCTGATGACCTCAACAAAGCGCAAATATAATGACGATTATATAGAGTTTGCTTTTATTCTTTGTTAGGTGTGCCGCGGAAAAAAAATTAGATTCAGTGTGCCGCAGAGTAAAAACGTTTGCGAGACACTGCCTTAAATTAATGCGTGACAGGTTTAATGATGTGTGGTACAAAGTAACATGAAATATAAAACATTTGTTCGACACTCTTTTAACATATTTATTTCTCATCTTCAGGATTTTTTTTTAAACAAAGAACAAGATTACCAGATAAAGCGTTCGATGCCTTATGTTTTTTAAAGTATCATTTTAAACACAATGCGTAAGTAGTTCATTTAACTAAAATTATTGTATTAAAAACTAAACCTAAAACAAAAAATAGGTTTTGTTCAGAGAGGGATCTAGGGCTGGCATTCAGGAGGCTATGCCCTCCCCCACGAAAAAAATTACAAACTTCAATATTTTTTATATCAGTTTAAAAATTATTATGACTTACATAAAAAATTGACTTATACAAATTCCATGGAATTTTTCAAGAAATTTTTAAAGAAATCTAAAACGAAGGGAGTGGGGGGTGGGCGTTCTACTGCAATGAAAATCCGGACTCTTGATCCTATCTATTATTTTTTTAGATTCGGGATGATAGTTATGTTTCATAATAATTTTGTTTTTTTTCTTTATAATAAACATAAAAACTTTTTATATTATAATTATTATAAAAAATATAAATGTTTCGTTTTACAATAATTATAAGAAAAAAATTAAATATTTTTTTACGGAGGGCGTTCAAAAAGATCTTGACAAATGTCTGTAGATTTGCCCTCGTTCCTCAAAAAAAGTTCCGCTCAGAGGTAAAACAACCCATTTTTTACGAAGGTTAACGAACTACGACTTATTTGAAAGCTTGTCTAAATTTGTCATTACGTGTTAAAAACAAAGACAGTGTCATCCTTTCTCTCTTCACTGGTGGCGCGAGAAGTTTCAGAGTGCGAGATCTGTGCGTTGTTGCTATGGAGCATACAGAAGACGCGGAAAGATTTTACATTTTCACAAGGATGCAGCTTGGGAACGAAGCGAAAAAAATTCATGCCAATTTCTCACAATTATATAGTGATCATGCATGTTCATATAACACTGTTAAGGGATGGATATGCAAATTAAGAGGACGGCAGAGCTTCAAAACCTCCCTCGTGCAGGAAGACCGAAAGAGGCCGTGAACGAGAGAACATCGCTACTATTCGTGAACTCATTATGGAAAACCCACACACAACTATTCAGGTAATAAGTTTAGATGTTGCAGTGGGAAAATCAATTATTCATCAACACTTAAGGTTCCGAAAGACCTATGCCAAATGTGTAACCCATAAACTGATAGAAGGACCAAAAAGGGCTAGAGTCGACTGACTCGTTCAAAGCGATGCTGGAAATGTATGAACCTAGTGGATCCAAACGGTTAACAAGACGTTGTCGCATGCGATGAGTTGTTGGGTTGTTTTACCTCTGAGCGGTAGGGGCGGGGGTGGCACAGTCGATAGCGCGCCAGGCTCGTAATCTGTAGTTCCCAGGTTCGAGTCCCAGCTGGGTCAGCTTTGAGATTTATCTCCGCAAAATTCCCCGCCCTTCCCACGGTCAGTAGGGGACACCTGATGGGCTTGGAAAGGCCGCCGTCCGTCGGATGGGACGTTAAGCCGTGGCCCCGTGTGTGGGAGAGCCATACCCTGTGCACGTTAAAGAACACGCTGGATGGCCTTGACGGGAGGCTACCATCTGTCTCCCAACAGCTGTTCCAGTGGGTCCCCTCCCCCAACCTTCTCTGAGCCTTCGGGGTCCATGTGACCTGGCCATTTAGCCCATGGTGTGCAAAAAAGTGCCGCTCAGAGGTAAAACAACCCAACCTCTGAGCGGCACTTTTTTGCACACAATGGGCTAAATGGCCAGGTCACATGGACCCCGAAGGCTCAGAGAAGGCTGGGGGAGGGGACCCACTGGAACAGCTGTTGGGAGACAGATGGTAGCCTCCCGTCAAGGCCATCTAGCGTGTTCTTTAACGTGCACAGGGTATGGCTCTTCCGCACAAGGGGCCACAGCTTAACGTCCCATCCGACGGACGGAGCCCTTTCCAAGCTCATCGGTGTCCCCTACTGACCGTGGGCAGGGTGGGGGAATTTTGCGGAGATAAATTGGCCGAGTGGTTAGCGCTCTTGGCTACTGATCTAAGGGACTTGGGTTCGAGCCCCGGATGTATGTGTCGTTTTTCTGCTGAGGTCCTGCCATCCTCTCAGACCTTCTACTGTGGCTCCTGTCAGACTGGGCTGACAGGAGCCACAGTAGAAGGTCTGAGAGGAAGAATGATGAGCTTGGAAAGGGCTCCGTCAGTCGGATGGGACGTTAAGCTGTGGCCCCTTGTGCGGAAGAGCCTGTCAGTATATCTATCAGTATCGCCTGTCAGTATCACGTGTCAGTATATCTCAGATACACTGACAGGCTCCTGTCAGACCTCTGTGGCAAGCAGCTGCTTGAGGGGGTATTTATTATTATTTTTATTTTTAAATCTCAACTCTGACCCAGCTGGGACTCGAACCTGATAACTACAGATTACGAGCCTGGCGCGCTACCGACTGCGCCAGCCCCGCCCCTTTGTTTAGGTGAGCGCAATGGTTTTTGTTCTGTAGATGCATATCAAGAACTTTTAACGCCCAAGTAATAAACGTACAGTTGGTTATTTTATAATTATAATTCTGTTGTTCAGTAATTAAATTGCTTTGTTTGCAATTACAATTCTAGTAATTTTAATAAAATATTTGAGAAAAGTTTAAGAAAAGAAAAAACTATAATTTTATAATGAATTATAGTTTCGGGAATTCTCGAGAATTCGGATACCTGATTCCCGAATCTCGATAATTTAATATCGTCGAGAAATAAGAAACCTTGATTTTGTGCCGAAAACTGATTTGTCCGGCAATCAATCCTTGTTATTGAATAAACAAAATGGACTCTTAAAGACTGATTGTTTTGCTTTATTTTTGTTCCCTAACGACTAATAAATTACGTTAGCGATGCTTCGAAATGCAGAGCCCCCATAATCCAATTATTAAGAGCAACTACTGGGATCTATTTATCAATATTAAACTCTGATAGGCGATAGTTAAACAGCAAACAATGCACCCTGAACTACTGAAAAATTTGTGCCATCCAGTTTCGACCAAATATTAAGAAATATTTCCTTTGTTTTTTATCAATACACCTATCCCTCGATTTACACGGTACTCAGTTCACACAATTTTGGCTTTGCACGGTCAAAAAATGCAACCAGTTTCGATTTACACGGTACTGATTGAGACGTACATAGAAAGGAAATCTCAGTCAGTACCGGGTAAATCGAAACTGGTTGCATATTTTGACCGTGCAAAGCCACAATTGTGTGAACTGAGTACCGTGTAAATCGAGGGATAGGTGTATTGCCTAAAATACCAATTTAAACATATTATCATTATAACATAATATTATATTCACTACGAACGGAAAGATACTGTGGGATGTGTTGTTTTAATTCTGAACTGAAGAGCAAGCCACTATTTAAAGTCATGTCAGACTGACGGCGGTCTTTCCATGTCCATCAGGGTTCTCTTTTTCCCCGAGTGCAGGTGAAGGTCAGCAAAGATAAATCTTAACGCTCGCACAATTGGGACTCGAACCTGGGATCCTTAGATTACGATCCAATTCCCACAGCTCTATAATGTGGTCCACTAACTTATGCAAAAGATATTCACTTGATGCCGTCTGGGTAAACTTTCTTTGGGTAAAGCTGTAAGATATCGCATAGAGTTCAAAACTTATATGAAAACAGAAATCCCCTACAATGGAGGAGCTAGATTCAGAGGGTTGTGTATGACCCCAGGTAGACAGGAATCAGGTTGTTGCGGGACCCAAGGGACTGATATGCAAACAAAGAGATTTTGCAACAGTTCGCATTACAGTCGTAACAAAGAGATTTTACAGCAATGAGTTTATTTCTTCTCTGACTAGATGGATGGGCGAGAGCCACAAATTTAAGAATATAATACTCATCGGAGATTTCAATATTGATATTTCTAGTCATAGAAAGAATGGAGTTCAAAAATATCTTAATGCTCTTTCTGAGTTTGGCTTTGTCCCTACAATAAGAGGATTTACTAGAGAAGAGATTTTGGGAAGCTCAATTACTCACTCGTGCATTGATTACATTAATGTAAAATTAGATAGAAATTTTAATTATAAATCCTTAATCTCACGAATCAAAGTTGCAGACCACTATTTTATTTCGTTATTACTAAGCTCGAATAAATCAGTGTGCGAATATACAACAGGTGATGAAAAATATTTGAAATATGATCATAAAAATATTATTAATTCAATAATTAGGACAAATTAGATACTGAGCAAGTCACCACGTCTGCTGATGAAACGTATAATAGTTTTAAAAATAAATACAACATGATTCTGGATGAAAATATTTCGACAAACCAACACAACATCAAATTTTGGAGGGCGAGGGTGGCTCAGTCGGTAGCGCGCCAGGCTCGTAATCTGTAGTTCCCAGGTTCGAGTCCCAGCTGGGTCAGCGTTGAGATTTATCTCCGCAAAATTCCCCGCCCTGCCCACGGTCAGTAGGGGACACCGATGGACTTGGAAAGGCCGCCGTCCGTCGGATGGGACGTTAAGCCGTGGCCCCGTGTGCGGGAGAGCCATACCCTGTGCACGTTAAAGAACACGCTGGATGGCCTTGACGGGAGGCTACCATCTGTCTCCCAACAGCTGTTCCAGTGGGTCCCCTCCCCCAACCTTCTCTGAGCCTTCGGGGTACATGTGACCTGGCCATTTAGCCCATGGTGTGCAAAAAAGTGCCGCTCAGAGGTAAAACAACCCAACCCAACTCAAATTTTGGAAAAACAGCAAAGAATGGGATCACTCCCGAAATCATGAATATGATTGAACAAAGAGTATGCAGCATGGATCACTTACAGAAACAACAGAAACGACAATGCTAACAAAAAACTTTATCAACAACTACGAAATTCAGTAACTGATTTTATAAAAAAAAAAAATCTAAATTTTACAAAAAATGCTTGAAATCCATTGCTGGAAATACAAAACAATCATGGGATATGATTAATATTATATTAGATGGAAAAGAGAGAAAGCCACTAGAAAATATAATAATTAATCATATGCCCAAATATCTGACAAATTCTCAAATTGCTACGAATTTTAATAAATATTTTGCAGACATGCTTGATAAATTACGGGAGAGCAATCCAACCCAAAATGAGAAATATAAGCCGGCGCTTAATATCCCATTGATCGCATCCATTTACATACTAACTATTTCAGACATTCAGTTAAAAAAATAATTACCTCTTTAGACAAACGCAAATCATGTGGCGTCGATAACATACACACCAAACATATAAAGGCAAGAATGAATCAATTAAGTTAATTAGTTTAGCAAGATATTCTGTTAAGTATTACTTCTGGAAATATACCTTCCTCTTTAAAAATTGCAATACTGAGACCTATCTATAAAAGTGGTGTTAAAAGTAATTATACGAATGATAGGCCTATTGCTATCTTGTCCATCGTACACAAAATTTTAGAGAGGTACATCGATGATACGCTCCGTAGCTTTCTGGGGCGGGGGTGGCTCAGTCGGTAGCGCGCCAGGCTCGTAATCTGTAGTTCCCAGGTTCGAGTCCCAGCTGGGTCAGCGTTGAGATTTATCTCCGCAAAAATTCCTCGACCTGCCCACGGTCAGTAGGGGACACCGATGGGCTTGGAAAGACCGCCGTCCGTCGGATGGGACGTTAAGCCGTGGCCCCGTGTGCGGGAGAGCCATACCCTGTGCACGAAAAAGAACACGCTGGAATGCCTTGACGGGAGGCTACCATATGTCTCCCAACAGATATTCCAGTGGGTCCCCTCTCCCAACCTTCTCTGAGCCTTCGGGGTCCATGTGACCTGGCCATTTAGCCCATGGTGTGCAAAAAAATGCCGCTCAGATGTAAAACAACCCAACTCCGTAGCTTTCTTTTAAAACACAACATTATTTCTAATAGGCAATGTGACTTCCAGAAGGGAAAAAGTACTACAACTCTACTGTCCAATTTTGCAGAATGTGTTAATAAAGCCTTGAACTATAGATAAAAGTTTGCTGCTCTCTTTCTCGACTTTAGTAAAGCATTCGACACATTGGATCACAAAATACTTCTTTCAAAACTTGAAAACTATGGAATTAGAGGGACAGCTCTTATGTGGTTCAAAAATTACCTAAGTAATAGGACTATTAAAACCAAAATTGGAAATGCATTAAGTAGCGAAAGAAAATTAAATGTTGGAGTTCCACAAGGATCTATACTTGGACCCTTGTTGTTCCTCCTGTATATTAATGATATGGGTAATTTAAAATTAAAAAGTAAACTATTTCTTTATGCTGATGATACTGTTATTTTAAACAGTAATCGCGACGTGGACGTGGCTATAAAAGAATTACAGGATGACTATAATTGCTTGTGAGATGGCTGAATATTATTTTTAATACATATAAATAAGGATAAAACTAAATGGATGATCTTCCACTCACCAGGTACTTTGAAAATATCAAACCACCTAATTAAGTTGGGTTGGGGTTGTTTTACCTCTGAGCGGCACTATTTTGCACACCATGGGCTAAATGGCCAGGTCACATGGACCCCGAAGGCTCAGAGAAGGTTGGGGGAGGGGACCCACTGGAACAGCTGTTGGGAGACAGATGGTAGCCTCCCGTCAAGGCCATTCAGCATGTTCTTTAACGTGCACAGGGTATGGCTCTCCCGCACACGGGGCCACGGCTTAACGTCCCATCCGACGGACGGCGGCCTTTCCAAGCCCATCGGTGTCCCCTACTGACCGTGGGCAGGGCGGGGAATTTTGCGGATATAAATCTCAACGCTGACCCAGCAGGGACTCGAACCTGTGAACTACAGATTACGAGCCTGGCGCGCTACCGACTGAGCCACCCCCGCCCCACCTAATTAAGACCCACAATATAAATTGCATATATAAATCCGAAACTTATAAAAATATTTGCGATTGTCATAGCATTGAATTGGTGGATAATTTTAAGCACCTAGGTTTATATTTGGATTCAACCTTTCGATGGAACACTCACGTTTTGAAGCTATGTGAAAGTCTCAGATATCGCACCGCTAAAATTTACAAATTGCAATTCATAGTCGATATCGACGTTTGCCGTATGGTCTACAAGGCAATTCGTGAATCCTTAATTAGGTAAGTGATTACAATATATGGAACAACTGGCATCACTAACCTAAAAAAAAATTGAAAAATTGCAATCATCTATAGAAGACATCTATAGCTTAGAGATAATTTTTCAAACCCAAGTGGAAGATTTTCTTTCCTAAATATTCTATCAGTCCAAAATCTCTATAGATATGGCATTATTCTGGCAACTTTTTCAATGACACATATAGAGTACAAATTACACATGATAAGAATACCAGACTTCACACCAATAATTATTTTAAATCCCGAATTTTGTTAATAATTATGGTAAAAAATCTTAAAGAGTATAAAGTGCAGGAGATCTTTAACCAGTTACCAAAAGAAATCATATATCTAACTAATTTTAGTGAGATTAAGTTAAAGATTAAAAACTATTTAAAGATTGTCTGTTAATCTGTAATCCTGAGAAAACCTGTATCTATATGACTTTTGTGTCCTTTTTTATTATGTTCACTTACGTATGTAAACTAATACTCATCAATATTTCCTGCAGATAAGCTATTAGCTTTGCGGGTCAAATGTATAAAATCTCTCTACGTCTGTATTTTGTGAGATGACGATGATGATGAATAAATATATTATTATTTAAAGAAAAAAAACGACCCCCCCCCAAAAAAAAAGTTCGAGTTACAATCGTAACAAAGAGATTTTGAAGCAGTTCATATTACAGTCGTAACAAAGAGATTTTACACCAGTTCGTATTACAGTTGTAACAAAGAGATTTTACACCAGTTCGTATTACAGTCGTAACAAAGAGATTTTACACCAGTTCGTATTACAATCATAACAAAGAGATTTTGCAATCTAATGATCCCAGTTCGTGCTACAATCGCAACAAAGAGATTTTACAGCAGTTCATATTACAGTCGTAGCAAAGAGATTTTCAACAGTTCGTGTTATAATCGTAACAAAGAGATTTTACAACAGTTCGTGTTACAATCGTAACAAAGAGATTTTACAGCAGTTCATATTACAGTTATAACAAAGCGATTTTACAACAGTTCGTATTGCAATCGTAACAAAGAGATTCACAGAGTTTCAATGGAATACTGATTTCAGAAAATTTGTAATGTACTTTGTATTACCCTGATCTTTGATTTACCTAATGGGTCTTTGTTAGACCCTGACCCATAATTGTTTGAGACATTGACCAGAGAATAGTTTATACCCTGAGCCACGAATTTCTGAAACAGTGACCAGAGAATGGTTTAGACCCTGACCAATGAATTTTTCAGACATTGACCAGAGAATGGTTTAGATGCTGACTCACGAATTCTTGAATCAATGACCAGAGAATGTTTACACCTTGATCTACGAATTTTTTTAGACACTGACCAGAAAATGTTTAGACCCTGATCTACGAATTTTTTGAGACACAAACCAGAGAACGGTTTAGACCCTAACCCACGAACATTTAGGACACAAACCAGAGAATGGTTTAGACCCTAACCCACGAACATTTCGGATACTAACCAGAGAATGGTTTAGACCCTGACCCACGAACATTTCGGACACTAACCAGAGAATGGTTTAGACCCTGACCTACGAACATTTCGGACACTAACCAGAGAAAGGTTTAGACCCTGACCCACGAACATTTCGGACACTAACCAGAGAAAGGTTTAGACCCTGACCCACGAACATTTCGGACACTAACCAGAGAATGGTTTAGACCCTGACCCACGAACATTTCGGACACTAACCAGAGAAAGGTTTTGACCCTGACCCACGAACATTTCGGCCACTAACCAGAGAAAGGTTTAGACCCTGACCCACGAACATTTCGGACACTAACCAGAGAATGGTTTAGACACTGACCAGAAAATGTTTAGATCTTGATCTACGAATTTTTTGAGACACAAACCAGAGAACGGTTTAGACCCTAACCCACGAACATTTCGGTCACTAACCAGAGAACGGTTTAGACCCTAACCCACGAACATTTCGGACACTAACCAGAGAATGGTTTAGACCCTGACCCACGAACATTTCGGACACTAACCAGAGAAAGGTTTTGACCCTGACCCACGAACATTTCGGACACTAACCAGAGAATGGTTTAGACACTGACCAGAAAATGTTTAGATCTTGATCTACGAATTTTTTGAGACACAAACCAGAGAACGGTTTAGACCCTAACCCACGAACATTTCGGACACTAACCAGAGAATGGTTTAGACCCTAACCCACGAACATTTCGGACACTAACCAGAGAAAGGTTTAGACCCTGACCCACGAACATTTCGGGCACTAACCAGAGAATGGTTTAGACACTGACCAGAAAATGTTTAGATCTTGATCTACGAATTTTTTGAGACACAAACCAGAGAACGGTTTAGACCCTAACCCACGAACATTTCGGACACTAACCAGAGAATGGTTTAGACCCTGACCCACGAACATTTCGGACACTAACCAAAGAATGGTTTAGACCCTGACCCACGAACATTTCGGACACTAACCAGAGAATGGTTTAGACCCTGACCCACGAACATTTCGGGCACTAACCAGAGAATGGTTTAGACCCTGACCCACGAACATTTCGGACACTAACCAGAGAAAGGTTTAGACCCTGACCCACGAACATTTCGGACACTAACCAGAGAATGGTTTAGACACTGACCAGAAAATGTTTAGATCTTGATCTACGAATTTTTTGAGACACAAACCAGAGAACGGTTTAGACCCTAACCCACGAACATTTCGGACACTAACCAGAGAATGGTTTAGACCCTGACCCACGAACATTTCGGACACTAACCAGAGAATGGTTTAGACCCTGACCCACGAACATTTCGGATACTAACCAGAGAATGGTTTAGACCCTGACCCACGAACATTTCGGACACTAACCAGAGAAAGGTTTAGACCCTGACCCACGAACATTTCGGACACTAACCAGAGAATGGTTTAGACACTGACCAGAAAATGTTTAGATCTTGATCTACGAATTTTTTGAGACACAAACCAGAGAACGGTTTAGACCCTAACCCACGAACATTTCGGACACTAACCAGAGAATGGTTTAGACCCTGACCCACGAACATTTCGGACACTAACCAGAGAACGGTTTAGACCCTGACCCACGAACATTTCGGACACTAACCAGAGAATAGTTTAGACCCTGACCCACGAACATTTCGGACACTAACCAGAGAATGGTTTAGACCCTGACCCTAGAATGGCCGAGGCCTTGACACAAACTGTTGATCACTAAGTCTAAAATGGTACAAACTATCACCCGCGAATGGTCAAACCGCGAACGGCCTGGGAATGGTGCGATAGTGAAACGGAAATCATCGAGACAGTGACAGTCAATCGTTGAGACCCTATTAGGTGATTGGCGATCTGTAACGAAAAAACAATTCTATGAAGAGTTAGAAAATTAGGCGAGATGCAAACTAACATAGTAGAAGGTAAAGCTCTAATTAAATAAAACGAAACATAAAATTAGATCATTTCGACTCATTCTCCGTTTCATGCATTTTCATCCACACTAATTATCTTCCTCATTAGCGTGAATAGTTTCGTAAATTTAGATATATATGTATGTTTATTGAAAAAATCCCAGAAACTGATATCATCATGTATGATACACTTGTGTAAATATTTCAACATCTTTTAGCTGGCAAATTATTGTAAAATTTCAAGTAATATGCAAGGTGTTCCTTTTATGAAATGCAAATAATTTTTAAATATATATTTTTTACGAAATATACTGGGTTGGGTTACCTCTGAGCGGCACTTTTTTCCACACCATGGGCTAAATGGCAGGTCACATGGACCTCAAAGGCTCAGAGAAGGTTAGAGGAGGGGACCCACTGAAAGAGCTGTTGGGAGACAGAGGGTAGCCTCCCATTAAAGGCCATCCAGCGTGTTCTTTAACGTGCACAGGGTATGACTCTCCCGCACACGGGACCATGGCTTAACGTCCCATCCGACGGATGGTAGCCTTTCCAAGCCCATCGGTATCCCCTACTGACCGTGGGAAGGGCGCGGAGTTTTGCGGAGATAAATCTCAACGCTGACCCAGCTGGAACTCAAACCTGAGAACTACAGATTACGAGCCTGGCGCACTACCGACTGAGCCATCCCCGCCCCCGAAATATACTGTATTCACCTTTTTTCTTACACCTACTGCTTCTTTTAAATACCTTTACTCTCTCTCGAAAGCATCTCTAGCCCCTTTGAACTTCTGCCTTTAATTCAGTTTCAATTACCATACTTTTTAATTCCCATCTGCATTTTCCCAGAAACCAAGTTAAACTTGTTGCAAACAAACCTTTAACATTAATTTCATCGGTAATAAACAGCTGGAGAACTTCTCTTCCCGGAAGCCCTTTTATTATCTTCAGATATAAATGCCTGTAATGGGGAAAGATATAGCTGCAAAACGATACGACGTTATCGTTATTGATTTTACCATTACAATTAATATCATTCTGGATCGCCTTAGGAAGCCATGCAATGACATCTCGTCAACTGTGTCCATCTCCACAACGTCCTCATCTCCAGAAGGTTTTTAGATACAAGGAAATAAACTTGGTACACGTGACTTGAGGCTGGATCGTTGGATGATGACAACAAATACGTGAATAAGGTCCTAGAGACCTAGTTCCCTATATGTCTGTTTGGTTATAGAATTAAGCAGAGTTTGGCTTTGATATAAATTTTACCTAAATTCAGACAAACCATGTTAACTAATGCCGAAAGTCTTCCAGGGTTTTATTCATTGTTCAAGTCGGAAGCAATTACTAAGCGATTGAACGTTACATAGGGACAATTAGAATGAATCAATGAAGCATTATTTGGCTTAGCAGAAAACTTCGACTTTTGCCTGATTAGTTCAGAAATTGAATCAGCATGTAAATCCTTAAGCGTTAAATGATAGGTACATTCTCATTGAATATCTAACACTACTATTTCAGAGGAAAACAGCAAAACAACAGAGTAATTTGAGGTTTTAATTGCTATTCACAAAAAACAACAACTTATAGGGTTGGGTTGTTTTACCTCTGAGCGGCACTTTTTTGCACACCATGGGCTAAATGGCCAGGTCACGTGGACCCCGAAGGCTCAGAGAAGATTGGGGGAGGGGACCCACTGGAACAGCTGTTGGGAGACAGATGGTAGCCCCCGTCAAGGCCATCCAGCGTGTTCTTTAACGTTCACAGGGTATGTCTCTCCCGCACACGGGGCCACGGCTTAACGTCCCATCCGACGGACGGCGGCCTTTCCAAGCCCATCGGTGTCCCCTACTGACCGTGGGCAGGGCGGGGAATTTTGCGGAGATAAATCTCAAGGCTGACCCAGCTGGGACTCGAACCTGGGAACTACAGATTACGAGCCTGGCGCGCTACCGACTGAGCCACCCCCGCCCCAACAACTTAAAAACACTTGGTGGAATTAAAGTGTATTTTACAGTGGGTTGGGTTGTTCTACCTCTGAGCGGCACTTTTTTGCACACCATGGGCTAAATGGCCAGGTCACATGGACCCCGAAGGCTCAGAGAAGGTTGGGGGAGGGGACCCACTGGAACAGCTGTTGGGAGACCGATGGTAGCCCCCCGTCAAGGCCATCCAGCGTGTTCTTTAACGTGCACAGGGTATGGCTCTCCCGCACACGTGGCCACGGCTTAACGTCCCATCCGGCGGACGGCGGCCTTTCCAAGCCCATCGGTGTCCCCTACTGACCGTAGGCAGGGCGGGGAATTTTGCGGAGATAAATCTCAACGCTGACCCAGCTGGGACTCGAACCTGGGAACTACAGATTACGAGCCTGGCGCGCTACCGACTGAGCCACCCCCGCCCCCATTTTACAGTGGAAGAATACTTTCCAATTAATATATATAAACCACAGAGTTTGTCTGTCTTTGTCTGGGTCTGTGTGTTCGACATCTCCTAGACCAGGCTTGGGTAAACGTTTTAGCTAACGGTCGGCAAAGACAACTAAAATAGAAGGGTAGGCCGCATAGGGAACTGAAAATGGAAGAATGGGCAGCCAAATAAATATGTGATTAATAACTTATGTATTACCAATGCCAAAAATATCTAACATGAAACATAAGCAATATAATTTTATTAAAATGAATGTTTTTAATGAAATTTCGTAGAAGTTGGACTTGTCCTCTGTACGTTCATTTTCTCTTTTACAAGTTGAATTCTTATCAGTAGCTCGCGAATTGCACAAATAGAGGTGGCGGGACGTAGTTTTCCCAGGCCTGTCCTAGAAGATCAGAGCTAGACCACGAAACTACGTTTTCAGCTTCATCTTACCGTAATTTAGTGCACTGTAATGTTTCCGACACTACATTATCCCCCCCCCCCAAATTTTAGTCGCGAAACTCTGTCCACTGATAACTTCGCAGATCGATAACCCACTGCTCCATTCATAACTGTCAAGTCTCCATTCATAAAGTAGGCGACGGCTCACTGAAGACCACCAGAGATTTTGAACACTTGCAGTGGGTTCAAACCTGACCCACTGTAGCTAGGAACTCGTGCGTGGCCAGAACTAAGTGGGACTACCACACAAATTCGGAACTGATCGGTGCAGTGGGTAAAGAATTATGGGTTGGATTGGTTTCGATTATTTTACCTCTGAGCCGCCCTTTTTTTACATACAATTGGCTAAATGTCCAGGTCACAAGGAGGCTAAAGTCTCATCCGACAGACTGAGGCATTTCCAAGCCAATTTCCAAGTGTCCCCTAGTGACCGAGCGGGGAGTTTTGCGGAGATAAATCTCAATGCTGGGCCAAGTGGGACTCGAACCTGGTAGCTGTAGATTATTAGTCTGGTGGACTACCGACTGAGCCACCCATATCCCCACGGAATTACGGGGTGAGGGAAACTTCCGCCATCGGGAACATCACCGCGGACGTGAACTTTCTATATAAGGAGAAAGTTGTGGAGATGGATACAGATGACGAATGCCCTCGAACCCGTTACGAATCCGCCTGTTACTCGGATTGGATTGTTTTACCTCTGACCGGCACTTTTTTTTCACACCATGGGCTAAATTGCCATGCCACAAGGACCCTGAAGGCTCAGAGAAGGTTGGGAGAGGGACCCAGTGGAACAGCTGTTGGTAGACAGATGGTAGCCTCCCGTCAAGGCCATCCAGCGTGCTGTTACTCGGAGTCATTGCATCGAGGTGTGAGCGATACCAGGTAGTAGGAAATAAAGATATTTTTAAGCCTATTAGGTATCTGTGAAATGAGTGTTGCTGATTTTGCTGTGCGAAATGCTCCTTAATAAACATATTGGAAGGAGGGCCATTTTGTAGTTTTTATCATAATACTAATGAAGAATGAAAATATGAGAAATAGGATAGAAAAGGGAACACTTTTTAGTTATTATACTCCACGGGTTTTTTTACTCTACTACAATATAAGATTTTAACCACGCAACCAGCTGTAACATGCTGCAGAATTCTCAACATGACATTTATATTACTAGAGTTTCATACTTTTCTCCCTGTGGTATTTACATAGTATATTAGTATTATATAGCTTTCCCGTGGCCGAGTGGTTAGCACGCTTGGCTACTGATCTAAGGGACCTGGGTTCGAGCCCCGGGTAAAGCATGGATGTATGTATCGTTTTTCTGCTGAGGTCCTGCCATCCTCACAGACCTTCTACTATGGCATATAAACTGACAGGCTCCTGTCAGACCTCTGTGGCAAGCAGCTGCTTGAGGGGGTATTTATTTATTTATTATATTAGTATTATATCTACCAATAAACGACAGAAACTTTCTATCTTTTAACAATAAGGGAACTAGACAATAGGGGACATTTTTATGAATGAAAACTACTGTGTTATTGCGATCTCGTTCATCGCCTTCCTTACTCTTTTATCGACCCAAGCAGACTTAAAAACCACATCTCACTTGGCTGACGGGCACTCAAATGAGTTTTCTGTCACTCGACCAAGGTTTTTTCCTCACAAAGGACATCATCTGCTCCTTCCATTTGTTGATATCAACCAATCAGGAGGAGCAAATATCAAGATGGGGCTTCATAATTTCTTTGATGTTGCCACCTCGTATGGGGTGGGGGTGGCTCAGTCGGTAGCGGGCCAGGGCTCGTAATCTGTAGTTCCCAGGTTCGAGTCCCAGTTGGGTCAGCGTTGAGATTTATCTCCGCAAAATTCTCCGCCCTGCCCACGGTCAGTAGGGGACACCGATGGGCTTGGAAAGGCCGCCGTCCGTCGGATGGGACGTTAAGCCGTGGCCCCGTGTGCGGAAGAGCCATACCCTGTGCACGTTAAAGAACACGCTGGATGGCCTTGACGGGAGACTACCATCTGTCTCCCAACAGCTGTTCCAGTGGGTCCCTTCCCCCAACCTTCTCTGAGCCTTCGGGGTCCATGTGACCTGGCCATTTAGCCCATGGTGTGCAAAAAAGTTCCGCTCAGATGTAAAACAACCCAACCCACCTCGTACCATATCGGGGACGTTTCCTTTCCCAGGAACTCTGTGACAGCCTGGTCCTGATTGCATCTCTGAGGATCCATCAGTGGAAAGAGTGCCCTTGCACGTGGAAGCAGAGAAGACGCTACTCACTTCTGCAGTCTCTGGGGCGGGTCACCACTACTTGACAGAAGTTTCCTTTGTAGCAGCAGGCTACGGTATTCGCCGGCATGAATGTAGGATAGAGACTGGCCATCCAGAATTTGCCGGAAATGGCTCGCAAGTATGAAACTCCGGTACCGACAATATAAAGAACAACGAAGTCCGTTTGATGCCGTTCTATGCAGATGGAAAACATCTACGAAGAACTATTAGAAGCCAAAATAAAGTAGCTTAGCAGGACGCACAAATGATTGATTGGTTTGAGAAGACATAGTTACTAGTAGTTGTGGCAACTTGCAATAGGTATCAAAGTAAAATCGATTAATATACAACATAATTAACAACTGGTGATGTGCGGCATGAGATAAATAGTAGAATAGGGATTGCCGCTGGGACTTTTAAGAATCTATGGAGGGTATGGAAAAATAGGCGTATACATCTAAAAACTAAAATTAGGCTGTATAATAGTTTGGTTCTTTCTAAGGTTAGTTATGGTAATGAAACATGGATCCTTTGTAAGCAGGAGAACAAGAAACTTGATGCCTTTGATTCTAGATCTTACGCAGTATCTTGGGCATTAGATGGTTTGACTTTTTAAGTAATGATGAGATTAGACGAAGGAGTTATCAACCTCTTTTGAGCAGCATATTGTTCAGAGAGAGACTGCGTTGGTTTGGCCATGTTGCCCGTATGCATAACTGCAGATTGGCAAAGACGATTATGTACAATCGCTCAAAAAAGTATCCGAACCCTATGGTTGATTACAGAATTCAGAAAAATATCTGGCAATGATTTTTTTTAGAAATTAGTGATCTGGCAACCTTCGTGTCACGTGACACGAAGGCTGCTAGATCACTAATTTTTTTCTAAAAAAAAACGTTGCCGGATATTTTTTCTGAATTCTGTAATCAACCATAGTGTTCCGATACTTTTTTGAGCGACTGTACCTAAGGGTATCAGAAAAAGGAAGAGACCTAGGATGCGATGGTCAGACAATGTCAAACAGGACCTTTCTAGAATTGGCCTAGAGTGGCCAAATGCAGCAGCTGTAGCTCAAAAGAGACGGGGCGGGGGTTGCTCAGTCAGTAGCGCGCCAGGCTCGTAATCTGTAGTTCCCAGGTTCGAGTCCCAGCTGGGTCAGCGTTGAGATTTATCTCCGCAAAACTCCGCACCCTTTCCACGGTCAGTAGGGGACACCGATGGGCTTGGAAAGGCCGCCGTCCGTCGGATGGGACGTTAAGCCATGGCCCCGTGTGCGGGAGAGTCATACCCTGTGCACGTTAAAGAACACGCTGGATGGCCTTTAATGGGAGGCTACCATCTGTCTCCCAACAGCTGTTCCAGTGGGTCCCCTCCCCCAACCTTCTCTGAGCCTTCGGGGTCCATGTGACCTGGCCATTTAGCCCATGGTGTGCAAAAAAGTGCCGCTCAGAGGTAAAACAACCCAACCCAACAGAATCTGGTTGGACCTCCGTAGCCCATGGCTGCATGAAGATTTTGTATGTATGTATATATAAATAAAGTAAACTCCAGTTATTTGGAATGTGGATTGTTGGTTAAATGAATCTGCCGGTTGCGTGAGAAATATTTTTAAAGGATCCAAATGCAGTATGTACCATCTTGTATTCAAGCCGTAGTTGGAATAAAAATGCAGTTTAAAACAATGATAATTAAAATGAAGTATAATACCTTTAACACAAATGTAAATATCGAAAATATAATTGTTTTCTATATGTGTTTTGACAATTAATAAATTTTTAAATAGTGCACAACAAAACTTAGAGAACTGCTTCACTCAAACCATCATGGGAGAATTGTAATTCAGGTTTAGGAGTACGAAGTGTATGATTCCGCTCTACACTTTTATCACTCTTGGATTTCACAAAGAACTCTTGAAGCTTTCCACTGCTCTTTATGTCATAGATCGTTGACAATCAACATTGAATTCCTGCATAAATATATTGCGATTTACACCCTTCTGAGGGGCGAGGGTGGCTCGTAATCTCTAGTTCCCAGGTTCGAGTTCCAGCTGGGTCAGCTTTGAGATTTATCTCTGCAAAATTCCCCGCCCTGCCCACGGTCAGTAGGGGACACCGATGGGCTTGAAAAGGCCGCCGTCCGTCGGATGGGACGTTAAGCCGTGGCCCCGTGTGTGGGAGAGCCATACCCTGTGCACGTTAAAGAACACGCTGGGAGGCAACCATCTGTCTCTCAACAGCTGTTCCAGTGGGTCCCCTCCCCCAACCTTCTCTGAGCCTTCGGGGTCCATGTGACCTGGCCATTTAGCCCATGGTGTGCAAAAAAGTGCCGCTCAGAGGTAAAACAACAACAACAACACCCTTCTGCAGTCTTTTGCATATTTTATTTCAAAGTGAAAAAGAACCCGTTTTTTGCTTTAGTCCTTGAGTGAGTTGAGTTGGGTTGTTTTACCTCTGAGCGGCAATTTTTTGCACACCATGGGCTAAATGGCCAGGTCACATGGACCCCGAAGGCTCAGAGAAGGTTGGGTGAGGGGACCCACAGGAATAGCTGTTGGGAGACAGATGGTAGCCTCTCGTCAAGGCCTCCAGCGTGTTCTTTAACGTGCACAGGGTATGGCTCTCCCACACACGGGCCACGGCTTAACGTCCCATCCGACGGACGGCGGCCTTTCCAAGCCCATCGGTGTCCCCTACTGACCGTGGGCAGGGCGGGAAATTTTTGCGGAGAAAAATCTCAACGCTGACCCAGCTGGGACTCGAACCTGGGAACTACAGATTACGAGCCTGGCGCGCTACCGACTGAGCCACCCCCGCCCGCCCGCCCGCCCGCCCTCCCTCCCTTGAGTGATAATCCTTTTTTGATAGCATTGCAAATTGAGGGGTGAAAGTATTTCGATAAACAGAACAACACGATCACAAATTCAACGATCAACTACTTTAACGGACTTAATGGAACTAGCGTTCATAGCGTGAATATCACAATAAAATTCTTAATTAAATCGAAAATTTATTTTTTGTTCACACCACACAACCATATGTGGTCATAATTAAGTAGAGTCTGAAAGACAACGCCCGGAGACTAGTGGTATTAGGGAGAAACAACCAAATGCACTGAAATTTTTCGTATCAAGTTCAAATTGATATTTATGCCGATTGCATGAGAATTCATAATGCTTGAGTACAGGATAACCTGGAGTTTACTGTGCATAATTAAAAATTGATAAAGTTTTGGAGAAAAAAAGAAATGTCTTTGACATGCTAATCACTAGCAGAGAGTACTGTCACATGTACCTGCTCTTCAGAGATTGTCATGGGAATGCCTTGTTG
Source organism: Ryuthela nishihirai (assembly GCA_038380435.1). NCBI lineage: Eukaryota > Metazoa > Arthropoda > Arachnida > Araneae > Heptathelidae > Ryuthela > Ryuthela nishihirai. Next base: position 27,222,951 of record JAWZYU010000022.1, read on the forward strand.
AATGCTGGGGAATTATGACCATCATTATCCAACGCGTCGTCATCCCGATGCCAACATTATCAGAAGGCTGGACCTTAGAAACACAGAAAATGTGTCTACCTTGCTACGAATCTTCGTGATACAGGCCGAACAGCTGGAATGCTGACTCCAGTACTGCAAGATGCTATGCTAAGGAGTATTGCTGTACACCCAGAGCATAGTACATGTCTTCTGGGCAAGCACTTTGGAGAATACCAAAACATAACCCACCGAAACTTGTAACAGAAAGGCTTTCACCCATTGCATTAAACGTGGGAACAGGTACTTTCAGTTGTAGGGTTGGGTTGTTTTACCTCTGAGCGGCACTTTTTTGCACACCATGGGCTAAATGGCCAGGTCACAAGGACCCGAAGGCTCAGAGAAGGTTGGGGGAGGGGACCCACTGGAACAGCTGTTGTGAGACAGATGGTATCCTCCCGTCAAGGCCATCCAGCGTGTTTTCTTTAACGTGCACAGGGTATGGCTCTCCCGCACACGGAGCCACGGCTTAACGTCCCATCCGACGAACGGCGGCCTTTACAACCCCATCGGTGTCCCCTACTGACCGTGGGCAGGGCGGGGAATTTTTCGGAGATAAATCTCAACGCTGACCCAGCTGGGACTCGAACCTGGGAACTACAGATTACGAGCCTGGCGCGCTACTGACTGAGCCACCCTCGCCCCGGCACTTTCAGTGTCGTGCTGTGTATTGTGAATGGCTATTGTACCAACATGAGGCAGATGGGGTTTAAATGGAAACGTTTCGGATGGACAAAACGTGTTTTATATGTGGTGGCATCTTCAACTGCCATAACATCAATGTGTGGTTGTTTTTCAATCCACATGTCATCCACCAATAGCAGCTTGAAGTCCTTTGGTCCTTGGACGTTTGGGTGGAGATCTGCTGCGAGATAAACTGGCTGGACAAATGTATCTGGTATTTCTATACAATGCGCTTCCTGATTTTCTGGACAATGTACCATTGGCAGTGCTATGCAACCTTCGAATAAAGAATGTATACTTTCTTTGCTTCGAATGCAATACAATGGGGCACAAGCTCATTTTAGTGTCATTGTCCAAGAGTAGAGATACTGTATACCCTGCTCTTGGTCAGTGGTCGGCCAAATCATCAGATCTCTACCGGTTGTATTTCTTTTTATGGGGAACTGGTATACCAAACGTCACCCATTGCAGAATTGGATCTCATGGTGTGCCTACCTTCACATTCATTGATACCGCACTATTGGAACACATTTTTTCATCCATTCCCCTAGGGGCGGGGGTGGCTCAGTCGGTAGCGCGCCAGGCTCGTAATCTGTAGTTCCCAGGTTCGAGTCCCAGCTGGGTCAGCGTTGAGATTTATCTCCGCAAAATTCCCCGCCCTGCCCACGGTCAGTAGAGGACACCGATGGGCTTGGAAAGGCCGCGTCCGTCGGATGGGACGTTAAGCCTTGTTTCCTTGTGCTGGAGAGCCATAACCTGTGCACGTTAAAGAACACGCTGGATGGCCTTGACGGGAGGCTACCATCTGTCTCCGAACAGCTGTTCCATTGGGTCCCCTCTCCCAACCTTCTCTGAGCCTTCGGGGTCCATGTGACCTGGCCATTTAGCCCATGGTGTGCAAAAAAGTGCCGCTCAGAGGTAAAACAACCCAACCCAATCTCACAACGTTTCAATTATCATATGAAACGCAACATTTTTTTGCGTAAAAAGTTAAAGAACTTTGAATCAAAAATATAGTTAGGGAATATTTTTAAAATGTGGAAACTAACAGGAAGCACTGTGATATTTCTTTCTCGACGGAGATATAATCTGCTAATTCATCTACTAATAAACTATTTCAAATCATTTGTATTCATGACTTCTGATTCCAATAATGGAAAACTTAAGAAGAAAATAATTATTCATGCAGTCAAATCTTTTCTAATCTTTAAAACACTGCTATTGTTTTCTTACTGCTATAAATCCCCTCATAAACGTTTCTGCGTATATATTCTATATGTCCATAATGCATGAAGGAGGAAAACAGCATTTTTAACAAGAAAATTTAAAATAATTGCATAGCAATTTTTTCGTGTCTTTAAAGTGAACTATTAAGAGAGAAACAGATAAAAATTAATGCGAGTGGTGTACTGAACCTAAATAAGTTTTGTGATCCACTTTAAGAACTGTAAGGGTAGCCATCAATTCTGAGAAATGCAAATTGATTTAGAGCAATGCATTAGCTGATATGCAGATCAGATACATTTCTTTCGAAGACAAAGACATCATACATATGTAAATAAAGAATTCTTTAGGAAGAAATCCAACACTGCCATTTAAGCACAGGCCAGCATAAATGGCTTGAAACTTCTAGAAAGAGATTAAAGCATAAACGAAATGCGAAACAAAAAGAAAAAAAATTAAAAACGTCCGTGGTTTTTTGCATCTTTGTCTTCAATGCAAGTCTTATTTTCGCAATCCTTTGTAATATGTGCCAAAGATTAGTTAGAGAAGTAGGCGTAAGTCGATAATTTTGAATTCGATTTTCTTCTATGCCTGCATTGATAATTTTTCCTACTAGCTCTGGTTATTCCCTTGATCAGAAAGGAATATTGTGTGCTTGGAAAGAGCCGTCGTTCATCAAATACGATGTCAAGTCGAGGTCCCATTTGCAGGAGAGACATACTCTGTGATATTAAAGAACACACGGGATGGCCTTGATGGGAAGCTTCCATCTCTGTCTCCTAAAAGTTTTTCAGTGGGTCTCCTCCAGTCCAACAATATCCCTTGAGGTTTTTGTCAACTATCCATGCCAGGCTCGTAATCTGTAGTTCCCAGTTTGGAGCCCCACCTGAGCTAGTATTGAGATTTATCTCCGCAAAACTTTCCGTTCTGCCCTCAGTCAGTGGGGCGGGGGTGGCTCAGTCGGTAGTGCGCCAGGCTCGTAATCTGTAGTTCCCAGGTTCGAGTCCCAGCTGGGTCAGCGTTGAGATTTATCTCCGCAAAATTCGCCGCCCTGCCCACGGTCAGTAGGGGACACTGATGGGCTTGGAAAGGCCGCCGTGGGTCGGATGAGACGTTAAGCCGTGGCCCGTGTGTGTGAGAGCCATACCCTGTGCACGTTAAAGAAAACGCTGGATGGCCCTGACGGGGGGCTACCATCTGTCTCCCAACAGCTGTTCCAGTGGGTCCCCTCCCCCAACCTTCTCTGAGTCTTCGGGGTCCATATGACCTGGCATTTAGCCCATGGTGTGCAAAAAAAGTGCCGCTCAGAGGTAAAACAACCCAACCCTCAGTCAGTAGGAGACACCAATGAGCCGTGGCCTCGTGTACGGGAAAGCCATACTTTGTGCACTTTAAAGAACACAGTAGACGGCTTGAGAAGAGTTACAGTGAGTCCCTTCCGTCCAACTTTCCTGAGCCCTTGAGGTTCTTTTGACCTGGCCATTTAGCCCATTGTGTGAAAAAAAGGGTTGCTCAAATTCCTGAAATATTTCAAATAATTTTTAGCGGACCTTTAAAATGCACAACAGGCAAACTTATGGTGCTGGCTTCTAAGTTCGTTACCACACACAATGATTCTAAAGGGCTGTGTTCTGTCCATGATGAGATTTTCGTTCACTTTTTTTTTTCCCGATATGTCTTTTAATCAAACATTATATCATTCGAAAAATTCTCTGAAGTTTCTCCATATTCCAATTTTCGCTGATGTTGTACATCTAACTTTTTTCTACATGTAAAATAACATCAGCGATAATTCTTATACATACATCTGTATTACACACAATCATATGATTTCCTGTAAGCAATATACGTTACCTAAATTACTTATGTTTCTGGGGGCGGGGGTGGGGGTGGCTCAGTCGGTAGCGCGCCAGGCTCGTAATCTGTAGTTCCTAGGTTCGATTCCCAGCTGGGTCAGCCTTGAGATTTATCTCCGCAAAATTCCCCGCCTGCCCACGGTCAGTAGCGGACACCGATGGGCTTGGAAAGGCCGCCGTCCGTCGGATGGGACGTTAAGCCATGGCCCCGTGTGCGGGAGAGTCATACCCTGTGCACATTAAAGAACAGGCTGGATGGCCTTGACGGGAAGCTACCATCTGTCTCCCAACAGCCGTTCCAGTCGGTCCCCTCCCCCAACCTTCTCTGAGCCTTCGGGGTCCATGTGACCTGGCCATTTAGCCCATGGTGTGCAAAAAAGTGCCGCTCAGAGGTAAAACAACCCAACCCAACTTATGATTCTTTGGGGAAATTCTAAAACATCTCTTAAAGATCTCTCGACGGCCATCCTAGGGTCACTTCCGCATCAGGTGATCATTATGCGACCTTAACTGCGAAGTGCTGTAAAGAATTAATAGTATGTTAATCAGCTTTAGTTAAACACCAAGTTTTAATACACTTATTGGGTTTTTTAAGTACTAAGCGACAACTTTCGACACATAACAGCTTAAATGGCCAGGCCACAAAGACCCCAAGGCTCAGAGAAAATTGAGAAAGGGGATTCAGTGAATAGCTGTAGGACAGTGTCTCGCAAACGTTTTTACTCTGCGGCACACTGAATCTAATTTTTTTTCCGCGGCACACTGAATCTATTTTTTTTCCGCGGCAACCTAAAAAAGAATTTTTGATGGTTACGTAAATAAGGAAAATTGAAGTTTCGTTAAATGCATTTTATTTAAAATAAATATAATAATAAATATAATTAATCATAACCCGGTGTTTGTTTTAAATATTTGTCCATTCTATGGCTTGAAATAATCAAAAATTAATACCAAAAATTGGAAAAAGCTTGATAAATACTTACAAGATCCCAGTTGATAAAAGTTGAAAGATTTTTATTAAAGCACGTCGATAGCACTTCGATATTAAAGCACGTCGATAGCACTTCGATATTAAAGCACGTCGATAACACAAGTCAAGTCAAAATGAAATGTTTGGAGTATCTAGTGTCAATTTGAAAATCTCTCGCGGCACACAATTTGCGAGACACTGCTGTAGGAGATAGATGGAATATAAGAACAACAAGATAGGGTGTGCAGATTTGGGCTGATAAAAACCGGAACATTTCAGTAAATGTTCCGGTTTTAAAACTGGGACAGTTATGATTCCGATTTCGCTTTAATGGGATAGTTATGGTTTCATTTCATTTTTACTGGTACAATTATGGTTCCGATTTCATTTTAATGGGACATTTATGGTTCCGATTTCATTTTAATAGGACATTTATGGTTCCGATTTCATTTTAATGAGACATTTATGGTTCTGATTTCATTTTACTGGAACAGTTATGGTTCCGATTTCATTTTACTGGAACAGTTATAGTTCCGATTTCATTTTACTGGAACAGTTATAGTTCCGATTTCATTTTAATGAAACTGGGATATTTCTGGGGGTGAAGTGTAACCCCATAGAAAACTAATTTAATTTAGACAATTGTATGAAAGAGCAATAGACATGACAGATGATTCGTAGTAAGTGGGAGGAACAATAATTCTTCCACTCTAAGATTCTCAAGTGCAGATTGCATAGTTATGACGCTTAGACTGACGGTGATCTTTAATAATAAAAAAAATGCCATAGAGGTCTGAGAGGAACCTATTAGTTTAATACGTTAATACGTCATAGTAGGTCTGTGAGGATAGCTGGACTCCAGCAGTAAAAAAGACATACTGGTGTAGGGAGGCTTCATTAGAGGCTAATTTCACCATGAACTTACAACACCTTGCACCTTAAACACGAACATCCGTGCCTTATCTGGGGCTCGAATCCAGGTCCCTTAGATCAGTAGCCACGCGCGCTAACCACACGGCTTTATCGAATAATAATTTTTTCTTTTGACAGGCCTGAAAACAACTCTTAAATACAACTAAAAATAATTTGTAACATAGAAAATATCAATCGGACTAAAAATTGGTAAAATATTCAAGTTATATTAGGTAAAATATTCAAGTAAATATAGTTATATTATTTGTTCATAGGTTCAAGTCCTGAAGAAGAAAAAATCCTCGAGTTTAATTAACTTGGTGATTTTTTTTTCATTCAAAAGCTTTAAGACTAATTGGACACAAATCATGCGCCTATCCATTGAAAGGCTGAATGCATTTCTAGCCTTCATGTTCATTATTTGTAGTGAAACACTGTCACTTAGAATGGGGCGGGGGTGGCTCAGTCGGTAGTGCGCCAGGCTCGTAATCTGTAGTTCCCAGGTTCGAGTCCCAGCTGGGTCAGCTTTGAGATTTATCTCCGCAAAATTCCTCGCCCTTCCCACGGTCAGTAGGGGACACCGATGGGTTGGAAAGGACGCCATCTGTCGAATGGGACGTTAAGCCGTGGCCCGTGTGTGGGAGAGTCATACCCTGTGCAGTTAAAGAACACGCTGGATGGCCTTGACGTGAGGCTACCATCTGTCTCCCAACAGCTGTTCCAGTGGATCCCCTCCCCCAACCTTCTCCGAGCCTTCGGGGTCCATGTGACCTGGCCATTTAGCCCATGGTGTGCAAAAAAGTGCAGCTCAGAGGTGAAACAACCCAACTCAACTGTGACTTAGAAATTTTTTTTTGTAATTTTTTCAGGTTTTAATGCCTTGAAATACATTCTGTTGGTCTTTTACATTTGTTTTAAGCAAAAGCTACTGACGAAATTTCTTTCCCTAATAGTTTTATTTCTTTCTATTGTAGAATAACCAATATTTACAGATCAGAATGTCTCGCAATGCTGATTTCTTTTATACGACCCAGTGAAAAAACAAAGGTAACTTCTCTAATAAAGACAAACTGCTGTGAAACAAAACCGTGGTTTCCACTTTTGGTTTACCTAATGTTTTCTTCCCCTGTTCCGAAAGGTTCTATGCATTCATACGGCGACAGCTGAGTGAGTCATCTAGACGTTAGTCTTCCACCTCGTTTGCTGATAACGTATCGCAAAAATTCTAATACTTTTGCTACAGCAGAAGCAACAAGAAAACTTCCATTTAGGGATTTTTTTTCTCTGTCAGAGAATATCGAAATCGAAGTTTCGATATTTTCTGACTTGTTCGCATGCAGTAGCTGAACAATCTCGAAGTATTGGATCTCTGGCAGATCATTACAGAGAAAAAACGAGCGTTTCTAATGTTGCATTGAGAGTCCCTCTCAGGTAAAGATTTCGAACTGTTTACAGACTCGTGTAGATGTTTCGACTGGAGTTCGTCATAAATCTCTCAAGACTTCAGAGAATTTTGTTTTGGTTTATAGGGTTGGGTTGTTTTACCTCTGAGCGGCACTTTTTTTGCAAAGAATGAGCTAAATGGCCAGGTCACATGGACCCCGAAGGCTCAGAGAAGGTTGGGGGAGGGGACCCACTGGAACAGCTGTTGGGAGACAGATGGTAGCCTCCCGTCAAGGCCATCTAGCGTGTTCTTTAACGTGCACAGGGTATGGCTCTCCCACACACGGGGCCACGGTTTAACGTCCCATCCGACGGACGGCAGTCTTTCCAAGCCCATCGGTGTCCCCTACTGACCGTGGGCAGGGCGGGGAATTTTGCGGAGATAAATCTTAACGCTGACCCAGCTGGGACTCGAACCTGGGAACTACAGATTACGAGTCTGGCGCGCCACCGACTAAGCCACCCCCTTAGTGTGAGACTAGTTTGTTTTACCTCTGAGCGGCACTTTTTTTGCACACAACGGGCTAAATGGCCAGGTCACATGGACCCCGAAGGCTCAGAGAAGGTTGGGGGAGGGGATCCACTGGAACAGCTGTTGGGAGACAGATGGTAGCCTCCTGTCAAGCCCATCCAGCGTGTTCTTTAACGTGCACAGGGTATGACTCTCCCGCACACGGGCCACGGCTTAACGTCCCATTCGACAGACGGCGTCCTTTCCAAGCCCATTGGTGTCCCCTACTGACCGTGGACAGGGCGGGGAATTTTGCGGAGATAAATCTCAACCCTAACCCAGCTGGGATTCGAACCTGGGAACTACAGATTACGAGCCTGACGCGCTACCGACTGAGCCACCACCGCCCCTGGTTTATAGGGATATTTAAATTGAAGGAGGCTGCACTAACGTTGTGGAGCTTGTTTAAAGGGTCTATTATTCAGTAAAACTGAAGATGCAAAGGTAATTGCAAAAAATCTGGGAACGGCACGCTTAGGTCCCAAGGTCTCTTCTTTAGTTCATGTCGATAAGTCTCAGTTACGGGAGTAAAAAAAATGTCAACGCTTTAGTATCATGACACATTTCTATGGGAAATTCGGTATGGAAAGGGACCACAATTAAGAATCCAATTTCACTGGCGCAAAAGCCAACAATAGCGTAAGTTAAGAGTAAAAGTAAAGAGCAGGAAGGAAGGAAAGTTGGGGAGGGAGGATGTTCTTCAAGATGTTGCAACATGCTACAGTGTTCTCCAACCTCTACTCGACTTCAGAAAAATAGCCTAAATATATTAGAGTAAAATCTCGTATAAAAAATCTACCTCAAAAAATAGAGAAAATATTAGCCTTATTAAGTAATGTATTCGAGTGAAGTTTCGTATGAAATGTCTCCTTCAAAAAAAAAACAAAGACAGAAAATATTAGCATTAAATAATTCATTAGGCTTGTGATTAAGGGGAACTGGGTTCGAGCCCAGGATGAGCCAGGATTGAAAGTATGGATGTTTGTGCTGTCTTTCTGCTGAGGTCCCGCCATTCTCACATATCTTTTACTGTGGCGTATTAAACTGACTGGCTCCTATTAGACAGGGTTGTTGTGTTGTGTTGTTTTACCTCTGAGCGGCACTTTTTTGCACACCATGGGCTAAATGGCCAGGTCACATGGACCCCGAAGGCTCAGAGAAGGTTGGGGGAGGGGACCCACTGGAATAGCTGTTGGGAGACAGATGGTAGCCTCCCGTCAAGGCCATCCAGGGTGTTCTTTAACGTGCACAGGGTGTCTCTCCCGCACACCGAGCCACGGCTTAACGTCCCATCCGACGGATGGCGGCTTTTCCAAGCCCATCGGTGTCCCCTACTGACCGTGAGCAGGGCGGGGAATTTTGCGGAGATAAGTCTCAACGCTGACCCAGCTGGGACTCGAACCTGGGAACTACAGATTACGAGCTTGGCGCGCTACCGACTGAGCCACCCCCGACCCTATTAGACAGGGAGAGGGGCGGGAATTTTGTTTTAGGGATCCGAGAATTTCGTTTCGGAGAGGCTCCGAAAATGAATTCTCGGATGGGAATTAGCTTTAAGTAAAGTATTGGAATGAAATCTCATATAAAATATCCTCCGAGTGTTTAAATATAATATTCCTTATATTTATATACAAGGAAATTGTAAGTATTCGGTTTGTTTAACTTAGTGTGATTGTACATAGCGGAAAGTTAATAAATTTAATAATAAGTAGGTTGTAGCACTTTAGGTTCTGTTCTCCCAGGATCAATGGGCGGGGGTGGCCAGGCTCGTAATCTGTAGTTCCCAGGTTCAAGTCCTAGATGGGTCAGCGTTGAGATTTATGTCCGCAAAAATTCCCCGCCCTGCCCAAGGTCAGTAGGGGACACTGATGGGCTTGGAAAGGCCGCCATCCGTCGGATGGGACGTTAAGCCGTGGCTCCGTGTGCGGGAGAGCCATACCCTGTGCACGTTAAAGAACACACTGGATGGCCTTGACGGGAGGCTACCATCCGTCTTCCAATAGCTGCTCCAGTGGGTCCCCTCCCCCAACTTTCTCTGAGCCTTGGTGGTCCATGGGACCTGGCCATTTAGCCCATGGTGTCCAAAAAAGTGCCGCTCAGAGGTAAAACAACCCAACCCAGTGTCAACGGTCTGCGTGTGTTTTGGCGAGTTGGCTAATTCAACGTAAATTATGCGAAATTCTTTTTCCTATCATCTTTTTGGGGCGGGCGTGGCTCAGTCGGTAGCGCGCCAGGATCGTAATCAGTCTGTAGTTCCCAGGTTCGAGTCCCAGCTGGGTCAGCGTTGAGATTTATCTCCGCAAAATTCCCCGCCCTGCTCACGGTCAGTAGGGGACACCGATGGGCTTGGAAAGGCCGCCGTCCGTCGGATGGGACGTTAAGCCGTGGCGCCGTGTGCGGGAGAGCCATACCCTGTGCACGTTAAAGAACACGCTGGATGACCTTGACGGGAGGCTACCATCTGTCTCCCAACAGCTGTTCCAGTGGGTCACCTCCCCCAACCTTCTCTGAACCTTCGGGGTCCATGTGACCTGGCCATTTAGCCCATGGTGTGCAAAAAAGTGCCGTTCAGAGGTAAAACAACCCAACCCTACTCATTGATGCCATATTCTCATCACTGTGGCAGCATTCCGTCCAACACGAGCACCGATCTCTCGGTAAGATAATCCGCCTTCCCGTAATCCCACAATTCTCCCTCGATCAATGTCGGAAACCTGTTCGTATGGATGCCGTGTTCTTCAACGGGGCATACCACATCCTTTAGTGCGCAAGAACTGCGAACAAACACAATTCCAGTGCTTTACACCGGCTCCTTGTAATCTCCTCTTATACCATTTTCATGGAACGTTACTGTCACACATGATGTGCGTATGTGCTGCGCTTTGAATCATTTACATGTTCTCCCATGGGCTACCCATCTTGCATATTTCGGGAAAATCTGATGAGTTCTTCTTGGTGTTTCATTTTTAATGGCCAGCAGTGTATTTATGAAATGGTTTGAAATGACGTTGCGTTTTTCAGTTTCAATGAACTTCAAAGACAAATTCTTCCATTTCGCATTGCTGTTGTTAAATGTTCAAACTTTCATAACTCTTTAAATACGGAACGAATATTGTTGAAAATCAATATTGAGATAGAACTGATGGAGTTCTTAATTTGCCTTTTGGCGCATTTTCCCATACAACGCTTATTTTAAAAGTAATAGAGTTACGACCTTAGGGTCCCATTGACATAACATAGGGTGAGAAATCTTTTTCTAGAAATTGCAGCCTTCATTTAAAGCACGAATTCAAGTTGCTACAATGGTTGGGTTGTTTTACCTCTGAGCGGCACTTTTTTGCACACAACGGGCTAAATGGCCAGGTCACATGGACCCCGAAGGCTCAGAGAAGGTTGGGGGAGGGGACCCACTGGAACAGCTGTTGGGAGACAGATGGTAGCCTCCCGTCAAGGCCATCCAGCGTGTTCTTTAACGTGCACAGGCTATGGCTCTCCCGCACACGGAGCCACGCTTAACGTCCCATCCGACGGACGGCGGCCTTTCCAAGCCCATCGGTGTCCCCTACTGACCGTGGGCAGGGCGGGGAATTTTGCGGAGATAAATCTCAACGCTGACCCAGCTGGGACTCGAACCTGGGAACTACAGATTACGAGCCTGGCGCGCTACCGACTGAGCCACCCCACCCCTTAGTGTGAGACTAGTTTGTTTTATCTCTGAGCGGCACTTTTTTTGCACACAACGGGCTAAATGGCCAGGTCACATGGACCCCGAAGGCTCAGAGAAGGTTGGGGGAGGGGACCCACTGGAACAGCTGTTGGGAGACAGATGGGAGCCCCCCGTCAGGGCCATCCAGCGTGTTCTTTAACGTGCACAGGGTATGGCTCTCCTGCACACGGGGCCACGGCTTAACGACCCATCCGACGGACAGCGGCCTTTCCAAGCCCATCGGTGTCCCCTACTGACCGTGGGCAGGGCGGGGAATTTTGAGGAGATAAATCTCAACGCTGACCCATCTGGGACTCGAACCTGGGAACTACAGATTACGAGCCTGGCGCGCTACCGACTGAGCCACCCCCGCCCCAATTTACTGTGTATCTCTATGTAAAAACGTTTCATTTTAACGAACGATATCATTGCGGGGAACAGATGCTCTCTATATGTGACGGCACAATACTATAAAGCGGCGTTGCCACATTTTTCTAAAATATAAGATGATTTTCGAGCATGGAGATCAGCGCGATTCTGTTTTTATGGCATTGCAGGTAATTATAGCGCCAACAAAATAATTCTTTCAAAGCAATTCCAATCCACGTTTTTTATGTTATCATTAGTTAAATTAAAGTTATGTTTGTTCGTTATTATTACTATTTGAATTAAGTTCGTTAATTAGTTTCATTATTAGCAACCAATAAGATAAGAAGTGTTCGCCGTTTCGTAATGATACGGAACGATGCCAAAGACTTTGTGTTAGAGTTGGGTTGGGTTGTTTTACCTCTGAGCGGCACTTTTTTGCACACCATGGGCTAAATGGCCAGGTCACATATACCCCGAAGGCTCAGAGAAAGTTGGGGAGAGGACCCACTGGAACAGCTGTTGGGAGACAGATGGTAGCCTCCCGTCAAGGCCATCCAGCGTGTTCTTTAACGTGCACAGGGTATGGCTCTCCCGCACACGGGGCCACGGCTTAACGTCCCATCCGACGGACGGCGGCCTTTCCAAGCCCATCGGTGTCCCCTACTGACCGTGGGCAGGGCGGGGAATTTTGCGGAGACGCCGACCCAGCTGGGACTCGAACCTGGGAACTACAGATTACGAGCCTGGCGCGCTACCGACTGAGCCACCGCCGCCCCCTTTGTTTTAGAGAGTTGCCATATTATTTAAGAATACACGGAGAAATGTTTATTGCAACAGACAATTAAAAAATTGGCGACTTTTTTAAGACATAAACTCTAATAAGCGGTAAATTTCTTTCACAACTATTATTTTGTAGGATATAATTATGACAACACCCTATTCATTGCATTTCAGTATAATGAATATTATACTGATTCGGTTTTTTATACTGATTCGGTATTACAAATTCGGTTTTTACACGGTAGATAGGTTCCCGAAAAAACCGTGCATGAAAAAACGCGTAAAAAAATACAGTGTATATGAAAATATAAAAGATTGGTTCCAGAGGTGAAAACCCAGTGCAAATAATAAGTTGTTTTCAAACAAATCATATCAAAATCTTTAATTAAATCTTTTTTTTTTTGATTTTTATTCATTTAAGCACATTTTTTATTTTATAAACTTATAAAGATAATTACATGTACATATACAAAGTAAATTATCCTTCATAAAGAAAATAATATGTCACTAATTCCAGAATACAAAAGTGCAAATAAATATGACTTACATATGCTTATTAACTAGATTTTATTCGTTGTCACTTTCTGACAATAGATGCATTCGTTTGCGTAAGACTGGAATTAAATCACTTTCATCGCTTGAAACAGGGGCGGGGGTGGCTCAGTCGGTAGCGCGTCAGGCTCGTAATCTGTAGTTCCCAGGTTCGAGTCCCAGCTGGGTCAGCGTTGAGATTTATCTCCGCAAAAATTCCCCACCCTGCCCACGGTCAGTAGGGGACACCGATGGGCTTGGAAATACCGCCGTCCGTCGGATGGGACGTTAAGCCGTGGCCCCGTGTGCGGGAGAGACATACCCTGTGCACGCTAAAGAACACGCTGGATGGCCTTGACGGGAGGCTACCATCTGTCTCCCAACAGCTGTTCCAGTGGGTCCCCTCCCCCAACCTTCTCTGAGCCTTTGGGGTCCATGTGACCTGGCCATTTAGCCCATGGTGTGCAAAAAAGTGCGCTCAGAGGTAAAACAACCCAACCCTGTAATCAATCGTTGAGATCCTACTTTGACTAGATCTTTACATAATTCTTGTTAACGGCGCCATACATGCCTTCAGTTAACGTTTAAACTGCTCAGCTCGTTCGACAATGGAATCATGGGTAAGAAAATGACTTTCCAATTTACTAGCCATTTGAAGCCCTTCTTCAATTAAACCTGCAGTGAGTGGACCTCTTCATCACCATCACTTTTTTCTTTTTCATCAGGAGTCTCAAGGACAACTTCTATTGTTTCATCTTCGCTAAGAGCTTTGTCAACCAGCAATTCATCAATATCTGCAAACGATAAATCATCTAATCCTTCTCCACCAACTGCATGTGCTAAAGTGATGATATTAGGATAATCAATCATATTTGGGGGTACAGGATCTTTGCTTTTTACACATTCTGGCCAAATAGCTTTCCAGCATCCGTTTAAAGTTGATGGTTTTAATTCTGATAACGTCTATCTAGCATGTCTGATACAATCTAAATTAGAAAATTTCTTCCACACTTCAATATCTGTTTAGTGAGAGTTTATCGAGTTATTTTAGTGAGAGTTTAGTGAGAGTTATCGAGTTTATCCAAAATGTATTGGAATGTTCGTCTTACGTAGTAAGTTTTAAATGTGGCAATTGTATCCTGGTTTAGTGGTTGCATTAAGGATGTCGTATTAGGCGGCAGAAAACAAAATTGCACATTTGGGTGTTCCAAAACAGGATGGCCAGGAGCATTGTCTATAATTAATAGAACTTTAAATTCGAGATTTTTTAGCTTCAAATAGCGTTTAACTTCTGGAACAAAACATTTATGGAACCATTCATTAAAATTTCTTTTGTAGCCCAGGCTTTTTTGTTTGCCATCCAATACGCTGACATTTTATTCAAATCTACACCTTTCATTGCCTGTGATCTTACAGATCGATTGATGAGCAGCGATTTTATCATACAATCTCCTGAAGCATTGAAAAAATTCCCCGCCCTGCCCACGGTCAGTAGGGGACACCGATGGGCTTGGAAAGGTCGCCGTCCGTCGGATGGGACGTTAAGCCGTGGCTCCGTGTGCGGGAGAGCCATACCCTGTGCATGTTAAAGAACACGCTGGATGACCTTGACGGGAGGCTACCATCTGTATCCCAACAGCAGTTCCAGTGGGTCCCCTCCCCCAACCTTCTCTGAGCCTTCGGGGTCCATGTGACCTGGCCATTTAGCCCATGGTGTGCAAAAAAGTGCCGCTCAGAGGTAAAACAACCCAACCCAACCTGAAGTATTGTAGCAAAACAGAAAGGTCACACGATCCTTAGCTGCTTTAAAGCTACCAACAGTTTTTTTTTTGTGATTTTGCTACGTAGGTTCTACTTGGCTTTTTTTTTCCCAAACAAGACCAGTTTCATATGCATTCGAAACTTGATCAGGAGTGTATCCACCATCTTCAATGATTTGGGCCAATTTTGGACAAAATTCTTTATCAGCCGGCTCATCTCCAGATGCTACTTCACCTTTTATCTTTACCTTATGAAACGCGTGTTTTTGAAGAAATCTTGCAAACCAACCTACTTGCAGAAAATTCATAATATTTGTTTAACTGAGCTGGTGAGGTTGGTTCCATTTCTTGTATCTGCTTATATATTCGTAATGCCATCAGTTTGATGATATTTCCGTCTGGAGGTATTCTTTTTTGCGAGTTATCTTCTATCCACATTACAAGTGCCTTTTCCATCTTCACTTTTACAATATCTCTCGTGTACGATGACGACTTAGCGCTCAGTTTTGTTGCAGAAAGCACAGATTTTCTAATAGCATCTTCATTTTTCTTGATGGTTCTTACGATAGCTTCGTTCAAACCAAAATATTTACCCATGGATGTTGAACCTTCTCCAGTTGCAAGACGATCTAAAATTTGGATCTTAGTATGCAAAGAGATAGCTTTCCTTTTCTGCTTTTGTATATTTGAATTATCCGACATCGTGGTAAGGCTTACGAAAAATATTTGAATTGTAATTAATAAATCAGATGATGGAAAATTGTAAATTACCTATCAGCAAAATTTAATGAATTTATATTACGCACACAAAATTTCAAAAAATAAAAAAAAATTCTCGATATCTTCTATTAAATATCTAAACACTTCTAACTTTAAACACGAAATGAGAGACCAAGACTAACGTATGCATTGAAGATAAAATTGAGGGGAATTCCCGAAACTCAATGTTGCCACTTTATTCCGAATGAAGTAGGTTTTGTACAATTTTTACATAAACTAGAGCAAAAAATAGAGTAAACGTGTTGTGTAGTTATGTTAGTGTAGTTTTTATTTTGGGGATTTTAGTGCACAAAATGTGTATCTATAGTACATTTTCAAAGATAAAACTACTTCAAAAAATGTTATCATAAAAGCGTCATTTTTTAAAATAATATTAATAATTTTATTATGCCTTAGTGGTTATATAGATAGATCATCCCGTTAAGCCTTATGGCTTGTCAGCAGGATTCGTTTCAATCACATGACAGGTTATTTAAAGAATAAGACATGTATAATAGAGAATAAACAAATAATTAATAACAGGAAACAAAACAATGACAACAAAAAAGAAAACGTATTAAAATACAAACATGAGAAATTAAACACATATATAAAATAAACCTATAAAATTACGATTATTGCACACATTGCATTGCTTATAAGTGTAAATTCTAGGAATTTTTTCTTGAATAGGAATATTTTTTCAGAATTAAATTCAAATAGAGATTTTTAAAAAGGCGCCGTTTGAACCGTGTTAGATCAAAATAAATCGTGTAAAAAGATAATTAGAATATTTTTCTAAACCGTGTTAAATCAGAATCGCGTAAAAAAATCCGTGTAAAAGCAGAATTGGGTGTATTTTGGTCATCTCTCGATTTCGTTGTATTGACTTTCTACTGCAATAATAATAAAAAAATAAATACCCCCTCAAGCAGCTGCTTGCCACAGAGGTCTGACAGGAGCTTGTCAGTTTATATGCCAAAGTAGAAGGTCTGCGAGGATGGCAGGACCTCAGCAGAAAAACCAACACACACATCCATGCCTTACCCAGGGTAGCGTTGTTTTATTAGCTCAAGTCTGAACAAGGCAGGATCCAAAAGGAAAAAAAATCTTAGTGTAAGACTAGGTTGTTTTACCTCTGAGCAGCACTTTTTTTTGCACACAATGGGCTAAATGGCCAGGTCACAATGACCCGGAGGACTCAGAGAAGGGTTGGAGGAGGGGAGGACAGGTAGTTGGGGGACACAAGGTAGCCTCCCGTTAATGCCATCCATCTTGTTCCTTAACTTGCATAGCGTATGCCTCTCTCTCACACATGGGACCACGACTTAACATTTCCTCCGATGGACGAGGCTTTCCAAGCCCATCGGTGTCCCCTACTGACCGAGGGCAGGGCGGGATGTTTTGCGGAGATAAATCTCAGCGCCAGCCCAGTTTGGTCTCGAACCTGGGAACTGCAAATAATTAGCATCGCGCGCTATCGACTGGGGCACCCCCGCCCTCTTAGAATGAGAGATGGTAAATGATTGGAACGAACGAGAACGACATTACAGAAGCCTTTCAATATATTATGCTCTGCTTTTACGACAGAAAATATTGTCGCCTGGTGGCGAATGGTTGGGTTGTTTTACCTCTGAGCGGCACTTTTTTGCACACCATGGGCTAAATGGCCAGGTCACAAGGACCCCGAAGGCTCAGAGAAGGTTGGTGGAGGGGACCCACTGGAACAGCTGTTGGGAGACAGATGGTAGTCTCCCGTCAAGGCCATCCAGCGTGTTCTTTAACGTGCACAGGGTATGGCTCTCCCGCACACGGGGCCAGGGCTTAACGTCCCATCCGAAGGACGGCGGCCTTTCCAAGCCCATCGGTATCCCCTACTGACCGTGGGCAGGGCGGGGAATTTTTGCGGAGATAAATCTCAACGCTGACCCAGCTGGGACTCGAACCTGGGAACTACAGATTACGAGCCTAGCGCGCTACCGACTGAGCCACCCCCGCCCCAAGTGGCGAATGGTAATATATTGTTGCGGATTTCAAAAAAATGGATAGCCACTGAGCGTGAGTATTAAAAGCTATATTTCAAAACCAAATTCAATACAAGGTAAATTGTTACAAAGGAAATATGGATGAAGTATCTTATTAACAAATCAACTATTAACATGCACAAGTCATCAATCTTCCTGCATGAGCACACATCAGCTCTGTGTATTTTACTAAATACTACCTTTTACTTGATTTACCAGGTCACCCAAAGATCTTCACTCGTAAACCAATTCTCGTCCTGTGCTGATAACTTTTCACACACTAGCCGAACAAAAAGACAGTCCGTGTAGACATTCGAAGTTAGCCATAAAAGTTCCCACTTTTATACTTCCGCGTATACACAACACATCAAGTTACTTCTTGATACTTAACGATAAAAGATCCCACTTTTATCCTTCCGCGTATACACAACACATCAAGTTACTTCTTGATACTTACGCGCGCTGTCTCAGCACAGCTCACCGTCCATTTTCGAACTCACCGACCGTTACAATACAAAACCGTTAACGCTCCACTCTCCTTCTCCAAATTCTCCCAAAGTTCTTATTCGTTGGCTGAAACTTTGCTTTCGGTTGCCAGATTCCTTCTGTCGTAACACTGCCCCCTTCCTAGGTCTTGTTCGTCCCGAACAATTCTGGATTTCAAAGTTTCTTCAGTTCTTCGATGAAACGGGGTCAAACGATCCACGTGAACCACCTTGCTCTTTGTAGCTGGACGTCGACGAATGCGATATTCCACGTCTGTGTCAAAATGAAAGCGAATCTCATTATGACTTAGATTTCTTTTCTGACTGAAGCCTCGTCCACAAATATAATACGTGTAAGGCCTATAGCCCTTGTGAACACGTTTATGTCTCCGCAGGGAGAAGTATCGACTAAGAGTTTTCGTGCAAAACCTGTAAAAAGTTTTCTTCTTTGTCGAAAGTTTTCTTCTTTGGATTTTTACTTCTATCAACAGTAACAAGGAATGAAAGTCATTAGTGACATAAAATCTAGGGAGAATTTTCATCCTGCAATCTGACCCTTTTGTCAGTTGACTTTCACTTAGTTCAGAACTGTCGTGATGAACCTTCAGCCATATTTCACCTGATTCAATTTGATCCCCAAGGTGCTTCACAATTATATCAGCTCCATAATTCTTTTTAGCGCTTCTGTCCATCTCCTCCTTCCATACTCTTGCTAGGACTGCAGCTTCTAATCCGACAACCTTACCTGTTTCTCCTGTATAAGTGAAATCAGTGATGTGTCGGGCTGCTAGCAATATTTTTTCTGTTTTATCTTCACATAGCCAGCTTGCAACATCTTCAGATACTCCTTGTTCTATTAACATGTTACGAAACTTGTTCAAAGCATTGCCGTTATGCAGAACCTTGCGGACACGTGATGCTTCATCTACCCTATTATCCACAATGTTCACCAAACGCAGAAGTTCTCCTCCTAACTCTTCGACGAGCTCTTGCAGTTCCAAGGATCCGTCACCAAGGAAACACTGAACAGCTTCCATCACTTCCAGAGAGTTGTCAACAGAGTTTTCAAGAGGTGAATCCATGTTGCTGATAACAGCTGAACAACTCAAACTCTTCATTCCACGAGCTTGTGATGCTGCAACCATTTTCTTAACTAAATCAACAGCAACATCTTCTGTACTGATGAGATCAATAGCTCCTTTTCCGAATTCAACATCATAAACCAAAGCGCACACTCCTTCAGCCAGCTTTTTGGACACAATTGAGCATCTCCTTAGAGGAACGCTATCTACGGTAGCCGTCAGATCCTTGCAGCGGTAAATCTCCTTATCTGTTGGCACCAGCTCCTCTGTCTGTCCTACGATGCAGCATCCGACGTCTTCCATCATCTGCTCGATTTTATCTTTAGTGCAGTCGACTGTGAAGCCAGGGATGGATTCCAATTTGTCCAGAGTATCTCCCGTCAATTGGAGAGCACGACCGGAGATCATAGGGACCTTGAGACCTAAAGCAGCAAGTGCAGGAGCCAAGACAAGACTCACTTTGTTGCCGACACCTCCTGTGCTGTTTTTATCTACCATCCGATGGCGCCACTCGGGTCTCCAGCAAAACACATGACCCGAGGAGGTCATATTTGCTGTTTCTTCCGAATTCACTTTCTTGGAGCTCTCATTGTAATTAGCCAGGGAAATATCAGTCATGATTGCCAAATTGTTCATTCTGGAGATCAGCGACGAGTTCTGTAACATGATATTGTCCACTTTAGAGCTCTTGTAGTCGTGATAAAACTTTTCTATATCCTTATAATCTAAATGGTTATAATGTCCAAATCTGCACATTGACTGTTCAGAAAAGAAATTCAGTATGGTTTCGTTGAGATTGTCTGAGGGCTTTACTTCTCTCTGATCGTAACTCTGAGGCTTAGTTTCATCCAGAAAGTTAGTCTTTGAAGTACTGTCTCTGCCTGAAGCTCTTTTACTAGCATCACCTGTTATGCTTCTAAGCCATCCTTCGGAATTCCTCTTCCTTAAATCCCCACTTTCTATAAACGATTCAAGTGTGGCTATATGCTTCGGAAAAATCTCTCCGACTTCCCCAGTAACGTCGAATGGCACTTTGTATCTATGATGAATGGACGCCTCTTCTTTACTCGGACCACTCTGCGAAACGTAAACTCTGTTTCGTTCCCCTTCATTACCACTCGTTACTCTGCCTTTGCGATAATTGTCCATGACGCATTTTGCTGAGAGCGAGGAATAGAATACCTTTCGTGTGGATCTCTCTTCAGATCGTGCCAGACTTGTATACCTAGGTATTTTGAAGTGCAAAGCGTACTGTATAGTCTCGCAGCTCTCTGATCTGTGTGATTGTTCTTCACAGTTCCTAGACATGTCACCAGCGACATAGACACTCTGCCATGCATTACCAGTAGTTGCGTGGTCAAAGGCATTTTCTGCGCTATCTCTACGATTCTTGATTTCCAGTAGCAGATCCACATTTTTATATGCGTTGCCTTTCTCTTTTTCTTTTCCATGTTTACAATCTAACTTAACACTATCAAGATCATCTTTTTCACTGACAAATTCAACATTTAAACTATTGCATTGTCTATTGAGTTCGGTTTTATGATCCTTGAAGTGATCAATAAACTTACCAACTTGAGAAGCCACTTCAGCTCTCATCTCAGTATTTTGTGCGGCCATTTCGGCTTTCAAGTCATCTTTTTGAGAAACTATCTCAGTTCTCAACTCATTATATTGTGCGGCCATATCGGCTTTCATATCAGTCATCAGCTTTATTAACTCATCCATACTTCTAGTGAAAGGCATTCAATTAAATTAATCCCACTTCTGACACCAAATGTTGCGGATTTCAAAAAAATGGATAGCCACTGAGCGTGAGTATTAAAAGCTATATTTCAAAACCAAATTCAATACAAGGTAAATTGTTACAAAGGAAATATGGATGAAGTATCTTATTAACAAATCAACTATTAACATGCACAAGTCATCAATCTTCCTGCATGAGCACACATCAGCTCTGTGTATTTTACTAAATACTACCTTTTACTTGATTTACCAGGTCACCCAAAGATCTTCACTCGTAAACCAATTCTCGTCCTGTGCTGATAACTTTTCACACACTAGCCGAACAAAAAGACAGTCCGTGTAGACATTCGAAGTTAGCCATAAAAGTTCCCACTTTTATACTTCCGCGTATACACAACACATCAAGTTACTTCTTGATACTTAACGATAAAAGATCCCACTTTTATCCTTCCGCGTATACACAACACATCAAGTTACTTCTTGATACTTACGCGCGCTGTCTCAGCACAGCTCACCGTCCATTTTCGAACTCACCGACCGTTACAATACAAAACCGTTAACGCTCCACTCTCCTTCTCCAAATTCTCCCAAAGTTCTTATTCGTTGGCTGAAACTTTGCTTTCGGTTGCCAGATTCCTTCTGTCGTAACAATATGTATATTTCAACAGAAAATATTGTGTTGGGTTGTTTTACCTCTGAGCGGCACTTTTTTTGCACACCATGGGCTAAATGGCCAGATCACATGGACCCCGAAGGCTCAGAGAAGGTTGGGGGAGGGGACCCACTGGAACAGCTGTTGGGAGACAGATGGTAGCCTCCCGTCAAGGCCATCCAGCGTGTTCTTTAACGTGCACAGGGTATGGCTCTCCCGCACACGGGGCCACGGCTTAACGTCCCATCCGACGGACGGCGGCCTTTCCAAGCCCATCGGTGTCCCCTACTGACCGTGGGTAGGGCGGGGAATTTTGCAGAGATAAATCTCAACGCTGACCCAGCTGGGACTCGAACCTAGGAAATACAGATTACAAGCCTGGCGCGCTACCGACTGAGCCACCCCCGCCGCAGAAAATTTTGTTGAATACTACAACTCATCAAATAAGAAAAATGAATGCGTTTTGCTTCTTTGAGCTGAAGTTGAGCTGAACTC
Organism: Ryuthela nishihirai; assembly: GCA_038380435.1. Taxonomy (NCBI): domain Eukaryota; kingdom Metazoa; phylum Arthropoda; class Arachnida; order Araneae; family Heptathelidae; genus Ryuthela; species Ryuthela nishihirai. Next base: position 27,244,997 of record JAWZYU010000022.1, read on the forward strand.
TTGTTTGCTCTATAGTAGGCGTTCTCAATGTGGGGTACGCGGTAAAAATTTTTGTGGTGCTTCGTGAGATCTCAAAAGTCGCTAGATATATGCTATATGTGTATGTTTTATTTTATTCCCATTGTTATACTAAAACTATAGTTTTATCTATTTACACCATGTATACTCCAGTTACATACACATTTCCAGGGAGACGTGAAGCATAAAAGGTTGAGAATAAGGGTTGGAAGGGTTGAGAATAAGGGTTGGAAGGGTTGAGAATAAGGGTTGAGAATAAAGGTTGCTCTATAGCAGTGGTTTTCAAAAGGTGTGCCGCGAGATTCGCCAAGTATGCCGCGAAATTTCGGATCATATTGCAGAAAAAGGGAAGTTTATAAATATTTTTTGCTGCTTTCTGCCACACTATTCTTCGCTTAACTTTTTCCATTTAATCAAATACTTATCCATATTAAATATTAGTGTTAAAACCAAAATTAACACAAAATATGCTCATAACACATATGGCTTACGCAATAATCACAATACACACCAGAACTTAAACAGAAAATTTCTGCCTTTACACACTATTCCACAGAAATGACTCTTATTGAAGGCAAACTGCGCATGTGCGAGGCTCCCGTAGCATTGCCAAATAATTTTTTTGTGTTTCGTGAGCAAAAATAGTTTGATTAATCACTGCTCCATAAATTAAATAAGAAAAACTAGCCTCCGTCTTATTTGATCAATTGTAAATGTGAGCAAAATCTTCAAAGTAAAATAAATATCAGCATTTAGAACAGGGATGTCAAACTCAATCTTGTACAGTGCCAATTTTTCTTTCAAAGTATATCAGCGAGCCGGGATTCAACTAAACACTAATTTTATATAAAAAATATTTTATTTAAATTTAAAGTTTACATCAAAATTAAAAGGTTGGGTTGGGTTGTTTTACCTCTGAGCGGCACTTTTTTGTACACCATGGGCTAAATGGCCAGGTCACAAGGACCCCGAAGGCTCAGAGAAGGTTGTGGGAAGGGACCCACTGGAACAGCTGTTGGGAGACAGATGGTAGCCTCCCGTCAAGACCGTTCAGCGTGTTCTTTAACGTGCACAGGGTATGGCTCTCTCGCAGACGGGGCAACGGCTTAACGTCCCATCCGACGGACGGCGGCCTTTCCAAGCCCATCGGTGTCCCCTACTGACCGTGGGGAGGGCGGGGAATTTTTGCGGAGATAAATCTCAACGCTGACCCAGCTGGGACTCGAACCTGGGAACTACAGATTACGAGCCTGGCGCGCTACCGACTGAGCCACCCCCGCCCCACAAAATTAAAAGGACATTAAGTAATAACGGTTATAAAACAGCGCATCATTTCGAAAATCCAGATACTTGACATTTTTTCAGCTTTTTTTCTATAATCGGGGGGCGGGGGTGGCTCAGTCGGTAGCGCGCCAGGCTCGTTACTCTAGTTCCCAGGTTCGAGTCCCAGCTGGGTCAGCGTTGAGATTTATCTCCGCAAAATTCCCCACCCTGCCCACGGTCAGTAGGGGACACCGATGGGCTTGAAAAGGCCGCAGTCCGTCGATGGAACGTTAAGCCGTGGCTCCGTGTGCGAGAGAGCCATATCCTGTGCACGTTAAAGAACACGCTGGATGGCCTTGACGGGAGGCTACCATCTGTCTCCCAACAGCTGTTTCAGTGGGTCTCCTCCCACAACCTTCTCTGAGCCTTCGGGGTCCATGTGACCTGGCCATTTAGCCCATGGTGTGCAAAAAAGTGCCGCTCAGACGTAAAACAACCCAACCCAACTCTTTTCTGCAATCTGCACAATATATATACAATGTATGTGTTCAATGTATAGAAAAACTATTCATGAAATTCGAGTATTATTAATTGAGGTCGCTGGCTGCATCTAAATGCCCCGGGGGCCGCTACTGGCCCGCGGGCCGTATCTTTGACATGCCTGATTTACCCCCCTTTGATGTTTTAATAGGGGCGGGGGTGGCTCAGTCGGTAGCGCGCCAGGCTCGTAATCTGTAGTTCCCAGGTTCGAGTCTCAGCTGGGTCAGCGTTGAGATTTATCTCCGCAAAATTCCCCGCCCTGCCCACGGACAATAGGGGACACCGATGGGCTTGGAAAGGCCGCCGTCCGTCGGATGGAACGTTAAGCCGTGGCCCCGTGTGCGGGAGAGACATACCCTGTGCACGTTAAAGAACACGCTGGATGGCCTTGACGGGAGGCTACCATCTGTCTCCCAACAGCTGTTCCAGTGGGTCTCCTCCCCCAACCTTCTCTGAGCCTTCGGGGTCCATGTGACCTGGCCATTTAGCCCATGGTGTGCCAAAAAGTGCCGCTCAGAGGTAAAACAACCCAACCCAAAACAACGTTTTAATAAATTAATTTTATTTTCTGAAGAAAAAAAATCTTTTATTATAAATTTATTACACGTTATCATGCGGGAAACAATTTTTGAAAGAAATATTTCATTTAATAATTTTACCAAAAGCAAATACACCTTTAACTCTTTCAGTTTCGAATAACTTTGGTTAATCTCAAACATTTGGAGCATGCTATTGTTATTCGAATCCAACGTAACATTTCGTAAAAAACAAAAACCCTCATGTCACTGTTTGTCACAGATGTCTCACAGATTTCTTTCAGTTTAATACGTTACAGAGGAGATTGTGAGAAAAGTGAGACCTCAGGGAAAAAACACACCCACCCATAAAAACATATCTTGAAGCCGTTGGTGGTGGTGGTGTGTGTGTGTGGGGTTATTACCCATGTTCGACATCGAATTCACTCTACTTCCAGGGGCGGGGGTGGCTCAGTCGGTAGCGCACCAGGCTCGTAATCTGTAGTTCCCAGGTTCGAGTCCAAGCTGGGTCAGCGTTGAGATTTATCTCCGCAAAATTCCCCGCCCTGCCCACGGTCAGTAGGGGACACCGATGGGCTTGGAAAGGCCGCCGTCCGTCGGATGGGACGTTAAGCCGTGGCCCCGTGTGCGGGAGAGCCATACCCTGTGCACGTTAAAGAACACGCTGGATGGCCTTGACGGGAGGCTACCATCTGTCTCCCAACAGCTGTTCCAGTGGGTCCCCTCCCCCAACCTTCTCTGAGCCTTCGGGGTCCTTGTGACCTGGCCATTTAGCCCATGGTGTGCAAAAAAAGTGCCGCTCAGAGGTAAAACAACCCAACTCTGAACCTTCGGGGTCCATGTGACCTTTACCATTTAGCCCAGTGTGCAAAAAAGTGCCGCTCAGAGGTAAAACAACCCAACCCAACCCACTCTACTTCCATGAACACTAGCGCTCTATCCAGTGAACTATAGAAACTGGAAAACCCAACCTAAATAAAAACTAAAAAGAACTAAATTAATAATAATAAATAAAAATATTCCCTCAAGCAGCTGCTTGCCACAGAGGTCTGACAGGAGCCTGTCAGTTTATACGCCATAGTAGAAAGTCTGAGAGGATGGCAGGACCTCAGCAGAAAAACAACACTAACATCCATGCCTTACCGGGGGCTCGAACCCAGATACCTTAGCTCGGTAGCCAAGCATGCCAACCGCTCGGCCACGGAAATAGAAAATAAAAAAGCCTTCATTAATTGCAAATTTATTACATGTTTTAATGCGTAAAACAATTTATAAAAATTATTGATTATACACTAAATAAAAATAGTTTTAAAACTGGTTTGTTCCCAGTGGGCTTATGGGTTGGGTTGTTTTACCTCTGAGCGGCACTTTTTTGCACACCATGGGCTTAATGGCCAGGTCATATTGACCCCGAAGGCTGAGAGAAGGTTGGGGGAGGGGACCCACTGGAACAGCTGTTGGGAGACAGATGGTAGCCTCCCATCAAGGCCATCCAGCGTGTTCTTTAACGTGCACAGGGTATGGTTCTCCCGCATATGAGGCCACGGCTTAACGTCCCATCCGACGGACGGCGGCCTTTCCAAGCCCATCGGTGTCCCCTACTGACCGTGGGCAGGGCAGAGGAATTTTGTGGAGATAAATCTCAACGCTGACCCAGCTGGGACTCGAACCTGGGAACTACAGATTACGAGCCTGGCGCGCTACCGACTGAGCCACCCCCGCCCCGGGCTTATGGGGGACTGAAAGGTAACACGATGGGGAATGCTCATTTTCAAACTTAACGTCCTGTAACGGTGTAAATTCAAGTTAATGGGAAATTAAATAAATGCGAAATGTAATATTGTATAGATACATAGGGTTATCATATGCCAGTGTTCTAAAAGGAGGACAAAGCAGTTAGAAATGAAAGACAACTGAGGACATGCATTTTTTTTATTTCTTATTGTGTTTTATTTCAAGTACCGATAAACAATTGAGTCGCAAAAAACTTACTATTTATTAAATAGATTTTAAAATATATGATTGACGATATTTATTCCTACTTGATAAGCAATCAAGAGTTATATTGCAAGTCTGTTTCTATGAACTGTGACTGATGTAGCAGGCAGCATTGCTCTTGTGTGAGAAGGCTCCTACAAACCAAAGAACGTATAAGGAAAAGAAGTTCAGCTTTGACAAAGCGTAAGTGGCGACCTCAAGTGGTGTTTCGATTCGTATCGTGCATTTTTTAAGCTGGGAAGCAAACAATTAGGGGCAAAGTAATTATGCATCAAAAATTTATATTTTAAAAAAGGAAAAAAAGTAACTGCACTTTGTATTTGAAAAAAGTAATATCATGATTTTAATAAAGGTTTATTTTCTCCATTGGAATTATTTTTCGTTGAACCAACAATTATAAATTGAACGGGTAGAGAAGATTTGAAATTAGCCTGAAGTTAATTTATAGAATAAATTATTACAATTATAGGCTTTGTTGGTTGCATAGAAACAGGAAACAGAATTGATATTAATATACTCTGCAAGGATATCAATGGGAAATTATTACATAGGAAAAGCGACGAGAATGGAAGTTGACAGTAACATGTAATTACAAAAGCGTTCGTCCCCTGTAATGTTCGTTTCACCTCTACGCCAAATGCACGATGCTCGATTTTACGTTAATCTCTATGGAAGCTTAACTTCTTCTCCCTCTACATTCTTTGTACAAACTAAGAGTAGTCCTTAATTCCTACTCTTTCTTTTATGTTGCAAAAAAAAAAACTGTTTTCAAGATTCACAGCTCCATCTCTCTGTGGGCGGAAGCAAAATTTTTGTCACTTTTTCTGAAGCTGATACTTTATCCAATCTGGCATGTACATTACACATGTTGAGATTACAGGAAGCAGTAACTTTTACATAATTAACAGGGTTAATTTAACATTCACGATTTAAATTTATAGTAAATTAGTTCACGGTTAACAGTTAATATTATTACAGATATGGGTTCAAGAAATTTAAAAAAGGAAATTCCAAAAAGAGTGCTTTAATTTTAGTTTGAAACATGTTATGATATATACAAAAAGGATGACATTTCATGTTTTTTCAAAATTCTTGGAGGACATCAGATGAAAAAAGGGGGACTTTGGAGGACGTATGGTAACCCCACCCACTGTACAGCGGTTGGGAGACAGATGGTAGCCTCCCGTCAAGGTCATCTAGACTGTTCTTTAACGAGCACAGGTTATAGATCTCCCGCATGCTGGGCCACGGCTTAACGTCCCATCCTACGGACGGCGGCCTTTTCCATCGGTGTCCCCTACTGACCGAGGGCAGGGTGGGATTTTGCGGAGATAAATCTCAACGCTGACCCAGCTGGGACTCGAACTTGGGAACTACAGATTACGAGCCTGGCGCGCTACTTACTGAGCAACCCGTTACCTTGAGAGCTAACGATCGTTAATACTCGCTGGTGAGATATTTTCACTATGCGCGGTATTAGCTTATTTTGGTCTAAAATATTATCCAAAACATCAAAGAAATCAACTTTAGAAGGAGTGCTAATGTTTTATTAATCGTAATGCTTTATTAATATTTATTCAACAGAAAACAATTCATTTTTCTTTTCAAACAAAAGTGTTTAATGCTTAAGATGTAAAAGTACAGATGTTTTCGTTTTTTCAAAATGATCCAATCGTAGGTGAATCGTAACTTGAACAGAATCAATATGGAAAGCAGGAAAATTTCCTAAATATTGAAATTTTAAAGAAAGGGAGAATGCAACTCTATTGTGTTCCACTTTGAATTATGCTTACATTATCAAACTAAATCAATACCTTGCTAATTTACTGTAAGATGCACCTAACACGCCTAGAACCCCTCTCAATTTGTTGGTAATTAAAACCTGAGAACTTATTTTCCTTAATATGTAGGAAGGTTTGAGCTATAATCCTTAAAAATAATTCTGCCCTTTAACTTGCCAATAATAGAAGAAAAAGATCGCACTGCAAACGCGAAACAGAGCGTACATTTGTATGAAGGGTGTGTCACTGCAGCACGAGAATGCGTGCTCGTCTCCTGCAGCTGTGGGAAAACGTGCGCTGAAAGAATGAAAATCACGGCTACGAATATGATAAATTAATTGCATGCATGGAATTAGGAGGAAAATGTTGCATGCATATTCTCTGAATTGAAAAAGAAAGCAAATAATGATTGTTGCTATGTGTGCAATTATGTAAGGAAATTTCATCAAACGAATTAATCTTTCAAGACAATGATATTTATTATAGGGGCGGGGGTGGCTCAGTCGGTAGCGCCCCAGGCTCGTAATCTGTAGTTCCCAGGTTCGAGTCCCAGCTGGGTCAGCGTTGAGATTTATCTCCGCAAAATTCCCCGCCCCGCCCACGGTCAGTAGGGGACACCGATGGGATTGGAAAGGCCGCCGTCCGTCGGATGGGACGTTAAGCCGTGGCCTCGTGTGCGGGAGAGCCATACCCTGTGCACGTAAAAGAACACGCTGGATGGCCTTGACGGGAGACTATCATCTGTCTCCCAACAGCTGATCCAGTGGGTCCCCTCCCCCAACCTTCTCTGAGCCTTCGGGGTCCTTGTGACCTGGCCATTTAGTCCATGGTGTGCAAAAAAGTGCCGCTCAGAGGTAAAACAACCCAACCCAATGATATTTATATATAGAAGTTCACAATGCATTTAAAAATATTTAAAGTGATATTTTGAAAAACAGCAGCTTTAAACCCTTTTCTATATAAACCTTTGTTTGATATTTTCTGGTGCCCAAATTAAAAAAAAAATAATTCTGCAACCTACAGTAATGTTACTTTTGCTTTTAATTATTCATATTTGTCTTTAATACTAGTGAAAATAAAGGTAGGCTTTCTGATTTCTTGACAATTTTAAATTCTCAAGAATCGCGAATCAGATGTCGAGAATTTTCGAGAATTCTCGACAATTCCCGAAAAATCGAATTTTATATAAAATAATTGTTTTCCCTTAGATTTTTCTCAAATTATTTATTAAAATAACTAATATTGAAATTACTAACAAAACAACTTACTAATTAAACGACAAAATTTAGATTTTTGAAATCAATATTTACATGTTTATTTTATTTATATAAAACATTTATAGGCGTTATATTTATAGGCATTTATATTATTTATATAAAACATTTATAAATTTAATATATATATTTAATTTATTTATTAAACAAAACTGTTCTCTGCTTTATGTTTAGTTTTAATACAACAATTTTTAGTTAAAAAAACTACTTACGCATTGCGCTTAAAGTGATACTTTGAAACATTGTGTTTAAGCACATTGAGTTTAAAGTAATAGTTTATGTCTTCATCTTATAATCATGTTCTTTGTTTCAAAATGAAAATTCTTGAAGTTGAGAAATTTCTTTTGTTTTGTGTTGACGTTTGGTCTTGTAGTCCAAAGATCGTCCAAAAGAAGTCATATATGTGTTCTTACTTTGTAAAATAATAAAAATAAATACCCCCTCAAGCAGCTGCTTGCCACAGAGGTCTGACAGGAGCCTCTCAGTTTATATGCCATAGTAGAAGGTCTGAGAGGATGGCAGGTCCTCAGCAGAAAAACAACACACACAACCATGCCTTACCCGAGGCTCGAACGCAGGTCCCTTATATCAGTAGCCAAGCGTGCGTCAGGTACAAATGTTGGCAAATATTTAATAATAAGAACATACTAAGGAAATTTATCGAGAGAAGAGCATTTGGAAATTAAAAGAGCATGCAAATCGCATATTTCTTGTGAAGAAACTGTAGCTAAAAGAGCAGGAAATTAAAACTAAAGAATATAATTTTTTGTTTGTGCGATATATAAAAACGCGAGCTACCGATGTTGACAATCATCGAATTACTACAACAGCTTCAGTTAAGGTACGTTATTTATCATAATTTAAAAAAAGAAACCTTTGGAATCTTTAGAACAAAATAGGTGAGATGAGTCGCGGACCTATTGGTATTTGTAATTTCATTTATTTTACTTTTGGGATCTGGGAACAAGACTCCGTCCCACTTGTGTAATAACTGCTGACGTTGTGTTTGCCCAGGGATGGCATCTGATTGGCCCCTAGTGTTGGAGAATTCCCGGGGTTGCCTGAGTTATTTCCTCGCTTCAGCAGGCGAAGGGATTCTGTGCGGGGTGATGGTGCAAATAGGACTCGTGATCGGTCTCTGTCTTCGAAATAATTGTTTATTGTTTCCGAGTGCACAACTGTAGTCCAGCGGAACTCCGTTTTCGTTATGGATAAATCTTCAATCAGGATATAATCATTTTAATTCATATTAATCTGATTGTGTTCCATGAGTTCTACATACTGGGATGCATTGAAAGTCGTCGGTACACGTACCAAGGGTCCCATAGACGTCCAACTGAAGACCATCAACTGAAGGCCATCACTGAGCAACCACCAGTTTGTACTGTTCCGACCTGACATGCACGATCCATGGCTTCATGGGGTTGGAGCCATACCCTCAGTCTCCCATCGGCGTGATGAAATTTAAATCTGGTAATATGGATTGATATCCGTTGCCAATTTTTGATGGTCCAGTTTCGATGTTTTTTAGCCCAGGCAAAGCGTTGAGCCTAGTGTCGTGCTGTTAGAAGTGGGACTGTCGTAGGTCGGCAATCTCCCGAAGCTGAGACGATGAAGTGAGCATTGCAAAGTCCATGCACTTACCGGGTGGAACCCATGTTCATATGGGAGGTGATTTCAGATAATGTCTGGCCCCCATCGGTCTGTACAATGTGGGTCAGATGGCGAAGCCCATGGTCATTCAAGCTGGTTGTCCTTTGCAGTTTGTACGGGTGCCTGTTTTTTTGCCGGAATTTCATATTCCTGGAACATTCTTGAAACTCTCGTACGATAAAATCCAAGTTCGTTGACAATTTCGGAGATCGAGTGTCCCATCCGTAGGGCACCTTACGATCTACCCTCTGTCAACTGCATCTAAATCTCGTGTCTTTCTCATTACGCTTCTCATGACGAATGCGGGCAGGGTGGCTCAGTCGGTAGCGCGCCAGGCTCGTAATCTGTAGTTCCCAGATTCGAGTCCCAGCTGGGTCAGCGTTCAGATTTATCTCCGCAAAATTCCTCGCCCTGCCCACGGTCAGTAGGGGACACCGATGGGCTTGGAAAGGCCGCCGTCCGTCGGATGGGACGTTAAGCCGTGGCCCCGTGTGCGGGAGAGCCATACCCTGTGCACGTTAAAGAACACGCTGGATGGCCTTGACGGGAGGCTACCATCTGTCTCCCAACAGCTGTTCCAGTGGGTCCCCTCCCCGAAACTTCTCTGTGCCTTCGGGGTCCATGTGACCTGGCCATTTAGCCCATGGTGTGCAAAAAAGTGCCGCTCAGAGGTAAAACAACAACCCCCTGACTTCCCCTAGCAATCATTCATTTATGGATACCTTAGTTCTAATCTTTTCTATATTTTTCAATCTAAAAAGTAGAGATGATTATAAAGAAAATACAGTCTGTTTATCTTTTCGAATTATGTGAAATATGTAGCCGTGTTTCAAGTTCCTCATTATGTTACAAAAATATCATTATGTTATTATGTAAAAATATCATTATGTTACAATCTATTTATGTTTTTAAGTGGCAAGTTTTGAAGTTTTTGAGGTCGAAAACGTTTGATCTCAATGGGTTAGGATTTTTTTACCTCTGAGCGGCACTTTTTCGCACACCATGGGCTAAATGGCCAAATCACAAGGACCCCCGAAGGCTCAGAGAAGGTTGGGGGAGGGGACTCACTGAAACAGCTGTTGGGAGACAGATGGTAGCCTCCCGTCAAGGCCATCCAGCATGTTCTTTAACCTGAACAGGATATGACTCTCCCATGCACGGGACCACGGCTTAACGTCCCATCCGACGGACGGCGGCCTTTCCAAGCCCATCGGTGTCCCCTACTGACCATGGGCAGGGCGAGTAATTTTGCGGAGATAAATCTCAACGCTGACCCAGTTGGGAATCGAACCTGGAAACTACAGATCACGAGCCTGGAGTGCTACTGACTGAGCCACCCCCGCCTCTGATCTTAATGTATCAGGATATCATATTAAAAATGGTCTTTTATTACTTCAAACTGTTTCTCTCAATATGATTAATTTATTTCCACTGCATGCTAGAAATGCAATCCAAATCAACAGTCAAGCATTTACCCCCAAGAAGCGATACATTATTAGATAATGGCTGATATTTAAAGATCGTTTCCATGGCAACGGCTATTATTGCAGTCAAGTTTCAGATTGTTGGCGAAGTTTAGATGGGCCGGCTGCTGTCAGCCGACCCAAGGACAAATCCGAAGTTGATGGTTACGGATCGTCTTCGGCGCAGAAAAGAGCGGTAATTCTAGAAGGTAATAGACGTAGTTTGTTGTGGTGGATGGAAGGTACAGGCTTGAATCGTGGTGTTATTCATTTCAGAGCGTCTTGATTGTAAACAAAGCTGGTGTACGTAAATATAATTAATTCACTGTATTAGTTATATTATTCTAAAATTTATATATTTTGATTTGTTGACATTTAAAATTAGCATATTTTTTACAAACCAGTTATTTATTTCTTTTAAACCTTCATTTATTTTTATAACAATATTATCAATGTTGCCAAGGAAACCAGTGCAATATCATCTGCAAATACAATGTTAATCCCATTCAGTGGTGGGGCGGGGGTGGCTCAGTCGGTAGCGCGTCAGGCTCGTAATCTGTAGTTCCCAGGTTCGAGTCCCAGCTGGGTCAGCGTTGAGATTTATCTCCGCAAAAATTCTCCGCCCTGCCCACGGTCAGTAGGGGACACCGATGGGCTTGGAAAGACCGCCGTCCGTCGGATGGGACGTTAAGCTGTGGCCCCGTGTGCGGGAGAGCCATACCCTGTGCACGTTAAAGAACACGCTGGATGGCCTTGACGGGAGGCTACCATCTGTCTCCCAACAGCTGTTCCAGTGGGTCCCCTCCCCCAACCTTCTCTGAGCCTTCGGGGTCCATGTGACCTGGCCATTTAGCCCATGGTGTGCAAAAAAAGTGCCGCTCAGAGGTAAAACAACCGAACCCATTCAGTGGTAAATCATATGTCATTAAAAAATATTAAAAATAATATTGGTCCAAGGACTGAACCCTGTGGGACCCCAAAATTAACATAAGCAGAGGTACAGTTGCTCAAAAAAAGAATCCGAACACTATGGTAGATTACAGAATTCAGAAAAAATATTTGGCAACGATATTGTTTTAGAAATTAGTGATCTGGCAACCTTCGTGTCACGTGACACGAAGGTTGTCAGATGACAAATTTCTAAAAAAATCGTCGTCAGATATTTTTCTGATTACAGTAATCAACCATAGTGTTCGGATATTTTTTGAGCAACTGTACTCTAACAATTTTTGATATTTACAATTTGCTGTCTTTCAGTTAAATAAATAGTTAGCCAAGAGAGCTTAAGACTTCTCATTACAACCTTTTCTAAATTTTTCAGCAACACACTGTGAGAAAGTGAATCAAATGCTTTTTTTACATCTAGAAAAGAAACAGCAACTCTCAAATTATCGTTAATACGACGATGAATAATTGAGATCAATCTCAAAATTACATCTTCAGACCCCCTATTTTTCTGTAAACCATATTGGTTGTGTGAAAAAAATTGTATTGATCTAAAAAATTTAATAATCTCTTCTTAACTATTTTTTCAAATATTTTGGTCAAAATCGGTAAAATAGATTAAGGTAAGCAGGAAAAGAACCTGATAACAGAGATTTATTAAATAGAGAACACAAAATGCCTTTGAGTTCTTTGTTTATTTCTTTTAATATATATATGTTACCGCTAAAGCTCGAAAGCCGTTAATGTGCACATTACCTAGCTAACATGCAGATTAACTGATTTGCTCCGTTAACTTGCGGAATCAAGAGTTTTCCGCATTTTACCTAGGTAATGTGCACATTAACGGCATCCGTATCGTTAAAGTTCAAAAGTTTGTTTCTCTCATAGTGGTGAATCTCTTGAATATGAATCTTCGTGTCACGTGATTCACTCGTCCGCATTATAAAAAACGCCCCGGATGAGCGGAGGCCAAGTGAGAACGAATCGGTAAAGTGATTCATTCTTGATAACGAATCACTAAAATGATTCGTTCTCACTTGGCCTGCTCATTTTGGGGGCGTTTTTTATATTTCGGACGACTGATTCATGTTGACAGAGGGATGACCCTGGTTTCAACTCTACTCTCGGACACTAGATAAATAACAGTATGTTAATTTAAGCGTACAGAAACGTTCCTGTTGTTCCAGCAAAGATCTTATTTTCACTTTAACGAGTGCCTAGTAGGTAATGTGCAGATTATCCAGGTAATTTGCAGATTACCTAGGTAATTTGAGAAATGAAACAATTTTCCGCACGTTAACAGATCACCCTAGTTAATCTGCACAATACCTAGATAACCTAGATAATCTATAACCTAGATAATCTGTAGAATAACTGATTTCTGCACTTTAGCGGTAACATATAAATGAAGTTTTATCAACGAGAAAGTTAAGGAAAAAGTACCAGGAGAAAAGCAAACGCAGCATTTTCTTATCAGATACAAAAAAGAGTAACATCATTAAAGAATAATTTAAGTAATCTGTGATGATTACGAAAATGTTTCAATAGATTAAAAAAAGAAACTTGAAAATTAGATATATAGGTTCAGGCCCAAGTCTAGAAAAATACGAAGGTTTGTGATGGGTTGGGTTGTTTTACCTCTGAGCGGCACTTTCTTGCACACCATGTGCTAAATGGCCAGGTCATAAAGATCCCGAAGGCTCAGAGAAGGTTGGGGGAGGGGACCCACTGGAACAGCTGTTGGGAGACAGATGGTAGCCTCCGGTCAAGGCCATTCAGCGTGTTCTTTAACGTGCACAGGGTGTGGCTCTCCCATATAGGGCCACGGCTTAACGTCCCATCCGACGGATGGCTGCCTTTCCAAGCCCATCGGTGTCCCCTACTGACAGTGGGCAGGGCGGCGAGTTTTTCAGAGATAAATCTCAACGTTGACCCAGCTAGGAATCGAACATGGGAACTACAGATTACTAGCCTAGCGCGCTACCGACTGAGCCATCCCCGCCCTGATCGTGTGGTGGTGGTGTGTGAATGGAGAGGGTGTGTGTGTGTGCATGCATGATATTTGATTTCCATTGCATTATATAATTTTTCTTTCCGTTTAAAAATCTTTAGAAAGAGGTGAAAGGCGCAACGGCTCACATGTTGCCCCCCCCCCCCCCCTAGATTCATCCCTGTACGCTTTTACACATGCACAGTCGCTCAAAAAAGTGTCGAACACTATGGTTGATTACAGAATTCAGAAAAAATATCTGGCAACGATTTTTTTTTAGAAATTAGTGATCTGGCAACCTTCGTGTCACGTGACACGAAGGTTGCCAGATCACTAATTTCTAAAAAAAAAATCGTTGCCAGATATTTTTTTCTGAATTCTGGTGACACGAAGGTTGCCAGATCACTAATTTCTAAAAAAAAAATCGTTGCCAGATATTTTTTTCTGAATTCTGGTGACACGAAGGTTGCCAGATCACTAATTTCTAAAAAAAAAATCGTTGCCAGATATTTTTTTCTGAATTCTGGTGACACGAAGGTTGCCAGATCACTAATTTCTAAAAAAAAAATCGTTGCCAGATATTTTTTTCTGAATTCTGGTGACACGAAGGTTGCCAGATCACTAATTTCTAAAAAAAAAATCGTTGCCAGATATTTTTTCTGAATTCTGTAATCAACCATAGTGTTCGGATACTTTTTTTAGCGACTGTACTTTTTGTCTTTGTTCCAGTTGTCGTAATTCTCAAGGTGAGAAGGGATTTCCCTTTAATGGGAAGATCACCGTTAGCCCCTCCAGCGCCAAGAAAACCAGTGTCTTGCTGCCGGATGTGGGGGAGTCTTCAGGGGTCACCAATCAGCTCCCTTGGCAGGTAGCTGGGACGCTTGGGTTGTGTTGTTTTACCTCTGAGCGGCACTTTTTTGCACACCATGGGCTAAATGGCCAGGTCGCATGGACCCCGAAGGCTCAGAGAAGGTTGGGGGAGGGGACCCACTGGAACAGCTGTTAGGAAACAGATGGTAGCCTCCCGTCAAGGCCATCCAGCATGTTCTTTAACGTGCACAGGGTATGGCTCTCCCGAACACGAAACCACGGCTTAACGTCCCATCCGACGGACGGCGGCCTTTTCAAGCCCATCGGTGTCTCCTACTGACCGTGGGCAGGGCGGGGAAATTTTGCGGAGATAAATCTCAACGCTGACCCATCTGGGACTCGAACCTGGGAACTACAGATTACCAGCCTGGCGCGCTACCGACTGAGCCACCCCCGCCCCGTAGCTGGGACGCGATAACCAGCACTTTTGACCCCTGTGGGTCGATGAGCTCGAGCAGCTAGAGGACAGAGAATCAGACTATGTCGCGGCAAAGTTGGCGGCGGAACAAGTTTCCAGCCGGGGACGATTGTTCGGCCACATTAGCAGTGGAGGTCGAGGCCCTAGTGGAGGGTCGATGTAAATGTTTTTGTAAATATAGCTATATAATCTTATGAATAATAATTATGTTGTACATAACTGTACAGTCTTGTGCTAATCCATGCGACCACCCAGGTCGCCATATTCCTGATATCTCCAATTAATTAGGTACCTTTTAAATAAATGCTCGGAACTTTCGCCAGATCAAATAATTTGTGATCCCACGCAAACACCTTTTTAAAGGGGGGCGGGAGTGGCTCAGTCGGTAGCGCGCCAGGCTCGTAATCTGTAGTTCCCAGGTTCGAGTCCCAGCTGGGTCAGCGTTGAGATTTATCTCCGCAAAATTCCCCTCCCTGCCCACGGTCAGTAGGGGACACCGATGTGCTTGGAAAGGCCACCGTCCGTCGGATGGGACGTTAAGCCGTGGCTCCGTGTGCGGGAGAGACATACCCTGTGCACGTTAAAGAACACGCTGGATGGCCTTGACGGGAGGCTACCATCTGTCTCTCAACAGCTGTTGCAGTGGGTCCCCTCCCCCAACCTTCTCTGAGCCTTCGGGGTCCATGTGACTTGGCCATTTAGCCCATGGTGTGCAAAAAAGTGCCGCTCAGAGGTAAAACAACCCAACCCTTTTTAAAGGCCTCTTCTGCACTCGGCCATAAATTTGGTCCTGCAAATAATGGGAAATATGCAGGTGTGACCGTATGATAAAAATAACACGAAAATGTTAAGAAAGGAAATAGAATTTTTTCGTAAAATATTACATTCAAAGAAATAATAATTTTGATTTAAATTTTTGCAAATACGCTTATAACTAATATTAAACATACTTTGTTTTATGCAAAACGCGCAATGCTTTTCCAGTATAGAATCAAAACCAATAGTGCTGCTATTAGCTCACGCAATTTCGGAAACAATTTGAAAATTAAATACGTCTTTTGCTTATGTAAAAAATAGAAACTCTACCAACCGATGACACACCTCTTCATTATTTACTCTCGGTGAAAATAGATTGAAACATCTAACAAATAGTTAAAGTTTGACGAGGATTCATTTTTATATCCTAGATCAAGAACACCAACAATCTTCCTAGACTGAAATTATTTTTCTCTCTGTGTGATTTTTCCTGAGAGTTGGGTTGTTTTACCTCTGAGCGGCACTTTTTTGCACACCATGGGCTAAATGGCCAGGTAACATGGACCCCGAAGGCTCAGAGAAGGTTAGGGGAGGGGACCCACTGGAACAGCTGTTGAGAGACAGATGGTAGCCTCCCGTCAAGGCCATCCAGCGTGTTCTTTAACGTGCACAGGGTATGGCTGTCCCGCACACGGGGCCACGGCTTAACGTCCCATCCGACGGACGGCGGTCTTTCCAAGCCCATTGGTGTCCCCTACTGACCGTGGGCAGGGCGGGGAATTTTTGCGGAGATAAATCTCAACGCTGACCCAGCTGGGACTCGAACCTGGGAACTACAGATTACGAGCCTGGCGAGCTACCGACTGAGCCACTCCCGCCCCTTTTTCCTGAGAATATATTTTTTTATCGCTGTCTGCATCACACGTGATGTGCCGTCCGTTGATGGTTTTTCAACCACAACTTATTTATGTGTGATCATCCACCCCCCTAGTTACGGTATCAGTCCAAACACGGCGCGTGACGAGATTAAGAACATGGAAAAAAAAGAGCGATGCCGCATCGTTGCAATGCGAAAAGGGCGGGGAAGAGGAAACGCGAAGTGGAGAAGACATTGGCATTGCAGATGCTGGCGTTCCTTCTCGTTAGAGAGCAAAAAAAAAATACAGACAAACTGCTGTAAAAAAAACTTTTCGAATTAAGAATACTTATGGCCAGGAGGGAAGGTTTGTAATTAAATCGATATAGTTTAGAAAGATAAAAATAATAATCCTTACAAAACATTCTTTGCATTTTCTAGAAATGGGAAATAATGGAAATTCTTTTCTTTTTCAAATTTCTCATTCTTTTTCATTCTTTAAAGTTAAAAGAAATGGGGGAAAACGAAATAACTTACGTTTAAATGAACTAGTAGTATTGAAATAAAAAATTAACTCTAGTTCCTTAAAAAAATAATAGTTTTTTGCAATTCTAAGTATATATTCATGTCATAATAAAGTCTTTATATTGTAGATTAATAAGTTTGGAAACCGCAAACTAATATTTTTCAAATATTCGAATTTAATGATATTCGTAACTTTTTTTGCACCCAATTGGCTAAATAGCCAGGTCAAAAAGACCCCAACAGCACGAAGGTTGGGGGAAGGGGACCCATTGGATAGCAGTTTGGAGATAGATGATACATTATTAATGAAATTTCAAGCAAATTATCCTAAAATTCCTCTAATAATAAATTCCCCGCCCTGCCCACGGTCAGTAGGGGACACCGATGGGCTTGGAAAGGCCGCCGTCCGTCGAATGGGACATTAAGCCGTGGCCCGTGTGCGTGAGAGCCATATCCTGTGCACGTTAAAGAAGACGCTGGATGGCCTTGACGGGAGGCTACCATCTGTCTCCCAACAGCTGTTCCAGTGGGTCCCCTCCCCCAACCTTCTCTGAGAATTCGGGGTCCATGTGACCTGGCCATTTAGCCCATATTGTGCCAAAAAGTGTCGCTCAGTGGTAAAACAACCCAACCCAACCTCTAATAATAAGAAATTCGGAGTTTGAAAAATTTTGCCTTTCACTTATAAAAGGATGAACCGGTTATATAGCACGCACATTGAAATGTTGTTCTATTAAATTTCGATTACTAACATTCTTGTCGTTAAACGATATTATTAATGAGATTAAACCAACACAATTAAAAAGATTAAAATAAGAACAATCAAGATTAACAAGATCAAACCCAGAACAATTTGGTTTATTGACATTAATTCTTTTCATAACCTAACCGGTTCATTGTTCAATTAGATTGAAAACGATGAATCGGTTAAATCGTCCCTTTTGGGAAAACAATCTTTCAGGATTGCTCTTAATTAAATGTATAATGTCACCCATCTTACGTGAATCATTCGCTAGCTCTAAGACTAATGTTTTGCCTTACTTCTGATATTGTTCTGCAACTTGCGTTATAATCTGTAACTTTAGGTAGACACATTGGACTCTAGGTACGGCAAACGTGGCGGATACTCACAGAAAATGGTACGAAAGAGCTCTTTTGGGAAAATTATTTTCCAGGATTGCTCTTATATTCCATTAAATGTATAATGTCACCCATCTTACGTGAATCATTCGCTAGCTCTAAGACTAATGTTTTGCCCTAGTTCTGATATTGTTCTGCAACTTGCGTTATAATCTGTGACTTTAGGTAGACACATTGGACTCTAGGTACGGCAAACGTGGCGGATACTCAGAGAAAATGGGACGAAAGAGCTCTTTTGGGAAAATTTTCTTCCGGGATTGCTCTTATATTTCATTAAATGTATAATGTCACCCATCTTACGTGAATCATTCGCTAGCTCTAAGACTAGTGTTTTGCCTTAGTTCTGATATTGTTCTGCAACTTGCGTTATAATCTCTGACTTTACGTAGACACATTGGACTCTAGGTACGGCAAACGTGGCGGATACTCACAGAAAATGGTACGAAAGAGCTCTTTTAGGAAAATTATTTTCCAGGATTGCTCTTATATTCCATTAAATGTATAATGTCACCCATCTTACGTGAATCATTCGCTAGCTCTAAGACTAATGTTTTGCCCTAGTTCTGATATTGTTCTGCAACTTGCGTTATAATCTGTGACTTTAGGTAGACACATTGGACTCTAGGTACGGCAAACGTGGCGGATACTCGGAGAAAATGGTACGAAAGAGCTCTTTTGGGAAAATTTTCTCACGGGATTGCTCTTATATTTCATTAAATGTATAATGTCACCCATCTTACGTGAATCATTCGCTAGCTCTAAGACTAGTGTTTTGCCTCAGTTCTGATATTGTTCTGCAACTTGCGTTATAATCTGTGACTTTAGGTAGACACATTGGACTCTAGGTACGGCAAACGTGGCGGATACTCAGAGAAAATGGTACGAAAGAGCTCTTTTGGGAAAATTGTTTTCCAGGATTGCTCTTATATTCCATTAAATGTATAATGTCACCCATCTTACGTGAATCATTCGCTAGCTCTAAGACTAGTGTTTTGCCTTAGTTCTGATATTGTCCTGCAACTTGCGTTATAATCTGTGACTTTAGGTAGACACATTGGACTCTAGGTACGGCAAACGTGGCGGATACTCAGAGAAAATGGTACGAAAGAGCTCTTTTGGGAAAATTATTTTCCAGGATTGCACTTATATTCCATTAAACGTATAATGTCACCCATCTTACGTGAATCATTCGCTAGCTCTAAGACTAGTGTTTTGCCTTAGTTCTGATATTGTTCTGCAACTTGCGTTATAATCTGTGACTTTAGGTAGACACATTGGACTCTAGGTACGGCAAACGTGGCGGATACTCAGAGAAAATGGTACGAAAGAGCTCTTTTGGGAAAATTTTCTTCCGGGATTGCTCTTATATTTCATTAAATGTATAATGTCACCCATCTTACGTGAATCATTCGCTAGCTCCAAGACTAGTGTTTTGCCCTAGTTCTGATATTGTTCTGCAACTTGCGTTATAATCTGTGACTTTAGGTAGACACATTGGACTCTAGGTACGGCAAACGTGGCGGATACTCGGAGAAAATGGTCCGAAAGAGCTCTTTTGGGAAAATTATCTGCCAGGATTGCTCTTATATTCCATTAAATGTATAATGTCACCCATCTTACGTGAATCATTCGCTAGCTCTAAGACTAGTGTTTTGCCTTAGTTCTGATATTGTTCTGCAACTTGTGTTATAATCTGTGACTTTAGGTAGACACATTGGACTCTAGGTACGGCAAACGTGGCGGATACTCGGAGAAAATGGTACGAAAGAGCTCTTTTGGGAAAATTATCTTCCAGGATTGCTCTTATATTCCGTTAAATGTATAATGTCACCCATCTTACGTGAATCATTCGCCAGCTCTAAGATTAGTGTTTTGCCTTAGTTCTGATATTGTTCTGCAACTTGCGTTATAATCTGTGACTTTAGGTAGACACATTGGACTCTAGGTACGGCAAACGTGGCGGATACTCACAGAAAATGGTACGAAAGAGCTCTTTTGGAAAAATTATTTTCCAGGATTGCTCTTATATTCCATTAAATGTATAATGTCACCCATCTTACGTGAATCATTCGCTAGCTCTAAGACTAGTGTTTTGCCTTAGTTCTGATATTGTTCTGCAACTTGCGTTATAATCTGTGACTTTAGGTAGACACATTGGACTCTAGGTACGGCAAACGTGGCGGATACTCACAGAAAATGGTACGAAAGAGCTTTTTTGGGAAAATTATTTTCCAGGATTGCTCTTATATTCCATTAAATGTATAATGTCACCCACCTTACGTGAATCATTCGCTAGCTCTAAGACTAATGTTTTGCCCTAGTTCTGATATTGTTCTGCAACTTGCGTTATAATCTGTGACTTTAGGTAGACACATTGGACTCCAGGTACGGCAAACGTGGCGGATACTCACAGAAAATGGTACGAAAGAGCTCTTTTGGGAAAATTATTTTCCAGGATTGGTCTTATATTCCATTAAATGTATAATGTCACCCATCTTACGTGAATCATTCGCTAGCTCTAAGACTAATGTTTTGCCCTAGTTCTGATATTGTTCTGCAACTTGCGTTATAATCTGTGACTTTAGGTAGACACATTGGACTCTAGGTACGGCAAACGTGGCGGATACTCACAGAAAATGGTACGAAAGAGCTCTTTTGGGAAAATTATTTTCCAGGATTGCTCTTATATTCCATTAAATGTATAATGTCACCCATCTTACGTGAATCATTCGCTAGCTCTAAGACTAGTGTTTTGCCTTAGTTCTGATATTGTTCTGCAACTTGCGTTATAATCTGTGACTTTAGGTAGACACATTGGACTCTAGGTACGGCAAACGTGGCGGATACTCACAGAAAATGGTACGAAAGAGCTCTTTTGGGAAAATTTTCTTCCGGGATTGCTCTTATATTTCATTAAATGTAAATCTTCCGCTGTGTTTTCTTTTTGTTTGTGGGTTGACAGCCCCAAGTGAATAGATCCACAGGATATGTTTATCAGCTGGTGGATAATCCTGAGCAGAAGTCATCGCAGGCACCTGAACTCTTTGCTTCTATTGGCATCGTCAAATTCTACATTGGAGGAAGTCTTCCAGTGTAGATGGCTTCAGCCTTTAGTAGTGGGGGAACGGGTCTTTGCCCCATGTCTGCGATTAGGGGGCTGTTTGATATTGTCGGCATTCCCTCTCTCAATAAACATAGTTTCTTTAAACATCCCACTAACCATTTTCTCTCCATAGGTAGTTGGAATGTGAGGACTCTGCACAGAGCTTTTTCTCTTGATGTCCTCACACAAGAATTCCACCGTTATAATTTAGATATTCTCGGCTTGCAAGAGACCAGATGGACAGATAAAGGTCAGATTCTTAAAAATAATCTTAAATTTCTCTTTTCAGGGAGGGACGACAAAAAGCATCACCAAGGCGTGGGTCTGCTTCTCAGCAGACACGCTAGTGATGCTCTTCTAGGATATGAGTGCATTAATGAAAGGTTTCTTACAGCAAAATTTCAGACAAGCGTTAAAGACTTGAATGTTATCTGCTGTTATGCCCCCACTGAGGATGCCGATGAGGATGAGAAGGATAGGTTTTATGAACAACTTCAGGATATTTTGAATTCTGTCAAGAAAGGAGATATTACCCTTGTTCTTGGTGACTTCAATGCCAAAGTTGGTACTGACTCTGACCTTTGGGGAGGAGTAATAGGCCCTTTTGGTATTGGTAGCTGCAATAGCAATGGGCAACGTCTCCTACAGGTAAGTAAACTCAATGGATTCAGAATAACTAACACTTATTACAAACACCGCGACATACATAAGTACACATGGGTTTCACCTGATGGGCTGCATAAGAATATGATTGATTACATATTAATTAACAGCAAATGGACTAGTTCTGTTAGGAATACCAGGGCATATAGGGGAGCTGAAATTGGATCTGACCATTACCTTGTTAAAAGTGTGTTGCAACTTAAACTTAAAAAGTGTTGTGCTAGGGTTAAAAAATTTACTTTTAATACTGAAGCTCGGAAAGATCCAGTTATAGCCAAAGCTTACCATGATAGGTTACTTAGTCATTATGACAGTCATGGTTTGCTTACTACTGAAGTTGAGGAAGAATGGGATCATTTTAAACAGGCTTTTTTGGACACTAACAGTACTCTTTTAGGAAAAAAGGAGCAGAAGAGGCAAAATTATCTGAGTGATAAGGCACTTGAGCTTATTTCGGAAAGAAAGAACTGCAGGAATGCCCTTAATCAATACCCTACTAGTCCTAATAGAAAGCATTACAGAGACCTTAATAAACTTGTAAAGGATCAGTTAGCTGCTGATAAAAATTTTTGGCTTGATGGTTTGGCTGACAAAGCCGAGGAAGCAGTTAGACAGCACAACAGCAGAGAGCTGTACCAGATAGTTAATGTTTTGTGTGGTAGAAAACGGACAGGCATACAAGGATTGAAGGATAAACAAGGTAAAGTTATAGAAGGGGAGGATTCTGTCATGGCTAGGTGGGCTGAGCATTTCAGTGCTGTTCTGAACAATGTAGTTAGTTCTACTCCCATTGTTTGCAATGATGATAGATGCATTGGTGGCTTTAATGTTGGCCCTATAACACAATCTGAAGTTAGTTTGGCTGTTTCTAAACTTAAACTTCATAAATCCCCAGGGGTAGATGAAATTACTACGGAAATGCTTAGAGCTGGGAATGTTTCGGTTACCACTTGGATGACTGAAATTCTGAATCTCTTTTATGATAAAGGCATGGTTCCTAAGGATTTTACCAGAGCTATTGTTATCCCTATTTTCAAAAAAGGTGATCGCAGTTCTTGTGATAACTATAGGGGTATCAGACTACTCTCTGTTCCAGGTAAAGTTCGTTCCATGATTGTGCTTAATAGAATTAAGAATCTGGTTGACAGGCAATTGCGTGATGAGCAATGTGGATTCAGAAGTGGTAGGGGATGTGTAGATCAGATATTTTCACTTAGGCAGATTCTTGAGAAATGTTTAGAGTTTCAGAAACCTTTGGTTGCTAGCTTTGTTGATTTCAAAAAGGCTTTCGACTCTGTTGATCGTCATAATTTGTGGTTGATTGTGAGATCATATGGTATACCAGACAAGTTAGTTAACATTATGAAAGCTCTCTATAATAACACTGAGTCGTGTGTGAGAGTTGGTAAGGCTTGTAGCAATTGGTTTAGCATTACTTCTGGTGTTCGACAAGGGTGCATTTTGTCTCCTTTTCTCTTTAGCTTGGTTATTGATTATGTTATGCGAAATTCACTTGAAGGGAAAGATTTTGGCCTTAAATGGGCTGGAGATAGGAAAATTTCTGATTTAGATTATGCTGATGATTTAGCCCTTCTGGCAAATGATGTTGATGAGATGAACTCTTTCATTCGAGCCGTTGATGAGACTGGTAGTAGAGTAGGTTTGGTTATAAACAGAGAGAAAACTAAAGTGATGAAAATTGGTCAGGCAGGCTGTGATTCAGTTAATCTGAATGGTTGCAGTCTTGAGCAGGTGTCACAGTTTAATTATCTTGGGAGCTATGTAACAGATAATGGTGATGTGCGGCATGAGATTAACAGACGAATAGGGATTGCTGCTGGGACTTTTAAGAATCTATGGAGAGTGTGGAGAAATAGGCGTATACACCTAAAGACTAAAATTAGACTGTATAATAGTTTGGTTCTTTCTAGGGTTAGTTATGGTAGTGAAACTTGGACACTTTGTAAACAAGATAACAGGAAACTAGATGCTTTTGATTCCAGATGCTTACGCAGTATCTTGGGCATTAGGTGGTTCAACTTTGTAACTAATGATGAGATTAGGAAAAGGAGTTTGCAACCTCCTTTAAGCAGCATATTGTGCAGAGAGAGACTCCGTTGGTTTGGCCATGTTGCCCGTATGAATAATTATAGATTGGCGAATAGGGTTATGAACAGTGTGCCTAAAGGCCTCAGAAAGAAGGGGAGACCTAGGATGCGGTGGGCAGACAATGTCAAACAGGACCTTGTTAGAATTGGTGTGCAGTGGCCAGATGCAGTAGATGTAGCTCAGGATAGACTTGCTTGGAGAACTAAATTGCACGGTCTGGTTGGACCTCCGTAGCCCATGGCTGCTTGAGGATGATGATGATGATGATGATAATGTCACCCATCTTACGTGAATCATTCGCTAGCTCCAAGACTAGTGTTTTGCCCTAGTTCTGATATTGTTCTGCAACTTGCGTTATAATCTGTGACTTTAGGTAGACACATTGGACTCTAGGTACGGCAAACGTGGCGGATACTCAGAGAAAATGGGACGAAAGAGCTCTTTTGGGAAAATTATTTTCCAGGATTGCTCTTATATTCCATTAAATGTATAATGTCACCCATCTTACGTGAATCATTCGCTAGCTCTAAGACTAGTGTTTTGCCTTAGTTCTGATATTGTTCTGCAACTTGCGTTGTAATCTGTGACTTTAGGTAGACACATTGGACTCTAGGTACGGCAAACGTGGCGGATACTCGGAGAAAATGGTACGAAAGAGCTCTTTTGGGAAAATTATCTTCCAGGATTGCTCTTATATTCCGTTAAATGTATAATGTCACACATCTTACGTGAATCATTCGCCAGCTCTAAGACTAGTGTTTTGCCTTAGTTCTGATATTGTTCTGCAACTTGCGTTATAATCTGTGACTTTAGGTAGACACATTGGACTCTAGGTACGGCAAACGTGGCGGATACTCGGAGAAAATGGTACGAAAGAGCTCTTTTGGGAAAATTATCTGCCAGGATTGCTCTTATATTCCATTAAATGTATATTGTCACCCATCTTACGTGAATCATTCGCCAGCTCTAAGACTAGTGTTTTGCCTTAGTTCTGATATTGTTCTGCAACTTGCGTTATAATCTGTGACTTTAGGTAGACACAATGGACTCTAGGTACGGCAAACGTGGCGGATACTCAGAGAAAATGGTACGAAAGAGCTCTTTTTGGAAAATTATTTTCCAGGATTGCTCTTATATTCCGTTAAATGTATAATGTCACCCATCTTACGTGAATCATTCGCCAGCTCTAAGACTAGTGTTTTGCCTTAGTTCTGATATTCTTCTGCAACTTGCGTTATAATCTGTGACTTTAGGTAGACACATTGGACCCTAGATACGGCAAACGTGGCGGATACTCAGAGAAAATGGTACGAAAGAGCTCTTTTGGGAAAATAATCTTCCAGGATTACTCTTATATTCCATTAAATGTATAATGTCATCCATCTTACGTGAATATTGCATGAAAAATGTATTCTTCAAGATCTGCCTTTACTGCAGAAAGTGTATATCATGACTAGTGGGGGGCGGGGGTGGCTCAGTCGGTAGCGCGCCAGGCTCGTAATCTGTAGTTCCCAGGTTCGAGTCCCAGCTGGGTCAGCGTTGAGAATTATCTCCGCAATACTCCCCGCCCTGCCCACTGTCAGTAGGGGACACCGATGGACTTGGAAAGGCAGCCGTCCGTCGGATGGGACGTTAAGCCGTGGCCCTATATGGGAGAGCCATACCCTGTGCACGTTAAAGAACACGCTGGATGGCCTTGACGGAAGGCTACCATCTGTCTCCCAACAGCTGTTCCAGTGGGTCCCCTCCCCCAACCTTCTCTGAGCCTTCGGGGTCCTTGTGACCTGGCCATTTTTTTGCCCATGGTGTGCAAAAAATTGCCGCTCAGAGGTAAAACACCCTAACCCATGACTAGTGATTAATATGTGATACCACATTGTCAGAACCGCGCATGTTTGCGGTCCTTACTCCGTTTATTACGTCCATTTCAATTGCCCTTCACTCGTCAATTGCCAGTTTCTCTGTGTCAAAACACATTTCCCTGCTCTGTGGACCATTACTAGTTATGTGCAAAATAAAAGCTTGTGGCTTAGGGTTTCCTTTGAGACCAATTATATATATTCAACAAAATGATGGTTAGCAAAAAAAAAATCCGTTTCTTACATTTATAGAATAAGTTCGGGGCCATCAGAATTAGTTTGAAATGTTTATATTTGTTGGTGGATTGCGCATATAGCACTGATTCAGATATTACAATCAACACGAGAGATAAAGCACTGGAAAATCTATTCACGCATACATATTTTTCAATATGAGATCAGTATTATTCACTACTGTTTGCAGGATTGATTTCGAATTTCACATAGCTGAAGCCAATAATTCTTTAGTGATGCCTTCAACAGTAGTTGTGATTCTTGCTTTAATTCTTGAAACTTATATATATCAATTCTTCATCTCTACCTAAAGTGATTCCTTTAAATATAATCAGAGGGATTGAAATTGGGCGACCGACATCATCCTGATTCTCAATCATTTAGGATATCAAATAGATATGAATGATGAAATATTTGTTTAGGAAATGAAGAACTTCATTCTCTGTATGTAGTCTATCCATATCTTATTGGGAAAACGTTACTTCAAAATTCATTCCCATTCCTTGAAGAACTGGAACAAATAATATCGAAAGTATTTCAGGTAGAGTTCAACTTTCATTGTGTCATCCATGAAGAATGTTCCGACAATCCCAGCAGATGAAATAGCACACCCCACACCGGGCACACTTGTAGATTTCAAGGGGCTTCCATGATTGTGTAGGGATTCTCAATCCTCCATAGAGTCATATTGTCTATTGAGGTAGCGTTGAGATTGAAGTTCCCTTGGATGATGAACCAAATGTGATAAATAACTGTTGGATTATCTTCCAGATGCTGACGAAATGCAAAAGTCGAGTCCACTACTTTGGTCCACATCGTTCAGGGATTATTGTACCTGATTTTGTAGAGAAGCATTTTTGCCTTTTCGACAATGGTGAATTTCGAGGTTTGTTTCAAACTCAGATTTAATACTCTCATGTGATTTGCATGGGCTATGAATCAGCATTTCCTGTACACGTGAAAGATTTTCAGGAGATCTCAGACTTCTTTCTTCCAATAACGTACTTCTTATTGACTAACGCAACTACGGTGTGATCAAACCTTATCACTAACCTTCCAAATGATCTGTTTGGACCTTCTCTGAAGTCAAATCTCACTTTAAATTCACGCTCCCAATAACAATTGTCTTTTCATACAAAATACATGCTGATTATTAGTATGGGTTTGAAAAGCCCGCCATCCGTCGCATGGGGAGTTAAACCGTGCCCCGTGTGCGAGAGTCAAACGCTGTGGAGGCTAAAGAACATGCTGGATTACCGTAAAGGTCATCCAGCATGTTCTACAGGCTACCACTTGTCTTCTAAACAGTTGTCCAATGGGTCCACTCCCTCCCAACTTTCTCCGAGTTTTCGGAGTCCTTGTGGCTTGGCCATTTAGCCTATGGTGTGCAAAAAAGTGCCACTCGGAGGTAAAATGACCCAACCTAATCTATCATTACTAGTATACACGTACATGACCTTGGTATAGGGGGCGGGGGCGGGGGTGGCTCAGTCGGTAGCGCGCCATGCGCGTAATCTGTAATTCCCAGGTTCGAGTCCCAGCTGGGTAAGCGTTGAGATTTATTTCCGCAATATTTCCCCGCCCTGCCCACGGTCAGTAGGGGACACCGATGGGCTTGAAAAGGCCGCAGTCCGTCGGATGGGACGTTAAGCCGTGGCCCCGTGTGCGGGAGAGCCATACCCTGTGCACGTTAAAGAACACGCTGGATGGCCTTAACGGGAGGCTACCAT
Organism: Ryuthela nishihirai; assembly: GCA_038380435.1. Lineage (NCBI taxonomy): Eukaryota > Metazoa > Arthropoda > Arachnida > Araneae > Heptathelidae > Ryuthela > Ryuthela nishihirai. Next base: position 27,272,721 of record JAWZYU010000022.1, read on the forward strand.
CTGTCTTCCAACAGCTGTTCCACTGCGTCCCCTCTCCCAACCTTCTCTGAGCCTTCGGGGTCCTTGTGGCCTGGCCATTTAGCCCATGGTGTGCAAGAAAGTGCCGCTCAGAGGTAAAACAAACCAATCCTTGGTATGGCTGCTTACAGAGCTATTACTACCCCTGCTACGAGAGTAGTAATAACTGATACAAATTCGCAATAGTTATTACGTGTTCTATGGCACTGAATTCTTTATTATCAGTACGATGCATCAATGAATTTCGCATTTAAACTACGGCAACTCTTAGTGATGATTCTGTAATTGCAATAAGAATAAATTCATTGTTCAAAGAATTTGTGAAGAAGTTTCGAAGACACCATTTACCAGATGCTCAAATGGAACAGTCTGATACAGGATGAACAAATGGAACAGTCTGATAACAGTCCAGATACTCTCTGAGCTTTTGGGGTCCATGTGACCTGTCCATTTAGCCCATGGTGTGCAAAAAAGTGCCGCTCAGAGGTAAAACAACCCAACCCAAACCGTCGGATGGGACGTTAAGCCATGGCCCCGTGTGCGGGAGAGCCGTACCCTGTGCACGTTAAAGAACACGCTGGATGGCCTTGACTGGAGGCTACCATCTGTCTCTCAACAGCTGTTCCAGTGGGTACCCTTCCCCAACTCTGAGCCTTCGGAGTCCTTGTGGCCTGGCCATGTTTCTCTGAGCCTTCGGGGTCCTTGTGGCCTGCCCATTTAGCCCATGATGTGCAAAACAGTGCCGCTCAGAGGTAAAACAACCCAACCCAACCTAAATACCAAGTAATTACACTCTCTTAAAGTTCTGTATAATATCTATGTATATATATTACTAACCCTCCTTTGTATGCTAATTCCACTAGCTTTATTGTGTAACATCAAAAACGTGCTATAAAGTTATTCGCTTTTAGTCCTGCAATAATGCAAATGATCAGCTACTATTGTAAAAAGAACGTAGAAAAAAATGTAGGACGATGACATAGAGGTTAATTTGCATATTCAGGAAAAATTGAATAATAATAAATGAAACACTGTAAAAATAACACTGATTAAACTTGAAAATTGAATAATAATAAATGAAACGCTGTAAATGAAACACTGATTTAGTTTCAGGGGATCCGAGAATTTCTTTTAGGGAGGTGGTCCGAGAATAATTTAGTTTAGGGAGGATTAGAAAAATTTAATTTCGTGGGGGAGATCTGAGAAAAGGTTTGAGTAGGTTTTTCCCAATTGCTAAAATATTCCACAGGGGAGGTTGGGTTGGGTTGTTTTACCTCTGAGCGGCACTTTTTTGCACACCATGGGGTAAATGGTCAGCAACACATGGACCCCGAAGGCTCAGAGAAGGTTGGGGGAGGGGACCCATTGGAACAGCTGTTGGGAGACAGATGGTAGCCTCCCATCAAGGCCATCCAGCGTGTTCTTTAACGTGCACAGGGTATGGCTCTCTCCCGCACACGGGCCAACGGGTTAACGTCCCATCCGACGGACGGCGGCCTTTCCAAGCCCATCGGTGTCCCCTACTGACCGTGGGCAGGGCGGGGAACTTGGAGCGGAATAATAAGTATTTACATTTTGGGTTGCACGAATTTTGAATCGCTCTCTACAAAGAATAAAATTTTTATTTTTTTAATCTAAATTTAGTGTGTGCCGTCCCAGGGCCGAGTGGTTAGCACGCTTGGCTACTGATCTAAGGGACGTGGGTTCGAGCCCCGGCTAAGGCATGGATGTATGTGTCGTTTTTTCTGTTGAGGTCCTGCCATCCTCTCAGATCTTCTACTGTGGCATATAAACTGACAGGCTCCTGTCAGACCTCTGTGGCAAGCAGCTGCTTGAGGGGGTATTTATTTATTTTTTATTTTATTTTAGTGTATCTGACATATGTATACTATTGGTCTAAAATAAACTTACACAAAGACAGCGGTTTTGGATTTGAAAGCAGGTAGACGAGTTTGAGACTTCGTGTAAGACGATCTGCTTTCCTTATTAACTTTAATCATATTTTTTCCGATAATATATATATTTAGTAGAAATCAGCCGGTGCCCTTCCTGAACTATTGCTTCGAAGGAATGAACACTGATGCAAACCGCCCTGCCCATGGTCAGTAGGGGCCACCGATGGGCTTGGAAAGGGCGCCGTCCGTCGGATGGGACGTTAAGCCGTGTGCGGGAGAGCCATGCCCTGTGTACATTAAGGAACACACTTAATGGCCTTGACGGGAGGTTATCATCTGTCTCCCAACAGCTGTTCCAGTGGGTCCCCTCCCACAACCTTCTCTGAGCCTTCGGGGTCCATGTGACCTGGCCATTTAGCCCATGGTGTGGAAAAAAGTGCCTCTCAGAGGCAAAACAACCCATCCCAACTCTGATGCAAATAAATTATTTTATAATTGTTATAAAAGGAAAGAATTTACACAGTGGATGGAAAAAACAAAAGCTCTATGAGGCATGTCCCGGTTCCTCATACAATATACGGGGCGGGGGTGGCTCAGTCGGTAGTGCGCCAGGTTCGTAATCTGTAGTTCCCAGGTTCGAGTCCCAGCTGGGTCAGCGTTGAGATTTAGTTCGGAAAAATTTCCCCGCCCTGCCCACGGTCAGTAGGGGACACCGATGGGCTTGGGAAGGCCGCCGTCCGTCGGATGGGACGTTAAGCCTTGGCCCCGTGTGCGGGAGAGCCATACCCTGTGCACGTTAAAGAACACGCTGGATGGCTTTGACGGGAGGCTACCATCTGTCTCCCAACAGCTGTTCCAGTGGGTCCCCTCCCCCAACCTTCTCTGAGCCTTCGTGGTCCTTGTGGCCTGACCATTTAGCCCATGGTGTGCAAAAAAGTGCCGCTCAGAGGTAAAACAATCCAATCCAATCATACAATATACAAACTCACAAAAATCGTGACATCAGGCGCCACGAATCCAAATTTCGACACCAGCAATATTACAGCGAGTCATCCTGATTCCACTACTCGTATGTATGATGCAGACATTTTTTTAGTGATATTTATATGTAATTTTAATAAACATGTACATAATTTTAAAATGCTTCATGAACAAATATTTACCTGTCTTCTCCCCTGATAATTTCTACTTGCAGGTATTCGGAGAATGGAAGCTTGGCTCCATAGCTTGCAAGGCCATAGTTTATGCTCAGATAGTGACTTTGGCCAGCACAACCTTCATCCTGACATCGATGAGTTACGACCGTTACCTTGCGATCTGCAGGCCACTCAGGACCACAGGAGGGGTGAAGCAGGCGAAGAGAATGATCGGTGGCTCTTGGCTTCTAGCATTCCTCTTTGCCATTCCTCAGATTTTTATTTTTGTTCAGGTCAGTGCCAATTTACTTTCTTCGGTGCAGACACAGATTTCGTGAATACTTTTTAACCTATATACTAAAAATAGTTTTCTGTGATTTTTTTAATTTGGATTGCAATTGAATTTTTTTTTTCTTTTTGATTATAGGTGATTTGCTTCCTCTTTTTTTTCTCTTCTTTTAGATTATACACGAGTTTTATTTTTCTTTTCATTTCAATTACGCGTGATTTCTTTTGTTTTTTTTATTTCGATTATACGTGTTTTTTTTCTTTTTCTTTTCATTTCGATTACGCGTGATTTCTTTTTCTCTTTTTCATTTAGATTATACAAGTTTTTTATTTTTCTTTTCATTTTGATTACTCGTGATTTCTTTTTCTCTTTTTCATTTCGATTACAAGATTTTTTTCTCTTTTTCATTTCGATTATACATGTTTTTTTCTTCTTTTCTTTTCGATTACGCGTGATTTCTTTCCTCTTTTTCATTTCGACTATACGTGTTCTTTTTCCTTTTCATTTCGATTACGCGTGATTTCTTTTTTTCCATTTAATTTCGATCACACTTAATTATTTTTTTCCTTTTCCATTTTGATTATACGTGGTTATTTTTTGTTTTTTTCATTTTAATTTACATAATTTCTCTTTCTCTCTTCCGATTACACGTGATTTATTCTTTCTCTTTTCATTTCGATTACATGTGTTACTTTTTCTTTTAGATTACTCGTGTTTTTTTCCTATTTTTCATTTCGATTACATATCATTACTTTTTCTTTTTTCATTTGATTATACATTTTTTTTTTCATTTTGATTATAGGTGATTTTTTTTCCTTTTTTCATTTTGATTATACGTGATTTTTTTTGCTTTTTTCATTTTGATTATACGTGATTTTTTTTTTCTTTTTTCATTTTGATTATACGCGATATTTTTTTTCTTTTCGCATTCTGATTACACGTGATGTTCAAATATAGTTATCAATAGTATTGTCAATATACTCGTTTCTAAAATATTATTAAGATTTAAATTTATCAGAACAATAGATTAGGTGGCGTCCTTTGCTTAAGTTGGGATTTAAAATCACTCGAATTTGTCGAGAGTTAGTCATCTCCAATGTATTTTATTATTAAGTGTCTTGATTAATTTTTTCTTATTTAGCTGTATTTTTAAGGTTATCTGTTACCTTGATTACTGAAACGTACACGTAAACTGGATAGCACTATAAATTTTACGTAGTTTTTTAGTGGAAAATTTTATATGAAAATAGGATTTTGAAATCTTTAAGAAGGAAAGAAGACAGCTGAGAAAGAGGATTGGGTTGTTTTATCTCTGAGCGGCAATTTTTTGCACACCATGGGTTAAATGGCCAGGTCACATGGACCCCGAAGGCTCAGAGAAGGTTGGGGGAGGGGACCCACTGGAACAGCTGTTGGGAGACAGATGGTAGCCTTCCGTCAAGGCCATCCAGCATGTTCTTTAACGTGCACAGGGTATGGCTCTCCCACACACGGGGCCACGGCTTAACGTCCCATCCGACGGACGGCGGTTTTTCCAAGCCCATCGGTGTCCCCTACTGACCGTGGGCAAGGCGGGGAATTTTTGCGGAGATAAATCTCAACGCTGACCCAGCTGGGACTCGAACCTGGGAACTACAGATTACGAGCCTGGCGCGCTACCGACTGAGCCACTCCCGTTCCGGTTGGGGGTCGTGATCATTGCGACTTCGAACGTGGTTCGATTGAGGGGGCCCGATGTTCAGGTGCCAATATCTCGAGAACAGCCGCCATGGTTAAATGCTCCTATTCTGTGGTGTCACGAGTCTACCGTGACTGGCTCAACAGCGGTCAAACTTAACAGGCCAAAGGTCACGAGTGAGACAGCCATGGCGAGTGATGTGTGTGTGCCCCATCTAGAAACAAAGCCGTGACGCACACAGCTAACCATCCAATAAAACGTTAGGAATGTCAAAACTAATATCCACATGGACAATGTGCCTGACATTAGCTCGTAAGACGGACTATGGCAGTCAACAGCTATCGCGTCACGGGTACCCATGTTCACTGCGAGCCACAAGAAACTGCATCTTGCATGGGCATGCTATTATCAACATGTGGAAATTTTTTGCCTGGTCAGATGAATCCGGTTTACAACTCTTTAAGCTGATGGGCATGTTCACATTAAAGAAAGTAACATGAGACTACGTCACCAGTGGTGGGGATGGCTCAGTAGGTAGCGCGCCAGTCTCCTAATCTGCAGTTCCCAGGTTCGAGTCCTGCCTGAGTCAGCGTTGAGATTTATCTCCGCAAAACTTCCCGCCCTTCCTGGGTCAGCAGGGGACATCTCTGGGGTTGGAAAGGCCGCCGTCCATCCGATGGGATATTAAGATGTGGCTCCGGGTGCTGGAGAACCATACCCTGTGCACGTTAAAGAACAGACTGGATGGCCTTGAAGGGAAGCTACGATGTGTCTCCCAACAGCTGTCCAGTACGTCCCTCCGCCCAACTTTCTTTGAGCCCTTGGGGTCCTTGTGACCTGGTCAATTAGCCTGTTGTGTGCAAAAAGGTGCCGCTCCGAGGTAAAACAACCCAACTTCAACAGGATGCACCGTCAGTGTTCACCAGGCTGGAGTTGGGTTGTTTTACCTCTGAGCGGCACTTTTTTGCACACCATGGGCTAAATGGCCAGGTCACAAGGACCCCGAAGGCACAGAGAAGGTTGGAGGAGGGAACCCACTGGAACAGCTGTTGGGAGACAGATGGTAGCCTCCCGTCAAGACCATCTAGCGTGTTATTTAACGTGCACAGGGTGTGACTCTCCCACACACGGGGCCACGGCTTAACGTCCCATCCGACGGACGGCGGCCTTTCCAAGCCCATCGGTGTCCCCTACTGCCCTTGGGCAAGGCAGGGAATTTTGAGGAAATAAGTCTCAACGCTGACCCAGATGGGACTCGAACCTGGGAACTACAGATTACGAGCCTGGCGCGCTACCGACTGAGCCACCCCTGCCTCTATTGTATATGTAGGGCAGGATCTAGAATAAGGGTGAGGAGGAAAGGGGCCAGGCCCTTCCTTTGAGAATGCTAGTAAGAGTAACAGAGGAAAAAAAACTTACGTACATTTCCTGCCTTTTTCAAGAAATTTTTTAAAGACCTCTAAAATATAGAGGAAAACATTAAACTATTATACTGCATTGGAATTCCTGTTTCTTGGCTCCCCGCTTTTACCTTTTTCTGGCTTGGTTGAGTCCCCCCCACCAACACACATACTTTTATTTTTTTCCTAGCTCTGGGCCTGCATATATGTATTAAAGCTTTTAACTGGAATTCCGAAAAATACCAAAAAACACCCTCTGAGCACAAGCTTTCTGGATAAGTAGTTGCATATTGTACAGTCGCTCAAAAAAGTATCCGAACATTATGGTTGATTATAGAATTCAGAAAAAATATCTGGCAACGTTTTTTTTTATAAATTAGTGATCTGGCAACCTTCGTGATTAGTGATCTGGTAACCTTCGTGTCGTGACACGAATTAGTGATCTGGCAACCTTCGTGATTAGTGATCTGGTAACCTTCGTGTCACGTGACACGAATTAGTGATCTGGCAACCTTCGTGATTAGTGATCTGGTAACCTTCGTGTCACGTGACACGAATTAGTGATCTAGCAACCTTCGTGATTAGTGATCTGGTAACCTTCGTGTCCCGTGACACGAAGGTTGCCAGATCACTAATTTATAAAAAAATCGTTGCCAGATATTTTTTCTGAATTCTATAATAAACCATAGTGTTCGGATACTTTTTTGAGTGACTGTACTCCAGAAATTAGATGAAAATCCACACTAACTGGAACAAATCAAAAGAATGGAAGCATGTGAAACAATAGGTAGGTCGAAATTATTCAAGGTATAAAAACTCAAATATGCAAAGTTATATAGCTACTTCCTTTATATTTAATAACTATTGTATTAAAAATGAAAAGTTTACGTATCGTTTGAGAAAAAAAGATATTTTTAAACTAATTATAATTATGTAGATGTTCGATATAAATGGTGCAAGTAGGAGGTAAGATGGTCTTGAAAGAAAATAATAGCCTTTAGGATATTTTTTTTCAAATGTTACATTTCTAGACTTTATCGTACCATAATGCACAAAGATGTAAAGTTTCTTCATAAGAAATGTTAATTAAAATAAACAACCAAACATCAGATGTTAAAAACGTATTAAAAAGTAGGAATAAGAAATAAGGTAACTGGATATGTTTGGGGAGCAAAATTTCTCACTCTAATTGAACCTCCGTAGCTCATAGCTCCTTGGAGATTTGTATGAGTATTTCACTTAAAAATTGTTGATTGGACATTTTCATCAAAGAAAGCAGAAATTGTGGAACATTTTTATATGATGAACCTTTTTTTTTTTCTTATAAATTTTATGTTGAAACTGGTAGTAAGGTATGCTTGCTGATCAATACTGTGAAAATAAAAGTGGAGAAAGAAGTCCTTTGGGTAATGCTTCAGTTCTTTGGAATCAGTTTAATTTCCTGGACAGTTTCATAACAGACACTGATAACATACGAGACGAAGCAAACAGGTAAAAAGGAATGACTGCTATTATATTTAAGAAGCTGCGGAGTATGTAGATTAAGCAGACTTATTAATAATTTGGTCCTTTCTGAAATTTGTTATGATTGGGAAACTTGGACTCTGCAAGCAGTATATTAATGCTTTTCTTCTTGGTTTTTGAAGCCACGTTTATTAGATGGTACATGAATAATGATGAAGTTGGAAGACGGATTCTTAGCTATCTTAAAGAAGGATATTGCGCATGGAGATATCGGGTTAGTTTGCCAGGTTGCCCATATGCAGAATAGTATATTAACGAATAGAATTATGAAAGTGTGCCCTAAAGCTAAGGGAGCAGGGGCAAACCAAGACTGAGTGGATGGACAAACAACCGTATTGGAAGTATTATGCATTTGCTAAATGACTTAATGACTTTTAAAGTATTATGGAAAATAAAATTGCTCAGTGTAATTGGATCTCCTTAGCTTTTGGCTCCCTGGAAATTTGTATGGATATGTCATGTAAAACGTAGATTTTCCTTAAAGAGAGCAGAATTTGTAGAAAGTTTATTCGTTATACTGGAAAAACCTTAAAAGTTATTTCATTCATTTTGTGACACATAAGACAGAGAAGAATTCTAGAAGCTACTCCTAACTTTTACAGGACTTATCATACAAGGACATGCCCTACTAAGACTGAAATCACTGCTGACCACTGCCTCAATTTTACTAACACAGTACACAAAGTTTGTCCTGTTGGAAGAGTGGTTAGCACCCTAACCACTACGCTAGTTTCAATTAGCAGATCTCGTTAGCAGATATCAGTTTATTACAGACCCATTAGCCGACCCGTGGCCGAGTGGTTAGCACGCTTAGCTATTGATTTGAGGGACCTGGGTTCGAATCCCGGTATAAGGTAAGGATGTATGTGTTGTTTTTCTGCTGAGGTCCTGTCATCCTCACAGACCTTCTACTGTGGCATATAAACTGACAGGCTCCTGTCAGACCTTTGTGGCAAGTAGCTGCTTGAATTGTTGGGTTGTTTTACCTCTGAGCGGCACTTTTTTGCACACCATGGGCTAAATGGCCAAGTCACAAGGACCCCGAAGGCTCAGAGAAGGTTGGGGGAGGGGACCCACTGGAACAGCTGTTGGGAGACAGATGGTAGCCTCCCGTCAAGGCCATCCAGCGTGTTCTTTAACGTGCACAGGGTATGGCTCTCCCGCACACGGGACCACGGCTTAACGTCCCATCCGACGGACGGCGGGCTTTCCAAGCACCATTGGTGTCCCCTACTGACCGTGGGCAGGACGGTGAATTTTGCGGAGATAAATCTCAACGCTGACCCAGCTGGGACTCGAACCTGGGAACTATAGATTACGAGCCTGGCGCACTACCGACTGAGCCACCCCCGCCCCCAGCTGTTTGAGAGGATATTTAATATTTTATTTTTACAGACCCATGCATCGTCAGAAGGTTGAATTTAAAACAGTCTTATGATGGCAGAGAATAAAGGTTCAAAATCAAGTCAGTAGTAATGAATCCTCAAGAATCTCTTGTGATATAATTTACGAGGAGAGTTCAAAAATTTCTTGACATGCATCTGTAGAACAAAAACCATTGCATTTATCTTAACAAACATTTACTGTCTCTTCAACGTACTCCCTTACAGCATTATGCAAAGCTGCAGACGTCTACGTCAATTCTGGAACGCCTGGTGGTTATCCTGTTGGGGAATATTCCGTAACTCTGAAGATACGCATTTTCAAGGCCTTGCACACTTGAAAAGGGCTTCCCAGCAGCAATATCTTTTTAATTTTTGGAAATAACCAAAAAAATCGCATCGTGGACGATCGGGTGAATATGCAGGATGGGGATGAATGTTTGATATTTTTTCCTACTCCTGACAGGCCGTAACTTAGCGGGTTTAGTGAGCACTGGAATTGTCATGAAATAGGAGAACCCTTGACACGCCTGTTGTTGAAAGCTGCTTTTTATCTCCTTAACCATTTTGGGCAAAACAATGTAGTGTAGTATTTCCCATTTATAGTTATTTTTGTTCTTCCTACTAAATTGCTCCACCATACGATGTATCAAGATGTTATATTAACTTTTAATTTCTTTAAAAATGCCACAAAACGTTCTTCATGCTTCTCAGGGAAAGTAATGCAGATGATAATCTCAGAACAAGAATTTCTGGTGTCATTTAACATCAAGATGAATAATTACATATATTATACCTGGAATGAACTCGCTTCTCGTTGAATTAATGGTGGACGAAAGAAATATATAATTGATTAATATTGAATTTATAGTATTATTTTAATATTTTCATTTGCTTTTATGTTGTTTGTAAGTAAAATTGCACTGGTTTACAAGGTTTTTATAACATGAACAATTCTAACTGCTTGAACTTTTTTCCAGTTATTGATTTCAGACGTTTTAAAAAATGGCTATCACGTCACGTTTTTATGTTATCTGTCATTTTGACTCCTATTAAGATTTTCCTATCCAACACCTCCAGGCAACTGGGAGGATACTAGATATTTTAATTTTTGTGGCTGGCAACACTGATTGTCAAATGGGAGAAAACATGTAACAGTAATCTAACCTCAGACCGCCATTCTTGTTGTTTTCATTGTAGGAGGAACACGTGCTGTACGTTGAAGAGTGAATTTTTGCGTTTAAATGGCACAAAGACAGCGTCGCGGATATGTTAATATGCCAGATAAGTTTTTATATGTGTTTGTAAATTATGTTTTAAAATCCCAGGGTCGTTCTTTGACAAAGATTGTGAAGAAACCCTATAACTTGTATTTTGCATGTCATGTTAGAGATCAGGACAAAACATGGGCTCCACATGTGTGCTGCATTTCCTGCTTTGTTGGCCTGAGTGAATGGTTGAAAGTAGGATAAAATCCATGCCCTTTGCAGTTCGAATGGTTTGGCGTGAGTCAACTAGAAACTTGCATGATTGCTATTTTTGTTTAACTAAAGTGTCGGGCTTTTCAAAGAAGTACAAAAGCAAAATACAATATCCAAATATACCTTCAGCCATAAGGCCGGTTCCTCATGGAGAAGATCTTCCTATACCAACACCTCAAACCAATTGGGAGGAGATGGATTCACATTCATCAGAGGAAGACTTTGAGGCACATGCAGATCCTGATCCTACATACACCCCTAAAAAAAGTTAGAGGAGGCTTATCTGATTCAGCAAAATGAACTAAATGATCTTATTCGAGAGCAAGGGCTTTCCAAACAACAAGCTGAGGTTTCAGGTTCAAGACTTCAAGAGTGGAATCTTCTGGCCAAGGATATATATATTCTGGCCAAGGATATTTTACTTTATCTGCTTATTTTGAGATGCAAGAGGTGATCTGTATTTCTGCGCAGATATTTCAGGGCTGATGGAAGAAATTGGAACAACTCACGACCCTAATGAATGGTGTCTATATATAGATTCGTCAAAATTCAACTTAAAATTTGTTCTTTTGCATAAAGGAAACCAAAAACCTTCCATTCCAGTGACACACGCTGTGAGAATGGAGGAAAGTTATGAAAGCATGGAAGAAATACTCACTGATATAAAATATGTCAAGTTTAAGTGGCAATACATGGTGACCTAAAAGTCTCATTTCTCTTGCTCGGACTTCAAGGAGGCTTCATAAAATTTTGCTGTTTTCTGTGTTTGTAGGGCTGTAGTGCCAGAAAGGAACACTACAAAACAAAACACTGGTCCAAAAGATGTTTTTGATCGTGGAAAGAGTCATGTGAAGTACAAACCTCTAGTTGACACCTCTGATATTCTGCTCCCACCACTACACATCAAACTGGGGCTTATGAAAAACTTTGTAAAGGTTGTGGCAAAACTGGCAAAGGGTTTTTGCACTTGAAGGAAAATTTTCCAAACCTAAGTGATGACAAACTCAAAGAAGGGTTCTTTGTTGGCCCTAAGATCAGAAAGCTACTAAATAATGCTGTCTTCGAAGAAAAACAAAATATGAAAGAGCGCGGTGCATGGAAATCCTTGACATCTGTGGTCCAGGGTTTTCTGGAGAATCACAAATAGGAAAACTGCTATCAGCTTATGAAAGATCTTCTAAAAAAGTATGAAAATTTTGGCTGTCGAATGTCTTTGAAGATCCATTTCTTGCATTCGCATCTCGTTGGGTTGGGTTGTTTTACCTCTGAGCGGCACTTTTTTGCACACCATGGGCTAAATGGCCAGGTCACATGGACCCCGAAGGCTCAGAGAAGGTTGGGGGAGGTGACCCACTGGAACAGCTGTTGGGAGACAAATGATAGCCTCCGTCAAGGCCATCCAGTCTGTTCTTTAACGTGCACAGGGTATGGCTCTCCCGCACACGGGTCCACGGCTTAACATCCCATCCGACAGACGGCGGCCTTTCCAAGCCCATCGGTGTCCCCTACTGACCGTGGGCAGAGCGGGGAGTTTTGCAGAGATAAATCTTAACGCTGACCCAGCTGGGACTCGAACCTGGGAACTACAGATTACGAGCCTGGCGCGCTACCGACTGAGCCACCCCCGCCCCCATTCGCATCTCGACTTCTTTCCCAAGAACTTAGGAGCTGTCAGTGATGAGCAAGGGGAAAGATTTCACCAGGAAGGGGAAGGATATCTGAACCATGGAGGAACGATACCAAGGCAGATTGGAACCAACAATGAGTTGGGTTGGGTTATTTTACCTCTGAGCGGTACTTTTTTGCACACCATGGGCTAAATGGCCAGGTCACATGGACCCCGAAGGCTCAGAGAAGGTTGGGGGAGGGGACCCACTGGAACAGCTGTCGGGAGACAGATGGTAGCCTCCCGTCAAGGCCATCCAGCGTGTTCTTTAACGTGCACAGGGTATGGCTCTCCCGCACACGGGGCCACGGCTTAACGTCCCATACGACGGACGGCGGCCTTTCCAAGCCCATCGGTGTCCTCTATTGACCGTGGGCAGGGCGGGGAATTTTGCGGAGATAAATCTCAACGCTGACCCAGCTGGGACTCGAACCTGGGAACTACAGATTACGAGCCTGGGGACTGAGATACCCCCGCCCCAGGAACCAACAATGATTAGTGACTACTTCTGATTCTTGCAGAAGGAAGATACTCACCACATAAAAGATAAAAATGACCTTCTTGTAAGTATTAAAAGATCCTTACCCATGTTTTCTTATTTTGCGTCAATATTATTTCATTTGTTACTTTATATTCAATGGTCTATAACTATGATGTTTCTAATTTTTCTCACTGTAATCATGTAATTAATTAATGAGTTTTATTTAAGTTGCAATTTAATAAAATAATCACATTTATTTTCATTTCTCAGATATGCGTATTAATTGAAATCTGAAATGCATCAATCCGTAATTTAAAAAAAAAAAACTATACCTACTGCAGGTTTTTCACAGCCATATTTGAATTCAACACTCCAAAATTAGTGAAAAACATCTTATTTGGTCAATGTTATAAAAAAAAAAGATTCGATTTGTTGTCTACTGTTATTGATTATTTTTGAGTGTTAAAAATGTATAGAGCATATGTGCATCATTGATTAATCTTTAAACGTCGATTTCTTGTGTGTTCCCTTATTATTACACATCTAGTTTTATGCACATTGGATATACGCAATCGATAATTAAAAACGCAACTTCGGCGTAAACCAGAATCAAGTACAGTGGACCCCCGATATAACGCGCATGTCGGGCGGGAAACAACACCCGCGTTTTAAGGTGAACCGCGTTATACCGAGCGGCGCGGTGGCGACACAATAAATTTACTCAGAACGATTTGAGCTATATACTGAAACATCCCATCAACTATATATATATTATGTATTTTAATAAAAAAAACAATTTATTTATTAAGTGTATTATTAAAATTCACATAACAGAGTTATACATCTTAATAAGTACATATATTTATTATTTTATTTACGTACATAAGGTACGCTTGAAAATATGTAAAAACAAACACTGTCTATAACATATCGCAAACATCACCCACGCTATAACCGAGTGCGCGGTATAGCGAGCAGCGCTATAACGAAGGTCCACTGTATTGACAACGTTGGGTTTGGTCCAGACTGTCGAGGATTTCATTGGCTGGCCCGGTATTTTGTCCAGGGCTTTAAAATGTCTGATATTCCAAATTTTCTTAACTGAAGTACCTACATTTCATTTGTTTTGTTCTGCCAAAAAATGTGTAGCCCATGAAAAAGGGAGCTTCGTACAGATAATGAAAAATACGTTCTACTGCGAAATAGACCGTGTATATTGCACACAAACTAACAATGCAGGTGTAAAAGTAGTTTGGTTGGAGTGCTACATATTAATTTGTTAGTAGTAATTTTTAACATTGTATTTAAACATATATATTCCTTATCATTGTATTTAATTATACACCTGAGTAAATACAGTGTCATTTTCTTTATACTTTCACGTACATAACATTTAGCTGTTCACATTATTCTCCATTCATAAGGGGCGGGGTGGCTCAGTCGGTAGCGCGTCAGGCTCGTAATCTGTAGTTCCCAGGTTCGAGTCCCAGCTGGATCAGCGTTGAGATTTATCTCCGCAAAATTCCCCGCCCTGCCCACGGTCAGTAGGGGACATCGATCGGCTTGTAAAGGCCGCCGTCCGTCGGATGAGACGTTAAGCCGTGGCCCCGTGTGCGGGAGAGACATACCCTGTGCACGTTAAAGAACATGCTGGATGGCCTTGACGGGAGGCTACCATCTGTCTCCCAACAGCTGTTCCAGTGGGTCCCCTCCCCCAACCTTCTCTGAGCCTTCGGGGTCCATGTGACCTGGCCATTTAGCCCATGGTGTGCAAAAGACCCCGAAGGCTCAGAGAAGGTTGGGGGAGGGAACCCACTGGAACAGCTGTTGGGAGACAGATGGTAGCCTCCCGTCAAGGCCATCCAGCGTGTTCTTTAACGTGCACAGGGTATGACTCTCCCGCACACGGTGCCACGGCTTAACGTCCCATCCGACGGACGGCGGCCTTTCCAAGCCCATCGGTGTCCCCTATTGACCGTGGGCAGGGCAAGGAATTTTGCGGAGATAAATCTCAACGCTGACCCAGCTGGGACTCGAACCTGGGAACTATAGATTACGAGCCTGGCGCGCTACCAACTGAACCACCCCCGCCCCTCCCCGGTTCGAGTACAGCCTGGGTCAGCGGTGAGATTTTACTCTTCAAAACATCTCGCCCTGACCTCAGTCAGTAAGGGACACCAGTGGGCTTGAAAAAGCAGCCATCCGTCGGATGGGATGTTAAGTCGTTGTTCCGTGTGTGTGAGAGGCATACCCTCTGCACGTTAAAGGACATACCGGATAGCCTTGACTGGAGACTACCATCTGTCTCCCAACAACTCTTCAGTGGGTTCCCCCAACCTTCTCTGATTGCCCTCGGAGTCCTTATGACGTGGCCATTTAACTCACTGTATGCAAAAAATGCCTCTCAGAGAAAAAAAACATAACCCAGGCTTTCATGTTTTTGACGATACCTTTATTTTGAGTGTCGGCATCAAATGTCCCAGAATAGATTCCTTTCCTGGCTGCTATATTATTATTTTCTGTATATTTTTTTATAAAACATAAATAATGAAAATTTTTGTACATCTGAAGTTTCAGAACAATTTAATTCTGCACGAAGAATGCGAACAATTCCAACTCAAGTGAAATATTTCAATCTATACTCTGTCAAAGTTAATTAAGAGTCCAGTCAAAAAACCGTTTCGTGTTATAATCATTAGGATCAACAGGGCGATGTATTTCCACCTTTTTTAGCAAAGAACTCTCTCCTGACTCAATTTATCATTTCGCGTAGCTACTGGGGCGGGGGTGGCTCAGTCGGTAGCGCGTCAGGCTCGTAATCTGTAGTTCCCAGGTTCGAGTCCCGGCTGGGTCAGAGTTGAGATTTGTCTCCGCAAAATTCCCCGCCCTGCCCACGGTCAGTAGGGGACACCGATGGGCTTGGAAAGGCCGCCGTCCGTCGGATGGGACGTTAAGCCGTGGCCCCGTGTGCGGGAGAGACATACCCTGTGCACGTTAAAGAACATGCTGGATGGCCTTGACGGGAGGCTACCATCTGTCTCCCAACAGCTGTTCCAGTGGGTCTCCTCCCCCAATCTTCTCTGAGTCTTCGTGGTCCATGTGACCTGGCCATTTAGCCCATGGTGTGCAAAAAAGTGCCGCTCAGAGGTAAAACAACCCAACCCAACTCGTAGCTACTACAAGCTGATTTATGTCTCAAGTTACTGTGCACAAGCCTCACGACGAAATTTCGCACCGCACCGAAAGCTAATATTATAATTTACAGCAAGAGCTTCTTATTTCTCGATGCTTTTTTTTTCTTAGTTTCCAGTAAAACTTTTTCAATTCAAATCGTATGTTTCGAATGCAGTGGAGGAAAAATTACTACAAAATTGATTTTTTTTTGTATGAGACTCTTTTCTATTGTTGCATTGGTAAATGGCACACACAATAAATAAATAAATAAATAAATTGTAAAAGCATGCATTTCAGTAACAGTGAAACGAGTTTCAGGAAAGGAAAAAAAGGATTGACTAAATAAATAACCTAGCATACATAGCGTTTCGTTCCCTTCCTTGTTTGGCAACCATGCAAATATATTTCTTTAGACTGAAGCAACTCCTTTCCCTGGGTGAGTTCTATGTTAACCAGGGATTCTCTTGGCGTTAGAGATTGAAGATGCATGTGAAATAGAGCATAAGTGCTTTGGAGGGTGTGAATATTTTAAACATAACTGGAAATGCAGTGGGCGTATTTTAATGCGACTCTGAATTTTCAGTCGAGGAGAGCAAATGTAATGGAAAATCTTTCCTTTCTGGTAAAAGAATCATCTCGTATGTAGGTAGTGAAGACTGCTGAGGGCTACATGAGCACTTTCGTTTCTTTCTTTATTTCTCTGATCATTATCGCAGGGTGCAGTAGAGAATTTTCCAGTATTTGCTTGTTGAATTTGGAGAAAATTGCTCTGCTTTTAAGCAGGGTGTGCGACTCCAAGAGACACTTTAGCATGAATTTTGTTTCCCATTCCTGTTTGTTTTTGACGGTTCTGAAGATTCTTTTACTGTTTAATTGTACATTTAATGTACATTTCTGCACAAATCTTGTTACTCTGGAAAGGCCAGTGTTCGCCAGATGGGAGGTAAAGCTGTCGCTTTTTGCGCGGGAGAGCCACACCCTATGCACACGTTAAAGAACACTCTGGTGGCCTTGGGTTTGGGTTGTTTTACCTCTGAGCGGCACTTTTTTGCACACCATTAGCTAAATGGCCAGGTCACATGGACCCCGAAGGCTCAGAGAAGGTTGGGGGAGGGGACCCACTGGAACAGCTGTTGGGAGACAGATGGTAGCCTCCCGTCAAGGCCATCCAGCGTGTTCTTTAACGTGCACAGGGTATGGCTCTCCCGCACACGGGACCATGGCTTAACGTCCCATCCAACGGTTGGGTTGGGTTGTTTTACCTCTGAGCGGCCCTTTTTTGCACACCATGGGCTAAATTGGCCAGGTCACATGGACCCCGAAGGCTCAGAGAAGGTTGGGGGAGGGGACCCACTGGAACAGTTGTTGGGAGACAGATGGTAGCCTCCCGTGAAGGCCATCCAGCGTGTTTTTTAACGTGCACAGGGTATGGCTCTCCCGCACACGGGGCCACGGCTTAACGTCCCATCCGACGGACGGCGGCATTTCGAAGCCATCAAGGTCCCCTACTGACCGTGGGCAAGGCGGGGAATTTTGAGGAGATAAATCTCAACGGTGACCCAGCTGGAACTCGAACCTGGGAACTATAGATTACGAGCCTGGCGCGCTACCGACTGAGCCCCCCCCCCCCCATCCAACGGACGGCGGCCTTTCCAAACCCATCGGTGTCCCCTACTGACCGTGGGCAGGGCGTCGATTTTTGCGGAGATAAACCTCAACGCTGACCCAGCTGGGACTCGAACCTGGGAACTACAGATTACGCTGGTGGCCTTAACGGGAGGCTCTCATCTGTCTCGTAACAGCTGTTCAGTGGGTCTTCTCCCCCCCCCCCCCAACCTTCTCTGATCCCTCGGAGTGTTTGAGACTTGGCCATTTAGCCCGTTATGTGCCCCTCACAAGTAAAGCAATCCAAAACACTGGCTACATATTACTACGGGGAGGAAAGACGCCTTTCCTTCCTCTTGCTTTGTTTTCTGCTTGGCAACATCACACTGGTCGTGAACCTTCGGCTATTTTCCCAGAATTCTGTGTAAGTTCGTTTGAACGGCGAAGAAAAGACTTTTCATGTGCGCCAAATCGAACAAGTTGGGGTGATAAGAAACGCTCGTGGAGAGGCCTTAAGGCATGGAGTGTTCATATTTACAAATATAAGAGTACGACAGATAGTAATAAAATATTATTATATTTCTCAAATCTCCTATGTTACAATTTCAGCTGTTAGGGGGAGCTAAATTTGTAGAATAACAAAATTTAACTTGTTCATAAATTAGTATCACGTGTTCGCCATAGGTTATTGTTCTTTAGCTCCCTTTCACATTCGGTTTCTTTACATTGCAAGTTCTTTTCGTGCCCAAAACAGCATTGTTCGGGAGCATTTATGACAGCGGCAAATGTGTCCCAAATAGATACCTGTACTTCTCATCAGCTTGCTTTATCACCTCCGCATCAATTTACAGGACTTTCGCGACTGCAGCTTGTTGCGAGAAAACAGTGTTTAGATAAAACGCCTCTCAAAGACTTTGACATACCTGGAGGCCCAAGTTTCAAAATGAGTCGCTCCCTTCCTCTCCAAATGCTTTACGTCTGAGTGCATCATTTATACAGAGAGTTTTATGTTAGTAAATAAATCGTTTAACTTCAAATTCGTTTAAGGCTAGAGAATACTCTGTGAAGAGACGGCCAGCTGCATTCAATATATCATCCATTTGTCGGAGAATAAGGAAAGAAGTATTGGATTGGATTGTTTTACCTCTGAGCGGCACTTTTTTTGCACACCATGGGCTAAATGGCCAGGCCACAAGGACCCCGAAGGCTCAGAGAAAATTGGGGGAGGGGACCTACTGGAACAGCTGTTGGGAGACAGATGGTAGCCTCCCGTCAAGGCCATCCAGCGTGTTCTTTAACGTGCAGAGGGTATGTCTCTCACACACACGGAACAACGACTTCACGTCCCATCGGACGGATGGCTGCTTTTTCAAGCCCTCAGGTGTCCCTTACTGACTGAGGTCAGGGAGAGATGTTTTGCAGAGTTAAATCTCACCGCTGACCCAGGCTGTACTCGAACCGGGGTGGGGCGGGGGTGGCTCAGTCGATAGCGCTATCGACTGAGCCACCGCCGCCCCACCCCATTCCGAAACCAATTTAGACGCCTATGGAAAAGTTTAAAGAAACTGAAAGTGTGGATCATGGAAACATAGCCCGTCGATCATCCAACAACAGCTGAGACAGCTGCACGTGCTAAATAATTATTTTCAAGGAATCCGCAAAAGTCTCTTCGACAGGATAGTTGTGAACTTTGAATCCCCGAGAAAATGTTCATGGTATAAATAACAACATATTGATTCCCCAGACATAATAAATTAATACCCCCTCAAGCAGCTGCTTGCCACAAAGGTCTGAAAGGAGATTGTCAGTTTATATGCCATAGTCTGTGAGGATGGCAGGACCTCAGCAGAAAAACAACACGACATCCATGCCTTACCACCGGGCTCGAACCCAGATCCTTTAGGTCAGAAGCCAAGCGCGCTAACCACTTGACCATGGCCCAATGACATTTTTTCAATAGAGTTACGATAAGGACATGTCTTGTCAGATAGTCATTGTTAACATAGGCATTCCTTTGTTGGCTGTGAAGGACTTGGAAAGATGTCGTCCATCGGACTATACGTTAAGCCATGTTTCTGTCTGCAGGAATGCACGTTAAAGAGCACACTTGTTGGCCTTGAGTAGGGTCTTCTAAATGCCTCCTGACAGCTGCGCAGTAGATTCAATTTTTGAACGTTCTCTGCTTCTTAGGGTACTTGTGACCTGGCCGTTTATCTTACGTTGTGCATAAAGCTGTGTTTTACCTCTGAGCGGCACTTTTTTGCACACCATGGGCTAAATGGCCAGGTCACATGGACCCCGAAGGCTCAGAGAAGGTTGGGGGAGGGGACCCACTATGAACAGCTGTTGGGAGACAGATGGTAGCCTCCCGTCAAGGCCATCCAGCGTGTTCTTTAACGTGCACAGGATATGGCTTCCCCCGCACACGGGGCCACGGCTTAACGTCCCGTTCGACGGACGGCGGTCTTTCCAAGCCCATCGGTGTCCCCTACTGACCTTGGGCAGGGCGGGAAATTTTGCGGAGATAAATCTCAACGCTGACCCAGCTGCGACTCGAAGCTGGGAACTACAGATTACGAGCATGGCGCGCTACCGACTGAGCCGCCCCTCGCTGAGGTATAAACAATATTCAACCCTAACTTAGAAGTTATGAAATTATAATTTTTTAGTTGTCATCTTCACTGGCTACATCAGATACATTAGCGTATTTGTGGCGCCAAATGGAATATCGATTGGACGTGCTATCAAGAATGGCGCTCGCGTTAAAGTGGATTTAAGTGTAAAAACAAATTTCTCAATGGCGCTTATCGATCCTAACTAGTTTCAGAGTTTAGAATTTTTGAAACGTGCGTAATTCTTTCATCATCATCATCATCCTCAAGCAGCCATGGGCTACGGAGGTCCAACCAGAGCGTGCAATTTAGTTCTCCAAGCAAGTCTATCCTGAGCTACATCTACTGCAATCTGGCCACTGCACACCAATTCTAACAAGGTCCTGTTTGACATTGTCTGCCCACCGCATCCTAGGTCTCCCCTTCTTTCTGAGGCCTTTAGGCACACTGTTCATAACCCTATTCGCCAATCTATAATTATTCATACGGGCAACATGGCCAAACCAACGGAGTCTCTCTCTGCACAATATGCTGCTTATAGGAGGTTGCAAACTCCTTTGCCTAACCTCATCATTAGTTACAAAGTTGAACCACCTAATGCCCAAGATACTGCGTAAGCATCTGGAATCAAAAGCATCTAGTTTCCTGTTATCTTGTTTACAAAGTGTCCAAGTTTCACTACCATAACTAATCCTAGAAAGAACCAAACTATTATACAGTCTAATTTTAGTCTCTAGGTGTATACGCCTATTTCTCCACACTCTCCATAGGTTCTTAAAAGTCCCAGCAGCAATCCCTATTCGTCTGTTAATCTCATGCCGCACATCACCAGTATCAGTTACGTAGCTCCCAAGATAATTAAACTGTGACACCTGCTCAAGACTGCAACCATTCAGATTAACTGAATCACAGCCTGCCTGACCAATTTTCATCACTTTAGTTTTCTCTCTGTTTATAACCAAACCTACTCTACTACCAGTCTCATCAACATCTCGAATGAAAGAGTTCATCTCATCAACATCATTTGCCAAAAGGGCTAAATCATCAGCATAATCTAAATCAGAAATTTTCGTATCTCCAGCCCATTTAAGGCCAAAATCTTTCCCTTGAAGTGAATTTCGCATAACATAATCAATAACCAAGCTAAAGAGAAAAGGAGACAAAATGCACCCTTGTCGAACACCAGAAGTAACGCTAAACCAATTGCTACAAGCCTTACCAACTCTCACACACGACTCAGTGTTATTATAGAGAGCTTTCATAATGTTAATTAACTTGTCTGGTATACCATATGATCTCACAATCAACCACAAATTATGACGATGAACAGAGTCGAAAGCCTTTTTGAAATCAACAAAGCTAGCAACCAAAGGTTTCTGAAACTCTAAACATTTCTCAAGAACCTGCCTAAGTGAAAATATCTGATCCACACATCCCCTACCACTTCTGAATCCACATTGCTCATCACGCAATTGACTGTCAACCAGATTCTTAATTCTATTAAGCACAATCATGGAAAGAACTTTACCTGGAACAGAGAGTAGGCTGATACCCCTATAGTTATCACAAGAACTGCGATCACCTTTTTTGAAAATAGGGATAACAATAGCTCTGGTAAAATCCTTGGGAACCATGCCTTTATCATAAAAGAGATTCAGAATTTCAGTCATCCAAGTGGTAACCGAAACATTCCCAGCTCTAAGCATTTCCGTAGTAATTTCATCTACCCCTGGGGATTTATGAAGTTTAAGTTTAGAAACAGCCAAAATAACTTCAGATTGTGTTATAGGGCCAACATTAAAGCCACCAATGCATCTATCATCATTGCAAACAATGGGAGTAGAACTAACTACATTGTTTAGAACATCACTGAAATGATCAGCCCACCTAGCCATGACAGAATCCTCCCCTTCTATAACCTTACCTTGTTTATCCTTCAATCCTTGTATGCCTGTCCGTTTTCTACCACACAAAACATTAACTATCTGGTACAGCTCTCTGCTGTTGTGCTGTCTAACTGCTTCCTCGGCTTTGTCAGCCAAACCATTAAGCCAAAGATTCTTATCAGCAGCTAACTGATCCTTTACAAGTTTATTAAGGTCTCTGTAAGGCTTTCTATTAGGACTAGTAGGGTATTGATTAAGGGCATTCCTGCAGTTCTTTCTTTCCGAAATAAGCTCAAGTGCCTTATCACTCAGATAATTTTGCCTCTTCTGCTCCTTTTTTCCTAACAGAGTACTGTTAGTGTCCAAAAAAGCCTGTTTAAAATGATCCCATTCTTCCTCAACTTCAGTAGTAAGCAAACCATGACTGTCATAATGACTAAGTAACCTATCATGGTAAGCTTTGGCTATAACTGGATCTTTCAGAGCTTCAGTATTAAAAGTAAATTTTTTAACCCTAGCACAACACTTTTTAAGTTTAAGTTGCAACACACTTTTAACAAGGTAATGGTCAGATCCAATTTCAGCTCCCCTATATGCCCTGGTATTCCTAACATAACTAGCCCATTTGCTGTTAATTAATATGTAATCAATCATATTCTTATGCAGCCTATCAGGTGAAACCCATGTGTACTTATGTATGTCGCGGTGTTTGTAATAAGTGTTAGTTATTCTGAATCCATTGAGTTTACTTACCTGTAGGAGACGTTGCCCATTGCCATTGCAGCTACCAATACCAAAAGGGCCTATTACTCCTCCCCAAAGGTCAGAGTCAGTACCAACTTTGGCATTGAAGTCACCAAGAACAAGGGTAATATCTCCTTTCTTGACAGAATTCAAAATATCCTGAAGTTGTTCATAAAACCTATCCTTCTCATCCTCATCGGCATCCTCAGTGGGGGCATAACAGCAGATAACATTCAAGTCTTTAACGCTTGTCTGAAATTTTGCTGTAAGAAACCTTTCATTAATGCACTCATATCCTAGAAGAGCATCGCTAGCGTGTCTGCTGAGAAGCAGACCCACGCCTTGGTGATGCTTATTGTCGTCCCTCCCTGAAAAGAGAAATTTAAGATTATTTTTAAGAATCTGACCTTTATATGTCCATCTGGTCTCTTGCAAGCCGAGAATATCTAAATTATAACGGTGAAATTCTTGTGTGAGGACATCAAGAGAAAAAGCTCTGTGCAGAGTCCTCACATTCCAACTACCTATGGAGAGAAAATGGTTTGTGGGATGTTTAAAGAAATTATATTTATTGAGAGAGGGAATGCCGACAATATCAAACAGCCCCCTAATCGCAGACATGGGGCAAAGACCCGTTCCCCCACTACTAAAGGCTGAAGCCATCTACACTGGAAGACTTCCTCCAATGTAGAATTTGAGATGCCAATAGAAGCAAAGAGTTCAGGTGCCTGCGATGACTTCTGCTCAGGATTATCCACCAGCTGATAAACATATCCTGTGAATCTATTCACTTGGGGCTGTCAACCCACAAACAAACAGAAAACACAGCGGAAGATTTTCCCTCCACAGAAGCCCACCAGTGCAGCAAAATCAGGATCCATAATCAAGCTCAGAGCCATATATCTGTCCAGTCCAGTAAGTTTATATGGTCAGCACCAAGACCCTGTGTGGTTGACCACTCCTCAGCAGGGTAGAAAAAAAAGAAAAGTAGCCATAGTTGTCCAGATCAGTAGGCCACACTAATCTGGCAGCCCTCCCCTTCCGTTCACTTCCACAAGAGAGTATCTCTTTTGAAAGTTACTAACGGTCCGCACCACGAGAAGGCGGGGTTGGACATTAGGTGCTAGGCCTGGCCGGTTCTATGCATCATCACAGGGGATTGGTGCATAGCTCTCCTTCCAGTGACTACCTAGCTACCATTTACAGACCGTAATTCTTTATCATCCTGTATTACGCAGCAGGGTTGTTTTACCTCTGACCTGGGGCGGGGGTGGCTCAGTCGGTAGCGCAGGTAATCTGTAGTTCCCAGGTTCGAGTCCCAGCTGGATCAGCATTCAGATATCTCCGCAAAATTCCCCGCCCTTTCCACGGTCAGTAGGGGACACCGATGGTTCTTGGAAAGGCCGCCGCCCGTCGGATGGGACGTTAAGCCGTGGCCCCGTGTGCGGGAGAGCCATACCCTGTGCACGTTAAAGAACACGCTGGATGGCCTTGACGGGAGGCTACTATCTGTCTCCCAACAGCTGTTCCAGTGGGTCCCCTCCCCCAACCTTCTCTGAGCCTTCGGGGTCCATGTAGGGTCCTTCGGGGTCCATTTAGCCCATGGTGTGCAAAAAAGTGCCGCTCAGAGGTAAAACAACCCAACCCAACCTCTGAGCGGCACTTTTTCGCACACCATGGTTGGGAGACAAATGGCAGCCTCCCGTCAAGGCCATCCAGCGTGTTCTTTAACGTGCACAGAGTATGGCTCTCCCGCACACGGGGTCACTACTTAACATCCCATTCGACGGACGGCGGCCTTTCCACGCCCATCGGTGTTCCCTACTGACCATGGACAGGGCGGGGAATTTTGCAGAGATTAATCTCAACGCTGACCCAGCTGGGACTCGAACCTCGAAACTACAGATTACGAGCCTGTCGCGCTACCGACTGAGCCACCCCGCCCCGTATTTTGCAGCAGAGAAATGCCAAAGAGCAGTGGAAAAGAATAAGAAATCCGAAGACAAAAAGCGATTAAAATATCATTTGAATAAATGTTACCTTATAGAGAAAAGAAAATTTAAGCTGCTTTATATTTTTCTCATGAAAAGCATATTGATTATTTAAGATTCCAACGCATGTTTAGGATAAGTCAGATATTTACTGAAAATTAATTGTGCTAATTTCAAAATCACGGCGAATTAACAGGAAAGTTAGAACCTTGTGCACAAACTGGTGCACTATATATTCAGTTATACGCATCTCCTGGGGGCGGGGGTGGCTCAGTCGGTAGCGCGCCAGGCTCGTAATCTGTAGTTCCCAGGTTCGAGTCCCAGCTGGGTTAGCGTTGAGATTTATCTCCGCAAAATTCCCCGCCCTGCCCACGGTCAGTAGGGGACACTGATGGGCTTGGAAAGACCGCCGTCCGTCGGATGGGACGTTAAGCCGTGGCCCCGTGTGCGGGAGAGCCATACCCTGTGCACGTTAAAGAACAAGCTGGATGGCCTTGACGGGAGGCTACCATTTGTCTTCCAACAGCTTTTCCAGTGGGTCCCCTCTCCCAACCTTCTCTGAGGCTTCGGGGTCCATGTGACCTGGCCATTTAGCCCATGGTGTGCAAAAATAGTATCGCTCAGAGGTAAACAACCCAACCTGTGACTTTATTCCGAGTTCTGTCGCTCTCTTGCAGTCCGTAAGGCGTGGGAGTTAATAATTTAATTTAGTTTTAATTAACAGCTTTATGTATTGTTACTTCATATTATAGACATGAAATAGTGTTGTAACCACCCGGAGTGGTTTGGAGGTGGTGCAACTTTAGGGGCGAACTGGCCACAGCATAGAGGATATTATATTTCAAAAATTAACCCACATAAATATACTCTCAGAAAACAGAATTTCACATAAAACACATTTATTATACACACTATCACACTAAATTCTTATTACAGACGCCCACGGCGCTGTCCCTCCCACTCGAGGGAAAAGTCCACATTCGAGCTAGAGTGCCCAGTTTCGGCTCGTAATCACGAGAATAATGTTCCTAGAGACTAACAAAGCTAATAAGTCTGCATCTCTTAATGCGGGCAGCGTGGCGGCAAGAAACTACACTACAATTTGCTAGGGGAACGCCAGATCAGAGAGGGGCGGGGGTGGCTCAGTCGGTAGCGCGCCAGGTTCGTAATCTGTACTTCCCAGTTTCGAGTCCCAGCTGGGTCAGCGTTGAGATTTATCTCCGCAAAATTCCCCGCCATGCCCACGGTCAGTAGGGGACACCGATGGGCTTGGAAAGGCCGCCGTCCGTCGGATGGGACGTTAAGCCGTGGCCCCGTGTGCAGGAGAGCCATACCCTGTGCACGTTAAAGAACACGCTGGATGGCCTTGACGGGAGGCTACCATCTGTCTCCCAACAGCTGTTCCAGTGGGTCCACTCCCCCAACCTTCTCTGAGCCTTCGGGGGTCCATGTGACCTGGCCATTTAGACCATTGTGTGTGCAAAAAAGTGCCGCTCAGAGGTAAAACAACCCAACCCCATCTCTCAACCGTGGATAAATGCGGAAATGTTTAATGTGAATAAAACATTAGGCGTTGCATAAGCGCTCTTACCAAATAACTTTAGTACGAAATATCACGTTTTTGGCAAGCATTTAAGATTCACGGAATTGAAATTTTACTCTCAGGAAACAGAAGACGGTTTCTCTGAATAGGATAAATGAATCGGCGAGGTGGCAGGATTACGACTTGAAAACATTAAAGTGTCCAAAAGTGTTAAGCACTATTTAAAGTAACCTTGAACTATATATATTGTATGAGTAAACACTGGAAGAAGTAACAGCAAAACACGTAAAAGCTTTTATAGATTAAATAGAAGTTTAGAACTTTAAGTTGCACATGGGAAGTTGCTTAGATATATTTGGGTTGGGTTGTTTTACCTCTGAGCGGCACTTTTTTGCGCACCATGGGCTACATAGCCAGGTCACATGGACCCCGAAGGCTCAGAGAAGGTTGGGGGAGGGGACCCACTGGAACAGCTGTTGGGAGACAGATGGTAGCCTCCCGTCAAGGCCATCCAGCGTGTTCTTTAACGTGCACAGGGTATGGCTCTCCCTCACACGGGCCACGGTTTAACGTCCCATCCGACGGACGGCGGTCTTTACCAAGCCCATCGGTGTCCCCTACTGGGCAGGGCGGAGAATTTTTGCGGAGATAAATCTCAACGCTGACCCAGCTGGGACTCGAACCTAGGAACTACAGATTACGAGCCTGGCGCGCTACCGACTGAGCCACCCCCGCCCCTGCTTAGATATAGCAAAGACAATTAGTAAGAGATAATAACTGCTGCACCAATTTGTCCTGAAATGAATTTCGACAATTCAGTGGATGTTTTAAAGATTTTCAACCAACCATTCACAACATTATGAAAGTTTTCAAACTTTATTTAAAATTCAGTAGTTTAGTGCACAGATTACGCGACACAGTTGTGCTAAGATGCGCATATATCTTCTTAAAGAGGGTTCGAGTCCCAGCTGGGTCAGGGTTGAGATTTATCTCCGCAAAATTCCCCGCCCTGCCCACGGTGAGTAGGGGACACCGATTGGCTTGGTAAGGTCGCCGTCCATTGGATGGGACGTTAAGCCGTGCTCCGTGTGAGGGAGAGCCATACCCTGTGCACGTTAAAGAACACGCTGGATGGCCTTGACGGGAGGCTACCATCTGTCTCCCAACAGCTGTTCCAGTGGGTCCCCTCCCCAACCTTCTCTGAGCCTTCGGGGTCCTTGTGACCTGACCATTTAGCCCATGGTGTGCAAAAAAGTGCCGCTCAGAGGAAAAACCACCCAACCCAATGAAATACTCCTATCATTCCTCCTTGGGGCGGGGGTGGCTCAGTCGGTAGCGCGCCAGGCTCGTAATCTGTAATTCCCAGGTTCGAATCCCAGCTGGGTCATCGTTGAGATTTATCTCCGCAAAATTCCCCGCCCTGCCCACGGTCCGTAGGAGACACCGATGGGCTAGGAAAGGCCGCCGTCCGTCGGATGGGGCGTTAAGCCGTGGCCCCGTGTGCGGGAGAGCCATACCCTGTGCACGTTAATGAACACGCTGGATGGCCTTGACGGGAGGCTACCATCTGTCTCCCAACAGCTGTTCCAGTGGGTCCCCTCCCCCAACCTTCTCTGAGCCTTCGGGGTCCATGTGACCTGGCCATTTAGCCCATTGTGTGTGCAAAATAGTGCCGCTCAGAGGTAAAACAACCCAACCCAAATACATCTCTCAACCGTGGATAAATGCGGAAATGTTTAATGTGAATAAAACATTAGGCGTTGCATAAGGGCTCTTACCAAATAACTTTAGTACGAAATATCACGTTTTTGGCAAGCATTTAAGCTTCACGGAGTTAAAATTTTACTCTCAGGAAACAGAAGACGGTTTCTCTGAATAGGATAAATGAATCGGCGAGGTGGCAGGATTACAACTTGAAAACATTAATGTGTCCAAAAGTGTTAAGCACTTATTAAAGTAACCTTGAACTATATATATTGTATGAGGAAACACTGGAAGAAGTAACAGCAAAACACATAAAAGCTTTTATAGATTAAATGGAAGTTTAGAACTTTAAGTTGCACATGGGGAGTTGCTTAGATATATTTGGGTTGGGTTGTTTTACCTCTGAGCGGCACTTTTTTGCGCACCATGGGCTAAATGGCCAGGTCACATGGACCCCGAATGCTCAGAGAAGGTTGGGACAGGGGACCCACTGGAACAGCTGTTGGGAGACAGATGGTAGCCTCCCGTCAAGGCCATCTAGCGTGTTCTTTAACGTGCACAGGGTATGACTCTCCCGCACACGGGCCACGGCTTAATATCCTATCCGACGGACGGCGGCCTTTCCAAGCCCATCGGTGTCCCCTACTGATCGTAGGCAAGGTGGGGAGCTTTGCGGAGATGAATCTCAGCGCTGACCCAGCTGGGACTCGAACCTAGGAACTACAGATTACGAGCCTGGTGCGCTACCGACTGAGCCACCCCCCCCCCCCCCCCCCGCCCCGCTGAAACAGAGGTCAAGGCTGCAAGTGGGTGTTCATGTTGTAAGACTCGATATGGAAGCAAGGGAAGCAGCACAAATCCAAGATTCACCCGTCAATAAAACGTGGTCCGTACCGAACGCGGGGCTTTTATGTCGACCCTATTACCTTCAATATTTTTCATCATGACGAATAAATTCAGATTTTTTTCCTTTTATTAATTTTTCATTATTTTTTTTTTTACCCAATAGCATTTTCTTCATTTTCTGCGGGACACTTACTGCGGGATAGTCCTTCTTCTAGTGAAGGGTTAATTCGCAAAATACTTGGGCCTTGTTCAAGGATTGCATCGATCATTCAGCGAGGGGTTCCCACCCAAAGTTTAACTGGACTTGATAAATTTCAGATGAACGTGGACACCAAGGTAGCGGGTTCAAATCACTGCGTTGGGAAGGAATTTTTTTTTTTTAAATACAGGATGTTGGATGACACCGATTAAATGCGCATAGCGAAAACTGATTTACCACGTGAAGGGTCGACCAGGGGTTTTTAATGATGAGGGACGGAGTTTTTGATAAGTGTTTAATTACTAAGGAATAGAAATTGGTAATACATGGAATATACAACTTTGGGAGCTAATTTTTAAAGTTTAGTGGACTTGTAAAGGATTGGAGTTTGTGATCAGTGAAGGTTTAATAGGGTGAACTTTTGATAACGGGGTCTAATAAAGGGGAGAGGGATTTTAATGAGTGTTTAATTAATAAGGAATTAATACATGGGGATATACAACTTCGGGAGTTGATTTTCTGTGAGTGACTGCTATCGAAAGTTTTGCAATTATTTAGAGACTTGCATCATCCCTTTCTGCGCGAGGTTGCCACCCTTGCAATTATTCTGAGGCTTGCATCATCCGATCGTTGCCATCCCAAATTTAGTTGGACTTGGAAAACGAACGTGGATACCAAGGGAGTTTGTGAAGTTTAATACAGGGAACTTTTGATAAGGGGAGGGAATTTTAATAAAGGGGGTGTTTAATAAAGGGGTGGAACTTTTGATAAGGGGTTTTTAATGCGGAGGGAGTCTGGGAATAATTGCAACTAAAATAGAGGGTTTTTCTAAGAATAGTACTCCTCATAGTCACTGGATGGTGCCAGGGGTTAAAAGAGGGTTAGAGGAAGGTTTTTGTTTAATAAAGGGGGATGAATTTTTAATAAAGGGGAGTCAAAAATCGGGAAATTAGAGCTAAAATAGTTTTTTTTTCGAAAATAGTACTCCTCATAGTCACCAGATGGCGCCACCGGTTAAAAGGGGGGGGGAAGAGGAAGGGGTTTAATAAAGGGGAAGGAATTTTTAATAAATTGGGGTTTTTAATAAAGGGGGATTAATTAATTTTTAATTAGTTATTAATCATTGGTTATTATTTAGGGTCGTGGCCGGAAGTGGGCGTGGTCAGTGACGTCATAGGGGGAAAGCACAGTGCGTGTGGGAGCTGGAGTGCCACTAAACTACTAACCTATGCTAATGGTAAGAATATATCGATCTGGTCGAAGTCATATGGTAAAGAATCAGACAGATGGCTAATCAAGTACAATAAACTAGAATCTTCCTGAGAGACACAAAAGGGAATAAAGAATCCTTAAATACTAGACGAATGCTGTTGAAAATCGAGATTTAAATAGATTAAATTATAATCTTGAATTTATAGTAAGATCCCAATTCACATAACACAGAAATTCTCTAATATTTTGTTGGGGCAGTGTAACTCATTTCCATATATTGTAAAGGTTTCTGCGATTCCAAAATATTATTTATTCAAAAGTGATCTCAGAATTTTTTTTCACAATTAACTCATGTCATCGTTACGTTGCCGACATATTGATATAGCCACGTGTCTTGCAGATCCAGTTTGGAATAGATTCGATAGAAACTGAGTTTCGCTTTTGCAAAACATCACACAATACTGCATCATCGTTCAGACTTCTACTTAAAACAGCACAAAGTAGACAGAATAGTAAATAATTACTTACGAACAAATCCGTATCAGAATCCAATTTTGAAGCAAGCGGTAAAACAGCGTAATAACCTATACTGCTACGAAGCAAGTAGCAAGCAAAGCAGCGGATCGGCAGCGCCAAGTGGACGGAAATGTAACTAGCGCTGCTGGTCGCTTAACGTCTTGAAATCGGCAGGCATTCCCATTACGTAGGCACCGCTCTTACAATGTTCAGCGCATCACTGACACAGCGCCGTCGTGATCAGAATGAAGTGAATTTTTATTAACTGATAGAGTAGAGTAGCTCTCTAGCAATAAACAGAAATCATAACTAAATTTTAGAATATGGGGAAGTGATCTTAAGGAAATCGATTAAGGATTAATAGATGACAGAATTTAGTGATTATATTTTGCAATGCCTAATCAGTTATTTGAAGAGGTCCTCAGTGGCGTGGGGCGGGGGTGGCTCAGTCGGTAGCGCGCCAGTCTCGTAATCTGTAATACCGAGGTTCGAGTCCCAGCTGGGTCAGCGTTGAGATTTATCTCCGCAAAATTCCCCGCCCTGCCCACGGTCAGTAGGGGACACCGATGGGCTTGGAAAGGCCGCCGTCCGTCGGATGGGACGTTAAGCCGTGGTCCCGTGTGCGGGAGAGCCATACCCTGTGCACGTTAAAGAACACGCTGGATGGCCTTGACGGGAGACTACCATCTGTCTCCCAACAGCTGTTCCAGTGGGTACCCTCCCCCAATCTTCTCTGAGCCTTCGTGGTCCATGTGGCCTGGCCATTTCGCCCATGGTGTGCAAAATAGTGTCGCTCAGAGGTAAAACAACCCAACCCTCAGTGGCGTAGACAAAAATGCTCTCGTGTTACACTTGGCACTGCGTGCCATGGTTTCGTCATCAGTGGCGTATGCTGTTTAATGCCCAGTTTTGAAGTAGCTTCTTTTTGAGTACATTTCGATGAAGAGTCTTCGTGAAGACCGTTTCCAAATAACTTCAAAGTTTTTCATACAGACGTTGTGACTGGTGTAAATACATATGACTGACTGATTAAATGTCCTGGAAAGAAGAAAAAAAATGCTGAGTGAGCACGTACAGTCGCTCAAAAAATATCCAAACACTATGGTTGATTACAGAATTCAGAAAAAAATATCTGGCAACGATTTTTTTAGAAATTAGTGATCTGGCAACCTTCGTGTACGTAATGTCAAGTTCTGAATTCTGTAATCAACCATAGTGTTCGAATATTTTTTGAGCGACTGTACAGTTGATTAAGATCGACAGTTACCAGCCTAGTTGGTGATTTTAGTGTTCAAAATCAAATCTCTTCAAAGAAGGAGGGTGAGGGTTCCTAAATTTTTGTGATCTTTAATAGTGACCTTCACCATTCCTTTTTATCCTTTGGTCTTTTCCCACAATGACCTTCAGTCACACTTATTGTCTTTATCGACCCTGAAGAAGGAAAAACTGATTAATCCATTTCATTAGATATCATCAAATCTGTTCTTATAAATGGGGGATTGATTCTAGTAGGTGCAATGTTTTCGTGTAAGATTCCGATTTGTGCTGGGTACTCCAGCTTCGCTTTGTCTAAGCTAGTCCCTTTGTCTAACCTTTTCCGGTACAGGGGACATATTTAAAATTAGACTTGTTTCGCTTGCCGCACTGAGGGAATCGAGAAAAATTAGTTGTTATATTTTCCATAAACAATAAATATATTTCTATTTTCATGTTATCGTTTTTTCAATTTCGCTGTATATAAAAAAATGCAAATCCCCAACACTTTAATGTGTTACAAATCTATGTCAGTGATTTATCTTTTGGATTTTATTAAAGTTATAAAATTATGACTTATTTTTGTTTTAAAAAATAAATAACATACTTTTGCTTTTAAATGCTCACTTTAGAAAATTTACAAACTGAAAAAGAAACACTCTTTCTCAATATTAAGCTGGTCTGGTCGGGCACGCGCATATTTGATACGAAACATAGATAAAAGAAACAGAATTCACGACACCAACACGTAGCTTCGTAACTTCAACTCTCTCACACATTCGCCGCAACGAGCACCACAGGCTTTCAAAATCGTGTATTTTAGCATCGAATGTACACGGTTCTTGGAATAATTAACAAACTTTAAAATACAGTTTTAGTTCACTTACAAAGCAGGCCCGTATAAAAACTATTCGCGGGGCCGCAAGTTTGACACCATTAGTCTTAGCGGCTGATTCTTGTAACAATTGAACGCTGTAAGAGATTTGGGTACTCCATCATTGATATCTCTAAGCTGCTGATTCTTGTAACAATTGAACGCTGTAAGAGATTTGGGTACTCCAGCATTGTTATCTCTAAGCAGCTGATTCTTGTAACAATTGAACGCTGTAAGAGATTTGGGTACTCCAGCATTGTTATCTCTAAGCAGCTGATTCTTGTAACAATTGAACGCTGTAAGAGATTTGGGTACTCCAGTATTGATATCTCTAAGCGGCTGATTATTGTAACAGTTGAACGCTGTTAGAGATTTGGGTACTCCAACATTGATATCCATAAGCGGCTGATTCTTGTACAATTGAACGTTTTTGGAGATTCTGGTACTTCATTCTTGATATCTCTGAGCGGCTGATTCTTGTAACAATTGAACGCTGTAAGACAGTGTCTCGCAAAGTTTTTTACTCTGCGGCACACTGAATCTAATTTTTTTTCGCGGCACACCTAAAAAAGAATTTTTGATGGTTACGTAAAAAGAGGAAAATGAAGTTTCGTTAAATGCATTTTATTTAAAATAAATATAATAATAAATATAATTAATCATAACTCGGTGTTTGTTTTAAATATTTGTTGATTCTATGGCTTGAAATAATCAAAAATTAATACCAAAATTTGGAAAAAGCTTGATAAATACTTACAAGGTCCCAGTTGATAAAATCTGAAAGATTTTTATTAAAGCACGTCGATAACTCGTCGATATTAAAGCACGTCGATAACACAAGTCAAGTCAAAATGAAATATTTGGAATATCTAGTGTCAATTTGAAAATCTCTCGCGGCACACAGTTTGCGAGACACTGCTGTAAGAGATTCGAGTATTTCAGCACTGGTATCTCTAAGCGGCTGATTCTTGTAACAGTCAAACGCTGTTAAAGATTTGTATACGAAGCATTGATATCTCTAAGCGACTGATTATTGTAACAGTTGAACGCTGTAGGAGATTCCGGTACTCCAGCATTGATATCTCTAAGCGGCTGATTATTGTAACAGTAGAACGTTGTAGGAGATTCCGGTACTCCAGCATTGATATCTCTAAGTGGCTGATTATTGTAACAGTAGAACGCTGGAGGAGATTCCGGTACTCCAGCATTGATATTTCTAACCGGCTGATTATTGTAACAGTTGAACGCTGAAGGAGATTCCAGTACTCCAGCATTGATATCTCTAAGCGACTGATTATTGTAAGCAATTGAACGCTGTAAGAGATTCGGGTACTCCAGCATTGATATCTCTAAGCGGCTGATTCTTGTAAGAATTGAATACTGCAAGAGGTATATGCACTCCAGCACTGATTTCTCTACGCGGCTGATTCTCATAGCAGTAACTCTAAGAGTCTACTGTGTTCTCGAAAACAAACGGATTTTTTTTTTTATCGAAAAATTGTTTTTTTTTTTCCTCTTTGACTCTCATCTTCTGTTGCTCCAATTCCACCATTTTTGCATACGTTGGCATGTCTCTTTGACCACAGGTGGCCGATAGAAGTGAGTTATTATAGACCACAATTATGTTTGGTATGTATAAATGATATTTTAGGGGTAACATTTAGGGCTACCATTATTTCCTTTGCTTACGACATGACTTTAGAATATGTTGCTGATAACCATACTGAATTACAGCAGAATATTAACCTGGATTTAACTGTTTTGAGGAACTGGTCTGACAAAAATAATATCTCTATTAATATATGCAAGACAAAATATATGTATTTAAATATGCAACGAGGGACTGATATTAATCTTGGTGAATTTTACTATCATGATCTTAAATATTTATTGTCATTAAAAATTATAAGTTTTCGATCTCTGTGGTTGTCAAAAAAATATTGTCTACTAAGAGTATAAAATATCTGGGTGTTAATTTGGATAAACAGTTAAATTGGATTAATCATATTCAAAAGTTAGTTTTCAAAACAAATAGAAAATACCTCAGTTTTATACACAAAGAGATTTGTTAGATGTAGAGACTAAAAATGTTTGTTATGCTTTTATTTATAAAGAATATATTATACTCTTTTAATTTAGGGATGAACATTTGAAAACTTACTTAAACGTATGAAATATATTCATAAATATATAGTTAAGTCATAACATTTGAAGTAAAATTTGATTCTCTCACGGAAATTTTTCCTGACTTGCAAGTTTTAAATCTCGAACAGATTTTTACCTTGAAATCCTTATTATTTATTCATAAAAATTCTTTTATATTTCAGAGGGTGACAAACACATATAATGCAAGTGAAATGGTGTCTATAAAGTTCATACTACCCAACTGAACATAAAGTTTTTTAAAAAGATTTTTTGGCTATTCAGCTTTAAAAAAACTACAATTGTTTACAAAATTATCTGAGTGAAAAAATGCATACATATATACAAAATCCATGCAGCCATGGCCTATGAAGGTTCTTCCAGACAGTATAATTTTTCTCTCCATAACTGTCTGTCTTGAGCTACAGCTGCTGCATTTGACCACAGTATGTCAATTTTATCAAGGCCCTGTTTGACCTTGTCTGCCCATCGCATCCTAGTTCTCCCCCTTTTCTAAAGCCTTTAGGCATATGATCATAATCTTAGTTGCCAATTTCAGCTATGCATCACAGGCAACATGGCCAAACCAACGCAGTCTCTCTCTGCACAAAATGCTGCTCAAAGGAGGTTGATGGCTCCTTCTTGTAACCTCATCATTACTTGCAAAGTCATACTACCTAATGCCCAAGATACTGCGTAAGCACCCAGAATCAAAGGCCTCAAGTTCCTTGTTATCCTGCTTACAAAGGGTCAAAGTGTTTCACTACCATACCTAACCTTGGAATGAACCTAAATATTATATAGCCTAAGTTTAGTCTTTATGTGTATACGCCTATTTTTCCACATTCTCCGTAGATTCTTGAAAGTTCCAGGGGCAATCTCTATTCTTCTATTTATCTCATGCCACACATCACCAGTATCTGTTACATAACTCCCAAGATGATTAAACTGAGACACTTGCACAAGACTGCAACCATTCAGATTATCTGAATCACAGCCAGTCTGACCAATTTTCATCACTATAGTTTTATCTCTGTTTATAACCAAACCTACTTTATTTCCAGTCTCATCAGCAGCCCTAATTAAAGAATTCATCTCATCAACATCAGTAGCCAACAGGCCAAATTCTCTGCATAATCTTAATAAGAAATTTTGAAATCTCTAGATCATTTAAAGCCAAAATCTTTCCCTTGTAAACAATTTCACGTAACATAATCAATAACGAAAACTAAAGAGAAAAATGGACAAAACGCACCCTTGTCTAACTCCACTGGGAATGCTAAACCAATCATTACAACCTTACCAACTCTCACACACGACTCAGTGATATTATAGAGAGTATTCATTCTACTAACTAATTTGTCAGGTATTCCATATAATTTAACGATCAACAGGGTCAAATGTTTTTTGAAATCTACAAAGTTAGTAACCACAGGTTTCTGAAACTCTAAACATTTCCCAAGAACCTATCTAAGTGGAAAAATCTGATATACACATTCCTACCACTTCTGAATCCACGCTGCTCATCACGCAGTTGTCCATCAACCAAATTCCTAATTCTATTAAGTATAATCAATTAGAAAAACTTTACCTGCAACAGAAAGTAAACTTATTCCCCTATAATTATTAGAAGAAATACGATCACCTTTTTAAAAATATGGATAATAATACTTCTAGCAATATCCTTAGGAACAACACCTTTATCGTAAAAAATATTCAAAATATTCATCAGTCATGTGACAACACAATTGTTCACAGCCCTAAGCATTTCAGTGGTGATTACGCACCACTGAATTGGGTATTTATGCAGTTTTGATTGAGAGATAGCCAATGCAATTTCAAAATGAGATATAGGGCCAACATTAAAGAAAGTAATGCAGCTGTTCTCATGACAAACAATAAATAAAATAAAATAAATACCCCCTCAAGCAGCCACTTGCCACAGGATTCTCTCACGGAAATTTTTCCTGACTTGCAAGTTTTAAATCTCGAACAGATTTTTACCTTGAAATCCTTATTATTTATTCATAAAAATTCTTTTATATTTATGAGGGTGACAAACACATATAATGCAAGTGAAATGGTGTCTATAAAGTTCATACTACCCAACTGAACATATTACTACCATAATTGGGTAGTATATGAACATATTACAACTGAACATATACTACCCAACTGAACAAAATTCCCCGCCCTGCCCACGGTCAGTAGGGGACACCAATGGGCTTGGAAAGGCCGCCGTCCGTCGGCCTTTGAAGATGTCAGACTTGCTTCCATCTGACTGAATATGAGGTCTGACAGGAGCCTGTCAGTTCATATGTCCATAGTAGAAGGTCTGAGAGGATGGCAGGACCTCAGCAGAAAAACGACACATACATCCATGCCTTACCCGGGACTCGAACCCAGGTCCAATCAGTAGCCAAGCGCGCTATGGAAGTAGAAATAATCACATTGTTTAGAATTTCTCTGAAATGTTAAGCCAACTTGCAATCACAAGATCCTCAACCTCCAATCAATTTATCATGTTTATCTCTCAATCCCTGTATAACTATCTCTTTCTTCCAAAACAAAACACTAACTCTCTGGTACAATCCCCTAACAATGTGCTGTCTAACTGCTTCCTCTGGTTTCCCAGCCAAATTACAAAGTCAAAGATTCTTATAAGCTGTTAATTGAACCTTTACACATTTATTAAACTCATTGTTATGCCAATGGGCGGGGGTGGCTCAGTCGGTAGCGCGCCAGGCTCGTAATCTGTAGTTCCCAGGTTCGAGTCCCAGCTGGGTCAGCGTTGAGATTTATCTCCGCAAAATTCCCCGCCCTGCCCACGGTCAGTAGGGGTCAGTAGAGGTTGAGGAGGGGACCCACTGGAACAGCAGTTCCAGTGGGTCCCCTCCTCAACCTTCTCTGAGCCTTCGGGGTCCATGTGACATGGTCATTTAGCCCAAGGTGTGCAAAAAGGTGCCGCTCAGAGGTAAAACAACCCAACTCATTGTTATGCCGTCTGTTAGGGCTAGGACTGTCTTGATTCCATTATCTCTGCACTTATTTCTTTCAGAATTAAGTTCTATAGTCTTGTCATTCGAATAATGTTTTTCCTGTTTCTTCTCAACCAAAACAGCATTGTTGGTCTCAAGAAAAGTCGGTTTAAACTTATCCCATTCTTTCTCAACTTCAGAGTAAACAAACCACGATTGTTGTAATGATTAATTAACTATCATAGCATGCTTGATAGTTTGCCTGAAAGTTTCGCTGTAGAAAATAATTATTTTAACCTTGGCACAACATTTTTAAGCTTCAGTTGTAAGAGACGTTTTACCAAGTAATGGTCAGACGCAATTTCACCTTCCTGTATGATCTGGTATTCCTAATAACCGAACTAGCCCATTTGCTGTTAATTACAATATAATATATCATATTTCTATAGAACATTTCAGGTGAAACTCATGTGCATTATAAATGTCCCTGTGTTTGTAGTATGAGTTCGTTATTCCGCGAACCGTTAAGTTTACTTACCTCTAGAAGACCTTCACCATTGTCGTTAGAACAACGAATGCCAAATGGACCTAACACTCCTACCCAAAGGTTAATACCAATTTTAGCATTGAAGTCACGTAGCACAAGAGAAATATCTCCTTTCTTCACAGAATTCAAAATATCCTGAAGCTGGCTGTAAAACGTACCCTTCTCCTTCTCATCAGAGTTCTCTGTAGGGACATAACAACACATGACATTCACGTACTTAATTTTAGTTTTAAATTTTTCTGTAAGAAATATTTCATTAATGCAGTCATATCGTACACCTTGGAGATGCTTTCCATCGTCTCTCCCTGGGGCGGGGGTGACTCAATCGGTAGCGCGCCAGGCTCGTAATCTGTAGTTCGCGGGTTCGAGTCCCAGCTGGGTCAGCGTTGAGATTTATCTCCGCAAAATTCCCCGCCCTGCCCACGGTCAGTAAGGGACACCGATGGGCTTGGAAAGGCCGCCGTCCGTCGGATGGGACGTTAAGCCGTGGCCCCTTGTGCGGGAGAGCCATACCCTGTGCACGTTAAAGAACACGCTGGATGGCCTTGACGGGAGGCTACCATCTGTCTCCCAACAGCTGTTCCAGTGGGTCCCCTCCCCCAACCTTCTCTGAGCCTTCGGGGTCCATGTGACCTGGCCATTTAGCCCATGGTGTGCAAAAAAGTGCCTCTCAGAGGTAAAACAACCCAACCCATCGTCTCTCCCCGAAAACAGGAATTTACAGTTATTTTTAAGTGTCTCGCCTATCTGTTTATTTGGTCTATTGAAAGTCTAGAAAATCTAGGTTATAACGCTGGAATACATCAGGAGAATAATTTCAATGTAAAGTCTTCACGTTTAATGTGTCTGCAGAGAGGAAAAAAAAAGGTTTATTGAGAGAAGTAGGGACAACAATATAAAACATCCCCTGATCACAGGCATGGGGCAAAGACCTGTTCCCCACTGCTAACGGCTGAAGTCACCAATACGGGTACGAATTTCAGGCAGCACCTTTTTAACTGGACCTTTTCAAGAGCCATGTGTCCTGACGCGATACATTACTCAAGTTTAGGATTGGTGATGCTCAACTAGCTAAATGAGGGTTCAAGTACCTCCAATGGATTTTGATCAGGATTATCCATCAACTGATAAAAGGTACTCCGTGCCTGTGTTCACTTACGGCTGGCAACCCACAAGCAAACAGAAAACACAACGTCAGATTCTCCCTCAGCAGAGGTCCACTAACACAGCAAGTCCAGGATCATAATCAAGCTCAAAGCCGTAAAACAATCTAGTCTAGTGGGTATAACTGGTCAGCACAAGAGCCCTGTGAAATTGACCATTCCTTACTCAGACCAGAAAAAAAGAAAAAAAGTGGCCATAGATGACCAGATTAGTAGGCCACAGTGGTCTGACATCCCTACCCTTCTGTTCCCTTCCAAAAGAAATCTCTTTTTAAAGGTACTAACGGCCTGCACCATAAGAAGGCGGGATCGGACATTAGGTTGGGGACACTGGGATTGGTGTACAGCTCTCCTTCCAGTTTATGCGGCTACTTACAGACCGAGTGAAATAATAATGATACTGATTTCAAAAACGAGGTTAAAAAATGGTTTTTCGAAATCTGAATTTAGAAAATTGACTTCTAATATTTTCTTATTTAACTATAATACCAATTTTACTCTAATTTTCAAAAACTATGGGCCGTTATTGCAACGGAACATATTTTCCTAATTTTCTCACAATTTTGCATATTTAGTATGAAAGTGAAGACAATTTATGCGAGGGAGGACTTTTATTTTTGCCAAAGTTCGCATTTTAGGCCCACTCTATTGCATAAGGGTCATTCGGTTGAAAAGGCGGCAAGTTGAAAATGAAGGGTAAATCTGTTCAAATCTCTTCATTTCATATTCGTCATGATTATTGATACATTTATCTCAACATAAATGTACTTAACCTCCTCCTTCCTAAGAGCGACTTTAGCTATGCATGAGGAAGTCTGTAATAAGGTACTGCAAGTTTTCTTCAGGCCTTCTATTTTTTTCTTTTCATTCCGTTTTCTAGAGGCCCAGAGTATATGAAAATCTAATAGGGGAGATGCTGGAGCTACAGAGAAGATGATCTAGGCATCCCTAACTCTACCTGCTCAATGATCTAAGGCATCCCTAACTCTACTGCCTCAAATAACTCTTCCGCTTGTTGATTGGAAAGTACTTTCGATAATATGTTGTATTCCTTCAAATCCCCAAAGTTTATCAATATCGTTGCGAGATAATGATGCCTCTACGGTCTCTAAACTCAACCAATACCATATCCTGATAATCAAATCAAAATGTGAACATTGTTCAACTTTGAATGCTTCCATGTGAGGTTTATCTGTAATTCACATTACGTCTATTATGTGCAAACCGATATTTGCCATTGTTCTATGTTGATCTATAGTGTTGATGAGTTCCTTCTAAAAAGGCCAGAATCTATAAAAAAAATAAAGGCAGATCGACAAAAAGAAAGGTAGAGAGAGAGACAGAATTTCAATTCGGTGTAATATTTTCCATTATTCATCATCATCATCATCTTTAAGCAGCCATGGGCTACGGAGGTCCAACCAGACCGTGCAATTTAGTTCTCCAAGCAAGTCTATCCTGATCTACATCTACTGCATCTGGCCACTGCACACCAATTCTAACAAGGTCCTGTTTGACATTGTCTGCCCACCGCATCCTAGGTCTCCCCCTCCTTCTGAGGCCTCCAGGCACACTATTCATAACCCTATTCGCAATCCTTTCCATTATCCTTTCCAGCATTCTAAAAATGGGGTAGAGACATATCCCTTGCCTCTCCCCCAGATCCGGCCCGATTTCTATGTATACCTGTTTTGCTGTGGGAAGGATGAAAGTTCACTCAGTCTATTACCCAGATATAGGTTATAGGTGGTGTCCACTTTTCCTTTGAAAAATCTTAGACATCACAGAGTTATGATATCTTTTGGAAATGATGCTGCATTTATGCCAGTTTTTGACAAAGAAAAATCCAAGAAACTGTTTGACAACGCATATCACAAAAACAACATTAGCAGAGCACGTCTTTGTGGTCAATCAATATGCTTCGCAATCTTTTTCAAATAAGTTCTCAACCAAATAAGATCTGGATTTCAAAAACAAATATAAAATGCATTTTACCAGCGAGTATACATTATGTGTTACATTAGTAAAGGTTTATATCACAGCATTTCATGGGGCGGGGGTGGCTCAGTCGGTAGCTCGCCAGGCTCGTAATCTGTAGTTCCCAGGTTCGAGTCCCAGCTGGGTCAGCGTTGAGATTTATCTCCACAAAATTCCCCGCCCTGCCCACGGTCAGTAGGGGACACCGATGGGCTTGGAAAGGCGGCCGTCCGTCGGATGGACGTTAAGCCGTGGCCCCGTGTGCGGGAGAGATATACCCTGTGCACGTTAAAGAACACGCTGGATAGCCTTGACGGGAGGCTAGCATCTGTCTCCCAACAGCTGTTCCAGTGGGTCCCCTCCCCCAACCTTCTCTGAGCCTTCGGGGTCCATGTGACCTGGCCATTTAGCCCATGGTGTGCAAAAAAGTGCCGCTCAGAGGTAACCCAACACCGCATTTCATAGTAACAACTTGTTTTACTAGCGAGTTTTTTAAACCTCGCAAAGTTTTGCTATTGCTCCAATTTCTTGACAGCTATTGTAGATGGTTATTGAGCTAAGAACGGTAACGTTAGAAACTTTGAAAGCTGCGAATGCATATAAGGAGTCATTTTAATGACTCACTTTAATTTATGAAGGGTTTCCTTTCTTGATGCTACTTTTGAAACAGTAACTGCATCAATATCTCGAGCAAATTATTCTTTGCTGATAAAAAAACAAAGTGATCATTATGCGAAAAGTGACGTCCTTGATCTTTCGTTTAAAAATTCGTTATGAAAGAAATGATGAATCGTTTCTTCTTTGAAATATAACCTCGTCGTCATCAACTAATAGATTTTTTGGACCGAAACGTTTTATCGCTTGATTAA
The DNA here is from genome assembly GCA_038380435.1 of Ryuthela nishihirai. Taxonomy (NCBI): domain Eukaryota; kingdom Metazoa; phylum Arthropoda; class Arachnida; order Araneae; family Heptathelidae; genus Ryuthela; species Ryuthela nishihirai. The sequence continues at coordinate 27,315,507 of JAWZYU010000022.1, forward strand.
GAAAGTTTAAAACGAAAGCAGAAAAGTTTAAATGCAAAATCAAACTTGAAGAAATTTTAGAATTCAATTCTTATCGACCACCTATTTAAATTACTTGCTGTATGATCGGTTGGGTTGTTTTACCTCTGAGCGGCACTTTTTTGCACACCATGGGCTAAATGGCCAGGTCACATGGACCCCGAAGGCTCAGAGAAGGTTGGGGGAGGGGACCCACTGGAACAGTTATTGGGAGACAGATGGTAGTCTCCCGTCACCGCCATCCAGCGTGTTCTTTAACGTGCACAGGGTATGGCTCTCCCGCACACGGGGCCACGGCTTAACGTCCCATCCGACGGGCGGCGGCCTTTCGAAGCCCATCGGTGTTCCCTACTGACCGTGGGCAGGGCGGGGAATTTTGCGGAGATAAATCTCAACGCTGACCCAACTGGGACTCGAACGTGAGAACTACAGATTACGAGCCTGGCGCGCTACCGACTGAGCCACCCCCGCCCCAGCTGTATGATGTATTTCTTTCGGAATCGAATTATAGACATTTTATAGCGTTACTGAGCTCTAAATTATCAATAAATTATCAGCTCCACATATTCACTTTAATTAATTTATAATGATTGTAATGCCTAATTCGCAAAACAACTTCTTCAAAGTTTTATAGCAGATCTGTGTGTGGAGAAATGCTTAAATAATTTTATTTGATAGATAGTTGTAAAATAAATTATGAAATAGTTCAGTAATATTCAAATCTGAGACAAATCGTTGACTGTTATCAGTTTATTTTTGCATCAGTTTATTTTTGCATTATATATCAGAGTATCAAAAATAAAAAAACAGTGCATTAAAATATTAAAAAGGAGAGCAATGCATTACGGTATTTTTTTTTTTGCGACATATAGGACAGAGAAGATTCCTAGAAGCTACTCCTAGCTTAATACAGGCCTTCTCATACAAGGACATGCCCTACTAAGACCGAAGTCACTGCTGACTGCTGCCTTAGTTAGAGCTAACACAACACACAAAGTTTGCCTTGCTGGAACAGTCGCTAGCTGCCTAACCACTATGCCAGTTAAGGCTTGTTAAAAACAAAAAACAAAAGCTCCACAGCGATCACAAATTCATCTTCATCGGTTCAATTCGTAGTAGCAGCTAATAATATGTTTAGCTGTATTGACAGGTAGACTGCAAAGACTGCTGTTCATTGAAACATGATAAACTTATATTAACCCCACACATTCCAAACGAACATATTGTTACTCTCTGTTGTATGTTCCAGCTAAGCAAACCAACGACGCTGGTCTTTGGTATTTTATCTTGTAGCCTCACAAATCGTTACATAGAGATTATTTTCTTGATGTCTTCACGCACGAAATTCAGCGTCATAACTTAGGTATTCGAGGCTTGCAAGAGACCAGATGGACAGGTAAAGGTGAGATACTTAAAAATAATTTTAATTCTATTTTTAGGGTTGTTTTGGGTTGTTGACTCCTTATATGCATTCGCAGCTTTCAAAGTTTCTAACGTTACCGTTCTTAGCTCAATAACCATCTACAATAGCTGTCAAGAAATTGGAGCAATAGCAAAACTTTGCGAGGTTTAAAAAACTCGCTAGTAAACCAAGTTGTTACTATGAAATGCTGTGTTGGGTTGGGTTACCTCTGAGCGGCACTTTTTTGCACACCATGGGCTAAATGGCCAGGTCACATGGACCCCGAAGGCTCAGAGAAGGTTGGGGGAGGGGACCCACTGGAACAGCTGTTGGTAGACAGATGGTAGCCTCCCGTCAAGGCCATCCAGCGTGTTCTTTGACGTCCACAGGGTATGTCTCTCCCGCACACGGAGCCACGGCTTAACGTCCCATCCGACGGACGGTGGCCTTTCCAAGCCCATCGGTGTCCCCTACTGACCGTGGGCAGGGCGGGAATTTTGCGGAGATAAATCTCAACGCTGACCCAGCTGGGACTCGAACCTGGGAACTACAGATTACGAGCCTGGCGCGCTAACGACTGAGCCACCCCCGCCCCATCCCGTGGACGAGTGGTTAGCACGCTGGGAAACTGATCTAAGGGGACCTGGGTTCGACCCCCGGATAAGGCATGGATGTTCGTGTTGTATTTCTGCTGAGGTCCTGCCATCCTCACAGACCTTCTACTCTAGCATATAAACTGACAGGCTCCTGTCAGACTTGCAGCTGCTTGAGGAAGTATTTTTTATTTATACTTAATAATTCTCTTGAGTGCTTCGATAATACTCTGGAATTAAATTATGAACTAATTGCGCTTTTTCTTTTAAGGTGAATTCAACCAATATAACGATATCATTGAGTTAGGTTGTTTTACCTTTGAGCGGTACTTTTTTTGCACACAGAGGGTAAAATGGTCAGGTCACAAGGAACCTGAGGGCTCAGAGAAGGTTGGGTCAAAGTCATCCAGAGTGTTCTTTAACGTGCACGGGGTATGCTCTCTGATGGAGATGGAGTTAAGCCGCTGACTTATGCAGTAGATGTAGGCTCTCTCGCATACGGTGCCGCGCTTAACTCCATCAGATGATGGGAGACCTAGGATGTGGTGGGTAGACAATGTCAAACAGGACCTTGTTAGAATTGGTGTGCAGTGGCCAGATGCAGTGATGTAGGCTCTCTCGCACACGGTGCCGCGGCTTAACGTCCCATCCAATGGGACGGCGACGTTTCCAAAGCCATTGGTGTCCCCTATAACCGTGGGAGGGTGAGAGGGAGTATTGTGGAGATAACTCTCAACGCTGATATTATTCCACACAGGAGATGCGTATAAATGAATATATGGTGCACAAGTTGGGCAAATGTTCAATCACCAAGTTTTTCTTTGTCCTCTCTCAATCTCTCGCGAAAACGTGGTAAGGTTTTGCGCAACACAGCTTGAAAACCCTATATTCAGAGGACCAAATAGGTAATAGTCTCTAGATGCAAAATGTGGACCCTAGAATGTTTGATTAAAAAAATTTGAACTTCTAAAGAAGTTCCTTTGCAATCTGCGCGGTATGGAGGACCATCGTCATATAGTCCATTCGTTTACCTTGGATGCTCTTCTGAATATTTGTAAGAATGGGACAACATCTTGTGAAATTAATGGTGATACCGAGTTTCAAAAAGGTGATATAGACTGAACGTATATAAATGATCTGAGGATAGTAGAAATGGTCTGAAGTTCATATAAATGAAGACCTGGTGGTTCCAAAATATTCCTGGTGGTCCTATAATATTCCTCACTGATGAGATTCACTTTAAACTTCCTTGAGGAGTGGTTATTTTTTATTATATAGAAGATAACGTAAACTTCCATTCCATGATGGCTTACTTGGGAATAGGAGTAAAATGGTGCACCCACGTTTCATTACCTGTCTCTCATTACCTGTTTCATTACCTGCTTTTAAGGTTTATGTTCACCCAATTTTCATATATTGTCATCTTTGAGTGGTTGACGTCATCAATGAGATCCCTAGGCACCCCTTATGATGACATTTTACGATAGTGCAATATGTTTTGCCTAATATGATACGCATTAAATCCTGAGATGACGATGTCTGCAGCCTCTCCTGGCATTGTGATAAAGAGACTGCTTCGTCGCTAACGAGGAAGGCTAGTAATCTGATGTTCCAGATAAAGAGTCCCAACTCTTTCGACATTAAGAATTTTCTCCAGTCATTCCCGTTTTTCCCTCAGTGAGAAAGGGGATACAGTTGGGTTTGAAAAGGCATGGCCTCGTGTGCAGGAGAACCATACCCTTTATACCTTAAAGAACAGAGACGGGGGTGGCTCAGTCGGTAGCGCGCCAGGCTCGTTATCTGTAGTTCCCAGGTTCGAGTCCCAGCTGGGTCAGCGTTGAAATTTATCGCCGCAAAATTCCCCCGCCCTGCCCACGGTCAGTAGGGGACACCGATGGGCTTGGAAAGGCCGCCGTCCGTCGGATGGGACGTTAAGCCGTGGCCCCATGTGAGGGAGAGCCATACCCTGTGCACGTTAAAGAACACACTGGATGGCCTTGACGGGAGACTACCATCTGTCTTTCAACAGCTGTTCCAGTGGGTCCCCTGCCCCAACCTTCTCTGAGCCTTCGGGGTCCATGTGACCTGGCCATTTAGCCCATGGTGTGCAAAAAAGTGCCGCTCAGAGGAAAAACAACCCAACCTTAAAGAACATTGTATTGCCATAACTGGTGGCTTCTGTTCGCTTTCTAGCAGTTGTCCATTAGATCCCCTTCCCCAACCTTTTCTGAAATCATGGGGTCTTTATGACCTAGACGTTTAGATCAGTGGTTCTCAAGATTTTATGCTTCACGTACCCCCTGGAAATGTGTATGTAACTGGCATACCCCTTGTATAGATAGATAAAACTATAGTTATAGTATAACAATGGGAATAAAATAAAACATTTATATATACATTAAATTTTGTACTCATAAGTTACATATATCGATAAACACAAAAAATGACATAAACAATTTAACAAATCTTATAAAATTATAAACATTTGACTGGATAATCGACTTTTGAGCTCTCACGGCGTATCTCCAAAATTTTCCCACTTATCCCCAAGGAGTACGCGTACCCTACGTTGAGAATGGTGGTCATTATGTGCAAAAAAAATGCCTCTCGGAGATAAAACTACCCAATCTTCAATGAGTCTGCTTTAGCTAAGTTTTGATCATGCTGAGGCGATGTGGGTTAATCACAGCGAGTATCTTCTCGACGAAACTTCTGGAATTGTTTGATCCAGGTAAATGAATCCTATAATAGATGGAGTTACAACTAAGTTAGAACTAACAGGATAAAAAAATAAATACCTCCTCAAGCAGCTGCTTGCCACACAGGTCTGACAGGAGCCTGTCAGTTTATATGCCACAGTAGGAGATCTGAGAGGATGGCAGGACCTCAGCAGAATAACGACACAGACATCCATGCTTAAATCCGGGGCTCGAACCCAGGTCCCTTAGATCAGTAGCCAAGCGTGCTAACCACTCGGCCACGGGACGGCTCCTAACAGGGTAACGGGAATAAATGAAAATTAGCAGTCTAGAATGGCTACTTGCTATCCAAAAGGTAGTCCTAAATATCTACACATTTCGTATTTATCTACTCCTGTTTATTATTACTGGTTGTTTCAATATTAATATATATAATAATGTTGATTTATAAATATATCAGTTTTAGATGGAAAATTATTCGTATTTATTAGCGTGTAATGTAATTCGTATTTATTAGCGTACAATGTAAATTTATAAATAAATAGCGTAAAGATTTGTTTTAAAATACTCCAGCATTAATAATAAAAATAAATGATAATAAATGTGTAGCGTTTGGGATTTCCTGCGTGCTGACATCATAGCTTAGTTGTGTTATAGGAGGTGTTGTCCTGGCACCTACCCAGGATTTAGTTTCAGTGAAGGTGCTGAGAATAAGACTTGAGAAGGATTTCCCAAATTCCGATTTACAAAATATTCCACCGAACAGGAAAGGTTAAAATTATATTCTATAAACAAGATAACATGAAACTAGATGCTTTTGATTCTAGATGCTTACGCAGTATCTTGGGCATTAGGTGGTTCAACTTTGTAACTAATGATGAGGTTAGGCAAAGGAGTTTGCAACCTCCTTTTAGCAGCATATTGTACAGAGAGAGACTCCGTTGGTTTGGCCATGTTGCCCGTATGAATAATTATAGATTGGCGAATAGGGTTATGAACAGTGTGCCTAAAGGCCTCAGAAAGAAGGGGAGACCTAGGATGCGGTGGGCAGACAATGTCAAACAGGACCTTGTTAGAATTGGTGTGCAGTGGCCAGATGCAGTAGATGTAGCTCAGGATAGACTTGCTTGGAAAACTAAATTGCACGCTCTGGTTGGACTTCCGTAGCCCATGGCTGCTTGATGATGATGATGTCTGTTTTAGTGTGGGATATATAACTTGGATCTAAATTAAAGTTTTACAAAGGAAATCTTTTGGATTTCAAGAAGTTACACAAAGAATGAGATTTCATATAAGGCGACCAGATTATCGATTGGAGGGGACGGTAAAAACCCCGCGGTCCTCCCCTCCCCCGGCCCACTCGTAACATTGCGCATATTTATCACGTTTAGACTGTAAATGACAACGAGTTGTTAGTGAATTTCTCTAGCTGGAATATTCTGCACCTATAAGAGCCGTATTACGATCTGAACGTCATAACGAGACCAAATGTCGAAGAAATCTTTTTAATAAATCTAAATTATATTCTAAATTCTAACTAAATTAAATTATATTCTAAATTCTAACTAAATTAAATTATATTCTAAATTCTAACTAAATTATATTCTATCTTCTAATTTGTCTATGTTAAGCTACTAACAATGTAATGTACAGTCGCTCAAAAAAATATCCGAACACTATGGTTGATTACAGAATTCAGCAAAAATATCTGGCAACGATTTTTTTAGAAATTAGTGATCTGATCATTAGTGTCAGATCACTAATTTCTAAGACAATGGTTGCCAGATATTTTTTCTGAATTCTGTAATCAACCATAGTGTTCGGATATTTTTTTGAGCGACTGTACATATGTAAAAATTTAATCATGTGTAATAAATTTCAAATTCAGTTTAATATCTTCGTCATCCTTGCATGTGAAATCTTGCCTTTGTTCTAGATGGAATATTTCTAGTTCGCAATAGCACATTACAAAGAGTTGTTTTCTTCTTTTCTTCTTCAGGTGGAAGGCAAGCGCCCACCAGACGGAACTGTCCGCTACGAATGCGTCAGTAAAGGTTACACAGCAGCCTGGCAGAGAAAGATCTACTTTTCGTGGTTGACGAGCTACATTCTCGTCATCCCTGCTATCTGCATCTGCTACTGCTACATTAATGTCCTGAGGACAGTGTGGAAGGCAGCCAGGGATCATCCACAGAAAGGTTCATCCACGGTATTTCTCCGGAGATCACAAAATGCCGCTTCCATGATACCTCGGGCCAAGATCAAGACGCTGAAGCTCACTATCTGCATCATCGCCAGCTTCATCGTCTGCTGGACTCCGTATTTCATCGTGAATAACATTCGAATTTATAGCAATTATAGCATTAAAATATCGAAAAATGTTATACTTGGCGTGCAGACACTGGCTTTGCTCAATAGCGCTCTGAACCCCATCTTTTACGGATATTTCAACGTCCACCTCCGGAAAGACTTTAAAGAAATAGTGTACAGGAAGAAAGACTTAGGTACGTGTTTGATGACTCAATCTTGTGCTATAGGTGGAGATTCCTGGGATACCACTTATTCTGGCTCTATAAGGAGCCACGCTACAGATCGTAGACAAAGGACATCTAGTCTCCGGAATGGAGATAAGAATTCGCCGCGGGTCCGCGAGAATAGGCTCACGAGAGGCGTGAAGTGCGATTGCGCTAATGTCTGAAAGAGATCATGATTCTTTGCATGGCTGGATATTTCATTTAGCTCTCAGAAAGGAAAGTTGCAACGATAGTGATCATTTATGAGGAAGTGTGCCCGATTGAAAATCAAAAGATTAAATGTACAGTTGAAAATTGCTAATGACTGTGATTGGAGTGCAAGTATCCACAGGCATAATGAAAATCTGTAGAAAAAAATTATTCGTGTGGTATACACTACATTGTCAAAAGTTTTCAAATGCTTTCATATTACATCAATGGAGATAACATATTTGAAGTTTAGTAATTTCAAAGATTGTTTATTAAAATGGGATTGAAATTAATTAAAGCTATTAATCCACTGCACTTAAAATTAAATTCCAGGAATATTTTTTGCCATCATAAAAGTCATAGAAGTTAAAAATATTTATCACCACATTCATTTTCTTTTATTTTTTTCGAATCATCTTAAACTGAAAAGCACGAAGTTTAAAAAAGAGTCCATTTCAAGCGGATTGGGTTGGGTTGTTTTACCTCTGAGCGGCACTTTTTTGCACACCATGGGCTAAATGGCCAGGTCACATGGACCCCGAAGGCTCAGAGAAGGTTGGGGGAGGGGACCCACTGGAACAGCTGTTGGGAGACAGATGGTAGCCTCCTGTCAAGGCCATCCAGCGTGTTCTTTAACGTGCACAGGGTATGGCTCTTCCGCACACGGGGCCACGGCTTAACGTCCCATCCGACGGACGGCGGCCTTTACCAAGCCCATCGGTGTCCCCTACTGACCGTGGGCAGGGCGGGGAATTTTGCGGAGCTTGAACAGTACATTTCGTTCTTTAACAGTACACTACGCTTAAAGACAGTTTTTATCCGAGTTTAGATTTCAAATACAAATCCTTCTAGTGTTCAACTCGAATGAAACGCATTGAATAATGAGATTCTTAGAATGAATGAAAAGTATACTGTTTGTGTGAGGAATATTATGAACAACATTATTGATAATAAGCAAGGAGAGTGTTTGTTCAATGAAAGCTACCGAGACACACTGCACAAATAAGCACGACCTTTGAACATCAATTAAAACAGTCAAACAATCAAACAACTGAAGAAGCAACCAAGCCATTCTATTTTAAAAACAGTCTAAAACTCTAAACAAATCGTAACGACAACAAACAGTGCATTTTGAATATTTCACAACATTATACGATCAATATTGAAAAACGCCTGTAATTATTATTCGCTTGAGAACTCTAATGAATATTTATTGAGCTAAAATGACTTAACTAGAGAAGTCGGTTTACTGATGTAAATGCGAGTCCTAGACCTATATAAGCCCATTGCTCAGTTTGTATATGGCTTATTGTCATTTGCCTTAAAAACTGTATATCTTTAGTGATAGTTGTAGTATCTGTTGTATAATTTTAAATCTTCCGTATGTCTCTGATAGTTGCTGTAAAAAGGAAAATACAAATTTTCAGGAATCAAGGAGGTCAATTAAAAAGGAAACATGAATATTATTGATCTCAAGATGATTTGGAAGAAAACCAACAATATATTGTATAGTATAAATGCTTAAATTCTGCAGTGATGTCACATGATACAATGCTAACTTACTATATCATTCAATTATCTGTTACATTAGTAACATAATAGTGTTCAAAAAGTTGTTTGTAACTTACTGTCTCAAATTTCTTAATATTAAGCTATTATTTCAGTGAATGCTAGGATATTACATCAAAATCTGTAATTTTTGTTTTGCATCAATATTCGTAATTTTAGGATATTGCAGCAAATATTATATTTTAGGATATTACTGTTATTATTTCGACAAAAACCTTGATTAGAATTTGGATGAGACACAAGTGTGTGTAAATATTAAACTGCCGTCTTCCAAATTCTAAATCATGCTACTGAAAAAAACTTTAAATACAGGTAACCCCCGTTAAAGACCAGCAGATGCAATATGGACCGACATTAAACGAATTTCCGTGTAAAACGGGATTATTTTTTGCTTTTTTTTGTATATCTTATTGATCACTTCGATATTTTTTGCTTTGTATTATAAAGGATATTTTAATTCAACAAAAATAGTTATAATTCACAATTTTTATTATCAAATCATATAAATGCATAAATAATTACATATGTTAATAAATAATTTCCTAGATGTGTCGATATATTATCGATTAGTTAATATTACAATTCGTTTCTTAATAAAGAAAGAATGGAGCGTGGTTTACTTGTCTCCGTTTTTTGCGTAATATTTGCAACATTGCAATAACTGGCAACAACTTTTCGTCTTACGGCATCCACTCGTGAAAAATCATTATCGTCTCCTTCAACAAATCCATGCATTTAATTCTGCGCGGAAGGGGTAAAAAATAACTTAGTTGGTTGGTTGGTTTACCTCTGAGCTGCACTTTTTTGCACACCATGGGCTAAATGGCCAGGTCACATGGACCCCGAAGGCTCAGAGAAGGTTGGGGGTGGGGACCCACTGGAACAGCTGTTGGGAGACAGATGGTAGCCTCACGTCAAGGCCATCCAGCGTGTTCTTTAACGTGCACAGGGTATGGCTCTCCCACACACGGGGCCACGACTTAACGTCCCTCCGACGGACGGCGGCCTTTCCAAGCCCATCGGTGTCCCCTACTGACCGTGGGCAGGGCGGGGAATTTTGCGGAGATAAATCTCAACGCTGACCCAGCTGGGACTCGAACCTGGGAACTACAGATTACGAGCCTGGCGCGCTACCGACTGAGCCACCCCCGCCCCAGGTAAAAAATAACGAAAAAACTCTGCCCTATAACCAATCAGAGTTAAACGGGTACGAGATTACTTGTATGTGTTTGTGTATTTTTTTCCTTTTTCCTTTAATTCTTTTTTATTGAAATATTTGATTATGGATTTCCTCAGTTTTGAACTCAAGAAGTGTTGGCGTGCATAAGCAGAATAAAATAGGTAAATAAATGTGAATTAAAAAAATTATTGCATCGATAATGAAGTTCACAGGAAACTTAGTATTTTCTTTGCTATTAATTATAACGTAACTATTAATTATTAAGCAAAATATTCTTTAAAACAAAGATATTATTTAAATTTTGTAATATGCAAAATCTTAATGTATTTGTTTTAATAAAAATTCGATATTTGTTTTAAAGAATGATATGACTCTATAATATATACAGAAATTATTAAATGCTCAATTTTATTGCATTGAAGTTTTTAACTAAGACTAAAAACATAATTTCGATAAAACGAAACGAAAACAATCTCGAAAAATTTAATCTTTGCTGTGAAATTTCACTTTTTTAGACACTAGTAGACCTATGTCCGTTTTTGTCTCTATATGTAAAGACAAAATTTTAACAAACGTTAAAAACTTGTAATTGCGAGAAATTCAACAGATGACAGCATTTGAAAAAGTTAAAGCAACATTCTTTACATCAAGTTGAATTTATGTGATCCATTACAGCGATATTAGATATTCAAAACAATTCTTCTCAAGCAGCTCTTAGAAGTCGGATAGGAGCCATTTCAATTCATTAGTCATGGGAAAGAATATGTGAGAGGTAAGACTTTGAGGGAAAGATAACACTAGCACCCATTTCTGATGAGACTAGAACACTGCTTGATTTGCTGTGCAGTGAAGCACACGAACCGCTGGGAACAGACTATAAGTTCTAATTAAGAAGAGTGGAAAGGTGACAATGATTTATTTCATGGATAATTGAGAAGAGAATGTCATCAGCAATTCCTTAAAAGCAAATTCTAAAACACACCAAAGTTAGTAGACTTGACAGTAATTAGTAGCACCAATGTAGTAGCAGTATTAAAATGGCGCATGGTTGAAACCCCGTCTAGATCATTGTAAAGTTTTTCTATCTCGAAAATCTTCACACAGATACCATTATGAAAATTATCGATAGCAGTTAAAAATTAGTGATGTGGGCAATCGAGATCTGATTATATTTTATAGTAGATATAATAGAAGGTTTACGAGAATCGATGAACTTTAATTTGAAGTAATGAGGCGATAAGGAGTAAAATGTGCTGTTTTTTCTCGCCTGCTGCACACCAATCAGAATATATATACAGGGTGAATCTGAAAAAGTGGGCAAAACTTTACGGAGTGGTAGAACGCAGCTATACGAGCAATATTCGTCATAGAATGTATGGTCGGAACGCAAACGGCGAGCCGCTAGGTGGCGTTGAAAATGGTATAAAAGGGTCGGTCCTCGCACCCAACGGCATTTCTACCGTGGATTGCCGAGAGGATGGCTGGTTATACTAACCACGAAATGGCGGATAAGTCTAATCTACGAGTGCCTCATTGAAACCGATATGGCTCTAGTCGCCACGATCGCCGTTGTTGCCAGCGATATTCGGGAAATGCCTGGTGTCTTCGCAAATGTGCGTCGGTCCTTATCGCGCAGGTGTGAAGCCTGCATTACAGCTGGCGGCAGCTCTTTTGAGCAATTTCTTTGAGCATGTACCTCAATTACATTCCTGTTAATAAAATGTTTTCTGAAGTATCTCCTCTCCTTCTTGTGTTCATTCTTTAAATGTGACAGTGGAAAACTACCTTTTAACTTCTCACCGCTTGCGTTTCGACCATACATTCTATGACGAATATTGCTCGTATAGCTGCGTTCTACCACCCCGTAAAGTTTTGCCCACTTTTTCAGATTCAACCTGTATATGATTAATAGTGGAATTCCGAAATGAATATCACCGAGAATAATGCCATGGGAATAACACCACATTGACGATGATAATGCTACTTCTGATTTCGCATAGCACAATAAAATATTGAACACTAAATGTACTACACAGAAATTTAGACAACTTTCTACTGTAGAATATGCTTCCAATATAAGTAAGTTTATATAATTTATTGTTTATTAAATGTTTTCGAAAATTTAATGACGAAAGATGGGAGTTAAAACAAAAATTCAAAAGTATATTAAACTTTAACAAGAATGCGCCTTCGTAAATTAAGGAATTAACCTTAACAAATAGGAACTGCGATTTGTCACAATGCTTAAAATTCTGCACATTGTGCAAATACAGATCATCATTAATATTGTCGGATCTGCATTTGAAATATTGTGCTAATTGTCCCAGGCACGAGGTCAAATAAAATCGCTTATGCTGTTTCATCAATACTGAGGTATTATTACACTATAAACGTTTTAACTTAGATAATCTAATTTTAAATAACGTAGAGCAAGGTTTCTCAACGTGGGGTATTCATTCCCCTTGGGGATACGCGGGAAAAATTTTGGGTACGCCGTCAGAGCCCAAAAGTCGCTAGATCTAGTAACAAAGTCGCTAAGTTGGTATTATTATAATATAACTATAGTTTTATCTATCTATATAAGGGGTACGCCAGTTACATACACATTTCCAGGGGGTACGTGAAGCTTAAAAGGTTGAGAACCACTGACGAAAAGTGTTTTCCAATCGACAAAATATATACTTAAAATGTACTCCTCAACTGCAAGGCGATTCTTTCCTGTCCCTGGACCCATGAGGCTATGTAAGGCCTTGATATAATAAAAACATTTTTTTCTATATAAAGTAATGATAAAAAATTCTCAATGCATTTGTAACGAACAAAATTCGATCTTTGTTCTAAGCTTTTAACGTCAAGTATTTATGGAACTCCGTAGAAATAAACCTTTTGGCCTTTGCATCAAATCGCTGTATTGTAGTTTCTGATCTCGTCTTTTCCTAATGGAAAAATTTCTTCAGAACAACCACCGCTCTGTAGGTGTATGATCAATATCTTATGCTGTTCGGAATTTAATGGTACTACATTAGAGCGAAAAGTTTAAGTTAAATCCCCCATTTTGTGTCAATAGGAAACTTAGTTCGAGACTCTGTAACTTCTAAAATAAGCTTTATATGGTAAAGTGTTATAAGTGTGCTTTTATATGGTAAAGTGTGTGAACACAATTTAAAGATATCAATCAAACTATCCAAATCTCAAATTTCAGCAGTCTTCGTTAGGTATTTAAAGAATTAAGGAAGTTTGGATTATAACTATAGCAATGGCAGTCATAATATTTCATATCGAAAGGTAATTAAAACTTAATTTGTTAAATGTCCCGAAACAATACTTATTAAGTGCGTGTTTTAGCAATTTGTATCAAGTAATTCTTTCAATATTCGTCAATATTGTATGAGTTTCACAGCAGTGCATTACTGATGTTAAATATTCCAGCTTCTATAACTCTTTAAATGCCCCCCCAGCTATTTCTGCCAAAAATCGAAATTTATATAGATTTCATTGAGTGGTAAAGTATCACAGGAAATATCTTGTAGACATGGAATACATGAAACGATAAGCTGAAAACACTGGTTTTGCCTGAGTGGGACTGAATTATTGATATAGCACCATGAGCGTCAGTGACAAATATTAAATTCTAGCTCTAAGATAAAAAAAAGTTGTTCACTTCCCAATAGATGGCGCCACTGTGCGAATCGAAATAAAGATGCTGGAAAGGTATAAGTCACACTAGTTGAAGAAAACGTTAGCCGTTGATGGTATAATGGTTAGCATAACTGACTAGTTACTGGGAGATGTGGATTCGAATCTCATTCTGGGCATAACCAATTTTTTTCTGTTATTATTTCATAGATTTGATTGAGACTGTTAATTCATTTTCAGTCACACTTTACCATAAAAAGTTTATTTAAGAAGTTACAGTGGTTCGAAATTAGCTTTTCTATTGACATAAGATGGGGTTGTAAAATAACCTTTCCGCACCAGTGCACTTTGGCCATCAGTATAGCTCAATGTTTCAAAATATTTCGCTTATAGATAATGAATTATGGAATTTGTAACAAAAATTAGAATTTAGAAATTATACGAATGTAGCGAAGATATGACATGAAAATGTTGTATATGTTTATATGTATCGTGTATATATGAAGTCAAGTGACTATTTGTAAAGCTGAAATAAAATATAGTATATTTATTGTACTGTTGTTCGTATTTCTGAACATGTTATTTTTGTTTATTATTTTTCAACCTTCAGTAACTGATCGTCTGAGTAAAAATATTCATCAAATTTCGTATTATGTTTGGCTTGTTGTTTTATCTGTGAGCGGCACTTTTTTTGCACACCATGGGCTAAATGGCCAGGTCACATGGACCCCGAAGGTTCAGAGAAGGTTGGGGGAGGGGACCCACTGGAACAGCTGTTGGGAGACAGATGGTAGCCTCTCGTCAAGGCCATCCAGCGTGTTCTTTAACGTGCACAGGGTATGGCTCTCCCGCACACGGGGTCACGGCTTAACGTCCCATCCGACGGACGGCGGCTTTTCCAAGCATATCGGTGTCCCCTACTGACCGTGAGCAGGGCGGGTAATTTTGTGGAGATAAATCTCAAAGCTGACCCAGCTGGGACTCGAACCTGGGAACCGCAGATTACGAGCCTGATGCTCTACCGACTGAGCTACCCCCAATCATGTTTGGCCTGAAGATGTGAATTTTTCAATATAAATTTTGAAGATTTGACAGGTATGTCAAGAAAATACTCTTTTCAATATTTCTTTCTACTCTGAAGCGACACTATTTGGTTATACAATGGAACAAATTAATAGATGACAAAGCAATAAATTAAACAGTTGTTAGCAACTGATGAGATTATTAGAAAATCACTTACACTGCATTAAAACCATATTTAAATAAATCGTTATAACGGTATATACAGAGTGTATCCAAAACGTCCAGTTAAACTTTAGGAACATCTTCCATTGCGCATAGTGATGAAAGAAGTTCCTGCGAACACTGCACTAGAAAGGTTTCCCTTCTGAATTATGGCATATTTTGAAAGTGTAAGTAACTGTCAAAAGGTGTAACCCTGTCAAAAGGTACGATGCTAGGTTGGGTTGGGTTGTTTTACCTCTGAGCGGCACTTTTTTGCACACCATGGGCTAAATGGCCAGGTCACATGGACCCCGAAGGCTCAGAGAAAGTTGGGGGAGGGGACCCACTGGAACAGCTGTTGGGAGACAGATGGTAGCCTCCCGTCAAGGCCATCCAGCGTGTTCTTTAACGTGCACAGGGTATGGCCTTCCCGCACACGGGGCCACGGCTTAACGTCCCATCCGACGGACGGCGGCCTTTCCAAGCCCATCGGTGTCCCCTACTGACCGTGGGCAGGGCGCGGTTGGGTTGTTTTACCTCTGAGCGGCACTTTTTTTTTGCACACCATGGGCTAAATGGCCAGGTCACAGGGACCCCGAAGGCTCAGAGAAGGTTGGGGGAGGGTACCCACTAGAACAGCTGTTGGGAGACAGATGGTAGCCTCCCGTCAAGGCCATCCAGCGTGTTCTTTAACGTGCACAGGGTATGGCTCTCCCACACACGGGGCCACGGCTTAACGTCCCATCCGACGGACGGCGGCCTTTCCAAGCCCATCGGTGTCCCCTACTGACCGTGGGCAGGGCAGAGGAATTTTGTGGAGATAAATCTCAACGTTGACCCAGCTGGGACTCGAACCTGGGAACTACAGATTACGAGCCTGGCGCGCTACCGACTGAGCCACCCCCGCCCCCGATGCTAGGTGAATTTGATTCATTTGTTTGTCTGACGGCATAGTAGACATATAGAAATGTTGAACAAAATTCCGCCATTTCTGGGAGAGGTAATGCTAGAGCATAAAGTGAGTCAGCAGTTGGTTCTGCTAATTAGTTTTTCTGACGCTACGTGTAAGTAAATCGATAATCTTCTTGTTATTGTTCATCCACGTGTTATTTGTAGTCTTGGTCATGAATAATCAGTTCCCCAACGTTGAAATGGTAGACATTCGTTTCATGGGTGGACGTGCAAACGGAAACTGCATTGAAGTTCAGCGTCTTTACAGAATAGCTTTTCCACAACGAAGATATCCAATCAGGGATACTTCTGCCGACATTCATCGATGTCTTCGTGAGACAGGATCCTTTTCGCCTGTTATTGGAGACTACGTTCAAACACTTGCTTTAGGGGAACAGGTGCTCGATATGGTAGCATAGGATCTCGGAACTAACATGAGAAGATGGGTTGGGTTGTTTTACCTCTGAGCGGCACTTTTTTGCACACCATGGGCTAAATGGCCAGGTCACATGGACCCCGAAGGCTCAGAGAAGGTTGGGGGAGGAGACCCATTGGAACAGCTGTTGTGAGACAGATGGTAGCCTCCCGTCAAGGCCATCCAGCGTGTTCTTTAACGTGCACAGGGTATGGCTCTCCCGCACACGGGGCCACGGCTTAACGCCCCATCCGACGGACGGCGGCCTTTCCAAGCGCATCGGTGTCCCCTACTGACCGTGGGCAGGGCGGGGAATTTTTGCGGAGATAAATCTCAACGCTGACCTAGCTGGGACTCGAACCTGGGAACTGCAGATTTCGAGCCTGGCGCACTACCGACTGATGTTCCATGCGAATGTTTAAACTGGAATCATTGATCACTATCTAATTGGTTTATTGTTCTTGGCACCAACGCTCACTGGCCAGCAATACATCCAGTCCTTGATGGCGGAACCATCAGCATTGCTGGAAGATTTTCGATCAGCAACATAACGTTGCATGTGGTTCATGCATAACGGAGCTCCGTCACATTTTAGCCTCACTGCTTGATAACATCTCAATCGTAGGTAATGTGGATTGGTAGAGGCGGACAAACTGAATGTACAGTCGCTCAAAAAAGTATCCGAACACTCTGGTTGATTACAGAATTCAGAAAAAATATCTGGCAACGATTTTTTTTAGAAATTAGTGATCTGGCAACCTTTTGTCACGTGACACGAAGGTTGCCAGATCATTAGTTTCTAAAAAAAATCGTTGCCAGATATTTTTTCCGAAGTCTGTAATCAACCATGGTGTTCGGATACTTTTTTGAGCGACTGTACTACATGCTTTCCTGATTTGAATCTACGGTGTTTTCGTTTTTTTTTGTTGTTTTTTTTCGAATGAGGACTGTCTCTGGTAGATATTTACACTATTCCGGTCCCTAATACAAAAGTTTTCTGCGATTGAATCATGGATGGTTGTCAATGAATTCAGAAAACACTCAGGGACTTTTCGAACATATTCGACAGTCGATGAAAAAATGCTCTGAGCGTGTATTGTTGATTAGGGGGGGGGGGCATTTAGAACACCTATATTTATATACATTGTTCTCATCGATCACGTACAGTGTGCTGTAATAAATGGAATTAAAACTAATTAACTTCACAGACTTTCATACTTGCATTCTCAAACTGTGCTATAAATCGGCAGAGAATCGCTTTTGTCCAATATTCGGAGGAACCTTTTTCATCACTATGCGTAGTAGAATATGTTCCCAAAGTTTTACTAGCCGTTTTGGAAACTCTCTGTATATACAGAAACATATTGTGTCACATGAGCTGTAAAATTTAACCCCCTAAAATTATCCTGTAAAAAACTAAAATTTCGGTATTTATGAAAAAAAAGTCATTAATTATCATTTTATAACATGATTATTAATCGTTATCGAAAACATTTGTTCCTTAAAAATGTACCAGTTCCGAAAAGGGAAAAAAACACTTTTTGTCCGGACACTGCAATCAACATTTAACAGCAATCCACAGATTGGATTGGATTGTTTTATCTCTGAGCGGTACTTTTTTGCACACCATGGGCTAAATTGCCAGGTCACATGGACCCCGAAGGCTCAGAGAAGGTTGGGGGAAGGGACCAACTGGAACAGCTGTTGGAAGACAGATGATAGCCTCCCGTCAAGGCCATCCAGCAAGTTCTTTAACGTGCATAGGGTATGGCCCGATGGACGGCGGCCTTTCCAAGACCATCGGTGCAATCCACAGAAATACGCAGCTTCTAAAATCAAATTGAAAGTTTGAGAAAACATTCCTTTGTGTTTCTTGCATCATATAGGGCTGTTATATCCTGCGCACATGGAACAGGCACACATGTAACTTGCTGCCATGATAAATTAATATTAATTTTATTTAATTATTGTCATTAAAAATAATTTAATATGCATTTTTAATAGACTATTAATCGTTATATGAAAAAATATATGAAGACATGTGCGAAAGCAAATACGGCCAAGGTGAGAACGTCCACCCAACGGGAACTGACAAAGACGTAAAAAATAGGCCCACTCACATGTATTCCTATTTCGAAATAAGCTGAATGATGCATGGTTTTCAGTTTTCAGAAAATTTAAATTTTTTTTTCTGAAGTGTGCTTTGATCAATAAAAGAACATGAATTCCGAAATCTGTCTTTTACGTTAGTAGTTGTGGACATCCAAATAATGTATAGTTTCGAAAGACTCATTATTCAATTATTTTTAAATTATATATTTTATTGAAATAATAAGTCTGCATGTTACTTTCCCTGTTTGGCTTTTGGCTCGGTATATCTTACAGATCATAGTAAAACAGCTTTCAATGTTAGCCTAGTTGAGCACAACAATTTTCCACTTACAAATTTAATTTAAAAAATTTACTAACTGATATTTAGTCGGATATAGTTTTCTTTCTTTTTTTTTTTCATATTCTAAAGCTTGAAAAAAGACACAGATCTGCAAAAGGCATTGGACACTGTAGCGTCGCCGACCCTCTGAGTACTAATAGTACCAGATTATTTTTTTCTAATAATAATAATTATTATTTTACACATTATATATATAAATGTCGCATAGGATGTTACGCATAACATCCTATGTTATGCATAACATCTTATGATATAAGTATTGTTGGGTTGTGTTGGTTTACCTCTGAGCGGCATTATTTTTGCACCAAAATGGGTAAAGGGCCAAGTCACAACGGCCCCAAAGGTCCATTAGAAAGCTGTTAGGGGACAAATGGTAGCCTCCCGTCAAGGCCATCCAGCTTGCTCTTTAACATGCACAGGTATGAGTTTCCCGCACACGGAACTACGGCTTAACGTCCAATCAACGGACGGCAGTCTGTACCAAACCTTCGGTGTTCCTTACTGAGCGATAACAGGACCGGGAATTTTGCGGAGAATAAATATTGTTTGTAAGAAACCTTTAATTGCACCATGAAACCATGACATATATCATCACGCAAATTACACTTTCCAACTCGAGTGCTTTTCAAAGCGCTACAGTGTTCGTCACTAAAATTACCCCACTAGAAAAAATTAACAGATTGCCCTGATGATTTGCATATAGAATGTTGACATATATGGACGTATCATAAATGATTTTCCGTCAATCGGCACAATAGAACGTCCAGTAACCTGTCAAGTAAAGTGCTGAGAAAGGTACCTGAGAGGCTACAAAAACTATAAAAACTTGGGTTGGCGTCACGGGGAAAACAAAATAATGTGTGCTGATATCGTGTCTTCTTTAGTGGTAAGCACGCTTGGCTACTAATCTAAGGGACCTGGGTTCGAGCCCCGGGTAAGGCATGGATGTTGGTGTCGTTTTCCTGCTGAGGTCCCGCCATCCTCTCAGACCTTCTACTATGGCGCATAAACTGACAGGCTCCTGTCAGACCTCTGTAGCAATCAGCTGCTTGAGGGGGTATTTATTTATTTATAACGTTATATATAGCTGACGAAAATTGAAAAGATTCAGATAATTGGGTTGTCGAATGATGAATGGCCAACACACCAAATTACTGATTGTGGGTCGTGATGCTGACATGATTGACGCTGTTGGCAACAGTGGATACAGAAAGGTACAGTCGCTCAAAAAAATATCCGAACACTATGATTGATTACAGAATTCAGAAAAAAATATCTGCAACGTTTTTTTTTTAGAAATTAGTGATCGGGCAACCTTCGTGTAGAGTACACACTTAATCCATCAACAAGCGGTAGGAGACAGAACTAACAAACTACCAGATTTCCAACCTCATAACACCACCCCTGTCTGCACCTGTGAAACGTTACTGAACGATTAAAGGATGGCTGCAGGAATCGAGTCTTCATATTTATCCTTCAATGGATCATCTGCTTATGACACCATCCCATCGTCATTTGCACGTGCAATGGTTCACGGAAAATGCAACTAGGGAAGAAGACTGCTATCGTGTCTTCTTTAGTGATAAATCCCATCTCTGTGTGGGATTCAATGATGGGCGTATGTATATCTAGAGTCATGCTTAGGATAATGTAATCCAGTCTTCATCAAGGAGCAGCAACGTTGCTAAACATCTGAAATCACTGTATGTGGAGCTATCAGTTAAAATAGCTGTACACATCTGGTAGTTTTTGATGGCAAATTATGTTGAAAAAATACTGGGACCAGTGCTTGTTCCAAACGCTATTTTTCGGCACCTGCCCCTCATACAGCTGTCATATTCCGACAATACCTATGTCTATATGATTCCTTGACCTGTAGGGGCGGGGGTGGCTCAGTCGGTAGCGTGCCAGGCTCGTAATCTGTAGTTCCCAGGTTTGAGTCCCAGCTGGGTCAGCGATGAGATTTATCTCCGCAAAATTCCCCGCCCTGCCCACGGTCAGTAGGGGACACCGCTGGGCTTGGAAAGGCCGCCGTCCGTCGGATGGGACGTTAAGCCGTGGCCCCGTGTGCGGGAGAGCCATACCCTGTGCACGTTAAAGAACACGCTGGATGGCCTTGACGGGAGGCTACCATCTGTCTCCCAACAGCTGTTCCAGTGGGTCCCCTCCCCCAACCTTCTCTGAGCCTTCGGGGTCCATATGACCCCGAAGGCAGACTCTCTGAGCCTTCGGGGTCCATATGACCCGATATTTAGCCCATGCTGTGCAAAAAAGTGCCGCTCAGAGGTAAAACAAACCAACCCTTGATCTGCCCTTCCCCAGATCTGTTGTCAATCCAATACACTTGAAATATAATGTGGTGTTCACTGACAATCGCCTCTCATCCCCTACTACTGTTCCCAATACAGGACACAGGTGTTTAGCTCAAAGTTAGCCAGAATGCTTTTATACTCTCAACTCTCTCTGTTTGGCTGCTTATATAGCATTTCATGCAGGCCATAGTTCTTATTGACGTACATCTCATTTTCATCTAAAATATGCAAACGATTGTAATATCTGTAATTAATTTTATGAGCTCCAACCCAAAGGCTTATTTATATCTCGAAGTCTAAGATAGTGCCTGATTGGCAATAACAAAAGTTAAAACACATGAACCCCAAAGGGGCAACAAGGGAAAAATAATTTTGCTAAGAAAGCACAACTAAAAGTAAAACAAGCGGGTGTCAAACACCAATATCTTTGGACGCTTGAACTGGTTCAAAACCAAAGGATCGTAATAGATCAAGAATCTTTAGTCCGGTCACTTTTCCATCCAAGAGAGAAGCAACAAAATCAAAGGCTTTGATGCCTACTGAGATTCTCTCAGTCCAATCCTTAGCCATCTTAAATTTAAGACAAAATGTTTTAACTTTGAGCAATATATTACCTAAATTCAATTTCTTGAAGAATTTCAAGATATCGTTTACTTCCTTAGCAAAGTCAAACGTTACCTCCTCATTTGCTTTGCTCGTTTTAGTTGGTACAGTACTGTGCAAATTAGTTGGGACAATAAAAAAATGCAGTAACAAAGACACAATTAAAACATTTGTTTGTTTAATAGTGTAGTTAATAGTGAATGTGACAAATCTTAGCTTTAATTATTTCTTTCACCCTCTCAACCATTGATGCCACTAGCTTTCCACACATCTCCTTCACTTCAGGGTCGTGGTACCACACTTTCATGACACTTTCTATCATTTTGGTTTCGTCGTGCAATCCATCTTAGATATGCGCGCTTTAATAATGGCCCACAAATTTTCAATGCGATCTAGATCGGGTGAATTTCCTGGCCACTTCAATACCAACAAATGTTGCTGGGTAAAGAAGCTCTTAGCAAGCTTAGAATTGTGGCATGGAGCCAGATCCTGTTGAAATACCCCATCGCCGTTAGAAAACGGCTTCTGCAGTGTTGGGACCATTTTCGCCTCCAGAACGCCTATGTACTTTTTGCCGTCCATCATTCCTTCAATGGGGTGAAGCGTCTGTGTCCCAGAAGCTGTGAAACATCCCCAAAACATGACCTTGGGTGGGTGTTTGGGGGATTGCTGGATGTGGCCGGATCGAAGAGGTTCTCCAGGCTTCGCATGTCCCAACTAATTCGCATAGTACTGTACATTAACTGTGGCCTTCCCTTTTTCTGAAGGATTAGTAACTGGTGGAGCAATGTTAGATTTTCCTGGGTTGGGTTGTTTTACCTCTGAGCGGCACTTTTTTGCACACCATGGGCTAAATGGCCAGGTCACATGGACCCCGAAGGCTCAGAGAAGGTTGGGGGAGGGGACCCACTGGAACTGCTGTTGGGAGACTGATGGTAGCCTCCCGTCAAGGCCATCCAGCGTGTTCTTTAACGTGCACAGGGTATGGCTCTCCCGTACACGGGGCCACGGCTTAACGTCCCATCCGAACTGCTAATAGGTGAGTCAGGATTCAAAATGGCGGAGTCTGGACTTAGAAATTTCGGTTGAGCGTATAAACCAAAATGGTCGGAATTATTCGGGAGTTTGCGGTTAAATGGCGAGTTTTTTTAATAAAGGGGGACGGAACTAATTAATTAAATATGAGTTATGAAATATTAATAAGGGGGATTGTGGGGGCGTGGTCGATGACGTCGGAAAACCACTATGGGTGTTGGTGGAAATTATGATTGAGTTGTTATCCAAAACCATCTGTTTTATGTCCATTATTACCTGCAATTTAACTGAATAATATAATTTCAGATTAATACATTACTGGAGGGAGGTATTCTTTTTGACATTGCATGACTAACGTGATTGATAATCATCTGCCACCGCCTTGAAACACATGGGTGGCGGATCCCATAGGATTAACATTGATCCGCCACTGAGTTAGAATCCCCATTATCCTCCTACTTACTTCAAATTATGACTCCTCTTTCTCCCTCCAAAAGGAGAGAAAAGTTCACTGGGATCGTCCTTTACAAGTCATACCATCGTCATCATCATCATCCTCAAGCAGCCATGGGCTACGGAGGTCCAACCAGACCATGCAGTTTAATTCTCCAAGCATATCTGTCCTGAGCTACATCTGCTGCATCCGGCCACTGCACACCAATTCTAACAAGGTCCTGTTTGACATTGTCTGCCCACCGCATCCTTGGTCTCCCCCTCCTTCTGAGGCCTCTAGGCACACTGTTCATAACCTTATTCGCCAATCTAAAATTATTCATACGGGCAACATGGCCAAACCAGCGGAGTCTCTCTCTGCACAATATGTTGCTTAAAGGAGGTTGCAAACTCCTTTCCCTAATCTCATCATTAGTTACAGAGTTAAACCACCTAATACCCAAGATACTGCGTAAGCATCTAGAATCAAAAGCATCTAGTTTCCTGTTATCTTGTTTACATAGTGTCCAAGCTTCACTACCATAACTTAAGACATGGAAAGTAGTAAAAGGAAAATATTAATTTTGATCTGCAGAGCAAGATAGTTTTAAAATTCCGTGCAAAGTTTCAATTAAAAACAAAAAAAATACTTAAAAAATAAAAATCTTTTATGCGACATAAAATGTTAAAAACAAATGTATAAACAATGATGAAATCATTACTGAATTACTATTAACTCTACAGGAATATAGGGCGCGAAAACTGAGTTCTCTTACTTATGTATCAAAAGTGTCTACTCCCCTATCTTCCTCTTAGTTGAGCTCTTTTACCTCTGAGAAACATTTTTTTTATTTTACACACAATAAATTAAATGGCTAGGTCACAAATAACACGAAGTTTCAGAGGAGGTTGGGGAAAGGGGACCCACTGGACAGATGTTAAGAGGAGACAGATGTTAGACTCCCGTTAAGTCCGGGGCGGGGGTGGCTCAGTCGGTAGCGCGCCAGGCTCGTAATCTGTAGTTCCCAGGTTCGAGTCCCAGCTGGATCAGATTTGAGATTTATCTCCGCAAAATTCCCCACCCTGCCCACGGTCAGTAGGGGACACCGATGGGCTTGGAAAGACCGCCGTCCGTCGGATGGGACGTTAAGCCGTGGTCCCGTGTGCGGAACACCCATACCCTGTGCACGTTAAAGAACACGCCGGATGGCCTTGACGAGAGGCTACAATCTGTTTCCCAACAGCTGTTCCAGTCGGTCCCCTCCCCCAACCTTCTCCGAGTCTTCGGGGTCCATGTGACCTGGCCATTTAGCCCATGGTGTGCAAAAAAGTGCCGCTCAGAGGTAAAACAACAACACAACCCTTGAACGGCAGCGATTATACTGTTCTAAGACATCGAGTCATTTGCGGTCTATGTACGTATATCATGTTTTCGACCGTTTCAGAATGTAGTTTCCCAATCAACAATTTTTAAGATATTGAGACATCCCGCTACGAAATCTTTACTAATGTTTCATGATATTCTTATCTTAATAACTGCTGTCTGCTTTGAGTAATTTTAATGAAATGTTTGAGCTTGCTTTGCTTCACAATGCCTTCTATATTTGGCATCAATCTTTTAAATGAGCTATAAATTATTGGTTCCAACTGTTTAGAAATGTTTCCTTACAAATCATTTGCGGTTTACGTGATGGGAGCGATACAGAAGCTTCATTGTGATTTAATAGCAGCAGCAACCGCTTCTTAAATGAAAATGATGTGATGTAAATTGGGCAACTCAAATGGAAACATTTGTTTACATCAGAGTAACGGATGCAGATTCTTCCTATGGTAATGAGGACAAATGGAAATCGCAATTTGAGTAGAACCTGAGCGGGTGATGAACGGCTATTTAAAGAGATGACATTTACTGAAATCTGAGATTCAGAAAGCATTGTGAAGCTTCAAATAATTATTTTCACAACGTTTCTGGACTCATAAAAGATAAAAATTTAAGATTAATTCCAATAGGGGATTAAACCTGGATTTTTATATGCTTTTTTACTTTTCTTCTTGACTTAGAAATAAGTGTTCATACGACGAATTTTTTGAGATCAGAAATAAAAACTTAAGTCAATGAAAAACATGTGAATTTGTAGCAAACTCTTTAAAATCCGGCAGCCTTTGGTAGATGAGAATTAAATAAATAAAAATAAATACCCCCTCAAGCAGCTGCTTGCCACAGAGGTCTGACAGGAGCCTGTCATTTCATATGCCACAGTAGAAGGTCTGAGAGGATGGCAGAACCTCAGCAGAAAAACGACACATACATCCATGCCTTACCCGGGGCTCGAACCCAGGTCCCTTAGATCAACAGCCAAGCGCGCTAACCACTCCTTAACTAATAAAGGTGTAACCTGCTTTCTGCTCCTTTATTTTATGTAACATTGATGATCAGATATTGCATTCTGCAGAAGTATGATCTTTTTCTCTACTTGCTAGTCTTTTGATAATTTCTAATTTCTTAACTAATTAAAGTGTAATCTGCTTTCTGCTCCTTTATGTTATATGACATTGACAATCCGATATTGTATTCTGCAGAAGCATTTTCTCCCAATGTGTTATTTCCAACATGAACAGAATATTTCTTACGAGTGATTTGTTAAGTATGTTATAAATTCTTCGCAGAAATAATAACACACTAGAATGTGACTCGTTTGCGGGCGTAATTTTCCATGTAATATTTTACTCACGATACGCAAGAAATTAGTGTTCGCAGTAAAATCTTTTAACCCTTTCAGGACCATAAGGTTTCTAAGAGTAAATATTAGTATGTAACTGTTTATTTTAGTTTGTTTAGACGAAAAATAAATAAAAATCATAAGAAAAATACATAACAATGTGTAGTTTTTTTTGGAATTTTATGGGAAATATTTTTCCCAATGGACTATAAAGGTAACACAAATTATAGTTAGGCTTATTATGCAATGTCTTTTATTTATTGGTTTATTAGAACACAATGTTAACTAAAATAATACTAAATTATGAAATAAAATTACTATACAAAATGATGTGCTAATTATGATATTCGGCGAAGCAATTTCTTTTGGTAGTGAGGCAAAGATGGACATTGCACATAGTACATATATTATGCGTCCTGACAGTTCTGTTTTTGTTTTCTAAACGTTCCCGTTTACGTAATTGCGTTCGGCATACGTTCTATTTTGACATTCTGTATAAAAAATGCAGATAAGGTTATAATTAAATACGACAATCACCAATTTTAAAATGGGAAAAATGTTTTCCTTAGTCGTGAAAGGGTTAACACAATATACTCTTTACCAATAGCGTAATCCATACGGTTTTCAAACACTACATAAGTTAATTTCGGGCCAATAGCAAAAATTCAGTAATTCTTTGTTACTTAGTGTAATAAGCCAGAGAAATAAAGTGGTTAAATTAGAAAACAGTTTCGCCTAATTAGCATTCTTTCTAAAAATTAGGTCTCACAATTTTTAAATGATGCTCATCATTTTAAATAACGTTTTTCGAAATGTTCCAATTAGCTAGAATTCGAGACTAGAAGACGTTATTTTTCACCTTGCCTCAAATCTTGACCAATTTCAGGGTGCTACACTGCTAATGTGCATACTTTGAGTAATAAGTCCTTTCCCGAGAAAATGATCATCATCATTTTGCAGCTAAGGGGTGTCCAGTGTTGATCAAGTCGTTCCTCTGTACCTTCGCAACTGGAGAACATAAGACAGAAAAATTTCTTAGCGTCCCTCTCATTTTACTCGATATGTCGCATGTGGCGCCTTATTCATTCGCTCTTGGCGAAGGAGTTTATGCATCTGTCTCGTTATTCAACGACAGAGTGCGAGTAGGGCAATGCCAGGAATATCTGGACATGCTTTATGACGATGAAGTTGTGTATCTCTAAGTGCTCATAGGTGGTTGCAATTCTCTGGAATCGTGGAAGACAACAGCGAGGAAACTGAATTTCAAGACTGCCTAATTCATACTACAACAGTGGTGTAAGGGCGGGATGGTGGCTCAGTCGGTAGCACGCCAGGCTCGTAATCTGTAGTTCCCAAGTTTGAGTCCCAGCTGGTCAGCGTTGAGATTTATCTCCACAAAATTCCCCGCCCTGTCCACGGTCAGTAGGGGACACCGATGGACTTGGAAAGACCGCCGTCCGTCGGATGGAACGTTAAGCCGTGGCCCCGTGTGTGGGAGAGCCATACCCTGTGCACGTTAAAGAACACGCTGGATGGTCTTGACGGGAGGCTACCACCTGTCTCCCAACAGCTGTTCCAGTGGGTCCCCTTCCCCAACCTTCTCTGAGCCTTCGGGGTCCATGTGACCTGGCCATTTAGCCCATGGTGTGCAAAAAAGTTCCGCTTCAGAGGTAAAACAACTCAACCAGTGGTGTAACTTAAAGCATGTTTGGCGCAGCATAACTCAAGCTGTTGAGACATTAACACTGGAGAGAGATGTTTTTCTGTAATGCAATTCGTAAACATGCAAAGGATTATTGGTTGGCTTTGATTATTTTCCCTGACGAATGTGAATTAGACAGACAGAAGTGTTACGAATCACTTGTGTACATGCTTTCAGTAGAAAGACCTGGACTTTGACTGTTCAATTGTGTGTCTTTATGAGCTAGCTGAGAGTTTTCTGGATGTATTTTTTATGATGCACTGTTTGGATAATACGCTGGTGAAACGCATTGTGTTTAGTGAACTAACTGATTGCTGCCATTTCAAATTAGATTTTGTCTATATGGTAAGAGACAAATATGAAAGAACATATAGAACAAACCTAACTTTTGCTCTTAAAAGATGTGTAGCATATCAATATATAGCTGAAGACCTGAAGATTGGGTTGTTTTACCTCTGAGCGGCACTTTTTTGTACACCATGGGCTAAATGGCCAGGTCACATGGACCCCGAAGGATCAGAGAAGGTTGGGGAGGGGACCCACTGGAACAGCTGTTGGGAGACAGATGGTAGCCTCCCGTCAAGGCCATCCAGCGTGTTCGTTAACGTGCACAGGGTATGACTCTTCCGCACACGGGGCCACGGTTTAACGTCCCATCCGACGGACGGCGGCCTTTCCAAGCCCATCGGTGTCCCCTACTGACCGTGTTCAGGGCGGGGAATTTTGCGGAGATAAATCTCAACGCTGCCTTTTCCGCCAGTTTCGAATATTGTTTATGTCAAAGTTAAAACCGCAAACGTTTCATCTTACTTTCCTTAATGACAAAAAATTTGCTTTAAAACGTTATCACTATTTTGTTGTCTAAACTAGTGATAACATGAAAGGAGACCTCTTGAAGAAAGGTGGCACATAATCCCCATAAATGCTTGAAATTAGTTATAGAATATAACGAACATTGTTCCTTGAACTTTTGTACCGAAAGAAACTCTGTTTCCATGAAAATTTCCATCCGTGTGCCATCTCAATAGCATAAATACCAAGTTCTATATACCGGGTGGTTATAAATGAATTTTAAATATTTATTTTACAAAACATAGAAATGCAACATCACACATATTTTGAGAGATAATTATGAAAAATATTTGCGTACCAGAAAAAAATTCACATATGTTTAATAAAGCTAACATAGGCCACTTTACTTACATACAGGGGGCGGGGGTGGCTCAGTCGGTAGCGCGCCAGGCTCGTAATCTGTAGTTCCCAGGTTCGAGTCCCAGCTGGGTCAGCGTTGAGATTTATCTCCGCAAAATTCCCCGCCCTGCCCATGGTCAGTAGGGGACACCGATGGGCTTGGAAAGGCCGCCATCCGTCGGATGGGACGTTAAGCCGTGGCTCCGTGTGTGGGAGAGTTATACCCTGTGCACGTTAAAGAACACGCTGGATGGCCTTGACGGGAGGATACCATCTGTCTCCCAACAGCTGTTCCAGTGGGTCCCCTCCCCCAACCTTCTCTGAGCCTTCGGGGTCCATGTGACCTGGCCATTTAGCCCATGGTGCGCAAAAAAGTGCCGCTAAGAGGTAAAACAACCCACCCATTACTTTCATACACCCTATATTACAGTTTATTCCATTACTGTTCACATTAGGGTTATCTCCACTAGTTCTAAAGGGGCGGGGGTGGCTCAGTCGGTAGCGCGCCAGGCTCGTAAACTGTAGTTCCCAGGTTCGAGTCCCAGCTGGGTCAGCGTTGAGATTTATCTCCGCAAAATTCCCCGCCCTGCCCATGGTCAGTAGGGGACACCGATGAGTTTGGAAAGGCCGCCGTCCGTCGGATGGGACGTTAAGCCGTGGCCCCGTGTGTGGGAGAGCCATAACCTGTGCACGTTAAAAGAACACGCTGGATGGCCTTGACGGGAGGCTACCATCTGTCTCCCAACAGCTGTTCCAGTGGGTCCCCTCCCCCAACCTTCTCTGAGCCTTCGGGGTCCATGTGACCTGGCCATTTAGCCCATGGTGTGCAAAAAAGTGCCGCTCAGAGGTAAAACAACCCAACCCATTACTTACATACACCCTATATTACAGTTTATTCCCTTACTGTTCACATTAGGGTTATCTCCACTAGTTCTAAAACTTTCCTATGATTTTCAGTGCCCAAATTCTAACATTTTAGATGATTGATATTGTCACCCTGACGTGAAAGGTTGCTTCATCAGAGAAGACTAACTTTGTAGCAAAGACTTCCCTCGTTCTCTAGACTTTCCTGGAAATCGCAGCACAAACCGAACAGTTTTTCATTATAAAATAATAACAAATGTAAAAATAAGCTTGAGAGAATGTAGTAATTGTAGTCTGAAGCTTTTCATTATGTAAAGCAAGTTTTCGTATTTCTTCTTTCGAAACATGCGTGATTTGTTCAATTTGCGTGTGGGTGGTGTTCTGGGAAGGCTCAATCTGTAGCTCCTCAGGTTCATAATCTGCAGTTCCTAGATTCGAATCCGAACTGTGCCAACATGTAGATTTATCTCCGTTAAACCTCCTCCCTGTCGTCGACGATTAAGGGATACAGATGGGCTTGTAAAGGCCGCCGTCCTTCAGATAGGACGTAAAGCCGTGGCTCCGTGTGCGGAAGAGCCATACTCTATGCACGTTAAATAACACTCTGGATGACCTTGACGGGTTGGGTTGTTTTACCTCTGAGCGGCACTTTTTTGTACACCATGGGCTAAATGGCCAGGTCGCATGGACCCCGAAGGCTCAGAGAAGGTTGGGGAAGGGTACCCACTGGAACAGCTGTTGAGAGACAGATGGTAGCCTCCCGTCAAGGCCATCCAGCGTGTTCTTTAACGTGCACAGGGTATGGCTCTCCCGCACACGGGCCACGGCTTAACGTCCCATCCGACGGACGGCGGCCTTTTCAAGGCCATCGGTGTCCCCTACTGACCGTGGGCAGGGCGGGGAATTTTTGCGGAGATAAATCTCAACGCTGACCCAGCTGGGACTCTAACCTGGGAACTACAGATTGCGAGCCTGGCGCGCTACCGACTGAGCCACCCCCGCCCCAAACCTTGACGGGAGGCTAACATCTGTCTCCCAACAGCTCTCCAGTGTGTCCACTTTTCCCAACGTTCTCTGAGCTCTTGCAGTCCTTGTGAGGTGGTCTCTAAGAGAAAGAGTCATACTCTATTCATGTTAAATAACACTCTGGATGACCTTGACGGGAGGCTAACATCTGTCTCCCAACAGCTCTCCAGTGTGTCCACTTTTCCCAACGTTCTCTGAGCTCTTGCAGTCCTTGTGAGGTGGTCTCTATGAGAAAGAGCCATACTCTATGCATGTTAAATAACACTCTGGATGACCTTGACGGGAGGCTAACATCTGTCTCCCAACAGCTCTCCAGTGTGTCCACTTTTCCCAACTTTCTCTGAGCTCTTGCAGTCCTTGTGAGGTGGTCTCTATGAGAAAGAGCCATACTCTATGCATGTTAAATAACACTCTGGATGACCTTGACGGGAGGCTAACATCTGTCTCCCAACAACTCTCCAGTGTGTCCACTTTTCCCAACGTTCTCTGAGCTCTTGCAGTCCTTGTGAGGTGGTCTCTATGAGAAAGAGCCATACTCTATGCATGTTAAATAACACTCTGGATGACCTTGACGGGAGGCTAACATCTGTCTCCCAACAGCTCTCCATTGTGTCCACTTTTCCCAACTTTCTCTGAGCTCTTGCAGTCCTTGTGAGGTGGTCTCTATGAGAAAGAGCTATACTCTATGCATGTTAAATAACACTCTGAATGACCTTGACGGGAGGCTAACATCTGTCTCCCAACAGCTCTCCATTGTGTCCACTTTTCCCAACTTTCTCTGAGCTCTTATAGTCCTTGCGAGGAGGTCATTTGGCCCAATATCTGCAAAACTAGTGCTGATCATAGGTAAAACAACCCAATTCAGTGTGCCTGTATAGAGTTTTTATCAGAAATTTTCATAATAGTTACTTTTTTTGTAATCATCACTAAATTAGTTTCAGATCAGCAGTGGTGTACACTTAGTTTCATTTTAAAGGCTTTATCAGGCGTTCCCTTGTCCCAGTAACCACTCGGCCGAGGTACGGCTTCGCTACTCTACGAGCGTGCGTTGGCTACTGATCAAGGGACCTGGGTTCGAGCCGCAGGTAAAACTCGAATATTTTTATTCTCTTTTTCCTGAGGTATCGCCTTTCTTACAGATCTTCTCTATTACATGTACAGTAGCTTAAAAAAATATCCGAACACTATAGTTGATACAGAATTCAGAAAAAATATCTGGCAACGATTTTTTACAGAAATTAGTGATCTGGCAACCTTCGTGTACTGTACACGAAGGTTGCCAGATCACTAATTTCTAAAAATATCGTTGCCAGATATTTTTTCTGAATTTATACTGTTCGCTCATAATATCCGAACAGTATGGTTGTTTGTATCAACCATACTGTTCGGATATTTTTTTGAGCGACTGTACACTGACAGGCTCCTGTAAGGTCTCTGTGGCAAGCAGCTGCTTGAGGGAGTATTTATTCTTTTTTATTAAGGTACCCAAAATAATAATAATAATGTATAGAAATTGTTTTACTTTAAATATTAAGACTTTAATTTTTGAGCAACTAAATTCATCTGTAAACTGCCATACTGCAAAGTAGGACTGATAGAACTAGATATTTTTTTCAAGATGAATATGGATTTTTATTCATAAAATACATTTTTTTCTTTAAAAGAAATTAAAAATTAAAACTAGTCTATATCTTACTCATTCCGAATCTAGAAGTGAGGAAAATATCTTTGACATTCCATTTTATTTAGTGATTCTTTTCTACGTTAATTCTCAAGCAGAAAAAAAAATTGAAAAAAAAACCATAAATCCTAGGTACAAATATTTACAATAATAGTTTTACAACTAGAGTTGAAATTATTTTATAAATTACGATTTCAGTATTTTCGATCCAGAGCGTTATTTAACTTTATGAGTAATGTCATTTTTTTTGCGTATCGTACATGCCATTTGTGTAGTACATGATGGGACCGAATATAGTAAGTTATATTTTTTTAAAAATTACCTCAAGTTTTAATTTATTTCGTTTATATTTTGCGCAATTCCTGCTAAAAAATAACGGATATCAATAATCTTTCTTGCTTCAAATTCAAAGTTTTGAAGAAAAAGAATGCTGACAGATTTTAACGATGCAAGCGATAAAATGAGCGAAAAATTGCGGAACTTTGTTTCTGCGTTGTGCATTACAGAACTTTCGTATATGGTGTACAATGTCATTAATATCTGTCTAAATTTTAACGATCAATTCTCATGGCGAGCACAACAGATGAACAGGGCTAAAGATTTTTAAAAGTAAGTAACAAGTTAAAAAAGTTAGCTATGCTGAAAACTATTTTCATTCAATTTTAAGTGATGGCAGCTAAACATTATCTCAAAAAAAAAAGAATTAAAAGTCGTTAAAAGACAAGAATTTTGAAGTGTACGCATCACTGGTAAAGGAGATAATTTTTTCATTTTTGTGAATAGTGCATGCAAGATCAAATGTTTAAAACAAGATTTAAAACCAGAAGCTTATCAAAATATTTCTTTATCACTGTAAGTTATATCAACTTTCGATCGGTGCCAGCTGCTGCTTATAAAAAGTTTAAATATAAATAAATATATTGAAAAATTAGTTCCAATTTATAGAATTGTTGGATGAGATTTATAAATGAAAAATAAATTTTCCTTCAAACGGCTGCTTGCCGAAGAGAATTGACTGGAGCCTGTCCATATAATGCGCCATAGAGAATATCTGTGAGGATTTTGTTGTTGTTGTTTTACCTCTGAGCGGCACTTTTTTGCACACCATGGGCTAAATGGCCAGGTCACATGGACCCCGAAGGCTCAGAACAGCTGTTGGGAGACAGATGGTAGCCTCCCGTCAAGGTCATCCAGTGTGTTCTTTAACGTGCACAGGGTATGGCTCTCCCACACACGGGGCCACGGCTTAACGTCCAATCCGACGGACGGCGGCCTTTCCAAGCCCATCGGTGTCCCCTACTTACCGTGGGCAGGGCGGGGAATTTTTGCGGAGATAAATCTCAACGCTGACCCAGCTGTGACTCGAACCTGGGAACTACAGATTACGAGCCTGGCGCGCTACCGACTGAGCCACCCCCGCCCCAAAAATCAGAGTGATGATGACACTTTCTGACCGAGGACAAGATGTGAGGTTTAGCGGAGATAAATCTCAGCACTGGTACAGTCGCTCAAAAAAGTATCCGAACACTATGGTCGATTACAGAATTCAGAGAAAATATCTGGCAACGATTTTTTTAGAAATTAGTGATCTGGCAACCGTGTCACGTGACACGAAGGTTGCCAGTTGACTAATTTCTAAAAAAATCGTTGCCAGATATGTTCTCTGAATTCTGTAATCGACCTAGTGTTCGGATACTTTTTTGAGCGACTGTACACTTGGGACTCAAACCTGAGAACTGCAGATTAGGAGTGTGGCACGCTACCGAATGAGCCATCCTTCTCCCCCCCCCCTACTTTCATTGGGAAATCAGATCTTATATGAAAATTTTAATTAATTCTTATTTCTCAAAAATATATTTTTCTGTGTGAATAGTTATGTAAGTTAATTATTCAACATAAGTCGTGGGTCTTTTTTTTCTTCAAAAGGAAAATTTAATCATTAAACTTCTGAAAGTACACTTTTTTTTATCAAATGGCTTTGTAAAACAGCATTTTTGGTTCTGTTTTGGAAGATAAAATGTTTGACTGGTAACACTGCCACTAAATGTTCTAATTTCCCTAATTATCAATATCTCTGAAAGAAGAGTGATGAAAAATCGTAATTTAGGGAGATTTCATTGAGATTTTTTCAACTTATTTCCATGCATATTTTTGTCATAAAGAAACTAGTAAAAAGCAGGGAATAATTCATATTTTCTTTGCTTTAACTTTGTAATGCAATTTTATTGTCTGGACAGGTACATTGCTCTAAACGAGCTCAGAGGTACAATGTTTCGCAATGGATATTTTGCCATTCTAATGACTTGAGGTTCGCGAGTTCAGTCCTTGTATTATACCAGTCTAATGACTTGAGGTTTTCTAGTTCAGTCCTTGTATTATACCAGTCTAATGACTTGAGGTTTTCTAGTTCAGTCCTTGTATTATACCAGTCTAATTCCTTGAGGTTTTCAAGTTCAGTCCTTGCATTATACCAGTCTAATGACTTGAGGTTTTCAAGTTCAGTCCTTGTATTATGTCAGTCTAATGACTTGAGGTTTTCAAGTTCAATCCTTGTATTTTGTCAGTCTAATGACTTGAGGTTCGCGAGTTCTGTCCTTGTATTATACCAGTCTAATGACTTGAGGTTTTCAAGTTCAGTCCTTGTATTATGCCAGTCTAATGACTTGAGGTTTTCAAGTTCAGTCCTTGTACTATGTCAGTCTAATGACTTGAGGTTCGCGAGTTCTGTCCTTGTATTATACCAGTCTAATGACTTGAGGTTTTCAAGTTTAGTCCTTGTATTATACCAGTCTAATGACTCGAGGTTTTCAAGTTCAGTCCTTGCATTATACCAGTCTAATGACTTGAGGTTTTCAAGTTCAGTCCTTGTTTATACCAGTCTAATGACTTGAGGTTTTCAAGTTCAGTCCTTGTATTATACCAGTCTAATGACTCGAGGTTTTCAAGTTCAGTCCTTGTTTATACCAGTCTAATGACTTGAGGTTTTCAAGTTCAGTCCTTGTATTATACCAATCTAATGACTCGAGGTTTTCAAGTTCAGTCCTTGTTTATACCAGTCTAATGACTTAAGGTTTTCAAGTTCAGTCTTTGTTTATACCAGTCTAATGACTTGAGGTTTTCAAGTTCAGTCCTTGTATTATACCAGTCTAATGACTCGAGGTTTTCAAGTTCAGTCCTTGCATTATACCAGTCTAATGACTTGAGGTTTTCAAGTTCAGTCCTTGTATTATGTCAGTCTAATGACTTGAGGTTTTCAAGTTCAGTCCTTGTATTATGTCAGTCTAATGACTTAAGTTTGGAATGTTCAGTCCTTGTATTATGCAAGCGTTGATGTATGTTTTCGCTTCTTTGCGCACTGTCTTTGACGATAAAGATGGATTTGGAACCTTAAAACTCTAGTTCGTGTACAAAAAAGCTGTGTGTATGAACCTCGAAAACCAGGTAGCAAATAGCTTTTCCAAGCAGTTATGAGACGATGTCTTCTTAGATCAACTGATAAAGTAACTGTTGAGTTACTTATTAGTTATAATATCTGGCTTTCAAAACCGAAAGACAACTATTTTCTTACTTTCTTACTATCTGATTAATAGAGCTGCCAAAATTAATAGTTCTTTTACTATTCTTCAAAAATAACTCTGAGGTGTAAAACAGAGAAATTGTGTTCTCCGAAACGTAAAATGCAAACCATAAATAACCAAGAGATCGTACTTTTGAACATGTTAGAAAAATATCAGGGAATATTTAAATTGAACGGAAAGGTTCAGAATAGTTTAAGATTCCTGTTAAATATTTTATTTCCTTTATAGCAGACATCATCATGCCACGTTTCCTATTCTATTTCTCAATTAATTTCTAAATTTAATAGCGAAACATAGAAACTAATACACAATAAGCTGCTTAACAAGCAGGGAATAATTTCTGTTTTCCTCTGGCTCACCGACCTTTTCAAAACAAACATCGAATGCAAACTCTTGAGACTTAGAGTCACTGCTCCACGTGTGCAGCTGAATTTATTACCTTACATTCCAACTCGATTAACATTATCATATGATTCGTAAGATAATCGCTTCATTTGAAAATTTTCTATTCTTAATTAACTTGCTCTGCGCCCTGAATTCGCTTACGATCATTCATTAATGGACTTCAGGATGCAAACACGTCAGTGATCTTTGTTTTGGGTAGCAGATTATGTTTCAAAGTGACGTGACTTATCTTTCCCTTTTATAAACTCTTGACAGCAGGCTTTTACGAGTATTATTCCGCATTAGAAATCACTTCATATATCTAGTGTACCTACTAGTCACTCAATGCTAGTGTGTGTGGACCGAAGAGTAGAATCAAGATCGGTATATGAAGTATTTACGTTTGTTGGGAGACAGATGTTAGCCTCCCGTCAAGGCCATCCACCGTGTTCTTTAACGTGCACAGGGTATGGCTCTCCCGCACACGGAGCCACGGCTTAACATCCCAACCGACGGACGGTGGTCTTTCCAAGCCCATCGGTGTCCCCTACTGACCGTGGGCAGGGCGGGGAAATTTGCGGAAATAAATCTCAACGCTGACCCAGCTGGGACTCGAAACTGGGAGCTACAGATTACGAGCCTGGCGCGCTACCGACTGAGCCACCCCCGCCCCTCATTCAGATGATATAACTTTTGTACACTATAAATGAGAGTTATACCTTGTGAACATTTAAAGCACAAAGTATAGTATTTGTGAGAAGAAGTACAAAGATTGGTTTTTCGCTGAGTTATGGGTTCATTAAGCAATAGCAAACTGTCTGAAAGGAATTAAAGGTCAGACTCAGCACTTCTAGGTTCTGAACTTAAAGTTCGAGGCATGAATTTCTCAACTTATTCTCTCGTTACACTAGGTCAGAAAGGCAAAATGTCTTGCATGATTGAGAACAGATTTTTCAAATTTTCATGGTATGGGAAGAAACTCTCAGACCTTCTACTATGGTATATAAACTGACAGGCTCCTATCAGACCTCTGTGGCAAGCAGCTGCTTGAGGGGTATTTATTTAGCCGTCCGGTGGCCGAGTGGTTAGCACGCTTGGCTACTGATCTAAAGGACTTGGGTTCGAGCCTCGGATTAGGCATGGATGTGTGTGTCGTTTTTCTGCTGAGGTCCTGCCATCCTCTCAGATCTCCTACTGTCGCATATAAACTGACAGGCTCCTCTCAGACCTCTGTGGCAAGCAGCTGCTTGAGGGGGTATTTATTTATTATTTATTATTTTACTTTAAGCAATTACGCAGCTGCCAAATCACTTCTTTCTCAATAAATGAGGAGTGGACCGCATTTTTTAAGCAATAATAATCAATATATAATTACTTATAATGTTTTATTTTTTAAATGTTACACATCTTAATATCAACACATATAAGAATATTTAATTTGTAACAGTGATTTACACTGGGGACTTCTTCGGAGTGTAGTTGCAAACGATTTGAGCGATATGTTGTGAAACGAAGCGGTCATTCTCTTATTTGGTTTTTGGCCTTGGATTTTTCTGCAAGTTTTGTTTCATCGTTTATTGTACCATTACATCTCGTTAACAAGATAATTGTGTGAATTTTCTGGTGTTTATTTTCTAGGAATATAAATTTTGCTTATTTAAAAGTATCGAATCTTGAGTGTGATAACAAGCTAACCTTGGCGAACTTCTAATATGTATTCCATTTGTATTAAAACTGTGGAGTCTGATAAGTAATCATTTATTATGCAGTGATTATTATCTGACAGAATTACACTAGCATACTGATGGATAATATACTATGGCTTATATTTCTGCTCAGTTTATATAAGTTATTAATATTACACAGTTAAATAGTTTGAAATTTCTAATAACGGCGGTAAGCCATTGCGTAGACGTTTAGTAATGCCAATATGGCAACTACGCACGTAAGCTGTCTAATAGAGTATACAGGGTGAATCTGAAAAAGTGGGCAAAACTTTACGGGGTGGTAGAACGCAGCTATACGAGCAATATTCGTCATAGAATGTATGGTCGGAACGCAAACGGCGAGCCGCTAGTTGGCTTTGGAAATGGTATAAAAGGGTCGGTCCTCGCACCCAAGTGTCTTCGCAAATGTGCGTCGGTCCCTATCCTGCAGGTGTGAAGCCTGCATTACAGCTGGCGGCAGCTCTTTTGAGCAA
Source organism: Ryuthela nishihirai (assembly GCA_038380435.1). Taxonomy (NCBI): domain Eukaryota; kingdom Metazoa; phylum Arthropoda; class Arachnida; order Araneae; family Heptathelidae; genus Ryuthela; species Ryuthela nishihirai. Next base: position 27,354,097 of record JAWZYU010000022.1, read on the forward strand.
TTTCTTTGAGCATGTACCTCAATTACATTCCTGTTAATAAAATGTTTTCTGAAGTATCTCCTCTCCTTCTTGTGTTCATTCTTTAAATGTGACAGTGGAAAACTACCTTTTAACTTCTCACCGCTAGCGTTCCGACCATACATTCTATGACGAATATTGCTCGTATAGCTGCGTTCTACCACCCCGTAAAGTTTTGCCCACTTTTTCAGATTCACCCTGTATATGAAATACTCGTACAATATTAATAAAACTTGTGATTATTAAACAGTACTGTGTTAGTTGAAATGAACCCTGAGAATTTAATGTCCGAGAGATTAAGTTTCTATAATTCTATAATTCCTAAATATAATCCTAATAATTATATTTCAGATAACAGATAAAATTATCATGTCAACTGCCGTTTTGTAGCGTGAGAAGAATATGGCGCTAGTATCACTTCCTTTTTTTTACTGGGGGCGGGGGTGGCTCAGTCGGTAGCGCGCCAGGCTCATAATCTGTAGTTCCCAGGTTCGAGTCTCAGCTGGGTCAGCGTTGAGATTTATCTCCGCAAAATTCCCCGCCCTGCCCACGGTCAGTAGGGGACACCGATGGGCTTGGTAAAGACCGCCGTCCGTCGGATGGGACGTTAAGCCGTGGCCCGTGTGCGGGAGGGCCATACCCTGTGCACGTTAAAGAACACGCTGGATGGCTTGACGGGAGGCTACCATCTGTCTCCCAACAGCTGTTCCAGTGGGTCCCCTCCCCCAACCTTCTCTGAGCCTTCGGGGTCCATGTGACCTGGCCATTTAGCCCATTGTGTGCAAAAAAGTGCCGCTCAGAGGTAATACAACCCAAACAACACCAGACTTCGTCTATTTATCCGTAAAATTTTTGTGAAATATAAAAGATAAAAACGAGTTCTGGTTTGCTTTTACGGCAAAATAGAACGATTTTATCTACGGGTAGTAAGGGGCAGAAGCACGATTTTATAGTTCAAAATTTAAATAATTTTCGGATGGGACGTTAAGCCGTGGCCCGTGTGCGGGAGAGTCATACCCTGTGCACGTTAAAGAACACGCTGGATGGCTTGACGGGAGGTTACCATCTGTCTCCCAACAGCTGTTCCAGTGGGTCCCCTCCCCCAACCTTCTCTGAGCCTTCGGGGTCCATGTGACCTGGCCATTTAGCCCATTGTGTGCAAAAAAGTGCCGCTCAGAGGTAAAACAACCCAAACAACACCAGACTTCGTCTATTTGTCCGCAAAATATTTGTGAAATATAAAAGATAAAAGCGGATTCTGTTTTGCTTTTACGGCAAAATAAAAGAACGATTTTATCTACGGGAAGTAAGGGGCAGAAGCACGATTATATAGTTCAAAATTTAAATAATTTTGCGACTAGTATTCATAAAAATAATTTGGTTCCAAATTCCAGTGAGGCTGGATAAACTTTCTTTTCCTTACACTGATGTGTTTTGACAATCTCGCTTTAATTTTTATCCCATGGAGAGAGAGAGTCTCGCAAATCAAGCTATTCTTTTATCCTAAATATTATGCTTTTGGCAAATGGTGTATTTCGGGAAGAAGATTTGAGTCCTCATGCGAACAAACATGGAGAAAATTTTATTTCTTAATATATTTCCTGCCAGTGGCATATTCAAAGTGGGAGGATTCACGAGTTATATCCCTTAACTTGAGGGTTTTAATAACATTTTTTCTAAGGAACGCTCTTAGAATGAAAGATGCATGCAACTCAAGAATCTAATTGAAAGATTTAGATACAATAATGGTTTCGTAAATTTCATTAAAATGTTAAGATGAATAATACAAATGTTAAGTTAATGTTAATATAAAGTTAAGTTAATATAAATCTTCCCATTCCCAAAATGTGGTTACCTTAGTAGTAGTATAGTCACAACCTACGGATCCCCCACTAGTGCTTTCCCCCCTATGACGTCACCGACCACGCCCTCCCCTATGACGCAACATGACGTAATCATTACATAATCATTACGTAACGGGCCACGCCCCCTTATTAATAATTCCACCCCTTTATTAAACCCCCCTTTCCCCTCAGTGGCGCCACCTGTTGACAGTGAGAAGTACTATTTTCCCAAAAAACCCCTATTTTTATTCTAATTCTTCGATTTTTGATTTCCCCCTTTATAAAAAAATTCCACCCCCTTATGAAAAAACCCCTGGCGTCATCTGGTGCCTGTGAGGAACACTAATTCTCCAAAAACCCTTATTTTAATTCTTTGATTTCCCCCTCCTATTAAAAATTACTCCCCCCCTATTAAAAATTTCTTCCCCCTTATGAAAAAACCCTGATGCCTTCTGTTGACAATGAAGAGTACTATTTTCGGAAAAACCTCCTTATTTTAACTCTAATTCCCGATTTTTCTTTATTTTGTCCCAATGGTTGACCTATATTTTAAGCCCTCCCCCTTATGAAAAACCCTCTGGTTGACCATTTTAAGGCCCCACTCCTTCACTCGGCTGATGCAAGTCTCAGAATAATTGCATGGAACGATTGACTGGTCTTAGAATAATTGTACAGAAAAGGATGATACAAAATTCCTTAGTAATTAAACACTCATCAAAATTCCCTTACCTCTATTAAAAATCATCCTACAGTTGAAACTCATTTTACTCTTACTGTTTCCATAGAAAATACCATAGGGTGAAATTAATAATGGTTTAAATTATTCGTAGGGATGGCATGTTAAATCTGCTTTTAGAACACACGTCTGCAGTGGAAAAATTTTCAAACTCCGTTAATCAACTCCCTAGTAATTAAACACTCGTCAAAATATTCCTCACCTTTATTAAAATCACTCCACGGTCGAAATAAAATCAGTTTTTCTGTAGATGTGTTTCACCGGAAAAAAAAAAAATCGTCCCTTGCTCTGTGGATTCCAGGACGCACGGGAATACGCCTTGTACTTGCGGTGGCTTAGATGCGGGTCAGCCATTTCAGATAATAACCTAGCTTTTTCTTACATCAAAGCCAACACTAGCACTGAACTCTTTTGAATGCAGATCTCAAATTGTAAATCAACTCACAGAGTTGTATTTATTCCTTAGTAATTAAAATCCTTTGCTATTCATTTAGCCAGGACGACTAAACGATTCCTTTATAATTAAAATTCCCTGCTATTAAACTCCCTAGTAATTAAACACTCATCAAAATTCCCTTACCTTTATTAAAAAACCACCGTACGGTTGAAATAGTCTGTAGATGCGTTTTATCGAAAAAAAAAACTTCTTCTCGGCAACGAGAGTCGAACGCACTACCCACAGCTTCATTCTGTCAACTCCTAACAAGAACCAACCTGCAATGGAAAAGCCTCTGTTCCTGCATTCCTGAAGTCGTACGTGTCCGCTTACCGGTCAGGTAGCAACGAAACATCTCGTGACACAATCGCCCGGGAGGTTGAGTGTCCAGCGCCGTACCAGCGCTCAGTGTTGTTTACTCATACGTTGCTGTTCTCTAAGGGTAGGTGACGTCACAACAAAGGGAAAGTAACGTGGAGTGACCAGCGAGTGACACGTATCAGAAGACTGAGCACTGGGGATGTTTAACCTTCAGTATAATTTTACACAGTGTGTTAGGATTAACAACTCTTATAGCATAGTTATTGCGGGTAGGCTCCCTCTCCACTTTTAAAATTTAGATCTTACACCGACAGTCTTTTCATATACGTATTTTTATAACCATATTAAAACCAACACTTATTTCTTTTATCCCTAGCGATTACTGGTTGTTGCATTTTTTACTAGAAGAAACCCTACCCCTGCAGTAGCAGCCCCCGCAGAAAATAAAAAATGCTATCGGGCAAAAAATTAATAAAATCTGATTTTATTTGTCGTGATGAAAAATATTGATGGGGTAATAGGTTCGACTTAAAAGACTTCGTGTTCGGATCCTCACCACGGACAACCTCTCGCTGACGGACGGTTAAACCCTACGAAATTATTCCAAACGGGGAATCACAAGGTTTTTATTGACGAATGAATCTTGGACCTGTACTGCTTCCGTACATCGTGAAAATCCACTCACAGCCTTGATCCGTGTTCCCAATTTCCTTTACTAAGTCACTTCAAAAAACATTGTGATTGCAAAAGTATGACTAACTGTTTTATTACGCCGCGTTTTAAAAATACTTATTACTGTTGTAATCCGCGGTACGGGAGAGTAACACTGTTCGAAGAAAAATCAGGTAAAACAGTTTTTAAAAAAAAATCGTTTCCTCCGTCGTTTGCCTATGTCTCATCACGCGGGTGAAAAAATATTTTTTTTTTGTACGAGGTAGAATGTTAAAAGTACGTCGCGTGAAAAAACTTTAGTCCCATCACGAATGCACATTAATGGATTAGGGAGGTCGTAGTTTAATACTTCAGCTATAAAAAAATAATACAATGTCTCACGCACTCCTCTCAACTTGTCTACGCTAATCCGCTGAAATTTTATTTGCAACGGGTCCCTAGCGATTACTGGTTGCTGCATTTTTTACTAGAAGAAACCCTCTAACTGTTTTATTACGCTGCGTTTTAAAAATACTTATTACTGTTGTAATCCGCGGTACGGGAGAGTAACACTGTTCGAAGAAAAATCAGGTAAAACAGTTTTTAAAAAAAATCGTTTCCTCCGTCGTTTGCCTATGTCTCATCACGCGGGTGAAAAAATATTTTTTTTTTTGTACGAGGTAGAATGTTAAAAGTACGTCGAGTGAAAAAACTTTAGTCCCATCACGAATGCACATTAATGGATTAGGGAGGTCGTAGTTTAATACTTCAGCTATAAAAAAATAATACAATGTCTCACGCACCCCTCTCAACTTGTCTACGCTAATCCGCTGAAATTTTATTTGCAACGGGTCCCTAGCGATTACTGGTTGCTGCATTTTTTACTAGAAGAAACCCTACCCCTGCAGTAACAGCCCCCGCAGAAAATAAAAAATGCTATCGGGTGAAAAATTAATAAAATCTGATTTTATTCGTCGTGATGAAAAATATTGATGGGGTAATAGGTTCGACTTAAAAGACTTCGTGTTCGGATCCTCACCACGGACAACCTCTCGCTGACGGACGGTTAAACCCTACGAAATTATTCCAAACGGGGAATCACAAGGTTTTTATTGACGAATGAATCTTGGACCTGTACTGCTTCCGTACATCGTGAAAACCCACTCACAGCCTTGATCCGTGTTCCCAATTTCCTTTACTAAGTCACTTCAAAAAACATTGTGATTGCAAAAGTATGACTAACAGTTTTATTACGCCACGTTTTAAAAATACTTATTACTGCTGTATCCGCGGTACGGGAGAGTAACACTGTTCGAAGAAAAATCAGGTAAAACAGTTTAAAAAAAAAAAAGCGTTTCCTCCGTCGTTTGCGTATGTCTCATCACGCTGGTGAAACCGGGTGAAAAAATATTTTTTTTGCACGAGGTAGAATGTTAAAAGTACGTCGCGTGCAAAAACTTTAGTTTTTGCACGCGACGTACTTTTAACGGAGTAGAGAGGTCGTAGTTTAATACTTCAACTATAAAAAAATAATACAATGTCTCACACACACCTCTCAACTTGTCTACACTAATCCGCTGAAATTTCATTTGCAACGGAGGCTGATACTTCGAATCCGCTATATGTTCCGGAAGCTGCAGTGGAATGCATGGCCCCTGCTGAATGCTACGCTATCAGAAGTCCATGTGGCTGTCACGTTCTCCAAGCGCTCAGAATATTACTATACTTATAACTGATCTAAAGTCCGTTTTAATCAATCTTATTTCTTTCAACTCTGCGACTATTGGGCTGGCACATTTTCACTAGAAGGACCGCCTCACAGTGGCAATCCCGCAGAAAAAATTAATAAAAGGAAAAAGTCTGATTTTATTCCTCCTGATGAAAAATATTGAAGGTAATAGGGTCGACCTAAAAGGCCCGTGTTCGGATCCTTGCCCCGAATGGTTTTTAACAAAAGTCCTACGAAATTAAAAACTATCCCGTTACACGACGGCGTTGTTTAAAAATACTTATTACAGCTGTATCCTCAGCAAACTCTTTCCTAGGAAGTAACGCTACTCGATGCAGTCCCAGTTACATGCTTTTACCGGGTAAAGACTGTGCGCCAGAATGATAAAAGTAGAATTCATACGTTTCCGTAAAAAAAAAAAAACTTTAGTTCCTGCTTAAAGGAGTATGGTTCGATTCAGGAAGAATAGGATTTGACCTCGTGCATTAGAAAAGGGAACAAATCCGTCCCCGGTGTCCTTTGTTAGGTTGTAGTATCAGTATCCTTATACAAGCTCACTTCAAATTTTCATATGATATTCTGGGGTTGAGTTTCAACCTTTTTATTTTTTCCAACCGCGATAATGCGCAGTTTTCTGCGGAACGCGAGCGACTTCGACGCCAAGGACGACCCGCACTAAACGGTACGACCGTGCACTAGAAAACCGTGAACGGACTTGTGTGAAACGTAATGTACAGAGCTTGACAACAGTAATGTAGACTGGGATCCTCGCTCACTATACTATCATAACCCTCGAGAAATTATCAAATATGAATAGACCTCTGTAAAGTTCCTACCCCACAATCTTCTGAGTTCATTCCCCGGTCGATGCTGTCAGGATCACAAGGGATGTTTTACACATTCAACGACTTTTTCTGACATTCGCTAATCAAAGTGTCTATCTACACATCAGACTTGTCATTACATCGACAAACTACGTGTCCATAGGCTGAGTAAGCATTTAGAATGAAAAATTGAGTCTGCTTCACGACACATATTCGTAAAACGCTCATTAATTATTTTGTGAGAGAAAGCATGCATAAAGTTCAAACACTAATACATCTTCCCTTTCTAAAAAATCTGAAAAACTCACAGGAAAACAACAATATTTCCGTGAAAAATTAGGTCCCTGAATCGAGCCCTAGTTCGGCGTTCACTGACTTCAACCACCGATGAAAGCTCTCTCGCGGTTAGTTCAAGGTGCTTTCACACGCTCTTTTCAGAGTTCCTGGCCAACCTACTACGTTTCAATAAGCGCATAAGTGTGTGTGTGATGGTGGCTAGCTACAAACACAAGTTTCGCTACAATATAACACTGAGATGTCTGTTTAGTTATTTTTCTCTATTTCTATACTAGTGGTACAGTGCGAAAGTGGTTAGCACACGTTTTTTATATGTATCCTGTTTGGAAATAACACTGTCTATGGACCATTACTCCTGTACATACCATAAGCATAATACCTCGCGATTCTAAGAGTCCCCCGAACCTTTATCTAATATTATGATATTATATTATGGTATATTAGGTATTAATCTTATTTTTGTAGTTCAACGGAGTGCTTTGAGCTTGCTCGACCGCTGTCATGGGTTGGACCGCTAGCGGCCCACATATTTAATCCAGAATTAGTACATGCAAATATTTTCTTTTGTAATCGTATCAGGTGTAGAGCAGAACAGGATACTTCAATCATCAGGACAAACAATATTGCAGAAGTGAGAAAGAGAAGCGACAGGAAAGCACACTACCTGCAATCATCACCTCAAAACAACTAAGACAGAGGGCGCCACGTGCAGGGTTGAAAAGCAGTTCATAACAATGGTTTAACCATTTTTTTTTAAGTATTAGGATATTCATGTTACAATTTCTTACAACAGCGTTCATAGCTAGTGAAGACACAAGTCAGCAACATTCACACCTCTGTGTAAGCACACGAATATTACATTTCAACAACGTACACTTTTCGTGTGAGTATGTGAATATTACATTTTAGCTGTATGTGCACTAGACGTTCAGTTGCGAAAAATATTTAAAAACATCAGTGCAAACTCACTGAAGCGTGTCTCTTTCTTGTGTCTCTCCATATCTATATACTATTCTTATGAGCACAAAAGATAGAACTTTCGAAGTAAGATGTAGCATGTATCGGTTTAAAAAAAAGATTTTGAGCTTTTCACCAACGCCATCTAGGGACAACAATGTTGACTGTCTGATTCAAGCAATCTATGAATATGTAGGAGAATGTTTCTCTGATCTTATGCAAAGTATATTCTTGTGTGGTGTATGGTATTATTCAACGGATGTCTTTCTAAGTGTATGCACATATCCGTGCGATGGATTAAGTTTTTTCTCACATACTTGTTTCGCCTCTGTAATTGTATGCTTTCACGTTTGTGAGTGTGTGCGTATGTTTCTGTGTGCGGGAGAGTGTGTGTGTGTGTGTGAGTATGTTTCTGTGTGCGGGCGACTGTGTGCGTGAGTATGTTTTCATGTTTGTTTCGCTGAATCTGATATGTGTATACGTCTTCATGTCTCTCTCGGTGTGTCTGTATGTGTATATGTTACCGTATGCAAGAATAAACATATTGTCTTACGGACACTTGCTCGCTACAGAAGAAGCTAACAATTAGGAACTATTCTATTAGGAAATCTCATCGAAAAGTCACTAAACAGATAAGTTTACTAAAGATGCACGCTTGTATACAATTTTTCAGATTCTTTTACCTTTCTCGATTCTGTTAAGTAGAACAATGAAATAGCATTGCAGGAAAAAATCTTTTATTCATACACTAAGAAATTACAAGGACGACCCATCAGATATAGAACAGAAATTAGTAACACTATTACATTTATTTAGTATATGTTCAGAGGCGCGCACCAGTTCGTCATACACTTCGTTTAGTAATATAGGAAAGTGTAGCATGTAGGAATCTTCAACTCCTGCCTCTTCCACAAAAAGTTTAGCGATATCGCTTAAATGAATGTTTCTCACTGCTTCGGCGAAACGGGATATGGCCACACACGAATGGCGAAGCTGACTTGAATGATCTACTTCACACCCAATTCGTGTTCGTACGTAGAATCCGAAAAATGTCTTTTCTGACGAGGGTATTTAATGTTTTTCTGAAACTTAGCTTTGCTCTCTGATCGTGCAGTTCAGCATTAGACAGTCTTGGAGTAAAGGATGTCGAATTATCTACATGAGGAGTAAAGGACGAAACGAACTGGTGCGAGCCTCTGAATATGTACTAAATAAATGTAATAGTGTTACTAATTTCTGTTCTATATCTGATGGGTCGTCCTTGTAATTTCTTAGTGTATGAATAAAAGATTTTTTCCTGCAATGCTATTTCATTGTTCTACTTAACAGAATCGAGAAAGGTAAAAGAATCTGAAAAATTGTATACAAGCGTGCATCTTTAGTAAACTTATCTGTTTAGTGACTTTTCGATGAGATTTCCTAATAGAATAGTTCCTAATTGTTAGCTTCTTCTGTAGCGAGCAAGTGTCCGTAAGACAATATGTTTATTCTTGCATACGGTAACATATACACATACAGACACACCGAGAGAGACATGAAGACGTATACACATATCAGATTCAGCGAAACAAACATGAAAACATACTCACGCACACAGTCGCCCGCACACAGAAACATACTCACACACACACACACACTCTCCCGCACACAGAAACATACGCACACACTCACAAACGTGAAAGCATACAATTACAGAGGCGAAACAAGTATGTGAGAAAAAACTTAATCCATCGCACGGATATGTGCATACACTTAGAAAGACATCCGTTGAATAATACCATACACCACACAAGAATATACTTTGCATAAGATCAGAGAAACATTCTCCTACATATTCATAGATTGCTTGAATCAGACAGTCAACATTGTTGTCCCTAGATGGCGTTGGTGAAAAGCTCAAAATCTTTTTTTTAAACCGATACATGCTACATCTTACTTCGAAAGTTCTATCTTTTGTGCTCATAAGAATAGTATATAGATATGGAGAGACACAAGAAAGAGACACGCTTCAGTGAGTTTGCACTGATGTTTTTAAATATTTTTCGCAACTGAACGTCTAGTGCACATACAGCTAAAATGTAATATTCACATACTCACACGAAAAGTGTACGTTGTTGAAATGTAATATTCGTGTGCTTACACAGAGGTGTGAATGTTGCTGACTTGTGTCTTCACTAGCTATGAACGCTGTTGTAAGAAATTGTAACATGAATATCCTAATACTTAAAAAAAAATGGTTAAACCATTGTTATGAACTGCTTTTCAACCCTGCACGTGGCGCCCTCTGTCTTAGTTGTTTTGAGGTGATGATTGCAGGTAGTGTGCTTTCCTGTCGCTTCTCTTTCTCACTTCTGCAATATTGTTTGTCCTGATGATTGAAGTATCCTGTTCTGCTCTACACCTGATACGATTACAAAAGAAAATATTTGCATGTACTAATTCTGGATTAAATATGTGGGCCGCTAGCGGTCCAACCCATGACAGCGGTCGAGCAAGCTCAAAGCACTCCGTTGAACTACAAAAATAAGATTAATACCTAATATACCATAATATAATATCATAATATTAGATAAAGGTTCGGGGGACTCTTAGAATCGCGAGGTATTATGCTTATGGTATGTACAGGAGTAATGGTCCATAGACAGTGTTATTTCCAAACAGGATACATATAAAAAACGTGTGCTAACCACTTTCGCACTGTACCACTAGTATAGAAATAGAGAAAAATAACTAAACAGACATCTCAGTGTTATATTGTAGCGAAACTTGTGTTTGTAGCTAGCCACCATCACACACACACTTATGCGCTTATTGAAACGTAGTAGGTTGGCCAGGAACTCTGAAAAGAGCGTGTGAAAGCACCTTGAACTAACCGCGAGAGAGCTTTCATCGGTGGTTGAAGTCAGTGAACGCCGAACTAGGGCTCGATTCAGGGACCTAATTTTTCACGGAAATATTGTTGTTTTCCTGTGAGTTTTTCAGATTTTTTAGAAAGGGAAGATGTATTAGTGTTTGAACTTTATGCATGCTTTCTCTCACAAAATAATTAATGAGCGTTTTACGAATATGTGTCGTGAAGCAGACTCAATTTTTCATTCTAAATGCTTACTCAGCCTATGGACACGTAGTTTGTCGATGTAATGACAAGTCTGATGTGTAGATAGACACTTTGATTAGCGAATGTCAGAAAAAGTCGTTGAATGTGTAAAACATCCCTTGTGATCCTGACAGCATCGACCGGGGAATGAACTCAGAAGATTGTGGGGTAGGAACTTTACAGAGGTCTATTCATATTTGATAATTTCTCGAGGGTTATGATAGTATAGTGAGCGAGGATCCCAGTCTACATTACTGTTGTCAAGCTCTGTACATTACGTTTCACACAAGTCCGTTCACGGTTTTCTAGTGCACGGTCGTACCGTTTAGTGCGGGTCGTCCTTGGCGTCGAAGTCGCTCGCGTTCCGCAGAAAACTGCGCATTATCGCGGTTGGAAAAAATAAAAAGGTTGAAACTCAACCCCAGAATATCATATGAAAATTTGAAGTGAGCTTGTATAAGGATACTGATACTACAACCTAACAAAGGACACCGGGGACGGATTTGTTCCCTTTTCTAATGCACGAGGTCAAATCCTATTCTTCCTGAATCGAACCATACTCCTTTAAGCAGGAACTAAAGTTTTTTTTTTTTTACGGAAACGTATGAATTCTACTTTTATCATTCTGGCGCACAGTCTTTACCCGGTAAAAGCATGTAACTGGGACTGCATCGAGTAGCGTTACTTCCTAGGAAAGAGTTTGCTGAGGATACAGCTGTAATAAGTATTTTTAAACAACGCCGTCGTGTAACGGGATAGTTTTTAATTTCGTAGGACTTTTGTTAAAAACCATTCGGGGCAAGGATCCGAACACGGGCCTTTTAGGTCGACCCTATTACCTTCAATATTTTTCATCAGGAGGAATAAAATCAGACTTTTTCCTTTTATTAATTTTTTCTGCGGGATTGCCACTGTGAGGCGGTCCTTCTAGTGAAAATGTGCCAGCCCAATAGTCGCAGAGTTGAAAGAAATAAGATTGATTAAAACGGACTTTAGATCAGTTATAAGTATAGTAATATTCTGAGCGCTTGGAGAACGTGACAGCCACATGGACTTCTGATAGCGTAGCATTCAGCAGGGGCCATGCATTCCACTGCAGCTTCCGGAACATATAGCGGATTCGAAGTATCAGCCTCCGTTGCAAATGAAATTTCAGCGGATTAGTGTAGACAAGTTGAGAGGTGTGTGTGAGACATTGTATTATTTTTTTATAGTTGAAGTATTAAACTACGACCTCTCTACTCCGTTAAAAGTACGTCGCGTGCAAAAACTAAAGTTTTTGCACGCGACGTACTTTTAACATTCTACCTCGTACAAAAAAAATATTTTTTCACCCGGTTTCACCAGCGTGATGAGACATACGCAAACGACGGAGGAAACGATTTTTTTTTTAAACTGTTTTACCTGATTTTTCTTCGAACATTGTTACTCTCCCGTACCGCGGATACAGCAGTAATAAGTATTTTTAAAACGTGGCGTAATAAAACTGTTAGTCATACTTTTGCAATCCCAATGTTTTTTGAAGTGACTTAGTAAAGGAAATTGGGAACACGGATCAAGGCTGTGAGTGGGTTTTCACGATGTACGGAAGCAGTACAGGTCCAAGATTCTTTCGTCAATAAAAACCTTGTGATTCCCCGTTTGGAATAATTTCGTAGGGTTTAACCGTCCGTCAGCGAGAGGTTGTCCGTGGTGAGGATCCGAACACGAAGTCTTTTAAGTCGAACCTATTACCCCATCAATATTTTTCATCACGACGAATAAAATCAGATTTTATTAATTTTTCACCCGATAGCATTTTTTATTTTCTGCGGGGGCTGTTACTGCAGGGGTAGGGTTTCTTCTAGTAAAAAATGCAGCAACCAGTAATCGCTAGGGACCCGTTGCAAATAAAATTTCAGCGGATTAGCGTAGACAAGTTGAGAGGGGTGCGTGAGACATTGTATTATTTTTTTATAGCTGAAGTATTAAACTACGACCTCCCTAATCCATTAATGTGCATTCGTGATGGGACTAAAGTTTTTTCACTCGACGTACTTTTAACATTCTACCTCGTACAAAAAAAAAATATTTTTTCACCCGCGTGATGAGACATAGGCAAACGACGGAGGAAACGATTTTTTTTAAAAACTGTTTTACCTGATTTTTCTTCGAATAGTGTTACTCTCCCGTACCGCGGATTACAACAGTAATAAGTATTTTTAAAACGCAGCGTAATAAAACAGTTAGAGGGTTTCTTCTAGTAAAAAATGCAGCAACCAGTAATCGCTAGGGACCCGTTGCAAATAAAATTTCAGCGGATTAGCGTAGACAAGTTGAGAGGAGTGCGTGAGACATTGTATTATTTTTTTATAGCTGAAGTATTAAACTACTACCTCCCTAATCCATTAATGTGCATTCGTGATGGGACTAAAGTTTTTTCACGCGACGTACTTTTAACATTCTACCTCGTACAAAAAAAAAATATTTTTTCACCCGCGTGATGAGACATAGGCAAACGACGGAGGAAACGATTTTTTTTTAAAAACTGTTTTACCTGATTTTTCTTCGAACAGTGTTACTCTCCCGTACCGCGGATTACAACAGTAATAAGTATTTTTAAAACGCGGCGTAATAAAACAGTTAGTCATACTTTTGCAATCACAATGTTTTTTGAAGTGACTTAGTAAAGGAAATTGGGAACACGGATCAAGGCTGTGAGTGGATTTTCACGATGTACGGAAGCAGTACAGGTCCAAGATTCATTCGTCAATAAAAACCTTGTGATTCCCCGTTTGGAATAATTTCGTAGGGTTTAACCGTCCGTCAGCGAGAGGTTGTCCGTGGTGAGGATCCGAACACGAAGTCTTTTAAGTCGAACCTATTACCCCATCAATATTTTTCATCACGACAAATAAAATCAGATTTTATTAATTTTTTGCCCGATAGCATTTTTTATTTTCTGCGGGGGCTGCTACTGCAGGGGTAGGGTTTCTTCTAGTAAAAAATGCAACAACCAGTAATCGCTAGGGATAAAAGAAATAAGTGTTGGTTTTAATATGGTTATAAAAATACGTATATGAAAAGACTGTCGGTGTAAGATCTAAATTTTAAAAGTGGAGAGGGAGCCTACCCGCAATAACTATGCTATAAGAGTTGTTAATCCTAACACACTGTGTAAAATTATACTGAAGGTTAAACATCCCTAGTGCTCAGTCTTCTGATACGTGTCACTCGCTGGTCACTCCACGTTACTTTCCCCTTGTTGTGACGTCACCTACCCTTAGAGAACAGCAACGTATGAGTAAACAACACTGAGCGCTGGTACGGCGCTGGACACTCAACCTCCCGGGCGATTGTGTCACGAGATGTTTCGTTGCTACCTGACCGGTAAGCGGACACGTACGACTTCAGGAATGCAGGAACAGAGGCTTTTCCATTGCAGGTTGGTTCTTGTTAGGAGTTGACAGAATGAAGCTGTGGGTAGTGCGTTCGACTCTCGTTGCCGAGAAGAAGTTTTTTTTTTCGATAAAACGCATCTACAGACTATTTCAACCGTACGGTGGTTTTTTAATAAAGGTAAGGGAATTTTGATGAGTGTTTAATTACTAGGGAGTTTAATAGCAGGGAATTTTAATTATAAAGGAATCGTTTAGTCGTCCTGGCTAAATGAATAGCAAAGGATTTTAATTACTAAGGAATAAATACAACTCTGTGAGTTGATTTACAATTTGAGATCTGCATTCAAAAGAGTTCAGTGCTAGTGTTGGCTTTGATGTAAGAAAAAGCTAGGTTAATATCTGAAATGGCTGACCCGCATCTAAGCCACCGCAAGTACAAGGCGTATTCCCGTGCGTCCTGGAATCCACAGAGCAAGGGACGATTTTTTTTTTTTTCCGGTGAAACACATCTACAGAAAAACTGATTTTATTTCGACCGTGGAGTGATTTTAATAAAGGTGAGGAATATTTTGACGAGTGTTTAATTACTAGGGAGTTGATTAACGGAGTTTGAAAATTTTTCCACTGCAGACGTGTGTTCTAAAAGCAGATTTAACATGTCATCCCTACGAATAATTTAAACCATTATTAATTTCACCCTATGGTATTTTCTATGGAAACAGTAAGAGTAAAATGAGTTTCAACTGTAGGATGATTTTTAATAGAGGTAAGGGAATTTTGATGAGTGTTTAATTACTAAGGAATTTTGTATCATCCTTTTCTGTACAATTATTCTAAGACCAGTCAATCGTTCCATGCAATTATTCTGAGACTTGCATCAGCCGAGTGAAGGAGTGGGGCCTTAAAATGGTCAACCAGAGGGTTTTTCATAAGGGGGAGGGCTTAAAATATAGGTCAACCATTGGGACAAAATAAAGAAAAATCGGGAATTAGAGTTAAAATAAGGAGGTTTTTCCGAAAATAGTACTCTTCATTGTCAACAGAAGGCATCAGGGTTTTTTCATAAGGGGGAAGAAATTTTTAATAGGGGGGGAGTAATTTTTAATAGGAGGGGGAAATCAAAGAATTAAAATAAGGGTTTTTGGAGAATTAGTGTTCCTCACAGGCACCAGATGACGCCAGGGGTTTTTTCATAAGGGGGTGGAATTTTTTTATAAAGGGGGAAATCAAAAATCGAAGAATTAGAATAAAAATAGGGGTTTTTTGGGAAAATAGTACTTCTCACTGTCAACAGGTGGCGCCACTGAGGGGAAAGGGGGGTTTAATAAAGGGGTGGAATTATTAATAAGGGGGCGTGGCCCGTTACGTAATGATTATGTAATGATTACGTCATGTTGCGTCATAGGGGAGGGCGTGGTCGGCGACGTCATAGGGGCGTGGTCGGTGACGTCATAGGGGGGAAAGCACTAGTGGGGGATCCGTAGGTTGTGACTATACTACTTACCTTACTACTTCTTAATAAACTGGAAGAATATTCAATGGTCATTCAACCAAAAACAAGACAATCAACTGAACAAGAAACACTTGAGATATTAGCTGAAAAAAATAAATGATTGGTTGTTTTGAGCGGGATTCAAACCCACGTCTCCTCGAAGCATTTCAGGATTCAAAATAGCTAGACCACCACAGACTTACCTTATTCTTCAACAATTTGATATAAACATTCCCGCATTTTTGTTGATCTATGTCGGGAATCAGGCAGCCAAGTTGCCATCAGGGCAATCAATTTTTTTTCCAGCTAATTATTTCGAGTTTTTTTTGTCTGTCCACTCACCACTGCTGGCTCACTGGGCTCAAACTTTGCTCCTTATCAGAGATGCTGTCCTTCACTTTTTCCGAGCCACACACGAGACGAATGGAACCCACCACTAACGTTGCAAGAAGACTCGATTTCTCAGTCCTTTGTGCTCTGTTCACATGGGGCCTGGTGATTGGTTCACAGTGTCGAAAGGTATCTGTATGGTCAGGAGCTTGTTACGTTCTTGACCTTTTTATTAACTTTGCTGGATATCTATTCCCAGAAGGCACCTTTAGCTAGCACCAATACCTCGAATCCCGAGTCTGCAGGCGGTCCTTTTTCCTGTGCGAACGTGGCAACGAGAAAAGATGGAAGTGTGTGTGGAGGGGGAGGAGAAGCTAAAAACAATACGATGCCAAACAATGGCGGTTGGGAACTGACCCCGATATATATTGGGACCACATTTCCAGAAATGTGAGCACGACATACCTATCCCACTTGGGGGAAGGAAAAAGGGTGAGGGCACGAGGTATACTTTTTCTGTTCTGCTCTCTGTTCACATGATCTTCCCAGAATGTGACAATGTTCTAGTGGGAGTCGAAGATTTCGGATTTTTTTGTTGACACTAAATGGTAATTTTCTCCAAACCAAAAGTCTGTGAACTGTTAGACTGCTGTTCTGTTACTGGAGTGCTGACGACGGAGAGCTCACGAGGAGACGCATGAGGAGACCACAAGGGTTCATTCACGTTGAAAAGTTCAAGCCCTGATTATACGGGGGATACTTAACTGTCTCTTGTTGACCTCAAAAGTTTATTTCCGGAGATTATCGACGTTCACCTTGGGATGGTCCTGATGCTACAGTTATATGATGTGATGACGGGTGATGTGGGGACCACATTGATGCCTCTGGGAAATAAGGAGACGTTGGACACGTCCAGTTCCTCTGATTGGGAGCTAGCCATCACTCAATCCAGCCTTGTGTGGTCCTCTTCATCCAGTGGGTGTCCGCAACAGCGCCTGAAAGAAATAGAAATGAGGTATCAATTCTGGCTCTCCCCTATTGGTTGCTTTTTACAGTGTATGCATGCACTGTCTCATAACCACCACGTGTCCCCATGCCCTGTCTCATTCACAATTACATTACACCAGTGCTGTCCGGGCGGGGGTGGCTCAGTCGGTAGCGCGCCAGGCTCGTAATCTGTAGTTCACAGGTTCGAGTCCCAGCTGGGTCAGCGTTGAGATTTATCTCCGCAAAAATTCCCCGCCCTGCCCACGGTCAGTAGGGGGCACCGATGGGCTTGGAAAGGCCGCCGTCCGTCGGATGGGACGTTAAGCCGTGGCCCCGTGTGCGGGAGAGCCATACCCTGTGCACGTTAAAGAACACGCTGGATGGCCTTGACGGGAGACTACCATCTGTCTCCCAACAGTTGTTCCAGTGGGTCCCCTCCCACAACTTTCTCTGAGCCTTCGGGGTCCATGTGACCTGGCCATTTAGCCCATGGTGTGCAAAAAAGTGACGCTCAGAGGTAAAACAACCCAACCCAGTGCTGTCCAACTTCTCTAAGACCGCAGGCCATATTTTCTTTCGCCAATATTTCGCGGGCCAAAAAAAAGAATAGGACAGGATAGGAAATTGAAAAGTCAGTTCATGTCGCCTCAAAAAATTATTTTATTTATACGAAAAATAATAAGTAATAATAAACCTCAAAAACCTCAAAAAATTATTTTATTATACGAAAAATAATAAATAATAATAAACCTCAAAAACCTCAAAAAATTATTTTACTTATTCAAAAAATAAGTAATAATAAACCTCAAAAAATATTTTATTTATACGAAAAATAATAAGCAATAATAAACCAATATATATTTTCTAAACCTTATCAAATATTTAATAAATTTAATGGGAGAATTGTTGCCGTAGTTGTTGGGCAATAAGAATAAAATGAGTAAGTTGAAATAATGCAATAATAATTGCAAATAGAATGAGTAAGTTGAAGATTTCATATCAAGTAAAGTAATATAAGTTGACAAAAAATTATAAGGCACCGGTTCTCGTCTGATCCCCGAAGTTAAGCAGCTTTGGGCGCGGTCACTACTTGGGAGGGTGACCACCTGGGATCACCGCGTGCACTTGACAATTTTTTACCATGAAATGTTACATTATATCCCTAATTATTTCATTATATTTGAATTCTATATTTCATGGTTCTTTACTGTACAATCTTGTCTTTCACCATTTTATTATTTTACACCACTATTTTACACCAGGAACCGTCCCGTGGCTGAGTGGTTAGCACGCTTGGCTACTGATCTACGGGACCTGGGTTCGAGTCCCGGGTAAGGCATGGATGTGTGTGTTGTTTTTCTGCTGAGGTCCTGCCATCCTCACAGACCTTCTACTGTGGCATATAAACTGGCAGGCTCCTGTCAGACCTCTGTGGCAAGCAGCTGCTTGAGGGGGTATTTATTTATTTTTATTATATTTTACACCAATATTGCTCCAATATCGCTATCAATATTCCAATATCGCTATCAATATACACCAATATCGCTATCAATATTTCTGAGTGTATTTCTTTTATGTCCCTGGGCTGTGGGTTGTTTTACCTCTAAGCGGCCCTTTTTTGCACACCATGGGCCAAATGGCCAGGTCATATGGACCCCACAGGCTCAAAGAAAGTTAGAGGAGGGGACCCACTGGAACAGCTGTTGGGAGACAGATGGTAACCTCCTGTCAATGCCATCCAACGTGTTCTTTAACGTACACAGGGTATGGCTCTCCCGCACACGGGGCCACGGCTTAACGTCCCATCCGACGGACGGCGGCCTTTTCAAGACCATCGGTGTCCCCTACTGACCGTGGGCAGGGCGGGGAATTTTGCGGAGATAAATCTCAACGCTGACCCAGCTGGGACTCGAACCTGGGAACTACAGATTACGAGCCTGGCGCGCTACCGACTGAGCCACCCCCGCCCCTCCTGGAGTGTGGGTAATTGTGTGTGAGTGTGAAAAGTCGCCCTGATCAGTAGCTGTTCCTCACTACCGCTGGGCTCTTGGTGAGGGCGAGTCCCAGAAACTGATCGTGTATAGGCATTACAGCCACCGAGCCTCATGGGCGAGTATGCCATGAGGCTCGGTGGCTGATTCCCAGATCCAGGGGGGCGGGGGTGGCTCAGTCGGTAGCGCGCCAGGCTTGTAATCTGTAGTTCCCAGGTTCGAGTCCCAGCTGGGTCAGCGTTGAGATTTATCTCCACAAAATTCCCCGTCCTGCCCGCGGTCAGTAGGGGACACCGATGGGCTTGGAAAGGCCGCCGTCCGTCGGATGGGACGTTAAGCCATGGCCCCATGTGCGGGAGAGCCATACCCTGTGCACGTTAAAGAACACGCTGGATGGCCTTGACGGGAGGCTACCATCTGTCTCCCAACAGCTGTTCCAGTGGGTCCCCTCCCCCAACCTTCTCTGAGCCTTCGGGGTCCATGTGACCTGGCCATTTAGCCCATGGTGTGCAAAAAAGTGCCGCTCAGAGGTAAACAACCCAACCTAACCCCGATCCAGGCGAGAAAGGCAAAAAATAAACCAGCACTGAGCGTGCGCTCTCACGTATCTCATTTGTTTAGCGCAGAGAGACTCTAAAGAGTGGAAAGGTGATGTCATTCAGATGGGAGTGCACGCCATCCTCGGTTGATTGGCGGGTGCCATGGCGTCCATAACTTTGTCCCCTGCCCTTTCGTCACACTCGCATAAGAGAGTCCTCGTGGACAACGTGACGCATGGGGTGGAGTTTCAGCTCCCTCTCACTGTCTCAGTAGTCTTCCTGTGATTGACGGTTTGCCTGCCATTGACTGTGGACACTCCGGGGCATGCATTGTGGGAGCGGAGCCTGAAACTTGTGGGAATCGTGGCTGATTGCCGTGGTGATGCAGCAGTTGAGTGTGGCTGCTTGCGCAGGCGTTTAGTTCATCCAAAAATATCTCGCTGGGGAAGAGAGTGCGAATGGATGGCTGGCTGGTCTGGAGCATCGGGGGGGGGGGGGGGGGGGTACGAAAGGGTTGGTTGGGTGGCTGGTTGTTTTACCTTTGAGCGGTGCACACCATGGGCTAAATGGCCAGGTCACATGGACCCCGAAGACTCAGAGAAGGTTGGGAGTTGGGGGAGGAGACCCACTGGAACAGCTGTTGGGAGACAGATGGTAGCCTCCCGTCAAGGCCATCCACCGTGTTCTTTAACGTGCACAGGGTATGGCTCTCCCGCACACGGTGCCACGGCTTAACGTCCCATCCGACGGACGGCGGCCTTTCCAAGCCCATCGGTTTCCCCTTACTGACTGTGGGCAGGGCGGGGTATTTTGCGGAGATAAATCTCAACGCTGACCCAGCTGGGACTCGAACCTGGGAACTACAGATTACGAGCCTGGCCCGCTACCGACTGAGCCACTTCCACCCCAGGTACGAAAGGGACGGGGTGACCTTGTTGCTATTACTGCAGCGGCGGGTCGTGAAGGGCGCTCTATGGCGCGGTTCTGGGTGACTGGTGCGTCAAAATCCCAGTCTTCATCGGGGGATTCTTCTTTCTCTTCCACCGTTCTCATCTGAAGGGCCTGGTGAGTAAGTGCGGTGGTTGTTTTCTGTTGAGGGGGCTCCACTATCAGGTGGGCTCGGCACTTTCGTAGTTTCGTGAGTCGGTTCACATGAGCAAACTCGATCCAGGTGGGGGAAATCGCAACTAAAGCCAGTTTGTAATTTACTGTAATGACTTGCTGAAGAACTCACCAGGGTCCCGTGGACAGTATGGATAATTTTTTGGGTGTTTCTTCATGGTACCTGGGGACTGTAACAAAAAGACAAGGTCTCCTACTTTAATTTCCTTATCCATAGCAGTTTTTTAAAGCTTCCATTCTTGTTGGTCTGCTGCTGTCTCCAAACTTTTTCTTACTACAACGTAGCCCAATTTAATCTTTGGGGTAGGTTTTTTACATGCCATAACTGGTAGGAAAGTGCCACATCTGAACCATAAAACAGGTAGTAAGGCGTTTCCTGGATAGAGCTGTGAATCGTGCTCCTGTACGCCATCGTAACGAAAGGCAAGTGTTTGTCCCACAGATGATTCTGCTCCGCCCACAGGTGGGATAGGATGGAAATGATGGATTTGTTGGATGATGGATGTTGAAGCAGTGTTCCTATCAGTGAGATGTATTTCGTGATAAACCACTGTTGTTCCAGTTAATTTGCTCACTCCTGGCAAAGACATCCTTACTATGCATGAATAGTTTGCCTAATTGTGCTCGCTCAAGGGTTTCAAGATGATTGAGGTGAAAAATCAGCTGAAGACAGCGGTTGAGAGGTTTTGCTGCTCTCGGTGCTGTGGGTTCGAATCTGTTCGGGTTCCACAGTTTCCAATTGTGCAATCACCATCATATTTAGAGAGGGATTCGCTACTCTAACATTTAATATGCCTACGTCGTTTATTGTATTTACTGATGTTGCCACACAGATCTCCATCTGTGACACAGACTCTCTGTTAGCCCGAAGCAATAGTTAACAAATTCGAGTATTAAAAATCAGTTTTCATTAAGTCCAGTTTGATATTGTCTGCCCACCACATTTTCTCCATCTTCTTCCGTAGTATTAGAAACATTGTTTAAAATTATATTTTCTAATATATCTCAAGTCGCATGAGGGCAAAATTGTAAAACAAATGCAATCTAATAAGATCAGTAAGGATGAATTGTTTCAAACTTTAGAAATAACACCATTATTTTGCAAAGCGCAACCTTGCTTCGGGTTTATTTTTTTTATTTTTTTTTTCCTTAAGAAGACATGTCGATCTTTTATTCTATATGCCCACACCAAATACGGCTAAAGAGCGAAAAATCGAACATCATCAAAAGACTAAAATGATATGGTTAAACTGATAAAATGTGATATCCTTTTATTTTCAGAAGATAAAATATTTCCTCCACTACATCCCTAACAGTAAGCACACTAGAAATCAGAGTCAGATATTGTACACTGAGTTGGCTTTGCATTTACAATACCTACCTAATACCTCATAGAGTCACCATTTGCACACATTTCAGCCAGTACACTTAGGGGCATGGACTCCATAAGATGATGCAGGGTGTATTGTGGTAGTGCTACCCATGTGTTCTACATACAATGTGTGTTGTAACGCCTGCACATTGTCAAGAGGTACATCGAATCGCCTTTTACGATAGGTCCAAAACATGCTCAATTGGCGACCATGGCAGGACGTAGAATTCATTGTCATGTTCCTCAAGCCAATTTCAAACCTGCTGGGGCCACGTGACGTGGCGCTTTACCTTGTTGATAGATGCACAAGTGTCATGCCCACGTAATTTTATTACGTGGCCAAGACTTCATAGGCTTTAGGACGGCATTAGATTAGGCTCCATTTTAATAGTAACATTTTCGACTGCCTCTATTTTTGATGTCCAGTTCACCGAAGAGGAACTCGGCCGCAGGCCCCGAATTTTCCAGATTGAACCTGGAACCCCAGATGGCAGAGGAACTACGTGACATGCCTGGTAAACAATGTTGGCCAGAAGGGAGCTGAGATTCGCACCTCGGCGACTCTGGCCAATCCCGTACAGTCACGCATGTGCGTAGGTGACCTCCACAAGGAGGTCCAGCGAAAAAGGTCAAGAAAGAACTTGGCAAAAACAAGAGTCTCTTCTCGTCCGGGCTGTGTGGTCGGTAGCAATGGTTCTCTCCAGCTAGCAGAGCCCCGAAGTGCGAACAGTGTATGTGCGGGGGAAGCACTAAGCAGCCCGGGCTCCCAGCAACTTGGAGCGCAGCGGCCAGTGATCGCCTTCCCGAGGGACTCCTGATTTGCCGAGGTAAGGGTGTACTGTAATGACACTGGCTCCGCTTTTGTTTTGCATTTGAATGTATTTCTGTGAACGGCCGTCAGGGTACCAAAGTTGAATTGTCTTAATGGACTGTTAGAGTCACGAGCAAGTAGCTCTTCATCACGAACCGTCGATTAATAACTGTTGATTAATAAACTTACAAAGTTCCCTTAATTGAAAAGTGCCATACTAGAGGCATTGTTGAATCTGTTCCAAAAGTGGGAACTACATATGTGTAGAATGTTTGAAGGTAATTCTGTTAATAAATGTGTATTTTATTGTTAACTGAAAAATTATCTCAGTTCTCATTATTGCAAATGTCTGTTAACTTGGTTGTGGGTCCAGGAATTTGCCTGGATTTTTTGCAGCAAAGAATTCATCACGGTCTAAATGTTGTGCCGCTCTAAAAATGTACTAAGGAGGGTCATAACACGAGCTGTCTGTATACACTGTCATCATGAAGGGGTGACTTGGTTGGTGATGATGGAAAAGGAGACAGTCTCGCTGAGGCATTGATTCACTGTGATCAATGGACACAATCATGCAATGAAAACAGTCTACCAAAAAATAACACTACCTCCTCCACCTGCCTAACACTGACGATGCATCGTGGTGTCATGGCCTCGTGTTGCTTTCTCCAAATGTGAACATCATGATGGAGTTGGAAACGGGACTGATCTGAGCAGGCAACAGATCAGGCAATCAACTGACAGGCAATCAGTACCAACACTGGACCACATGTCAGTGGTCTAGTGTTGGTACTGATGTGTCCATACAATGCGCGATTTCTTGTGTCTCACAATGAGCATGGGAACCTGTGACTGCCGTTAACTGCCATAGACCATAAAAGTTAATGTTCAGCACAATGCCCATGTGGATATTGGTTTTGCCATTTCAACGCTGTACTGGTTGTTTATCTGGCTCAATGTCCTGTTGCTGCCGTGCTACGAAATGGGATGCACATCGCTCACCATGGAATCAACCACACGTTGGACCTTTGCCTAGTTGTTCGACCACTGTTGAACCAGTCACTGTAGACTCGTGACACCAGAGAATGGGAGCAGTTCACGATGGTGCCTGTTGTCAAGATACAGTCGTTGAAACAATTATCCGAACGCTATGGTTGATTACAAAATTCGGAAAAAATATCTGACAACGATTTTTTTAGAGTTGGGTTGGGTTGTTTTACCTCTGAGCGGCACTTTTTTGCATACCATGGGCTAAATGGCCAGGTCACATGGACCCCGAAGGCTCAGAGAAGGTTGGGGGAGGGGACCCACTGGAACAGCTGTTGGGAGACAGATGGTAGTCTGCCGTCAAGGCCATCCAGCGTGTTCTTTAACGTGCACAGGGTATGGCTCTCCCGCACATTAGGCCACGGCTTAACGTCCCATCCGACAGACGGCGGCCTTTCCAAGCCCATCGCTGTCCCCTACTGACCGTGGGCAGGGCTAGGAATTTTGCGGAGATAAATCTCAACGCTGACCCAGCTGGGACTCGAACCTGGGAACTACAGATTACGAGCCTGGCGCGCTACCGACTGAGCCACCACCGCCCCAATTTTTTTTTTTTTTAGAAATTAGTGATCTGGCAACCTTCGTGTACTGTACACGAAGGTTGCCAGATCATTAATTTCTAAAAAAAATCGTTGCCAGATATTTTTTCTGAATTTTGTAAATCAACCATAGCGTTCGAATACTTTTTTGAGCGACTGTACTAGCACCTGAATGTCATGCTTTCAAAATCAAACCACGTCCAAAGTCGGAAAGATCACAACGCCGACTCATTCCTCCTCGAAGTAGCGCGAAAACATTCTTACGTGTACGCTCTACAATCGCATATCAGTTGTTCCAAACCTTTAGCTATCACTTACGGGACAGACCACTCAATTCCTACAAAGTGTGTGTGTGTGGGGGGGGGGGGTTGTTACTAATGTAAAGCCAACTTAGTGTATAGGTACTACGCTTCAGGGGTACCTATACGCAGCGTTGAGATTTATCTTAGCAAAATTCCCCGCCCTGCCCACGGTCAGTAGGGGACACCGATGGGCTTGGAAAGGCCGCCGTCCGTCGGATGGGACGTTAAGCCGTGGCCCCGTGCGAGGGAGAACCATACCCTGTGCACGTTAAAGAACACGCTGCATGGCCTTGACGGGAGGCTACCATCTGTCTTCCAACAGCTGTTCCAGTGGGTCCCCTCCCCCAACCTTCTCTGAGCCTTCGGGGTCCATGTGACCTGGCCATTTAGCCCATGGTGTGCAAAAAAGTGCCGCTCTGAGGTAAAACAACCCAACTACGTTTCACTTCTTCCATGCATCATTTAAGACAAAAAAATATAATTTCGGAAAATAATGCTAGTAAAATATTGACATGCAATATAAATAAGATAATAATGCTTAACTACCGTTTAAAATATCAGTATATTTTTAGAAACTAGACACGTAAACATCATATGGAAACTTCAAAGATATCAAGTTACATTAATGAAAACAATAACTGAAACAACGGGAAAACAAATAAAAAGCTGCTGACTGCGAGTCTGATTCCTTGCTCAGGTGGGCATGCGGGGTGTTGGGTTGTTTTACCTCTGAGCGGCACTTTTTTGCACACCATGGGCTAAATGGCCAGGTCACATGGACCCCGAAGGCTCAGAGAAGGTTGGGGGAGGGGACCCACTGGAACAGCTGTTGGGAGACAGATGGTAACCTCCCGTCAAGGCCATCCAGCGTGTTCTTTAACGTGCATAGGGTATGGCTCTCCCACACACGGGGCCACGGCTTAACGTCCCATGCCACGGACGGCGGCCTTTCCAAGCCCATCAGTGTCCCCTACTGACCGTGGGCAAGGCGGGGAATTTTGCGGAGATAAATCTCAACGCTGACCCAGCTGGGACTCGAACCTGGGAACTACAGATTACGAGACTGGCGCGCTACCGACTGAGCCACCCCCGCCCCAGGTGGGCATGCCTTCTTCTATTTTGTGTTATCTCTAGCGAATCCAATGACCAGAAAAAACCTGACTTCGGTCTCATGGACATGACCTTGTAAGAGATAGACAAGTCAGGAACAGCCAGTATGAAATTCACTTAATACTTTTTATCAATCATTTCTCATCTCACGAGCAATTTTTTACAGAGGCAGTGAACTAAAATGGCAGAGATAAAATAATCCCCTTTCAATCCATCAAGTGTAGGTCAACCGACAGGTCTGAAACTAACCGCTCGATAAACCGTTAGTTTTAGGTAAAAACATCCCACGTTCTTCTTTCTCTTTTGCAGAGAGAGCATTTACGCTTCACCTTACACTATCGCATTGCGCAGGAGACTTGCTGTTAGAACAACCCCAGCTGTCAGCGGAATGGTGCTCTAGAGAACGGTAAAGAAAGTAAGGGCCGTAGGCATTACATTAGCGATGAAGTGTTTTTTATTTCTCTGAGTGAGGTATGTGAACAGAATTGGGAAATGCCCTTGGATCAGGATCTTACCCAGGATTTAATGTTGCGAGGAGGAAGAGAATTCAGTTTTGAGAAAGGTTCGAGAATTTAATTTAATTTCGTGGGGGAGGTGTCTGGGAATAAGACTTTAGTAGTGTTTCCAAATTTACTAAAATATTTCAGGGTCGAACAGGAAAGATTAAAATAATACTATATATCGACAAAGATTTTATAGTTTTTTTGTTTGTTGTTTTAATTTATTTTTATTGTAGGGCATAAAATATGGGGATAAAATAAATTATTAAATTATACGAACACAACTGTTTTGGATTTCAAAGTAAGTAGATGAGAATGCTGGGTTGGGTTGTTTTACCTCTGAGCGGCACTTTTTTGCACATCATGGGCTAAATGGCTACGTCACATGGACCCCGAAGGCTCAGAGAAGGTTGGGGGAGGGGACCCACTGGAACAGCTGTTAGGAGACAGATGGTAGCCTCCCGTCAAGGCCATTCAGCGTGTTCTTTAACGTGCACAGGGTATGGCTTTCCCACACAGGGGCCACGGCTTAACGTCCCATCCGACGGACAGCGTGCTTTCCAAGCCCATCGGTGTCCCCTACTGACCGTGGGCAGGGTGGGGGAGTTTTGCAGAGATAAATATCAACGCTGACCTATTTGGTACTCGAACTTGGGAACTGTAGTGCGCTAGGCTCGTAATCACGAGCCTGGCGCACTACCGACTGAGCCACCCCCGACCCTATAAAATCTAGCGTAAGATGAATATTTTGCAGTCAGTCATTCCTCTGAAAATATCTCGAAAGATTCGCACTAATATGCAGAGTAATTGCAAATGATCTAAAGGTTTCAAAAAATTATATAAAAAAAAACGACGAAATGACATCAGAAATGAACTCACAACCCTGGAAAGAACAATTTAAAACTTTTTTTGTTACCCTGTTGAATTACAGTGTGTGCCCCTTGGACTGGATTGTTTTACCTCTGAACGGCCCTTTTTTGCACACCATGGGCTAAATGGCCAGGCCACAAGGACCCCGAAGGCTCAGAGAAGGTGGGGGGAGGGGACCCACTGGAACAGCTGTTGGGAGACAGATGGTAGCCTCCCGTCAAGGCCATCCAGCGTGTTCTTTAACGTGCACGGGGTATGGCTCTCCCGCACACGGAGCCACGGCTTAACGTCCCATCCGACGGACGGCGGCCTTTACCAAGACCATCGGTGTCCCCTATTGACCGTGGGCAGGGCGGGGAATTTTGCGGAGATAAATCTCAACGCTGACCCAGCTGGGACTCGAACCTGGGAACTACAGATTACGAGCCTGGCGCGCTACCGACTGAGCCACCCCCGCGCCCGTGTGTGCCCCGTTTGGTACTCTGCACACAACGAAAGGATATTCAATTCCTGCCAAACATTTTGCACCATATGACGATAATTTTTACCAAAGAGTGATTCTTATTCACTTTTTCAAATTGTTCAAAGTCTTGGCAGTTGTGGAACATAAACTTCATTTTAGACAATGTATAGCAGAAAGAAGGCGAAGGGTAGTACATCTGGTAAACGCTACGTCCAATAAATCCCCACCCCCTCCCGCTGATCCAACCATCAAGCAACTGCACGTTCAGTCAGGAATGTTGTGCTCTCCTTATAGATATGTAGCGGGGCACCATCCTGTTGCAAAACAACGTTCGCTTCTAACAACTTGGTCATTAATCAAATGTCCAATAAGTCGCGACGCACAAATCCAGTGATTGTTTTTCCACAAGATGAAAGGTCCATAAATTTTTCCATAGGCCACAATACAAAAACATTGTAACTTTGGGCTGTCCCTTGTATATTGAACTGTGCCATGAGGATTCCGTTTCCCCATACACGAACATTATATCTGTTCACCCTCCCGTTAAGATGAAACATTGCCTCGTCCCTGAAATGCATTTGTAGCAGATGTGTTTCATTTGCACCACAAGAAGGTCGATCACGTCACTGAAAAAAATTCATGACTCAGCATTTTGTCATTTGCCGTTGTGTATTGTAACTATTGAAATCGGCAAGGAAGTTTTAAATTATGGTGGTCAGATTTAAAGGAAAAAGATTAGGGAACTTATGAAAGTTCAATTTGAATTGACTAGAATCCGTGCAAAACGTCTTGGTTGGTGTGACAGATCACAATTGAAGACTAAAAATAAAATTCTGGCTACAGTTTCTCCATCTGCTTCCATACCGAATGAAAGTTTTGTAACAGTTGTTGGGTTGTTTTACCTCTAAGCGGCACTTTTTTGCACACAATGGGCTAAATGGCCAGGTCACAAGGACCGCGAAGGCTCAGAAAAGGTTAGTGGAGGGGAACCACTAGAACAGTTGTTGGGAGACAGATGGTAGCCTCCCATCAAAGCCATCCAGCATGTTCTTTAACGTGCACAGGGTATGACTCTCCCGCATATGGGCCACGGCTTAACGTTCCATCCGACGGACGGCGGTCTTTCCATGCACGTCGGTGTTCCCTACTGACCGTGGGTAGGGCGGGGCAATTCATGTAACTGAAACGAAAACAAAATGAAAAACAACATCTAAAAAACCACATGTAGAAAAATGGAAATGAAATAGGTAACATATCCCTTGGTTGACTGGAAGTATATTTTAAATGAAGAAAATAAACTTCATTCTAAGGAATAAATAATGTACATACAGCAATTTAGACTCACATCACCGTGTGCATGAAAAATTGCGATTTCAAAGGAAAAATATTACGAGTATAAACATATTTTGCAGATGGTTAAATTTTTTTCTTGAGTAACTAACGTCCATACATGAGAAAGAATTTTAATGATGACGGTATTTTATTAACATTTCTTTGTTGCATTGTATATAAGAAATGCTTTTGTTCATATGACAAGGTCTGGTTAACACCTGAGCTGCACTTTTTTGCACACAATGGGCCAAATGACCAGGTCGCAAAGTCCATAAAAGTTCAGAGAAGGTTTTTAAAGCGGATCCATTGATGTGGTGCAGGTGTGGCTCTTAGTACAAGAGGCCACGGCTAACGTTCCATCCGACGGACGGCGGCATTTGAGAAATAGAACATGAAATGAAAAATTATTGATTTCAGTATTGTATAAGAGCTTGTTAATCATTCTAAATTTTTGAAAAAATAAATCGAATGGAACAAAAAGATAAATCGAATGGAAAATTTTGAAAAAATAAATCGAATGGAACAAAAGCATTCTGAAAAATGGAAAATCTTTCAATCGTAATTGAATAAATAAAAATAAAAACGCATTTATATACATATATTATATAAATTTATGTTATTATATAAATATAAATATTATACAAAAATTTGAAAGCATTTATATGCATACTTCTCACAACATTTTCTTACATATTAGTCACTATTGTTTTCTTATTACATGTCTCTATTTCGAGAATAAGGCTGTTTGCACAATGGCGAATATATAAAAAACACAACTCTTTCTTGAAATCAGGCAAAAAAAAAGAAGAAATTTGTTTTTTTCCGTTTCAGGCTGACTTGTACATTTAGAGCGCCATGACATTCAAAAAGCCAAATTTAGAAAGCCCAAATGGTACGCAGAGGTAACTTAAGATCGAAGAGAGCAACTGCTTTCCTTTCCCGAACAACCTACTTTCCGAAACCTGCTGATAAAGTAAATAAAGATATATTCCATTCGCGCGCACACACACACTTTTCCGCCTACTTACCTCCGTTACTGAATTCTTGCTTTTTACTACGATTTCTTTCCAAAATGGGTCGTAACTTGAAGGAAGAGAAAAAAATAATCGTTTCGAAGAATGTTTGCTTCTTCGATGCAAAGTCAGCGAACTCCCCCCCACCTTTGCCCCATTCGCCCACGTGTCTGCGTCCCCAATGGAATGGAAAGCCCATAAGCAAAGAGATTGAAATGCTCTTCGAACTTTGGTTGCATCATGGGAGTTTGTTGATCATTGAAAATTACATTTCTGTAAAATAAACGAATGGAATGAAAACTAAAGTCACGTTTAAGTCGTGATTGATTTGTTCACGATATTTCTGAAGATACTTGACATTTACCTTTCTCGATTGGGTTGTTGGGTTGTTTTACCTCTGAGCGGCACTTTTTTGCACACCATGGGCTAAATGGCCAGGTCACATGGACCCCGAAGGCTCAGAAAAGGTTGGGGGAGGGGACCCACTGGAACGGCTGTTGGGAGACAGATGGTAGCCTCCCGTCAAGGCCATCCAACGTGTTCTTTAACGTGCACAGGGTATGGCTCTCCCGCACACGGGGCCACGGCTTAACGTCCCATTCGACAGTCGGCGGCCTTTCCAAGCCCATCGGTGTCCCCTACTGACCGTGGACGGGGAATTTTGCGGAGATAAATCTCAACGCTGACCCAGTTGGGACTCGAACCTGGGAACTACAGATTACGAGCCTGGCGTGCTACCGACTGAGCCACCCCTGCCCCCCACCGTTAATGCAACTCCCTCTTGTCAGCCAGTAGAGCATTAGGATCGTAATCGGCAGTTTCCAGGTTCGAGTCTCTCCTGGACCAGTGTTGAGATTTACATCCACAAAACTCTCACCCTGCCCTCAGCCTGTAGGAGAAACTGATGAGTATGGATATGCTGCCGTTCTTCGGATGGGACGTTAAGCCTTTCCCCCATTACGTGAGAGCCATGTCTTGTTCATGTTAAAAAAAAAACGTTGAATGGCCTTGACAGGAGGCTACCATCTGTCTCCCAACAGCTGTCCAGTGTGTCCCTGTGATTGGTTGGGTTGTTGTTTTACCTCTGAGCGGCACTTTTTTGCACACCATGAGCTAAATGGCCAGGTCACATGGACCCCGAAGGCTCAGAGAAGGTTGGGGGAGGGGACCCACTGGAACAGCTGTTGGGAGACAGATGTAGCCTCCCGTCAAGGCCATCCAGCGTGTTCTTTAACGTGCACAGGGTATGTCTATCCCGCACACGGGGCCACGGCTTAACGTCCCATCCGACGGACGGCGGCCTTTCCAAACCCATCGGTGTCCCCTTCTGACCGTGGGCAGGGCGCGGAATTTTGCGGAGATAAATCTCAACGCTGACCCAGCTGGGACTCGAACCTGGGAACTACAGATTACGAGCCTGGCGCGCTACCGACTGAGCCATTCCCGTCCCAAATGAGAGTTGTATAGGGACGACACATTTTGTTAATACTATATACAATTACGTGCTGGGATGCTCTTAACTGTGTAGGCCATTGCTGCTTTGTTGCTGTAAACAATTACACAATGAGGTGGAGGACCGCACACTTTGCAGGTTCTCGCTTTACCGACCTCAAACTCGGCGAAAGGATAATTTATCTTTGCCTACAACGTGGTCCACACAGAATCCACAGAACTGTATCAGATTCACCAAGAATCTTGATTCTCACTTAGAATCAAACTCTCTCAGTAAGGGTTTTTTTTTAGTAAGGGCGACATCCTTTCGACGCATGTCCAAACGACCTTCCCGCTCGAGACTATGCTCCAACTGTTGTTACGTTATTATGTGCTCACCTCCTGCACTGACACTTGCGCCCCACACTCATTGTAAAAAGGCCATAAAATGCTTCTCGGCCTCGTCATCAAATGCAGCAGCCAGCTCAGACCCGAAAACAAATATATGTGTCACATCCCAACAATAGCACTACTTAGAACACACTTAATATATAAAAATATCTACGAAAACAAAAATATATCTACAGATATCTACAAATGCAACAATAAATAAAAATAAATAAATCAGAGGGACATGACAGTCCCCTCCGTAAAACTTCTCAGAACCCTTGGGGTCAATGTGACCTGGTCATTTAGCCCACTGAGTGAAGAAAATTCTGTTCATAGGAAACCCAGCCTAACTTCCTCTTATGCAATTTAAATCAACATCCTTCCCATCACGCCCCCCCCCCCCCCCACCTGTAATGCGCGAGATCTTTTCTTCCTTTCTCGTCCGTATGTGAGAGTTTATCAATAAATGCTTGCAATATATAGAACAGTAGAGTAGATTTGGTTATAAATAGAGAGAAAGTTAAAGTGATGAAAATTGGTCAGGCAGGCTGTGATTCACTTAATCTGAATGGTTGCAATCTTGAGCAGATGTAACAGTTTAATTATCATGGGAGCTATGTAACAGATAATGGGATGTGCGACATGAGATTAACAGACCAAATTAGATTGCTGCCGGGACTTTTAAGAATCTATGGAGAGTGTGGAGAAATAGGCGTATACACCTAAAGACTAAAATTAGACTGTATAATAGTTTGGTTCTTTCTAGTGTTAGTTATGGTAGTGAAACGTGGACGCTTTGTAAACAAGATAACAGGAAACTAGATGCTTTTGATTCTAGATGCTTACGCAGTATCTTGGATATTAGGTGGTTTAACTTTGTAACTAATGATGAAGTCGGCAACCCCCTTTAAGTAGCTTGTTGTGCAGAGAGAGACTCTGTTGGTTTGGCCATTTTCCCTGTATGGATAATTATAGATTAGCGAATAGTGCTATAAACAGTATGCCTAAAGGCCTCAGAAAGAGGGGGAGACCTAGGATGCAATGGACAGACAATGTCAAACAGGACTTTGTTAGAATTGGTAGGCAGTGGCCAAATGTAACAGATGTAGTTCAGGACAGATATGCTTGGAGAACTAAATTGCATGGTCTGGTTGGAACTCCGTAGCACATGGCTGCTTGATGATGATGATGATCATGATCATGATCATGATGATGATGAATATATATGTCAGGATATGTCAGAATCTACTCAAGTGGTCGATAACTCATTCAACTACACATGTACTATGTACATATATATAACTTTATTCACCAACACTTAATATACTGTGCTGAATACACGAAACCACGCTGCTACTCTGCCAGTCACCAAATATTGCACGGTTCCTCTCTGCTGAAACAAGGCTGAAGCAAGACTTCTTGATTCACAAGGAACCACTTGTAAGAAGTCAGATGAATGGTAATCATCACTGTACATCC
This sequence comes from Ryuthela nishihirai, assembly GCA_038380435.1. Taxonomy (NCBI): domain Eukaryota; kingdom Metazoa; phylum Arthropoda; class Arachnida; order Araneae; family Heptathelidae; genus Ryuthela; species Ryuthela nishihirai. The sequence continues at coordinate 27,387,504 of JAWZYU010000022.1, forward strand.
CCAGAGCTCTCCACAGCTCTCTCTGCATTGAAACTCCCGCCATGGGTATCCCAAATGCGTATATCCACATTTTCTGTGCAATGCCAAAATTTATCGAAAGCAGAAGCCCTTAGGCACCTTTCTCACCACCCATTGAACTAGTTCCAATGCTCTTGCTATACGAAGAGGTATGCCACAATAATGCTCATAGCAAGGGAAAATGAGCAAATGATGGCTGAGCACAACAAACAATGGACCAGTAGACTTACCCATGGCCGGATCAAATAATTTTGCCAGGACACTAGATTCCCTCTCCACTCATATTATCAGAAATAAAACATCAATAAATGAGTATATAAATGTAGTATATAATAAGTATATAATGAAGCCGTCCCATGGCAGAGTGGTTAGTGTGCTTGGCTACTGATCTAAGGAACCCGGGTTCGAGCTTCGAGTAAGGCATGGATGTATGTGTCGTTTTTCTGCTGAGGTCCTGCCATCCTCTCAGATCTTCTACTTGGGCATATAAACTGACAGGCTCCTGTCAGACCTCTGTGCCAAGCAGCTGCTTGAGGGGGTATTTATTTTTCTTTTATTATAAATGAAAGTACCGATTATATACCACTTTTGAGTATAATATGGTTGTTATCAACTTAAAAGTTTGCACCAGTGCAAAAATATATTTATTTTATTTAAAATGATTCCAAGTATTAGTAGCAACATGTCTTCCCCCCACCTTATCAAGCCCTGGATTTACAGAATGTTTGCTCCGATCTTAATATACACTGCTCATAGTGGAAATGGCAACACCAAGAAGGAATTGAAAGGAAGTAGAGATATGTAAATCACAGGGGGCAATTGGCCATTGGAGATATGTAAATTATCAAAGTTACGCAGCGAATGGACACGTGACATACAGCTGAACCATGGATAACTACATTGCACCAGGAACTCGTTGGGCTGGTTGGGTTGTTTTATCTCTGAGGGGTACTTTAGTGCACACAATGGACTAAATGCCCAGATCATAAGGACTCCGAAGGTTCAGAGAAAGTTTGGGGAGGGGACCCACTTGAACAACTGTTAGGACACAGATGGTACATTCTGTAAAAGCCATTCAGTGTATTCTTTAATGTGCACAGTGCATAGCACGATGCGGCTAGCACGTCACACCACAGGAAATGAAGATTGCATGCTCCATAGGTTCACGACTCTTTTACCACAGCAACTGTGCTGCAGATTGATTTGCAGACCACTACCAGTACCATGGTCTCCATGCAAACCATTAGAAAACTTTTGCATGATACAGGAATTAGAGCAGGATGTCCAGTCTGGCATCTGTCGTTGTAGCGACAGCTATCCTGTCTGCACTTGTGTCGAGCAAGGCAACACTAGACTATGGAATGGAGGAGAGTTGTTCACAGACGAGTCCCGATTTTGTTTCGACATCGTCGTAGCATCGCATGGCATCGTCGTAGCATCGCATGGCATCGTCGTCAACGATATTAGGAAGCCTATTCCATTAGCCATCATTTGATTTCCCACTGTGGTACAATGGTATGGGGTACCATCACAGATGGTGGTTGGACGGACACCTCTGATCCACGTTTCTTGTGCACTAACAGTGAGATGTTACATCGATGACATCGTTAATCCTGTGGCACGACCTTTCCTTACCGCTATGCCTGGATTGATCCTGCAGCAGGACAACGCCACTCCATACAATGCATCCAGCTACTACTGGCAGTGAACCTTGTACAGTTGTGTGCCAAGTTGGATGCTCTTTGCCAATTGTAACGCCATAACTCAGGACACAAATTGTCAAGGATGTTTCCATCTGGGATTGCCTCTTCACTGTATGCTGTATTGGGTGAGAACCATGTGTGAACCATAGGACCTGCGGAACTCTGAGCATCACATCGTGGAATCCCATGATGTGAGGTCTGCTGCATACTTACAAATGTGCTATTTGTTGCCAGATGTTCGGCAACCACGGCAATCCCCGGTTCCGTCTCACGACACTACCAAGTTAACAGAAAGCCGTGACCATCTAGAGTCGTTAGCAAGAATATACCATATAGATGCATCTCATCCCCGACCTCACATGGCTGCAGTCCTATAGAAGGAAAGCTAACCACCGAAAGAAACCTGAAATTTAATCTGTTCCCTGGTTAGTCATCAACAAAGGTATGTAGATCCAAGTTCGCTCGGCACCCAGGTTGGAGACTCTTAGTGAGGCCCAGACTTTGAAAGGGCTCGTGCCTACTAGGGGACCAAATCCGTTCAGCCCTGCCCTTGAACCTGCTCCACGGAGCACCTGATGTGAGGTCTTGACATCGTCCAACCGGAACGCCCAACTGGTCAGCGATGCCTTCGACCTCGGTTGGTCTTGGCTCTGTCCAACCGGGGAAACAATCCGGTCAGCAAAGCCTTCGACCAGTTCACCTTGACATGGTGGAGGGCCGAAAGCCCCCCCACCATGTCAAGGTGGTCCCCTATCGGGGGGGGGGGGGTCTGCTCACTTACACCTCTCTTGTGTTGCGATCTTAAGCAACCACGGCAATTCCCGATTCCGCCGGGGGCAAGGAATACGCCATATAGACGCACCTCAACCCCGGCCTCACATGGCAGCAGTCCTATAGAAGGAAAGCTAACCACCGGAAGAAACCTAACTTTAATCTATTCCCCGGTTAGCCATGAACAAGGATATGTAGATCCAAGTTCGCTCGGCACCCGGGGTGGAGACTCTGAGTAAGGCCCAGACTTTTAATAGGGCTCGTGCTTATAGGTCAGGAGGGAACCGTTCGGCCGAGCCCTTAACTTGCTCACCCAGAGCCCTGAGGTTGAGGCCTAAGACACCGTCACCGCTCAACCGGAACGTCCAACCGGTTGGCAGTGGCGTCGACTTCGGTTGGTCTTGGCTATGTCCAACCAGGGACCCAATCCGGCCGGCACAGCCTTCGACCAGGTTGCTGGGTCCGAAGCCCTCCCCCCCACCACACCATGGTGGTCTCCTATTGGGGGGGGGGTCTGCGCACTTAGAGTGGGAAGGAAGAGGGGAGTGGATCACATCAGAAAAATAAGGGACTTCTTTCCTGACTGTTGAAAGGGTCGGAAGTACCGCCATGTATCAGATTCTGTGCTCTGGGATCATGCATATTTGGAGTATTTTTTTAGTAAAGTCGGGTGTCCTATGTCTATTATGGGAGTATATTACAGTCAATAGAGTCATGTAATCCCATATTCCGGGAATACATGACTCTATTGTATCTATGGGCAGTGGACTAAGCCTGTGTCCAAGCAAAGTATTTATATATGTTCATGCAAGATGAATTGTGTGCTATTAAACGCAATATTTAATCAAGAGGTACCGAGATTAAGGTTTTATTATTGAGTATGACAATTACTGTATGATTATGGTCCAGCAAAGACATTCGGTCAACAGATGCCTCAAATAGAGATGAGAGATCTTGATATTCTGCTGTCTGCAGAAGTAGGGTAGATCGATCCCACAGAAGCATCAACCCTAAAGGGAAAGTGTAAGAAATTGGAGGCCAAAATTAAGGAACTTTCGGTGACCCAAGTATCTGCATATTGCGTGTTGGTGGGGTTCTTCAACTCCATCAGTTACGGAGAAAGATCTCGGAGTCGATTTCAGGAGCATTGGTTGCCGGATGTCAAGGCAAGGTGATTGCTCGAGCAGAGATGATAGGATGACAGCGTGAGTACAGTTCCAGCCGATAGTATTGGGAAGCTGTAAGCTAAAAATCTTTGGACCTTCTACTCTGGCATATAAACTGACAGGCTCCTGTCAGACCTCTGTGGCAAGCGGCTGCTTGAGTGTTTTTTTATTATTTAAAGAGGTTCACAGGCACGAGCAACACTTATACAGTAAAAGGATTAACAGAAGACATTAATAGTAATGTAATTTTGGTTATGAATAAAATAAGTGAAAGGGAGCACTGTTTAACCCTTTCAGGACCATAAGGTTTCTTAGTTTGTTTAGACGTAAAATAAATAAAAATCATAAGAAAAATACATAACAATGTGTAGTTTTTTTGGAATTTTATGGGAAATATTTTTCCCAATGGACTATAAAGTAACACAAATTATAGTTAGGCTTATTATGCAATGTCTTTTATTTATTGGTTTATTAGAACAAAATGTTAACTAAAATAATACAAAATTATGAAATAAAATTACTATACAAAATGATGTGCTAATTATGATATTCTGCGAAGCAATTTCTTTTGGTAGTGAGGCAAAGATGGACATTGCACATAGTACATATATTATGCGTCCTGACAGTTCTGTTTTTGTTTTCTAAACGTTGCCGTTTACGTAATTGCGTTCGGCATACGTTCTATTTTGACATTCTGTATAAAAAATGCAGATAAGGTTATAATTAAATACGACAATCACCAATTTTAAAATGGGAAAAATGTTTCCCTTAGTCGTGAAAGGGTTAAGAGACCCAGAAGTTGGCCCTGAAGTGCACGAAGCTGCTGTTGGAAGGGCGAAGCATCCCATAGAGGAGATACAGCAGAAACAGGCGAGTGTATGAACAAGTTGCGGCGCAAAAGTGACAATTTAGAGAACAGGCGAAAGCAGTGCACATGGGAGATTGGGGAGAATTAAAAAAGGAAAAAAAGCAGATTAAAGAATCTGTCAAAATTAAAGGAGCTCTTGTTTTGGAGGAAACTCAGAAGAAACACGAATATGTAGAAGCGAATCCTAATTATGCTAGGTGTGAAGAGGGGAATGAAATATTATTAGAGTTAGAATTAATAGAGACTAGGTAGCGAAAGATGGAGATTCAGAGCAAAGAAGAAAAGATGGGCGAGAAGCAAAAGCGCGATCAGCAGGTACAGAAACACAAGGGGATAATTTGTGAATTAGAAGTCAAGATTAGAAAATGATACACTTAGAGATATAAAGATGGAGTTCATGGGGTAAGGTGTGTGAGAGAGCCAGTAATGTGGAGTTGTGTGTTGGGTTGTTTTACCTCTGAGCGGCACTTTTTTGCACACCATGGGCTAAATGGCCAGGTCACATGGACCCCGAAGGCTCAGAGAAGGTTGGGGGAGGGGACCCACTGGAACAGCTGTTAGGAGACAGATGGTAGCCTCCCGTCAAGGCCATCCAGCGTGTTCTTTAACGTGCACAGGGTATGGCTCTCCCGCACACGGGGCCACGGCTTAACGTTCCATCCGACGGACGGCGGCCTTTCCAAGCCTATCGGTGTCCCCTACTGACCGTGGGCAAGGCGGGGAATTTTTGCGGAGATAAATCTCAACGCTGACCCAGCTGGGACTCGAACCTGGGAACTACAGATTACGAGCCTGGCGCGCTACCGACTGAGCCACCCCCGCCCCAGTAATGTGGAAAAAGCATGTCATTGATGCAATTGGAGATTGAACGTAGGAGAGAAGAAAGAGAAGTTAGGATAATAGAACAAGAAAGAGAAGATAGTATAAGGGAACCAGAAAGGGAAGGTAAAATAAGGGAAGAAGTAAGGCAAGATAAGATTTGGGAAGGAGGAATTAGACCGAGCACATGAATTGGAGTTGGCTAAATTGCAAATGAGGCGAGGCAGCTTAGACTCAGTCAACAATTTGTTAGCTTTAGCTAGCGAGGGAGCCTATCCCGAGTTCTGGGAAATAGATGAGCTGCAGGAGTGTTCCCACCTAGGGGAAAGTACAGTGGGAAAGACTATGTAAGAAGGTGCTGATAGCGTGTTCTTGAATTTTGTTTAGGAAACTGATAATTTACCTGCTAGAAAGATAGAATTTAATACATACAATAGACAGAATTGAGACATTAAGAGAAAACAAATTGATTTGAAATTAAAGATTGTAGTCATCCCACTACAGAATTACCTTTATCTTTCAATTCATTTGAGGTCATAAATTGTAGAGCTAGTTTCCGTTAATGTAAGGATATGACATTAAAAAGTGAAAAGAATGATAATGAGAGTAAGCGGAGTTAATTTCTCTGATATGGTGGGACTTACCGATAATAAGTTAGAGAATAAACAAAAAGGGCAAGGATGAAGCTTGAACGTTCTGGAGACAAACGTTAAATTCGGAAAATTTAGTAGTGATAAAATTTAGTAGAGCCTACTATTCCATATTAAATTAAGAAATCAGGGTTGGGTTGTTTTACCTCTGAGCGGCACTTTTTTGCACACCATGGGCTAAATGGCCAGGTCACATGGACCCCGAAGGCTCAGAGAAGGTTGGGGGAGGGGACCCACTGGAACAGCTGTTGGGATACAGATGATAGCCTCCCGTCAAGGCCATCCAGCGTGTTCTTTAACGTGCACAGGGTATGGCTCTCCCGCACACGGAACCACGGCTTAACGTCCCATCCGACGGACGGCGGCCTTTCCAAGCCCATCGGTGTCCCCTACTGACCATGGGCAGGGCGGGGAATTTTGTGGAGATAAATCTCAACGCTGACCCAGCTGGGACTCGAACCTGGGAACTACAGATTACGAGCCTGGCGCGCTACCGACTGAGCCACCCCCGTCCCTAAGAAATCAGGATAGAGGAATTTAGAGAAATTAAAAAATGCAAAGAAACAGACAAGATCGAGTTTTTATCTGAAAATCAGAGTGTGAGTTCAAGCATGACAAGAGACGATGCACAAAATACAAGTTTGATGAGTGGTGGGGATGGCTCAGCTGGTAGTGTGCCAGGCTCGTAATCTGCAGTTCTCAGGTTCGAGTTCCACCTGGGTCAGCGTTGAGATTTATCTCCACAAAACTTCCTGCCCTACTCGCAGTTAGCAGGGGACACCGATGGGCTTAGAAAGGCCGCCATCTGTCGGATGGGACGTTAATTCTTGTTTCCGTGTGAGGGAGAGCCATACCCTGTGCACGTTAAAGAATACACTGGATGGCCTTGACAGAGAATAATAAATGAAGACAAAACCTAGATGCTCCACTAAATGACTATAGCACTACATCTGTCGGGATAATGCCTATTCTCCACTAACTATGTCGAGGGCAAGACAACACCATATAGATGCAGCTCGCCCACGACTACCTATGGCGAACAATCCTATAGAAGTAAGGTTCATCCATCGGTCAAAACCTAAATTTAATCTGTTCCCCGGTTAGCCACAAAAATGGATATATAGATCCAAGTTGACTCGGCTCCTGGGGTGGAGACTCTTAGTTTGGATTTTCCATTGATAATGTTGTGCACCCCACCAGCTCTGGGAGATGGGGTGGCTACAACTAGGAGAGAAAATCAGCATATAATTTCAATTCCCCAAAATACGTGGATGGTTGCGTTGTGTATTTTATTTTTATCTATCCTGTCATTAAAACCAGGTTTTTCCTTCCTTTGCTCATTTAACCAAAGTGGGTTCGTTAGGCAGCCAATGCATGTTACCAGAAGTTTTCCTCCCGTGCTGGTATGTAACTTAACAACACATAGGGGTTACAAACAAATATTTTATTTCACGATCCCTTAACTAAGCATAAAATCATACAGTCATGATAATTACAGAGGCCGATAATATCCCTCATACGGGAAAGTTCTTTCTAGACACTTGCTGTGCATGTCTCTCGGTCCCTTCGACCGAAACGGACGCAAAAGTTCGTTTGGGCCAAGAAAGTTCAAAGAGCCTCTTTTTGGCCAGAACTCGGTTAAAAGCGTTAAAGCGTTGAAAGCGACCAGTTCACTATGGGAGTGCTGCGACGGAGGCTGGACACTGCTTAAGTGGATGAGAGCCCATGATGTTGAAAATAATATCCCTACCTCGTTCTTTGTTGGAGTCGAAGTTCCGCCATCAGCGTCTCTCTTTGTCTGAAGGTTTTGGACTTTGCAGAGCACTCACGAGGCACGTCCGCCCATCTCGCTGACCCGGAGCAGAAAACAGACAGAACAGTCGTCGTCTGCAGCAAGGAAAAGTCTCTCCTCTTTGTTTTAGACCTTGCCACCAATCGTTGACACCAGCGAGATGTGTTTTTACCTCATTGGTCGGGCTTTCGAAGATCAAAGGGGAGTGCCCCCCCTCCTCTCTCCGGGGTCCTTGGTGTGGGTCATGGCGTGAGCGCCGTACACGCTCACCGCCGTGAGGAGGGGGCAGGGGGTCATCTTGACCTCTGCTGCAGTTCGCTCCGCCGAATTTGAACATGGCGGCTGGCTCAACGGCTGTCGTTCTCGAACCTTCCGGCTCCCAAAGTCGTGTCCACAGGAGGAATTCGCTGTGGGCACGACACACCTATCCCCCTTTAGGGAGAGGGGGGAGTCTGTGGGAGCACGGGAAGGCTCACAGGGAGCTGGCCAGGACACTGCGCACAGCACTCGTCGAACACGGCACACATCACTCATTGAACATAGCGCACATCACTTGTCGAGTATAGCGCCCATCACTTACGGAAGGACACCCAGGTTGTTTGGTCACAGGTCGTCTCCTCCAGTCCAAGGTGTGGTCGCACAGTGCAACCTTCCATGCGCCGAGAGCCAGGATCGCTTGGTTTGGGGGCCCTCCGGGGCCGCCTCTGTAGTGGTCGTTCCGTAGGTGACTCCAGAGCACGTACCATGAAAAGAAAAGGAGGGAAAAATCAACATTGGGTCTCTCCACATTTACACACGTGTATAAGTTGCGCAGGTCGTCGCCGTGCCTACCGTCACGTGACTCCCGAACGCTTAAAACTCAATGTTCGCAACTCTCCTTCCAATAACTTCACCATAAATCCTACTTCATCACACCAGTTTACAATCAATGGACTCTTCAAAACTTCTCAACTTTATCCACAATTCCAATTCTATCTCAGTAAACTAATTCACAATCTAAAAACTCCTCAAAATAATCGACAATTTAAATTCTATTTCATTAAACTAGTTCACAATCAATTAATTCTTCAAAACTCCTCCAAAATAATCTACAGTCTAAATTCTACTTCAGTAAACTAATTCACAATCTATTAATTCTTCAAAACTCCTCAAAATAATCGACAATTCAAATTCTATCTCAGTAAACTAATTCACAATTTATTAATTCTTCAAAATTTCTTCAAAATAATCTATAGTCTAAATTCTACTTCAGTAAACTAATTCACAATCTATTAATTCTTCAAAAACTCCTCCAAAATAATCTACAGTCTAAATTCTACTTCAGTAAACTAATTCACAATCTATTAATTCTTCAAAACTCCTCAAAATAATCGACAATTCAAATTCTATCTCAGTAAACTAATTCACAATCTATTAATTCTTCAAAAACTCCTCCAAAATAATCTACAGTCTAAATTCTACTTCAGTAATCTAATTCACAATCTATTAATTCTTCAAAACTCCTCAAAATAATCGACAATTCAAATTCTATCTCAGTAAACTAATTCACAATTTATTAATTCTTCAAAACTTCTTCAAAATAATCTATAGTCTAAATTCTACTTCAGTAAACTAATTCACAATCTATTAATTCTTCAAAACTCCTCAAAATAATCGACAATTCAAATTCTATCTCAATAAACTAATTCACAATCTATTAATTCTTCAAAAACTCCTCCAAAATAATCTACAGTCTAAATTCTACTTCAGTAATCTAATTCACAATCTATTAATTCTTCAAAACTCCTCAAAATAATCGACAATTCAAATTCTATCTCAGTAAACTAATTCACAATTTATTAATTCTTCAAAACTTCTTCAAAATAATCTACAGTCTAAATTCTACTTCAGTAAACTAATTCACAATCTATTAATTCTTCAAAACTCCTCAAAATAATCGACAATTCAAATTCTATCTCAGTAAACTAATTCACAATTTATTAATTCTTCAAAACTTCTCCAAAATAATCTATAGTCTAAATTCTACTTCAGTAAACTAATTCACAATCTATTAATTCTTCAAAAACTCCTCCAAAATAATCTACAGTCTAAATTCTACTTCAGTAAACTAATTCACAATCTATTAATTCTTCAAAATTCCTCAAAATAATCGACAATTCAAATTCTATCTCAGTAAACTAATTCACAATCTATTAATTCTTCAAAAACTCCTCCAAAATAATCTACAGTCTAAATTCTACTTCAGTAATCTAATTCACAATCTATTAATTCTTCAAAACTCCTCAAAATAATCGACAATTCAAATTCTATCTCAGTAAACTAATTCACAATTTATTAATTCTTCAAAACTTCTTCAAAATAATCTATAGTCTAAATTCTACTTCAGTAAACTAATTCACAATCTATTAATTCTTCAAAACTCCTCAAAATAATCGACAATTCAAATTCTATCTCAGTAAACTAATTCACAATCTATTAATTCTTCAAAAACTCCTCCAAAATAATCTACAGTCTAAATTCTACTTCAGTAAACTAATTCACAATCTATTAATTCTTCAAAACTCCTCAAAATAATCGACAATTCAAATTCTATCTCAGTAAACTAATTCACAATCTATTAATTCTTCAAAAACTCCTCCAAAATAATCTACAGTCTAAATTCTACTTCAGTAATCTAATTCACAATCTATTAATTCTTCAAACTCCTCAAAATAATCGACAATTCAAATTCTATCTCAGTAAACTAATTCACAATTTATTAATTCTTCAAAACTTCTTCAAAATAATCTACAGTCTAAATTCTACTTCAGTAATCTAATTCACAATCTATTAATTCTTCAAAACTCCTCAAAATAATCGACAATTCAAATTCTATCTCAGTAAACTAATTCACAATTTATTAATTCTTCAAAACTTCTTCAAAATAATCTATAGTCTAAATTCTACTTCATTAAACTAGTTCACAATCAATTAATTCTTCAAAACTCCTCCAAAATAATCTACAGTCTAAATTCTACTTCAGTAAACTAATTCACAATTTATTAATTCTTCAAAACTTCTTCAAAATAATCTATAGTCTAAATTCTACTTCAGTAAACTAATTCACAATTTATTAATTCTTCAAAATTTCTTCAAAATAATCTATAGTCTAAATTCTACTTCAGTAAACTAATTCACAATCTATTAATTCTTCAAAAACTCCTCCAAAATAATCTACAGTCTAAATTCTACTTCAGTAAACTAATTCACAATCTATTAATTCTTCAAAACTCCTCAAAATAATCGACAATTCAAATTCTATCTCAGTAAACTAATTCACAATCTATTAATTCTTCAAAAACTCCTCCAAAATAATCTACAGTCTAAATTCTACTTCAGTAATCTAATTCACAATCTATTAATTCTTCAAAACTCCTCAAAATAATCGACAATTCAAATTCTATCTCAGTAAACTAATTCACAATTTATTAATTCTTCAAAACTTCTTCAAAATAATCTATAGTCTAAATTCTACTTCAGTAAACTAATTCACAATCTATTAACTCTTCAAAACTCCTCAAAATAATCGACAATTCAAATTCTATCTCAATAAACTAATTCACAATCTATTAATTCTTCAAAAACTCCTCCAAAATAATCTACAGTCTAAATTCTACTTCAGTAATCTAATTCACAATCTATTAATTCTTCAAAACTCCTCAAAATAATCGACAATTCAAATTCTATCTCAGTAAACTAATTCACAATTTATTAATTCTTCAAAACTTCTTCAAAATAATCTACAGTCTAAATTCTACTTCAGTAAACTAATTCACAATCTATTAATTCTTCAAAACTCCTCAAAATAATCGACAATTCAAATTCTATCTCAGTAAACTAATTCACAATTTATTAATTCTTCAAAACTTCTTCAAAATAATCTATAGTCTAAATTCTACTTCAGAAACTAATTCACAATCTATTAATTCTTCAAAAACTCCTCCAAAATAATCTACAGTCTAAATTCTACTTCAGTAAACTAATTCACAATCTATTAATTCTTCAAAATTCCTCAAAATAATCGACAATTCAAATTCTATCTCAGTAAACTAATTCACAATCTATTAATTCTTCAAAAACTCCTCCAAAATAATCTACAGTCTAAATTCTACTTCAGTAATCTAATTCACAATCTATTAATTCTTCAAAACTCCTCAAAATAATCGACAATTCAAATTCTATCTCAGTAAACTAATTCACAATTTATTAATTCTTCAAAACTTCTTCAAAATAATCTATAGTCTAAATTCTACTTCAGTAAACTAATTCACAATCTATTAATTCTTCAAAACTCCTCAAAATAATCGACAATTCAAATTCTATCTCAGTAAACTAATTCACAATCTATTAATTCTTCAAAAACTCCTCCAAAATAATCTACAGTCTAAATTCTACTTCAGTAAACTAATTCACAATCTATTAATTCTTCAAAACTCCTCAAAATAATCGACAATTCAAATTCTATCTCAGTAAACTAATTCACAATCTATTAATTCTTCAAAAACTCCTCCAAAATAATCTACAGTCTAAATTCTACTTCAGTAATCTAATTCACAATCTATTAATTCTTCAAACTCCTCAAAATAATCGACAATTCAAATTCTATCTCAGTAAACTAATTCACAATTTATTAATTCTTCAAAACTTCTTCAAAATAATCTACAGTCTAAATTCTACTTCAGTAATCTAATTCACAATCTATTAATTCTTCAAAACTCCTCAAAATAATCGACAATTCAAATTCTATCTCAGTAAACTAATTCACAATTTATTAATTCTTCAAAACTTCTTCAAAATAATCTACAGTCTAAATTCTACTTCAGTAAACTAATTCACAATCTATTAATTCTTCAAAACTCCTCAAAATAATCGACAATTCAAATTCTATCTCAGTAAACTAATTCACAATTTATTAATTCTTCAAAACTTCTCCAAAATAATCTATAGTCTAAATTCTACTTCAGTAAACTAATTCACAATCTATTAATTCTTCAAAAACTCCTCCAAAATAATCTACAGTCTAAATTCTACTTCAGTAAACTAATTCACAATCTATTAATTCTTCAAAATTCCTCAAAATAATCGACAATTCAAATTCTATCTCAGTAAACTAATTCACAATCTATTAATTCTTCAAAAACTCCTCCAAAATAATCTACAGTCTAAATTCTACTTCAGTAATCTAATTCACAATCTATTAATTCTTCAAAACTCCTCAAAATAATCGACAATTCAAATTCTATCTCAGTAAACTAATTCACAATTTATTAATTCTTCAAAACTTCTTCAAAATAATCTATAGTCTAAATTCTACTTCAGTAAACTAATTCACAATCTATTAATTCTTCAAAACTCCTCAAAATAATCGACAATTCAAATTCTATCTCAGTAAACTAATTCACAATCTATTAATTCTTCAAAAATTCCTCCAAAATAATCTACAGTCTAAATTCTACTTCAGTAAACTAATTCACAATCTATTAATTCTTCAAAACTCCTCAAAATAATCGACAATTCAAATTCTATCTCAGTAAACTAATTCACAATCTATTAATTCTTCAAAAACTCCTCCAAAATAATCTACAGTCTAAATTCTACTTCAGTAATCTAATTCACAATCTATTAATTCTTCAAACTCCTCAAAATAATCGACAATTCAAATTCTATCTCAGTAAACTAATTCACAATTTATTAATTCTTCAAAACTTCTTCAAAATAATCTACAGTCTAAATTCTACTTCAGTAATCTAATTCACAATCTATTAATTCTTCAAAACTCCTCAAAATAATCGACAATTCAAATTCTATCTCAGTAAACTAATTCACAATTTATTAATTCTTCAAAACTTCTTCAAAATAATCTATAGTCTAAATTCTACTTCATTAAACTAGTTCACAATCAATTAATTCTTCAAAACTCCTCCAAAATAATCTACAGTCTAAATTCTACTTCAGTAAACTAATTCACAATTTATTAATTCTTCAAAACTTCTTCAAAATAATCTATAGTCTAAATTCTACTTCAGTAAACTAATTCACAATTTATTAATTCTTCAAAATTTCTTCAAAATAATCTATAGTCTAAATTCTACTTCAGTAAACTAATTCACAATCTATTAATTCTTCAAAAACTCCTCCAAAATAATCTACAGTCTAAATTCTACTTCAGTAAACTAATTCACAATCTATTAATTCTTCAAAACTCCTCAAAATAATCGACAATTCAAATTCTATCTCAGTAAACTAATTCACAATCTATTAATTCTTCAAAAACTCCTCCAAAATAATCTACAGTCTAAATTCTACTTCAGTAATCTAATTCACAATCTATTAATTCTTCAAAACTCCTCAAAATAATCGACAATTCAAATTCTATCTCAGTAAACTAATTCACAATTTATTAATTCTTCAAAACTTCTTCAAAATAATCTATAGTCTAAATTCTACTTCAGTAAACTAATTCACAATCTATTAACTCTTCAAAACTCCTCAAAATAATCGACAATTCAAATTCTATCTCAATAAACTAATTCACAATCTATTAATTCTTCAAAAACTCCTCCAAAATAATCTACAGTCTAAATTCTACTTCAGTAATCTAATTCACAATCTATTAATTCTTCAAAACTCCTCAAAATAATCGACAATTCAAATTCTATCTCAGTAAACTAATTCACAATTTATTAATTCTTCAAAACTTCTTCAAAATAATCTACAGTCTAAATTCTACTTCAGTAAACTAATTCACAATCTATTAATTCTTCAAAACTCCTCAAAATAATCGACAATTCAAATTCTATCTCAGTAAACTAATTCACAATTTATTAATTCTTCAAAACTTCTTCAAAATAATCTATAGTCTAAATTCTACTTCAGAAACTAATTCACAATCTATTAATTCTTCAAAAACTCCTCCAAAATAATCTACAGTCTACATTCTACTTCAGTAAACTAATTCACAATCTATTAATTCTTCAAAATTCCTCAAAATAATCGACAATTCAAATTCTATCTCAGTAAACTAATTCACAATCTATTAATTCTTCAAAAACTCCTCCAAAATAATCTACAGTCTAAATTCTACTTCAGTAATCTAATTCACAATCTATTAATTCTTCAAAACTCCTCAAAATAATCGACAATTCAAATTCTATCTCAGTAAACTAATTCACAATTTATTAATTCTTCAAAACTTCTTCAAAATAATCTATAGTCTAAATTCTACTTCAGTAAACTAATTCACAATCTATTAATTCTTCAAAACTCCTCAAAATAATCGACAATTCAAATTCTATCTCAGTAAACTAATTCACAATCTATTAATTCTTCAAAAACTCCTCCAAAATAATCTACAGTCTAAATTCTACTTCAGTAAACTAATTCACAATCTATTAATTCTTCAAAACTCCTCAAAATAATCGACAATTCAAATTCTATCTCAGTAAACTAATTCACAATCTATTAATTCTTCAAAAACTCCTCCAAAATAATCTACAGTCTAAATTCTACTTCAGTAATCTAATTCACAATCTATTAATTCTTCAAACTCCTCAAAATAATCGACAATTCAAATTCTATCTCAGTAAACTAATTCACAATTTATTAATTCTTCAAAACTTCTTCAAAATAATCTACAGTCTAAATTCTACTTCAGTAATCTAATTCACAATCTATTAATTCTTCAAAACTCCTCAAAATAATCGACAATTCAAATTCTATCTCAGTAAACTAATTCACAATTTATTAATTCTTCAAAACTTCTTCAAAATAATCTATAGTCTAAATTCTACTTCAGTAAACTAATTCACAATCTATTAATTCTTCAAAACTCCTCAAAATAATCGACAATTCAAATTCTATCTCAGTAAACTAATTCACAATCTATTAATTCTTCAAAAACTCCTCCAAAATAATCTACAGTCTAAATTCTACTTCAGTAAACTAATTCACAATCTATTAATTCTTCAAAACTCCTCAAAATAATCGACAATTCAAATTCTATCTCAGTAAACTAATTCACAATCTATTAATTCTTCAAAAACTCCTCCAAAATAATCTACAGTCTAAATTCTATTTCAGTAATCTAATTCACAATCTATTAATTCTTCAAAACTCCTCAAAATAATCGATAATTCAAATTCTATCTCAGTAAACTAATTCACAATCTATTAGTTCTTCAGAAACTCCTTAAAAATAATCTACAGTCTAAATTCTACTTCAGTAAACTAATTCACAATCTATTAATTCTTCAAAACTCTTCAAAATAATCGACAATTCAAATTCCATCTCAGTAAACTAATTCACAATCTATTAATTCTTCGAAAACTCCTTCAAAATAATCTACAATCTAAATTCTACTTCAGTAAACTAATTCACGATCTATTAATTCTTCAAAACTTCTTATAACTCTTAAAAACTCCAATGGACGTGTGCAAAAAGAAAAAAGAAAAAAGGGGGGGGGGTTTGACGAAATGCCGAAGCGTCCGATGTCGCGGCTCTCGCAGCCCACAACCCGGGCCTGGGGAGGTGAGATGAGCGCCACGACATGACGTCATTTCTCTGGCCAGCATTCCTATCCGATGCATGGGGGGTGACTTCGTTCGCCTCACACAAGTCCACTCAAAGAACGTCACCAGTCCGCGTGTAAGCCGGATCTGCCACCGCGTGCGGGAGAAATCTCGCGATTTCTCACGCGGGCGTTCTCTTCCTGCTCAGACATCACTGCTCCTTTGCGCTTGACAGCCGGGGGGGGGGGCGGGGATGTGATGGGTGGCTGGCTGGCGTGTGCATATGTGTAAAGTTGGAGACCTTGGGTGTCGGACATGACCAGGGCGATTCGTCCCTCCGTTAGGCGCCGCACTGTGAAGGTGTCCCTTCGCAACGACGTTTGCCCATGAGGTGGAACTCACCTCATCAAGGTCACCGTACGTCCCTGTACTCGATGTTCTCAAGCGTCGCCTAATTCAGGCGGCCTTTGCGGCAGAGGAGGTGGGGGTGTGGATCCAGCGGGTTTGTGGATGTCATAACAGTCCAATGTTTGTGAGGATTTGCCTGCGGCGAGGGCCGGGGACGGTATGACTCTCCCGTCTTGTCCACGTGGTCGTAGCTCATACTGACTGGTTGCTGTAGTGCATGGCGGCGGCGGCGGTAGGCTTACTTCGGCAGGGCGCGTCCGCGCAACCGGCGCCGGACGGCCTGAGTTGTGATCCTGTGCGACCCGGGGTTCCTCTTCTACTTATTTTCCTACCTTCTTCCACCCCCCCCCCCGGCTGTCAAGGGTGGGGAGTGGGTCCTTCGGGACCCACTCCCCACCCCGTATTAACCAGAGGTTCCCAATTGTCTTCTTCTGATTCAGGCTCAGGGAGGAGTCGTGATGGGGGCATCGGGGTTTCCGGTGTGGGTTCCTCCTGAATCAAGGGCTCGCCTAGCACATACGAGTGGCGTTTCTGCAGTTTCGTGAGTCGATCAACGTGCACTGTCTCAATTTTGTGCGGGTTGGTGACCAAGGCGATTCTATAGTTTACTTCGGTGAGGCGCTGCAACACTCGCCATGGTCCCGTGGACATTCTCGATAACTTCCTGGTAGGGAGTTCTCCCGTGGGCTATACAAAAACACTAGGTCACCGGGCCTAATTCCCTTAATCACAGCTATTTTCCTTCTCTGCTTCTCTTGATTGGCAGCTGCCGCTTCCAGATTGGCCTTTACTAACTCATAGTTTTTGCTCAACTTGTTGGTCAGCTGTTCGCCATAGCTCTCGGTGTCGGCGTAGGTCGGGGGTTCTTTCATCTGCCACAACTGGTAATTGCAGGGCAACGTCTCGGCCATAAAGTAAAAAATAGGGGGTCTCATGGGTGGAACTGTGGGTGGCGCTTCGATAGTCCATCAAAACAAATGGAAGATGCTCGTCCCACACATCATTCTTGTCAGCCACCAGATGAGACAAGATGGAGGCTATGGACTGGTTGAATTTTTCTAAGAAGCCGTTGGAGCTTGGGTGATAGAAACTCGTGTTTTGTTTTGTGATGCCCAGTTGGCTAAATATCTCGGTCATCACGTGACCGGTAAAGTTTCGCCCGTTATCACTGATAACGGTGGTGGGTATTCCATGCTTAGGAATAAAGTCTTCCACAAATGCTCTGGCAATGGACTCTGCCGATTGGTCAGCCAGCGCGTAGACATCTGGCCATTTGGTAAAATAATCCATAATCACTAGGGCGTACCTATTTCCTCGCTGAGTGAGGGGGAGAGGACCTAAAATATCCATGCCTATCTGCTGAAAGGGTCGGCTTGTGAGTGGGGCTCGAACCAGATTTCCCTTTTTTCTCTCTTGGTAGCCTCTTCGTTGCAGACAAGATGTGCATGTCTGGACGTAATTTCGAACATCAGAATACATGCCAGGCCAGTAATACTCCGACCTAACCCTTTGTAAGGTCTTATACTCTCCCAGGTGGCCTGAGCATGGGTTGTCGTGGCACAACTAATATCTGTCTCTAATATCTGTCCTCGAAGACTGACGGGGATCGCGAGTTGCTCCGTTGCTTCCCTGCGGGGCTATGGCTAGCCGTGGGGGCCAAATGGTATAAAATACCCTCTTTCAGGTAAAAAGATTCGGCGGCACTGGTGGGTGAGTCGGGTGTCCTTTTCTCTAACATTTCGATAGTGTTCCTAAGAGTGGGGTCCTCCAGCTGTAGGTTCCACAGATGGGCTAAATCGCCAAAGGAGCTCTGGGAGGGGGCCTCTCTCTCTACTGCCTGTATGTGACGGGACAGAGTATCGGCGGGGACATTGTGTTTCCCACGCCGATAAATGATATCAAAATCATAGTCCTGTAGCGTTAAATTCCACTTGGCCAGTCTACTGGAGGGATCCTTGAGCTTCAGCAAATACATGAGGGGGACATGGTCAGATATGACCATAAATCATCGTCCATACAAATATTGTTTAAAATGCGTAATGGCGAAACATATGGCGAGGGCCTCCTTTTCAATCATTGAGTAGCGGGTTTCCGGGGGCTTCAACTTCCGACTGGCGTAGATGACCGGATGACGGAGTCTGTCGTCCGTCTCCTGCTTGAGTACGCTGGCTACCGCAATGTCCGACGCATCGATTGACAGGAAAAACTTCCGTCCAAAGTCGGGGTAGAGGAGAAGGGGTTTTGTCATCAACTTTCTCTTTAACACTTCAAACGCTTCCTCAGCTTCCGGGGACCATTCAAAACTAGTGTCCTTCTTCACCAAATGAACTAAGGGGGCCGTGAGGTCGGCGTAGCGATCGACGAAACATCGGTAGTAGACGGTTAGGCCTAGGAAGGCTCGAACGTTTCGGACACTACTGTGGCGGGGGAAATCTTCGATGGCTTGGATGTTCCATGGGTCCGGTTGGACCTCTTCTTGTCTGCAACGAAGAGGCTACCAAGAGAGAAAAAAGGGAAATCTGGTTCGAGCCCCACTTCTTCTGCGGAAATCAAATGTCCTACGTACGTGAGGGATTCTTTCATGAATTGACACTTCGCTGGCTTCAGCTTTAAATTGTAGGCCCTTAGGCGGTCAAATACCCTCTGTAACCGTTCAGCGTGTTGTTCACATGTCTGGGAGGCTACCATTATGTCGTCGAGGTCTACGAGAACTTGCTCTTGTCGCATTCCCATTAGCACGTGGTCCAGTAAAAGCTGGAAAGTAGCGGGACTGTTCTTCAGTCCAAATGGTAAGTAGTTAAACTCAAATAACCCTTTCCTGCTGATGAATGCCGTTTTCTCCACGTCACGTGGGTGAACGGGAACCTGCCAATATCTGGATACCATATCCAGCGAGCTGAAATATTTGACATGAGCCAGTTGGTCGATAATTTCGTTGATGAGGGGGAGGAGGTACAAATCTGGGACCGTTTTAGCATTTAGCACCCTGTAGTCGTCACAGAATCTGTATGTAGAGTCTTTCTTCTTTACTAAAACGATGGGTGACGCAAAAGGAGAGGCGCTTTCTCTTATTATCCCTTGCTCTAACAACTCATCCACCTGTCGGTCCAATTCGCCCTGCAGCGCGAACGGCACCCTGTATGCCCGCTGCCTCACGGGGCGGTCGTCGGTGAGGTGGATTTCGTGGTACACGGCATCTGTGCCAGTCAATTGGCTGACATCTCTAGCAAAAACGTCCCTATTTCTCATCAACAATTTCCCTAATTTATTCTTCTCCCGGGGGCCAAGATGGTCCAACTGGAAATCCTCCAGGGACAGGGGCAATTTTCTTCTCTCCGGGGGAACAGTAGGGGGCTCTATCTGTTCGGCGTCAAGTGCTTCCAGCCGGGCAATGAACATACTCTTGTTCAGCCAGATGGGGGCCAAGGAGGTATTGGCGACCCATACGTTAAGTCGGCGGCTACCGTCCACACAGTTCACCGAACGAGCCACGCGCAGGGAACCGGTTTTCAGCCGCTCATGTGGTGAGCCAAGATCGTGCAGGGCGGAACACTTGACGAGGGCTATGCACTCGGCTCAGGGAGGGACGCTGAGATTCCGCACCATATGCCCAATGTACGTGGGTGTAGGGGAGGGGGGTGAAGGTTGTTCCTGGGCAGGGTAGGCGGGCAATGTGAGGGGTGTGCTCCTATGGTTCGATTCCTTGTCCTCTTTCCTTCGCAGTGTGCCCGAATGACAATTTATAACGAATCGATGCTTTTTGAGGATATCGTGTCCCATTATCATGTCGTACCTTGGAGTGTCAATATCGAGGGCTACTATCGGGTGCTCAAAACTAATCTCGTCGAATGTGAGGGTCTCCATGAATCTGCCTAGCACCGGAAGGGGGTGTCCATCTACTGTTTTCAATTGGTGCTGAAGGGGGACCATTTTGTGGAGGAATCGGCTTTTCAAGCGCTGGAAACACCGGCTATTCATGACGGATACAGTGGCGCCGGTATCGACGAGGGCCGACACCTCCGTGTCTTCCATGCGGCCAGACACAATGGGTGAATTTTCATCGCTGCTTAAGATGGCACACGGTGTAATGTGTACGGCTAATGCTTCGAGGGGACTCTGGGAAGTGCATCCGGGGCTGCCCTCAATTCCAGTTTAAAGGAGCCGTAGGATGGTTGGCGTGCTCTATCTCCTCTCTGCGTTCATCTTGGGCTTGCTGGGGGGGAGAGACAGGGGGTCCATTGCTCCTCGTCCAGCGGGTTCTCCGTGGGGTCGCTTGGTTACGATCCTGGGGCTGGGCTCGCCGCGGTTGGTATCGCGGGCCACGTGGGGTAAGGGGCGAAGCACACTGACGGGCATAATGTCCCACTCCACCGCACGCAAAACACGTGACGCCTCGTTGATCTGCCCAGAGAGGCTGCCATTGCTGGGGCCGACTGATGCGATTTCGTTCTTGCTGCCCTTCAATCTGGTGAAGGCGCTCCCCCCAAACGTACTAAATCTGCCTGGATCTGGTACAGCGGAAGGGCTGCCAACAGGTCCTGGAGCTGGGGTAGAGGGTTCAACTACATGAGCCTTGTGGGTACTTCCTCACCAAACGTCCGTATGGCTGCCGTTCGTCCGGCGGCACGCTTATTGCCTTCCTCCAGTATAGCCTTAGCCAAAGCCTCTTCAATAGTGCTGGGGTTATGGGACAGCACAAACCGTCTGAGTCACGGGACCAGACCTGCCAAAAATTGGGCAAGGCGCATCTGATCGCCTATTCCTTTTTCATCGTTGACCATGCTCCTCCCGGCAGTTCCCAAGAACTGATATGCTCGGGTTCGAATGCGGGCAGCATACTCTCTGACGCTTTCGTTCGCAGCTTGCCGACAACTTGTGAACTCGTGCAAGCGGGTGGCTAATGGGGTCTCACTGTCAAATCTTTCTAACACTGCTCTCTTGAAAGTACTAAAATCTTCTTCATTCCTTAACTCTGGTGATTGATTAACAAACTCCGCGGCGGCTCCTCGCAACGTCGAGCGGGCAATAATGGCTCGGCTGCGATCGTGCAATTTTTCCTACTCCCTCTACTTGCTCGAAAAATGCTGCTGCAGTATGGCTGCTATCCCCCTCCTATGGGTTCACTAAATTCACAAACCCCGCCAGGAGGGGTCCCGCCGTTAGGGACGGCTCCTGGATGAGTGGCATATTCGCGTCCTGACTATCCATGGTCTTCTATCGAGTAAAGAGTGTACTGAGTGTTGTTATGGTGCTCGAATTTTGTGATATCCTCCGAAAGTGCAGGGAGGTGTACTACAAAAATGCAATTCTAATAATAACATAAACAGATTATCACTCTTATCTAACAGAAATAATGTAGCAGTCCCTAGTTGAAATCTCTTAAAAGTCCTTCTGTACAGCACTACTCCTGGGCCTGATCTACTTTCTTAAAATTATTACCACACATAATTCATTATTCATAATATTTCATTGAAATCAATAATACATTTTTTTTCACAGATGCTTCTGAAAATCCTGCCTGAGAGCATATATGTCACTCTAGCTAGTCCAAAAATTGCTTACTAGGCATACACAGTTTAACACAGTACACTATTCCACTTTTTAATACTAGCAGTTTCTAGCGTCACCTGTCTCCACATACCCATACATCACTCCATATTAAACATTTCAGATTTTCCATTTATATTCTCAACATTTGCCTGCAATAACTTATAGACGTGACAAATTTGCAGTGACTTTACACTAGAGACCCGCAATAACATTACATTAGCAATCTGCAATAATTTTCCATTAACAATCCATAATAACATTACATTAGTAATCTGCAATAATTTTCCATTAACAATCCGCAATAACATTACATTAGTAATCTGCAATAATTTTCCATTAACAATCCGCAATAACATTACATTAGTAATCTGCAATAATTTTCCATTAACAATCCGCAATAACATTACATTAGTAATCTGCAATAATTTTCCATTAACAATCCGCAATAACATTACATTAGTAATCTGCAATAATTTTCCATTAACAATCCGCAATAACATTACAGGTTCGAAAGATCCTGGTCACGGAGACCAATTTGTTGTGCACCCCACCAGCTCTGGGAGATGGAGTGGCTACAACTAGGGGAAAAAATCAGCATATAATTTCAATTCCCCAAAATACGTGGATGGTTGCGTTGTGTATTTTATTTTTATCTATCCTGTCGTTAAAACCAGGTTTTTCCTTCCTTTGCTCATTTAACTAAAGTGGGTTCATTAGGCGGCCAATGCATGTTACCAGAAGTCTTCCCCCCGTGCTGGTATGTAACTTAACAACACATAGGGGTTACAAACAAATATTTTATTTTCACGATCCCTTAACTAAGCATAAAATCATACAGTCATGATAATTACAGTGGCCGATAATATCCCTCATACGGGAAAGTTCTTTCTAGACACTTGCTGTGCAGGTCTCTTGGTCCCTTCGACCGAAACGGATGCAGAAGTTCGTTTGGTGGCCGAGAAAGTTCAAAGAGTCTCTTTTTGGCCAAGAACTCGGTTAAAAGCGTTAAGAGCGTTAAAAGCGACCAGTTCACTTCGCTTTTAACGCTTTTAACGCCTTTAACCGAGTTCTCGGTTTCGGTTTGATTTCAACGAAATATTATGAATAATGAATTATGTGTGGTAATAATTTTAAGAAAGTAGATCAGCACTTTCGGAGGATATCACAAAATTCGAGCACCATAACAACACTCAGTACACTCTTAGTGACGGAGGCTGGACACTGCTTAAGTGGATGAGAGCCCATGATGTTGGAAATAATTTCCCTACCTCGATCTTTGTTGGAGTCGAAGTTCTGCCATCAGCGTCTCTCTTTGTCTGAAGGTTTTGGACTTTGCAGAGCACTCACGAGGCATGTCCGCCCATCTTGCTGACCCGGAGCAGAAAACAGACAGAACAGTCGTCGTCTGCGGCAAGGAAAAGTCTCTCCTCTTTGTTTTAGACCTTGCCACCAATCGTTGGCACCAGCGAGATGTGTTTTTACCTCATTGGTCGGGCTTTCGAAGATCAAAGGGGATCGCCCCCCCCTCCTCTCTCCGGGGTCCTTCGTGTGGGTCAAGGCGTGAGCGCTGTACTCGCTCACCGCCGCGAGGAGGGGGCAGGGGGTCATCTTGACCTCTACTGCAGTTCGCTCCGCCGAATTTGAACATGGCGGCTGACTCAACGGCTGTCGTTCTCGAACCTTCCGGCTCCCAAAGTCGTGTCCACAGGAGGAATTCACTGTGGGCAACACAATAAACCTGTCAACTTTGGATCCCACTCCCAGTCATAAGCTTTCAACTTCGTCCTCTCCATAGTGCCATGCACCCGTGGCCCCCAGTGATAGTCTTCCGACCCACAATTTCACTGAGGCTGCACCGACGAGCCCACTGAACCAGGTTCTCAAGCCCAGTCCGCAGACCCTCAGCCACAGCCCCTCCACTAGGGCTGCAACCCAGAGCTTTTCAGTGGACAAGTCAATGAGCAGACTAGTCTGGAGGCTCTCTTACCAGTCAGCAGGCCCTCAACAGGCCCCTCCACCAGAGGTTACAAGATCTCGTGCAAATCAAGAACAACGAACCGTGACCCTACTTCACACAGTCACCACTATGCCCCCCACCACGTCAAGGTGGTCCCCTATCGGGGGGCCACCTTGACGTGTTGGCCCCAATTTTACAGACCCCACACCCGGACTTTTTAAACGCACCTCCCGATAGGGGAGTGCGTTTAAAAAGTCAGTTTTTGGACAATGAAATGTATGGTGGAAAATATTGTACTTCTTAAAATTTTTATCTAATTTATTATTGGGTTTATTATGGAGGTTTGTAAAATATTTTGCTATTGTTTCTGTTGTTTCTTTTATATCTTCTTTGATTTTTAATGCATATTAATGTAGAGGATTTACTGGGGTAGATTCATCATATAATATTTTATATATCTTCCATAAATTAGTGGTAGTGTTTGTAGGTGAAAATTTTTCTGTTAATAGATGCCAGTTTTGTTTTTGTATATTTTGTTTTTGAAATTGCTTTTTCAAGGCTTTTAAATATTTGACAGGTAGTAAATTTTTTTATTATTCATGTTTCTTTCTGCTTTTCTACGTATTGCTATTGATTTATTAATGAATATAGTGTGTATGTTATTTTTGGGGATTTTTTGTAATAGTTTGTGTGTGTTTTTTTAGTTTGATTTTTGAATGTGTCTATTATTGTGACATAGTCTGTATTTTCTATGTTTTCAGATGTTTCATTGAGATCCTTTTTTAGGTTTGTTCAATTTATTATTTGTATTTGTGGTTTTCTTTTGTTTGATGTTTTAAATTTTATAAAAATTGGAAAGTGGTCACTTTCAAAATTATCAGTTGAGATTTTCAACTCTACCTCTTTTGCTATGTTATTAGTAATAAAGTTATGTCAATTACTGATTTATTTATATTTTTATTTATTCTAGTGGCAACATTTTGATTTAAAATAATTAAATTTTTAGTTTCAATAAATGCTAACAAATATTTACTTTTAAAATTCTTTTTATAGGAGTACCATGTTTTATTATGTGTGTTGATAGAAAAAAAATACCCCCTCAAGCAGCTGCTTGCCACAGAGGTCTGACAGGAGCCTGTCAGTTTATATGTCACAGTAGGAGATCTGAGGATGGCAGGACCTCAGCAGAAAACAACACGAACATCCATGCCTTATCCGGGGCTCGAACCCAGGTCCCTTAGATTTGCAGCCAAGCGCGCTAACCACTCAGCCACAAGTCACCACAAATCAAAAATTTTCCATCTACTTGATTAATTAAGTCTAAATATTGACCTGCCGTGATCACTACACTTGAGTTATAAATATTTACAATATCAAAAATTTCATTATGTAATTTTATTTGTATTAATATGCATTGTAATTTTTCATGTATAATTGGTATCTCAATTCTGCGTTGTGGGATATTTTTATGCACATACGTGACAATACCTCTGCAGTTTTTCTTATTTTTTGACAGTATGCAATAAAGTTATTAAATTAAGGGATTTTTTTCTGTTACCGTTTCTTGAATACAAACCACCTGAATGTTATTAGTCTTCAGTATATATTTAATGATATTATTTTTGCTATCCACCCCCCAACAGTTCCATTGCAAAACAATAGGTCTTAGCTCTATGAACCACCATTTAGAATTGTAATTAGAAGATCTTTGATGAGATTGGCCTCAAGGCAAGGAGGTAGAATAAGATCCAACAATTTAATAATTAGTTCAACCAACAGAATTTTTTGGTACCAAACTTTTGCGAAGAAATTATTTGTATTTGTATGTGAGGTTCAATGTGGGTTTTTCTTCTTTTATCATTATTTACATGGTCTTGAAGATAAACTTCAGGTTGTTTTATGGATGATTTGGCTCCAGTAATATTTTTTTTTTCATAATTCTAGCAGTCTTTATTATTTATTTGTATTTTGGGGTCACTGTCCGTTGAACAAGGGGGCGGGGGTGGCTCAGTCGGTAGCGCGCCAGGCTCGTAATCTGTAGTTCTCAGGTTCGAGTCCCAGCTGGGTCTGCGTTGAGATTTTTCTCCGCAAAATTCCCCGACCTGCCCACGGTCAGTAGGGGACACCGCTGGGCTTGGAAAGGCCGCCGTCCGTCGGATGGAACGTTAAGCCGTGGCCCCGTGTGCGGGAGAGCCATACCCTGTGCACGTTAAAGAACACGCTGCATGGCCTTAACGGGAGGCTACCATCTGTCTCCCAACAGCTGTTCCAGTGGGTCCTTTCCCCCAACTTTCTCTGAGCCTTCGGGGTCCATGTGACCTGGCCATTTAGCCCATTGTGTGCAAAAAAGTGCCGCTCAGAGGTAAGACAACCCAACCCGTTGAACAAGTCTCTTTAGATGTTGAAGACAGTATCGGGAAATCCTCTCCCAGGTCGGGAGCGAAATTCTTTTGAGAGTCCCCTCTCAGGTCCGAATAAACTGGCATTTGAATCCGTTGATGAGCAATATCTTTTGTATTTGTAGCATCTTTATATTTGGAAATATTTATGGTATTTAGGTATTTTTTTTAAGTTCTTGTCTTGTATTTTAGTTTTATTAAAGGCTTGTTGCCATGTCAGGTTTTCATTTAATTGTATAGTTTTTGATTAGCATACTAGGATCCTGACTGGGCATCCCGCGTATGTAAGCGGAATGTGCATCCGAGCAATTTGGACATTTGAAGGTTTCCGATTGACATTGTTTGTGATTTTGTCTACCACTACATTTTTTGTAGGGTAAGCGTCCATTAGAAGTGTTGAAAATATGTCCGAATTTCCAACATCTTAGGCAGGGCGAAGGTGGAAGATTATAACTTTTAACTTTGTGTCTATTGAACCCAAGGTCGTATGATGGCAGTAGATCACCTTCAAACTCTAACACAGTTTTATGTGTTATGTCACAATGAGCATCGGTTTTACTGTCTATTGATATTTCAAAATGTAGTATACATCTCAAACTAATAACGTTCTGGTTAGCTAACATCTCTATTATATATTAATCATCTAAATAGGTTGGAACACCTATTATTGTTCCCAGACAAGATATTTTGAATTCTGGGTATTCAACCTTAACTTTAGTACCAAGAATTTCTTCTAGATTTAAGATTTTTTGATGTTGGTGAATGATTTTTAGGAAAGACCAAAAGACGTCCTTGGGAAATATATTTTCCTTCTATATGTTCATCTAGGAGTTTATAGAAGAACGATGAAACTTTTACTAAATCCAATTTAGTAATATCACTATTAACACCCGTAATAAAATAAATAAAAAACAAATACCCCCTCAAGCAGCTGCTTGCCACAGAGGTCTGACAGGAGCCTGTCAGTTTATATGCCAGAGTAGAAGGTCTGAGAGGATGGCAGGACCTCAGCAGAAAAACGACACATACATCCATGCCTTATCCGGGGCTCGAACCCAGGTCCCTTAGATCAAAGCCAAGCGTGCTAACCACTCGGCCATGGGACGGCACTAGGCCATGGGATAACTAGTGATAAATCATCTTTTGAATTAATTCCACTTTCAATTATTTCTGGGAATTTTATATTATCAGAATCAATTTTTGTTAGCATTGAATAGCTCTTATTTTCATTATCATTCATTATTTGAACGTTTTATTCAATTCTGTATTTCTAACATGATGTTCATTTATATAATTATTCTTCTTAGAGTTGATATTTTCTTTTACCTTAATTTCTTTGGTGTTTTCGGAATACATGTTGGTTTGTAGACAGTCATGTTCTTCAGTCGATTTTGTTGGAGACCGTTCTGAGTCTGAGGAAATTTTCAGATCTTCCGATAAAACTTCGTATCCATTTGTGCTGGTTATATCTGTTTCTTTGTTTGGGTTTGATGAACTGTTGTATTTGCTTCTTTTCACTCGGATTTTCACTGACGTTGGTGAATTTTTCTTTTTGCGGTTTCCTCCGTTAGCCATTTTAACAAAGTTAAAGTTCCATCACCCGAAAGCGATAAAGCACTTTGAAGCTGATTATTCAAATCAAGCAAAATTTCCCACCCTGCCCACGGTCAGTAGGGGACACCGATGGGCTTGGAAAGGCCGTCGTCCGTCGGATGGGACGTTAAGCCGTGGTCCCGCGTGCGGGAGAGCCATACCCTGTGCACGTTAAAGAACACGCTGGATGGTCTTGACGGGAGGCTACCATCTGTCTCCCAACAGCTGTTCCAGTGGGTCCCCTCCCCCAACCTTCTCTGAGCCTTCGGGGTCCATGTGACCTGGCCGTTTAGCCCATGGTGTGCAAAAAAGTGCCGCTCAGAGGTAAAACAATCCAACACAACCCAGCTGGGTCAGCGTTGAGATTTATCTCCGCAAAATTCCCCGCCCTGCCCACGGTCAGTAGGGGACACCGATGGGCTTGGAAAGGCCGTCGTCCGTCGGATGGGACGTTAAGCCGTGGTCCCGTGTGCGGGAGAGCCATACCCTGTGCACGTTAAAGAACACGCTGGATGGCCTTGACGGGAGGCTACCATCTGTCTCCCAACACCTGTTCCAGTGGGTCCCCTCCTCCAACCTTCTCTGAGCCTTCGGGGTCCATGTGACCTGGCCGTTTAGCCCATGGTGTGCAAAAAAGTGCCGCTCAGAGGTAAAACAATCCAACACAACCCAGCTGGGTCAGCGTTGAGATTTATCTCCGCAAAATTCCCCGCCCTGCCCACGGTCAGTAGGGGACACCGATGGGCTTGGAAAGGCCGTCGTCCGTCGGATGGGACGTTAAGCCGTGGTCCCGTGTGCGGGAGAGCCATACCCTGTGCACGTTAAAGAACACGCTGGATGGCCTTGACGGGAGGCTACCATCTGTCTCCCAACACCTGTTCCAGTGGGTCCCCTCCTCCAACCTTCTCTGAGCCTTCGGGGTCCATGTGACCTGGCCATTTAGCCCATGGTGTGCAAAAAAGTGCCGCTCAGAGGTAAAACAACTCAACCCAATTATTTAAATCAAGATCACAAATTTAAAAAATAAAGTCACTTTAAGAACATAAATCAAACTACTTAAGACTTAATAAACGAAAATCTATCAAAGGATAGGTCACGGCAGGGCCTATCGGAAACCTTTCCAGGCATACCTCGTTACCCACGGCGCCTAGGACCCCGATCCATTACCCCAACAAGGATAGTGGACTAAGTGGGACCACTCCACAAGATGTGGAACCGATTGCTGAAGCAGCCACAGGATCACAGAGAAATTGTGAATTTCTTTCAACGTTGACCTCAGACGTGTCAGTTGAACCTGCCGGTGAACACAGGAATTACGGCTATTATGAATACGATGATATTTATCATTTTAATGCAAATGTGTACAACAACGCTGCGTATATCTGTTAGAAAAGACATAACATATTTGTACTGAATTTAAAGATTTGGTTTGGGCTTTTCACCTTTGAGATAATTGTTGCACACAATAGGCTAAATGACCAGGACACAATGACCCCGAGGACTCAGAGAAAGTTAGGAGAAGAAATCCCAAGATGGCTGGGGTAAGAGGCCCCATCGGATAGCTGTTAAGAGAAAAATGGAAGCCTCCCGTCTGGGCCATTCAGCGAATTCTTTTGCGTTCACAGGGTGCAGCTCTCCGGCACACGGGGCTATGGATTTTCGTCCCATCCAATGGACGGCGGCGTTTTCAAGCCCATCGTTGTTCTCTACTGAGAGACGGCAGAATCGGGTTTAGCGGAGATAAATCTCAACTTTAGAACAGTTGTGACGTGAATTAAATTTAAGGAACAATGTTGGTTTGCTGCTTTCGAAAGATTTTCTCCTATACTTAATTTGTGTCCGATCCCTTTACACTTTGATTTTTACGTTTCATTATTACGCTTCTGCGTTTCGACCGTAGCGCAAGCAAACTGCAATTTATTTTACGTGTTTCATAATCAGGTCAGCACACTTGGTCTTAGTCTTATAATGAATCTCTCTGCAGCTCAGTAATTGCTTTGAGATCTCTGTCATTACGCACCTTTGTTAAGAGAGAACTGCTTTTTCTGCCTTACACTAACTACACTATATTGCTCAGTTCATAAATCAAGCGCTGCTTCGCCAAGTTCAGTTCTTCATTTCGAAGATTAATAGCTCTTAACCATTGTCTTGTCAGGCGATTGCCAGTCCGGAGTTTAGGAGGAGTATCGGTATTAACGACAGAAATGGAACCTCGTTAATTTTAATACATGTGATTTAACTTTTGGTGTTTCGTAAGTTGCCATATCACTTCATATTATTTGTTTGTCATAAATCACTGACAGATGCAGGAATTTTGCTGATTTTGCATTTTGTCTTCTCTTGTCATTAACGTTTATTTGCTATCGATCTCAATAATTTTTCCGGAAGCATGAAAGAAAGTCATTTGGGATAAATATTTCAGGAAGTTATGTTTTGCAAGAATAATTTGTCTTCTTCCAAAGGAATGCTAGAGGGGAAAATATCAGCAATTAGATATAGATATGTGTTACTGCTAATCTCTACATTAGGTATAAATCGATCATATCTGAAATGCGCTCAAAGCCTGGAAACACAAACGAAGAAAAGAATTATTACATTATTCACAATCATTACTTTCTACGTTTTCGAGTTGGTAAATAAAACCTCTACATTGAAGGAGTTTAAAAAGTTCTTCTCACGTCTGCAAATGTGCACTCGTTGGGTTGTTTTACCTCTGAGCGGCACTTTTTTGCACACCATAGGCTAAATGGCCGGGTCACATGGACCCCGAAGGCTCAGAGAAGGTTGGGGGAGGGGACCCACTGGAACAGCTGTTGGGATGGTTGTTGGATTGGTTGGTTGGGATGGTAGCCTCCCGTCAAGGCCATCCAGCGTGTTCTTTAACGTGCACAGGGTATGGCTCTCTCGCACACGAGGCCACGGCTTAACGTCCCATCCGACGGACGGCGGTCTTTCCAAGGCCATCGGTGTCCCCTACTGACCGCGGGCAGGGCAGGAAATTTTTGCGGAGATAAATCTCAACGCTGACCCAGCTGGGACTCGAACCTGGGAATTACAAATTACGAGCCTGGCGCGCTACCGACTGAGCCACTCCCGCCCCATGTGCACTCGTTCCTCTGAATTTAATGAGTTACGACTTGTTCGAAAACTTGTCACTATTTGTTAAAAACAAAGGCCGTATCATCATTTCTCTCTTAGCTGCCGATGCGTAAGGCTCGGTCTGTAAAATCTGCGCGTTGTTGCTATCGAGCCTACTAAAGACGGGGGAAAGATTTTACATTTTCACAAAAATGCAGCTTGCGGATAAAGAAAAAAAATTCATTCTGATTTATCACAAGTACGTGGCAATCACATATCTGTTCATATGGCACTGTTACAGGATGGATGCGCAGATTCAGAGAAGAAGGCATAACTTCGATGACCTCTCTGGTGCAGGAAGACAGAAAAAGGCTGTGAACGAGAGAACCAACGCAAATGTTCGTGAACTCGTTAAGAAAAACTCATATCACCGTTCAGATTATACATTTAGATGTCAGAATATCGATTGGTAGTGTGGAAACAATTATTCACCAATATTTAAAGTTCGGAAAGATCTGCGGCAAATGGGTACCCCACCAACTGACAGAACAGCAAAAAAAGTCTAGAATCATCTCTTGCAAGGAGATATTAGCAATGCTTAAACTTAGGGGCCCAAACCGTTAACAGATATTGTCACAAGTAATGAGACGTGGTTTTATAACTCTTCAGCTACCAGAAAGATGGACAACTATGTTTGGTTGGGTAAGAATAACCGTGTCTCCAAATCCTCCGACAAGACTTTCACTAAAGGGAGAATATGTTCACATTTATTTTGATTTCCAAGGAGTGGTAGCCATGGACACCTTACATTAGAAAATGATTATATATGACCAACACTACCCCAACATTGTTTTGCTCAAAACGGTTAAAGAGATCAAAGTGCAGTGTACAACAACAGGCGTTTCAAGAGTTCTCCTTCTTCGTGATAAAGCCAATGCTTAAAAACCGGCAAATTAGGTCTATCTGGAGTACTAAAAAATCAAACAGCCACCTAATTCTTCATATTCATCCGATATTGCACCATACTAATTTTGGTTGTTTCCAAAAAGTAGAAAGCAACTTTCTGGGAAATCTTTTTTAAGGGTGCAAGACCTTGCAAAATGTGTTCATTCAAAGTTTAGGAGAATTCCCCAACAGGAGTATCATCAAGCGTTCCAGAATTGGCGTAGACGTCCTCAACTTTGCTTAAATGCTGGAGGTGAGCACTTTGAAGAACAATAAAAGTTTTGTTGAGGTAAGTGCAATGGCTTTTGTTCTCTAGATGAATGCATGTCAAGAACTTTTTAGGACCACTCGTAATATAACCTTTTGATAGGTTTCTGCCAACTCTCTCTAACCTTTTCGTAGTATATATCGACTTAGAGAATAATCTACCTTTTGGATTGTTGTTGTTTTGTGTTGTTTTACCTCTGAGCGCCACTTTTTTGCACACCATGGGCTAAATGGCCAGGTCATATGGACCCCGAAGGCTCAGAGAAAGTTGGGGGGAGGGGACCCACTGGAACAGCTGTTGAGAGACAGATGGTAGCCTCCCGTCAAGGCCATCCAGCGTGTTCTTTAACGTGCACAGGGTAAGGCTCTCCCGCACACGGGACCACGGCTTAACGTCCCATCCGACGGACGGCGGCCTTTCCAAGCCCATCGGTGTCCCCTACTGCCCGTGGGCAGGGCGGGGAATTTTGCGGAGATAAATCTCAACGCTGATCCAGCTGGGACTCGAACCTGGGAACTACAGATTACGAGCCTGGCGCGCTACCGACTGAGCCACTCCCGCCCCCTACCTTTTGGTAACGAATGAGTTTTTGTTACTTTCTGTAGTAATTAATGCCTGATGCTCATATTTGCAATTATTTGGTTTAAATTGCAGTAATTTATCCTAGTCATTACTAGTTTAATGATATTGTATGGTTCTACAAAGTTAGGTGGCTTTATTTTAATGTCTTTTACGTAATTAACAACTTAAAGGCGTTTTTTATCCAACAGTAGCAACATTTTGATCATGAGCCGAAACGCATAGGTTGAAGCTGATGCCAAAATCCTGCTAATGTTCAGACTGAATAGCATTATTGCCGACATTGATGGGGCGGGGATGGCTCAGTCGGTAGCGCGCCAGGCTCGTAATCTGTAGTTCCCAGGTTCGAGTCCCAGCCGGGTCAGCGTTGAGATTTATCTCCGCAAAATTCCCCGCCCTTCCCACGGTCAGTAGGGGACACCGATGGGCTTGGAAAGGCCGCCGACCGTCGGATGGGACGTTAAGCCGTGGCCACGTGTGCGGGAGAGGCATACCCTGTGCACGTTAAAGAACACGCTGGATGGCCTTGACGGGAGGCTACCATCTGTCTCCCAACAGCTGTTCCAGTGGGTCCCCTCCCCCAACCTTCTCTGAGCCTTCGGGGTCCATGTGACCTGGCCATTTAGCCCATGGTGTGCAAAAAAGTTCCGCTCAGAGGTAAAACAACCCAACCCGACATTGACAATGAAACGAAACAAAAACCTGCAACCGAATTCTCGTTGTGTTTTGATTTGTTTGCTATTGTGACGTTTAATCTTGATGTTCCGAGCGTTAGACTGTCTTCTCAGCGTCCTTTCGTTGTTATGAGAAATGACAACAAAGGACTTGCAAAAAACTTCTGTCCGTTCGATGAAATCTAGCTAATCAAAGTTCAGTTGTTGATGTCCTATCCCAAACCACCATAATATCCAGAAAATATCCATAAGATATCTAGATATCTGACGGATATATC
This sequence comes from Ryuthela nishihirai, assembly GCA_038380435.1. NCBI lineage: Eukaryota > Metazoa > Arthropoda > Arachnida > Araneae > Heptathelidae > Ryuthela > Ryuthela nishihirai. The sequence goes on from JAWZYU010000022.1 coordinate 27,421,566, forward strand.
ATGGACTTCTTGGATGTCATATGGATATTTAACGGATACTTTGGTTGTTTAAGTCATAATAACCAGTTACAATATAATAATAACAACACAAGACATTAGTTTCCTTGATGATCTGAAAATTAGAGTTAATTTAAATTTAATAAACATATTGATTTAGCCGTCCCATGGCCGAGTGGTTAGCGCGCTTGGCTGTTGATCTAAGGGACCTGGGTTCGAGCCTCGGGTAAGGCATGGATGTATGTGTCGTTTTTCTGCTGAGGGCCTGCCATCCTCACAGATATTCTACTGTGGCATATAAACTGACAGGCTCCTGTCAGACCTCTGTGGCAAGCAGCTGCTTGAGGGGGTATTTATTTTATTATAATCATATTGATTAGATATGCTCTAAGTTGAATTCTATAACAATAAAAATTTTGAACAGAAAGAACTATTTGGGAAATTGCTGTTTTTAACGCTTTTGTTCTGTAAATCAATCTTCGAAAAAATAATTTGGTATGGAATTACAGGTTATATGGATGGTTTTAAACACCTATTAACATGTTAAGTGGCTTTAATGTAGTTTGTTAAGATCAATGTGTAGCAGAAAGTTAATGAAAAACACTGGGAGAAATTGAAAAATGAACACCCAGAAGGAAATCCTTTAGGAATGCATATTATAACATATTAATAGTTAAGTGCAACAGAAACCGTGATCAAAGATTGAAAGTCATTGGATGAAATAATGACGTCGCTGAGGATGACAACATGCAAATGTACGCAGCACGTATTTAAGGACTAGGGCATGAAGAAAGAATTTATTCTTCTTGTGTCGTGTTGTTCAGTGCTCTTTGAAGAAGTTACCATGCCTGGAAGGGGCGGGGGTAGCTCAGTCGGTAGCGCGCCAGGCTCGTAATCTGTAGTTCCCAGGTTCGAGTCCCAGCTGGGTCAGCGTTGAGATTTATCTCCGCAAAATTCCCCAACCTGCCCACAGTCAGTAGGAGACACCGATGGGCTTGGAAAGGCCGCCGTCCTTCGGATGGGACATTAAGCCGTGGCCTGTGTGCGGGAGAGCCATACCCTGTGCACGTTAAAGAACACGCTGGATGGCCTTGACGGGAGGCTACCATCTGTCTCCCAACAGCTGTTCCAGTGGGTCCCCTCCCCCAACCTTCTCTGAGCCTTCGGGGTCCATGTGACCTGGCCATTTAGTCCATGGTGTGCAAAAAAGTGCCGCTCAAAGGTAAAACAACCCAACCCAACCCGACATTGACAATGAAACGAAACAAAAACCTGCAACCGAATTCTCGCTGTGTTTTGATTTGTTTGCTATTGTGACGTTTAATCTTGATGTTCCGAGCGTTAGACTGTCTTCTCAGCGTCCTTTCGTTGTTATGAGAAATGACAACAAAGGACTTGCAAAAAATTTCTGTCCTTTCGATGAAATCTAGCTAATCAAAGTTCAGTTGTTGATGTCCTATCCCAAACCACCATAATATCCAGAAAATATCCATAAGATATCTAGATATCTGACGGATATATCATGGACTTCTTGGATGTCATATGGATATTTAACGGATACTTTGTTTGTTTAAGTCATAATAACCAGTTACAATATATTATAATAATAACAACACAAGACATTAGTTTCCTTGATGATCTGAAAATTAGAGTTAATTTAAATTTAATAATCATATTGATTTAGCCGTCCCATGGCCGAATGGTTAGCACGCTTGGCTGTTGATCTAAGGGACCTGGGTTCGAGCCTCGGGTAAGGCATGGATGTATGTGTCGTTTTTCTGCTGAGGGCCTGCCATCCTCACAGATCTTCTACTGTGGCATATAAACTGACAGGCTCCTGTCAGACCTCTGTGGCAAAGCAGCTGCTTGAGGGGGTATTTATTTTATTATAATCATATTGATTAGATATGTTCTAAGTTGAATTCTATAACAATAAAAATTTTGAACAAAAAGAACTATTTGGGAAATTGCTGTTTTTAACGCTTTTGTTCTGTAAATCAATCTTCGAAAAAATAATTTGGTATGGAATTACAGTTTATATGGATGGTTTTAAACACCTATTAACATGTTAAGTGGCTTTAATGTAGTTTGTTAAGATCAATGTGTAGCAGAAAGTTAATGAAAAACACTGGGAGAAATTGAAAAATGAACACCCAGAAGGAAATCCTTTAGGAATGCATATTATAACATATTAATAGTTAAGTGCAACAGAAACCGTGATCCAAGATTGAAAGTCATTGGATGAAATAATGACGTCACTGAGGACGACAACATGCAAATGTACGCAGCACGTATTTAAGGACTAGGGCATGAAGAAAGAATTTATTCTTCTTGTGTCGTGTTGTTCAGTGCTCTTTGAAGAAGTTACCATGCCTGGAAGGGGCGGGGGTGGCTCAGTCGGTAGCGCGCCAGGCTCGTAATCTGTAGTTCCCAGGTTCGAGTCCCAGCTGGGTCAGCGTTGAGATTTATCGCCGCAAAATTCCCCGCCCTGCCCACGGTCAGTAGGGGACACCGATGGGCTTGGAAAGGCCGCCGTTCGTCGGATGGGACGTTAAGCCGTGGCCCCGTGTGCGGGAGAGCCATAACCTGCGCACGTTAAAGAACACGCTGGATGGCCTTGACGGGAGGCTACCATCTGTCTCCCAACAGTTGTTCCAGTGGGTCCCCTCCCCCAACCTTCTCTGAGCCTTCGGGGTCCATGTGACCTGGCCATTTAGCCCATGGTGTGCAAAAAAGTGCCGCTCAGAGGTAAAACAACCCAACCCAACCCATGCCTGGATGATAAAGGCGTGCAACATTTGTTCATCTAGCGGAGTTTGAGCGAGGTCATATAGTGGGTCTTCGGGAAGCAGGTTGGTCTTTTTGTCAAATTGCAGACCACGTTGGACGAGAGGTATCAGAAGTGATATGATGGTGGGTGGCATCGATGGTCGAAAGAGCATTCACACACTTGTATACCTCTTCCAGGGCAACATGGAGTTACTGTTGCATGAAAGGATTGGCGTATTAGGAGGGCGGCTGTGGCAGAGCAGATGGCTACAACATAACAAATTCGATCCTCTGTCATATCAAGGGTGTCTAGAAGAATGATACGCAATTGCCTTTTGGAAGCAGGACTATGGGCACATGTGCCGCTGGCATCGTTACCACTGTCACCTCATCACTGTCGAGCACGTTTGCAGTGGTGTCAAAAATGAGTTCATTGGAGGGAAGAATGGCAGTCTGTGGTCTTCAGTGATGAAAGTCGATTCTGCTTAGGAGCGTCTGATGGTTTTTTACACGTTCGAAAGCGACAAGGTGAGTGGCTTCTTCCATCCTGCGTCTGCCAGCGACACACAGGACCCACACCAAGCATCATGATGTGGGGAGCAATTAACTATCAGTCTCGTACTTGTCTGCTGTTTGTACAGGGTACGCTGAATAGCAATACGTACATCAGTGACATCGTACAGCCGGCCATGCTGCCATATTTGAGAGTAATCCCAAATGCAATTCCAGCAGAATAACACCCCCCCACCCTCCCACACTCCACCCGGGCAACTCAACATGTTCTTCAGGCAGTACATCAATTCCCTTCGCCAGCAGGCTATCCAGACGTGTCTACAATCGAGCATGTCTGGGACTGGATCTTACAAAGACTCTTTCGCGCACCGCGGCAGGCAACGATCATATCTGAATTACGCGTCCAAGTTGAAAGCACACGGAATGGTATCCCCCAATGATATCCAGCATTTGTACGACCGATTGCATGCCAGATTGGAAGCTTGTATTGCTGCTCGAGGAGGTTCAATACCTTATTAAAATGTGCCTTCTGTAAAATATAATACTCGTTAAATGGTACAATAAACATTGAATCACTTCACACGTGTGATCACTGACCTTTCTCAACAAGTTGTTTCTACTATACAAATCTCATAGATTACGCTTCGATTGCTAATGGTGTTCTTTTTTCAATTTCCGCCAGTGTAGTATAGAAATGAATTTATTATTTTTACTTTGGTGTTTTGTTGGTACACAGATTATATATTATTTGTGTAATACTCCCAAGAATTTCTTTGATCAAACGTTTGAAAAATGAATTGATATGATGACAATGTAGTCCAAATTTGTGATGGACGAAATGCAACAGGATGTACATTTTCGGAGTAATTATGAATAGTAACCTTGTTAAAAGTGTGTTGCAACTTAAACTTAAAAAGTGTTGTGCTAGGGTTAAAAAATTTACTTTTAATACTGAAGCTCTGAAAGATCCAGTTATAGCCAAAGCTTACCATGATAGGTTACTTAGTCATTATGACAGTCATGGTTTGCTTAATACTGAAGTTGAGGAAGAATGGGATCATTTTAAACAGGATTTTTTGGAAACTAACAGTACTCTTTTAGGAAAAAAGGAGCAGAAGAGACAAAATTATCTGAGTGATAAGGCACTTGAGCTTATTTCGGAAAGAAAGAACTGCAGGAATGCCCTTATCAATACCCTACTAATAGAAACCATTACAGAGACCTTAAAAAACTTGTAAAGGATCAGTTAGCTGCTGATATGAATCTTTGGCTTGATGGTTTGGCTGACAAAGCCGAGGAAGCAGTTAGACAGCACAACAGCAGAGAGCTGTACCAGACAGTTAATGTTTTGTGTGGTAGAAAACGGACAGGCATACAAGGATTGAAGGATAAACAAGGTAAGGTTATAGAAGGGGAGGATTCTGTCATGGCTAGGTGGGCTGAGCATTTCAGTAATGTTCTAAACAATGTAGTTAGTTCTACTCCCATTGTTTGCAATAATGATAGATGCATTGCTGGCTTTAATGTTGGCCCTATAACACAATCTCAAGTTATTTTGGCTGTTTCTAAACTTAAACTTCATAAATCCCCAGGGGTAGATGAAATTACTACAGAAATGCTTAGAGCTGGGAATGTTTCGGTTACCACTTGGATGACTGAAATTTTGAATAACTTTTATGATAAAGGCATGGTTCCTAAGGATTTTACCAGAGCTATTGTTATCCCTATTTTCAAAAAAAAGGTGATCGCAGTTCTTGTGATAACTATAGGGGTATCAGCCTACTCTCTGTTCCAGGTAAAGTTCTTTCCATGATTGTGCTTAATAGAATTAAGAATCTGGTTGACAGTGAATTGCGTGATGAGCAATGTGGATTCAGAAGTGGTAGGGGATGTGTGGATCAGATATTTTCACTTAGGCAGATTCTTGAGAAATGTTTAGAGTTTCAGAAACCTTTGGTTGCTAGCTTTGTTGATTTCAAAAAGGCTTCCGACTCTGTTGATCGTCATAATTTGTGGTTGATTGTGAAATCATATAGTTAACATTATGAAAGCTCTCTATAATAACACTGAGTCGTGTGTGAGAGTTGGTAAGGCTTGTAGCAATTGGTTTAGCATTACTTCTGCTGTTCGACAAGGGTGCATTTTGTCTCTTTTTCTCTTTAGGTTGGTTATTGATTATGTTATGCGAAATTCACTTCAACGGAAACATTTTGGCCTTAAATGGTCTGGAGATACGAAATTTCTGATTTAGATTACCCTGATGATTTAGCCCTTTTGGCAAATGATGTTGATGAGATGAAGTCTTTCATTCCAGCTGTTGATGAGATTGGTAGTAGAATAATTTTGACTATAAACCGATATAAAACTAAAGTGATGAAAATTGGTCAGGCAGGCTGTGATTCAGTTAATCTGAATGGTTGCAGTCTTGAGCAGGTGTCACAGTTTAATTATCTTGGGAGCTATGTAACAGATAATGGTGATGTGCGGCATGAGATTAACAGACGAATAGGGATTGCTGCCGGGACTTTTAAGAACCTATGGAGAGTGTGGAGAAATAGGCGTATACACCTAAAGACTAAAATTAGACTGTATAATAGTTTGGTTCTTTCTAGGGTTAGTTATGGTAGTGAAACTTGGACACTTTGTAAACAGGATAACAGGAAACTAGATGCTTTTGATTCCAGATGCTTACGCAGTATCTTGGGCATTAGGTGGTTCAACTTTGTAACTAATTATGAGATTAGGCAAAGGAGTTTGCAACCTCCTTTAAGCAGCATATTGTGCAGAGAGAGACTCCGTTGGTTTGGCCATGTTGCCCGTATGAATAATTATAGATTGGCGAATAGGGTTATGAACAGTGTGCCTAAAGGCCTCAGAAAGAAGGGGAGACCTAGGATGCGGTGGGCAGACAATGTCAAACAGGACCTTTTAGAATTGATGTGCAGTGGCCAGATGCAGTAGATGTAGCTCAGGATAGACTTGCTTGGAGAACTAAATTGCACGGTCTGGTTGGACCTCCGTAGCCCATGGCTGCTTGAGGATGATGATGATGATGAGTAAATGTTTACCACCGAAAAGGAGACATTAATTGCTTTTAAGCAGTACCTTATGCAGCGAGAGCCTGACTTGATGTGGTCATATATCCCTCTCCAGAATTTCGAATTAAGGAATAAAGTTATAGAGAGTTGTGTATAAAATAAAAAGGCAGAATGAGAGTAATGGCAATGTGTTGGGTTGGGTTGTTTTACCTCTGAGCGGCACTTTTTTGCACACCATGGGCTAAATGGCCAGGTCACATGGACCCCGAAGGCTCAGAGAAGATTGGGGGTGGGGACCCACAGGAACAGCTGTCGGGAGACAGATGGTACCCTCCCGTCAAGGCCATCCAGCGTGTTCTTTAACGTGCACAGGTTATGGCTCTCCCGCACACGGGGCCACGGCTTAACGTCCCATCCGACGGACGGCGGCCTTTCCAAGCCCATCGGTGTCCCCTACTGACCGTGGGCAGGGTGGGGAATTTTTTCGGAGATAAATCTCAACGCTGACCCAGCTGGGACTCGAACCTGGGAACTACAGATTACGAGCCTGGCGCGCTACCGACTGAGCCACCCCCGCCCTTTGCTAAATGTAGGAACCAGATTAAAATTGATGTGAAATGTAAGGAGATTTAAGTTTCTTGAGTTTTTTGAGTTTGTTGGACATGTATATATGAGGCAGCTTGAGGATTATGCGTATATAGCCAAAAAAATACTACACATCAAACGTTTTATGTTGAAATAAATTTTTCTGGAAAAAATATTCTTTTTTAATAAAAGTAGCTAAAATTAGCGTCTAGATTGTTTCCCTTTCTTTCTTTATTAAAAATAAAAACATTATTAAAAACGCAAAATGTTAAAATATATAAATCAATATGAGTTTGTTTTTTAATTAGCTTGTCATAGAAATGGATTTATCTTCATATAAAACCTTCATAAATTCATTCTGGAGCTGTATGAATCACCTGTGGTCTGAGATTAATTTCTGTTCTGACAAGTGATTTGTGAGTGTAAAAGCACTGAGAATGCTCGCATTATATAATCTGTAGGCTGATGCGGAAAATGATGGAACAGTTTAACTTAAAAATATACATTTTCACATTTGTTCTTTTTGCCCTTGTTAATATTTAGCTTAATTTGCAACCAAAGGAAAAGAAACTGAAAAATTATTTCTGAAGGTTATTAATAGAAGAAAATTTCACAAACTATGAATAGAAAAAAATTACTATGCGTTTTGGGCAGAGAATGACGTTGAATATTTGCAGTAGGAAATAATTACTTTCTAGTTTTTATTGTCTTTAGGTGGACTTTTAATGCTATTTAATACACAACTGAGCGCCTTTAGCAGTGAATATTAAACTTTTCCGAAGTAGTATAAAAACAAGTCTCGTTCTGAGAACGTTATATAATCTTTTGAACTATCGAGTGTTTTTTTTTTGGAAGAATCTACTTACGCCTGCATTTGTTTTTTAGAGAGTGAGTTGTTTACATGCTTCTTTTTAAGCAAGAGAGATACGTATACCTTTTTTTTATAAAACCTGAAGAGAGTACAAAAAACATATTTCAATGTCTGAACTGTTGCTTTCCAGCGTTCCGCTTCAGTTACGATAAAACTATTTGCGTTATTTCTTGAAAACTATAAAAAGGAAATACCTTGCCTAGATATTGAATATTTTACTTTTTTCGTAAGCGTAACTGTAACTTTGTGATCGTTTTAAACTTTGTTTTCAGAGTGTCAGAACAATGAAACGATCAGAAATGACAGTAATTAAAAGATGAGAATAGAAATGTTTTCGTTTTACAAAAACTTTAATCTATGTGTATATTCTATTGCATGTAGTACGTACACGAAGCCACGGCTTAAAGTCCCATATGATGGAGGGCGGGGGTGGCTCAGTCGGTAGCGCACCAGGCTCGTAATCTGCAGTTCCCAGGTTCGAGTCCCAGCTGGGTCAGCGTTGAGATTTATCTCCGCAAAATTCACCGCCCTGCCCACGGTCAGTAGGGGACACCGATGGGCTTGGAAAGGCCGCCGTCCGTCGGATGGAACGTTAAGCCGTGGCTCCGTGTGCGGGAGAACCATACCCTCTGCACGTTAAAGAACACGCTGGATGGCCTTGACGGGAAGCTACCATCTGTCTCCCAACAGCTGTTCCAGTGGGTCCCCACCCCCAACCTTCTCTGAGCCTTCGGGGTCCATGTGACCTGGCCATTTAGCCCATGGTGTGCAAAAAAGTGCCGCTCAGAAGTAAAACAACACACAACCCATATGATGGACGGCAGCCTTTCTAAGCCATAGGTATCTCCTTTCTCATAGAGGGCACGATAGGGTTGAGCGAAGAAAAATATCAGATTTGGCTCATCTGGGACTCGAACCTGGGAACTGCAGATTACGAACCTGATGCTCTAGATATTTTTTCTGAATTCTGTAATCAACTATAGTGTTCGGATACTTTTTTGAGCGACTGTACAACTAAGGAAATTTGTGTTTTGTTACAGAGATTATCGCATAAATTCATCACGAAAATACAAAACTGGTCAAAATTATTAAACAACTTCCATAGTACGAAGCTCTGCAATTTTAAACACTGAGGCAGCAAATAAATCAGAATTCTAAATTAATCTTAGGTTTGATTTTCAGTAATATTACATTAAGAATTTAAATATTTTGGAAAGTATAATAATAATACCGAACCATGTATTAAAAAAAACTTTGTTATTAGAAGTCAACGTAATGATTATTTCCCTTTAATTTTTTTTATAATTATTTACGTCAATCGATGATGATTAAAATTTAAATTCTTTGAACGGAGATGAGATTTTTTATATTAAAGGACTGTTTTTTTAGAAAAGGAGTATAGTTGAAATTATAAGGGTTGGGTTGTTTCACCTCTGAGCGGCACTTTTTTGCACACCATAGGCTAAATGGCCAGGTCACATGGACCCCGAAGGCTCAGAGAAGGTTGGGGGAGGGGACCCACTGGAACAGCTGTTGGGAGACAGATGGTAGTCTCCCGTCAAGGCCATCCAGCGTGTTCTTTAACGTGCACAGGATATGGCTCTCCCGTACACGAGCCACGGCTTAACGTCCCATCCGACGGACGGCGGCCTTTCCAAGCCCATCGGTGTTCTCTACTGATCGTGGGCAGGGCGGGGAATTTTGTGGAGATAAATCTCAACGCTGAAACAGCTGGGACTCGAACCTGGGAACTACAGATTACGAGCCTGACGCGCTACCAACTGAGCCACCCCCGCCCCGTTGAAATTATAAGGAACGAAATGTCTTAGAGCTGGATTCCTTGTGACCTAGCCAAAGAGAGAAAGCATCTACATTGCATTCAATACCTCTATAGAAAGAGAGCGAGATGAGCATAATATTGCTAAAATTGAACCCTCATTTAGAGCATTCGATTAGTGACGATGCAATCATCTTTTTCGAATTCGTTTTGTTCTCTGTCATTAGCGTTTTTGTCAGGAAATTTCGTTTACCTATGCACCTCTCCTGTTAAACTACGCCCTTGTGTTGGCACGTGAGTCAACACAAGTTATTCGTCAAGGAGTGCGAAAATCGAAGGTTTCGATCGATTTTTACCATTCACTTAGTGCGAGCGTGTGTGTGTGCAGCTGCTTCCCAAGATGAGCACAAAGAGGCGGCACAGGAATTACTGTCTGACTTAGTCTCATTAATTTCAATAGCTGTTAGTTAACCGAATGGCAGTTTCGTGTAATTTCCTGGGTGACTCCTTTATTTTCAATGAATTCACCCAGATGTCAAAGTCACCCAAATGTCGAAGTACTTTGTACACAGTTTTTATCTATCGTCTAACTATTCCATCCGTTTTTGAATTATATTTGCATATTTTGCCTCTCGTTTTCGTTACTTACGTTGATTTCGAATTACTACGTTCAGAAATCCATTAATAATGCATGGAATAGATGAAGCTCGAAAATTGGTTTCGAAATTCAGGAAGAGATATCTGAGATTGTAAATAAATATTCTATCAATGACTTTTCTTTTTTGTCAGGGTTCGAAGCGGACCATTAATAAATTCAGAGTTAAATTATTGATAACAAAAATCGAATAATTTATCGTAGTGTTCATTCAGATATTAAAATCATTACTGTGGTATGCGTGGAGAGTGGATTTATATTATTTTTGTTGCAATACGCTATTAGCTTTGCGGGTTAAATGTATAAAATCTCTCTACATCTGTGTTTTGTGAGATGACGATGATAATGAATAAAATGTATTAAAGGCCAAAAAAAATTACTAAATAACTTTTGGCAATTGTCAATAGGAAAATAGTTTTCAAAACAGTTACCAGCAAAGAAAATGTTTAATATGTTTTGCAGTAACTAAATAAATTGCTAGTTTGAAATTAAAACATATGAATTTGAAATAAACGAATCGGAACATTTTTTAACCCGTGCTTACATGCTGAAATAAATAATACGTAATAAGCATTTCTTGAATGAAAAATTAAGTCTCTTAGAGATTAAATCAATTTATCCAAAATAGAGCAGTGCTAATATTGAATAAGAGTAAAAAAATATCGCTAAATATTCATTATATGATTGATATCCACTTATAGTATATATTTAATAGTTCCAGCTATTTCACCTTATACAATCTCTTAAAAAATAAAAAAGAAGTTTTTTCAGCTATAAAATTTTATTATGAAAATTTTCGATTACAATCATGTTGTTAAATGTAATGGGGAGAAGATCTTTCAGAAAGGCTTAGGGAAGCCTTTGATTAGGCTCATGGCTTAGGGAATAAACTGGGGAGCCATTCATACAGCACGTATAATTGTTTCAACAGTATTATATTCACAGTCCAAATTCAACGTTATTAGATTATAACTTAATTATATTTAAATCATTTTTTTTATTTACACACATACTGAACTCTATGTGAATTAATGCATAAAATTGAGGTTCACACAACGCAATCTTTTTACTAATATTATTATATAGATTTTTATTAGATTATTAGATCGCAGGGCTTGTAAATGGTAGCTAGGCGTAAACTGGAAGGAGAGTTGTGTACCAATCCCTAGTGATGATGCACAGAACCGGCCAGGTCTAGCACCTAATGTCCGACCCCGCCTTTTCGTGGTGCAGGCCGTTAGTACCTTTCAAAAGAGATATTCTCTTTTAGAAAGGAACGGAAGGGGAGGGCTGCCAGTTCAGTATGGCCTACTGATCTGGTCACCTATGGCCACTTTTTTCATTTTTTTCAACCCTGCTGAGGAGTGGTCAACTTCACAGGGTCCTGGTGCTGACCATCTATACCTACTAGACTGGACTTGTTTATGGATTTGAGCTTGATTATGGATCCTGGACTTGCTGCACTGGTGGGCCTCTGTTGAGGGAGAATCTGCCGCTGTGTTTTCTGTTTGCTTCTGGGTTGCCAGCTCTAAGTGAACAGAGGCATGGGATACCTTATATCAGCTGTGGATAATCCTAATCAGAGGCCATCGCAGGTACCTGAACCTTACTTAGCTAGTTGGGCATCGTCAAGCCTAAACTGGAGTAATGTGTCTCAGGCAGGCCATATGGCTCATGAAAAAGTCCACTTGAGAAGGTGGTGCCTGAAATTCCTACCAGCATCGATGACTTCAGCCTTTAGCGGAGGAGGAACAGGTCTTTGTCCCATGCCTGCGATCAGGGGGCTGTTTGATATTGTTGGCCCTACCAATCTCAATAAACCTAATTTCATTAAAAATCCTACTAATCATTTTCTCTCTGCAGGAACGTGGAACGTGAGGACATTACATAGAGATTATTCTCTTGATGTCCTCATGCAGGAATTCCAGCTAGATATTCTAGGCTTGAAAGAGACCAGATGGACAGGTAAAGATGAGATACTTGAAAATAACTTTAAATTTCTCTTTACAGGGAGGGAGGATGGAAAGCATCACCAAGGCGTGGGTCTGCTGTTCAGCAGACATGCTAGTGATGCTCTTCTAGGATATGAGTGCATTAATGAAATATTTCTTACAGCAAAATTTCAGACAAGCATTAAAGACTTGAATGTTATCTGCTGTTATGCCCCCCACTGAGGATTCTGATGCGGATGAGAAGGATAGGTTTTACGGACAACTTCAGGATATTTTGAATTCTGTCAAGAAAGGAGATATTACCCTTGTTCTTGGTGACTTCAATACCAAAGTTGGTACTGACTCTGAACTTTGGGGAAGAGTAGTAGGCCCTTTTGGTATTGGTAGCTGCAATGGCAATGGGCAACGTCTCCTACAGGTAAGTAAACTCAATGGTTTCAGAATAACTAACACATATTACAAACACCGCGACATACATAAATACACATGGGTTTCACCTGATGGGCTGCATAGGAATATGATTGATTATATATTAATTAACAGCAAATGGGCTAGTTCTGTTAGAAATACCAGAGCATATATGGGGCTGAAATTGGATCTGACCATTACCTTGTTAAAAGTGTCTTGCAACTTAAACTTAAAAAGTGTTGTGCTAGGGTTAAAAAATTTACCTTTAATACTGAAGCTCTGAAAGACCCAGTTATAGGTAAAGCTTACCATGATAGGTTACTTAGTCATTATGACAGTCATGGTTTGCTTAATACTCAAGTTGAGGAAGAATGGGGCCATTTTAAACAGGCTTTTTTGGAAACTAACAGTACTCTTTTAGGGAAAAAGGAGCAGAGGAGACAGAATTATTTAAGAGATAAGGCACTTGAGCTTATTTCAGAAAGATGGAACTGCAGGAATGTCCTTAATCAGTACCCTACTAGTCCTAATAGAAAGCATTACAAAGAACTTAATAAACGTGTAAAGGATCAGTTAGCTACTGATAAGAATCTTTGGCTTGATGGCCTGGCTGACAAAGCTGAGGAAGCAGTTAGACAGCACAACAGCAGAGAGCTGTACCAGATAGTTAATGTTTTGTGTGGTAGAAAACGAACAGGTATACAGGGATTGAAGGATAAACAAGGTAAGGTTATAGAAGGTGAGGATTCTGTTATGGCTAGGTGGGCTGAGCATTTCAGTGATGTTCTAAACAATGTGGTTAATTCTACTCCCATTGTTTGCAATGATGATAGATGCATTGTTGGCATTAATGTTGGCTCTATAACACAATCTGAAGTTAGTTTGGCTATTTCTAAACTTAAACTTCATAAATCCCCAGGGGTATGATGAAATTACTACGGAAATGCTTAGAGCTGGGAATGTTTCAGTTACCAATTGGATGACTGAAATTTTGAATAACTTTTATGATAAAGGCATGGTTCCTAAGGATTTTACCAGAGCTATTATTATCCCTATTTTCAAAAAAGGTGATCGCAGTTCTTGTGATAACTATAGGGGTATCAGCCTACTCTCTGTTGCAGGTAAAGTTCTTTCCATGATTGTGCTTAATAGAATTAAGAATCTAGTTGACAATCAATTGCGTGATGAGCAATGTGGATTCAGAAGTGGTAGGGGATGTGTAGATCAGATATTTTCACTTAGGCAGATTCTTGAGAATTGTTTAGAGAGTTAGAAACTTTGGTTGCTAGCTTCGTTGATTTCAAAAAGGCTTTCGACTCTGTTGATCGTCATAATTTGTGGTTGATTGTGAAATCATATGGTATACCAGACAAGTTAGTTAACATAATGAAAGCTCTCTATAATAACACTGAGTCGTGTGTGAGAGTTGGTAAGGCTTGTAGCAATTGGTTTAGCATTACTTCTGCTGTTCGACAAGGGTGGATTTTGTCTCCTTTTCTCTTTAGTTTGGTTATTGATTATGTTATGCGAAATTCACTTCAAGGGAAAGCTTTTGGCCTTAAATGGGCTGGAGATGCGAAAATCTCTGATTTAGATTATGCTGATGATTTAGCCCTTTTGGCAAATGATGTTGATGAGATGAACTCTTTCATTCGAACTGTTGATGAGACTGGTAGTACAGTAGGTTTGGTTATAAACAGAGAGAAAACTAAAGTGATGAAAATTGGTCAGGCAGGCTGTGATTCAGTTAATCTGAATGGTTGCAGTCTTGAGCAGGTGTCACAGTTTAATTACCTTGGGAGCTACGTAACAGATACTTGTGATGTGCGGCATGAGATTAACAGACGAATAGGTATTGCTGCCGGGACTTTTAAGAATCTATGGAGATTGTGGAGAAATAGGCGTATACACCTATTTCTCCAACTATTATACAATCACCAACAAACTATTATACACTCTAATTTTAGTCTTTAGACTAAATTTAGTCTTTAGACTAAAATTAGACTGTATAATAGTTTGGTTCTTTCTAGGGTTAGTTATGGTAGTGAAACTTGGACGCTGTGTAAACAAGATAACAGGAAACTAGATGCTTACGCAGTATCTTGGGTATTAGGTGGTTTAACTTTGCAACTAATGATGAGGTTAGGCAAAGGAGTCTGCAACCCCCTTTAAGCAGCATATTGTGCAGAGAGAGACTCCGCTGGTTTGGCCATGTTGCCCGTATCTACGAGCTACGTAACACATACTTGTGATGTGCGGCATGAGATTAACAGAAGAATAGGTATTGCTGCCGGGATTTTTAAGAATCTATGGAGATTGTGGAGAAATAGGCGTATACACCTATTTCTCCAACTATTATACAATCACCAACAAACTATTATACACTCTAATTTTAGTCTTTAGACTAAAATTAGACTGTATAATAGTTTGGTTCTTTCTAGTGTTAGTTATGGTAGTGAAACTTGGACGCTGTGTAAACAAGATAACAGGAAACTAGATGCTTTTGATTCTAGATGCTTACGCAGTATCTTGGGTATTAGATGGTTTAACTTTGTAACTAATGATGAGGTTAGGCAAAGGAGTCTGCAACCTCCTTTAAGCAGCATATTGTGCAGAGAGAGACTCCGCTGGTTTGGCCATGTTGCCGGTATGGATAATTATAGATTGGCGAATAGGGTTATGAACAGTGTGCCTGGAGGCCTCAGAAGGAGGGGGAGACCTAGGATGCGGTGGGCAGACAATGTCAAACAGGACCTTGTTAGAATTGGTGTACAGTGGCCGGATGCAGCAGATGTAGCTCAGGACAGATATGCTTGGAGAATTAAACTGCGCGGTCTGGTTGGACCTCCGTAGTCCATGGCTGCTTGAGGATGATGATGATGATGATGATGGTGGTGGTGGTGATGATGATGATGATGATGAGACTATACACGCGTTGATTTTTGTTGACACAGGGCTTCACTTTAAAGAAGTTATAAATGTTTTATTATTTCGGAAATTATATTAATATAAAGACTAGCATATTATCAGTTGCATTTAATTAATTGTAATTACTGTAAAAGAACTGTATCATCAAAATTTAAAATACATAATTTTACATTTCGGATAAATCAATCTAGCGAAAAAATTTCTAATAAATCCATTTGCAAATTATAAAGATATTTCTGCTTGGATTGGGTAATTTTACCTCTGAATGACACTTGTTTTTCCCGCATGGCTAAAGAGTCATATTCCATAAGCCCTGATTCTAAAGACTCAGGGTTGGGTTGGGTTGTTTTACCTCTGAGCGGCACTTTTTTGCACACCATGGGCTAAATGGTCAGGTCACATGGACCCCGAAGGCTCAGAGAAGGTTGGGGTAGGGGTCCCACTGGAACAGCTGTTGGAAGACAGATGGTAGCCTCTCGTCAAGGCCATCCAGCGTGTTCTTTAACGTGCACAGGATATGGCTCTCCCGCACACGGGACCACAGCTTAACGTCCCATCCGACGGATGGCGGCCTTTCCAAGCCCATCGGTGTCCCCTACTGACCGTGGGCAGGGCGGGGAATTTTGCGGAGATAAATCTTAACGCTGACCCAGCTGGGACTCGAACCTGGGAACTACAGATTACGAGCCTGGCGCGCTACCGACTGAGCCACCCCCGCCCCACTCTAAAGACTCAGAGATAAGTTTGCGGAACGGGATCAGTTGTACATCTGCTAAGAACTGTTGGATACAAGTCTGACGTAAAGGTCATCCAGCGGGAGAAAGAGTATTTGCTCCAAAAATAACATTTCGCACCTATAACTGGCTAACGATTTTGCCACCCTCTTCGCTTCATTTGGACACGTCCAGATCGGACACGTCCAGATCCAAGTAAACTAACGCGTCAAGGAAATTGAAATGGACAACTAACAGCCACAATTATTCACATATTACGAAATATATATTATATACACTGATTTACACAAATTTAAATAAAAATGAGGAAAATCGAATAATTAGACAAAAAATTGTGCGATCCTCAACAAACTTGCTCATGTAACCAGTAAAGTAATGCCGAGTGAGCATATCGTACGCAAAATTAATCTAGGTTGCGTCAATTTGCGCAATCGGATAGGGGCATAAAAATGGATGTTTTGGAGAAGATCGTTAATTTGCGTTTTAAATGTGAGTAAAGAAATTCGAAATAGCCATTTTGTAGGAATGACTTCGAGACATCATTTGCCAAATGAACTGAGATGGAGAGCGAATGGCTGGCTCGAAGCAGACCAAAGTCAGTCAGACGTGGCACGATGGCTGAATGTGAGTCCTTCTGTGGTCCATAGACTGTGGAATCAATTTCTTAACATGGATTCCGCGTCTCGAAGATTTAGCCGAGGAAGGATTAGAGTTACGACCGCTGTACAAGCCCGATATCTGCGATTAACAGCACGAAGGAGCAGGACGTCTACTCCCTCTCATCTACGATCCTCTCTTGCAGCAGTCACTGGGAGGGTTGTATCAGCTTCCACTGTGTGTAGAAGGCTTCATGAGGGACGACTGGGGGCGGGGGTGGCTCAGTCGGTAGCGCGCCAGGCTCGTAATCTGTAGTTCCCAGGTTCGAGTCCCAGCTGGGTCAGCGTTGAGATTTATCTCCGCAAAATTCCCCGCCCTGCCCACGGTCAGTAGGGGACACCGATGGGCTTGGAAAGGCCGTCGTCCGTCGGATGGGACGTTAAGCCGTGGCCCCGTGTGCGGGAGAGCCATACCCTGTGCATGTTAAACAACACGCTGGATGGCCTTGACGGGGGCTACCATCTGTCTCCCAACAGCTGTTCCAGTGGGTCCCCTCCCCCAACCTTCTCTGAGCCTTCGGGGTCCATGTGCTCAGAGGTAAAACAACCCAACCCATGAGGGACGACTGTACCCTAGAAGACCGGGTAATTTGCATAGCCTTCATATCACGTCACAAGAGAGAGTGGTTGAATTAGGCACGCACGCATGTTAACTGGACAGAAGAACAATGAAGGTCCGTACTCTTCATAGATGAGTCCAGATATTGCTTGCAGAGTTATTCTGGACAATGTTTGATATGGAAAGGGCGAGGTACCCGCTATCATCCCAGTAGCATCCGTAAAAGAGACAGTTACGGCGAAGGTAGTGTGTGTGTTTGGGGTGGCATTTCCTTAGGTGGATGCACAAACATCTATGCATTGTCGAGTGAAACCTCAACGCTCAAAGACATGGAGATGACATCCTTGATGTACGTCCTTATGCAGGTGCAATAGGTGAAACATTCATCTTACAAGACGATAACCCTCATCCACACAGAGCTCGACTAGTGGAACAATGCCTTTAAAAGGAGATCATTATGTGCATGGAGTGGTCAGCTCGATCTTCCAATCTAAATCCGATTGAGCATGTGTGGAATGCTCTAGGGAGACGTGTCCTCAACCGGCCACCTGAAACAAAGTGGGAGCTTATTACTGCTTTAAAGGAACAATGGTCGTTACTCCCTACTGAGCTGATTCACAACATCATAAACAGCATGGAACATCGCTGTCGTGCCTGCATTGCTGTAAAGGGTGACCGCTATTCTTTATTAAAGAGCTTTGTCTATTGCATTCTGTCACCTCCTTTTTGGACAAGTTCCTGTAAGTGTTATATTTTGACGAAAAATGTTTCAAGTGTAAAATATTTTATGCCATTCTGAAACTTGCATTGTAATTCATGTTTCCATCATATTTCATTAAAATCATTCATATAGTTTTTTGTTTATCATAATTTTTCAGAGTTTTCCTTAATTTATGGAAACCAGTGTATGTAAGACATTAAACCAGAAATTACGTATATGTATATACTAGACATAAAAACAGAATTTACGTATATACAATTGAATCCGGTTATTATAATCACGGATAATGTTATCAATTGGCTATTGTTATTATAATCAGTCGGTACCAAAACCCTCTATATAAAATTATTTAAAAATAAGCTGCCTGTTATAATCAAACTTCAGCTATTGTTATCAATTGTTGAAAATTACACTTGCGGACAAATGACCAGAATTCTTATAAAATTCGTAAATAGATCTTTTGTTCGAAACTTACTTTTAATCGAAGAATACCCTTTATCTTTTAAACAGGTACAAGACAAGAATTCTTTGAAAATTACGTAAATAGATCTTTTGTTTGAAACTTACTTTTAATCGAAGAATACCCTTTATCTTTTAAACAGGTACAGGACAAGAATTCTTTGAAAATTACGTAAATAGATCTTTTGTTTGAAATATACTTTTACCTGAAGCTTACCCTTTATCTTTCCAAAATATTTCGAGACCATTGTTGCAGTGAGTGGGGATAAACACGTGCATCATATGTATCCTGTTCTGATTTCTCTAGTTTAATTTTGTGTTCTGTTGAGTTAAGAAGACTTTATAAAGTGCTCTATAAAATAACCCTTTGGATCATGGCAGAAGCAAAACAAAAGCGTAGAGGTTTGTCTCTTCTAAAAAATCGAAGAATTTTAGAGTGCTACGACAAGTTGACCAAAATGAGTCAACGTAGTGCGGCTGTGAATTTAAAAATTTCACAACCACTCTTGTGTAAGATCTTAAAAAAAAAACACATCAGACATAGAAATTTCTGCACTTTCTAATGTCCGCCGTCCGTCGGATGGGACGTTAAGCCGTGGCCCGTGTGCGGGAGAGCCATACCCTGTGCACGTTAAAGAACACGCTGGGTGGCCTTGACGGGAGGCTACCATCTGTCTCCGAACAGCTGTTCCAGTGGGTCCCTTCCCCGAACCTTCTCTGAGCCTTCGGGGTCCATGTGACCTGGCCACTTAGCCCGTGCTGTGCAAAAAAGTGCCGCTCAGAGGTAAAACAACCCAATCCAACCCAACTTTCTAATGTGAACATGGATCGGAAGAGAGAACGATCTGAGAAGGATAATCAAGTTGAGTCAACATTAAAAATTTAGCTTAGTGATGTTCGTGAAAAGAATGCTTCGATTAATGGACCTCTTATGCGTCAAAAAGCAGAACTTGCCAAAATAATGGGCAAAGAAGACTTCCTTGCAACTGATGAATGGTCCAACAGGTGGAAAAAGCGAGAGAATATCGTGTATAAACGTCTTCATGGTGAAGAATTTGGGTTGGGTTTTTTTACCTCTGAGCGGCACTTTTTTGCATACCATGGGCTAAATGGCCAGGTCACATGGACCCCGAAGGCTCAGAGAGGGTTGCGGGTGGGGACCCACTGGAAAAGCTGTTGGGAGACAGATGGTAGCCTCCCGTCAATGCCATCCAGCGTGTTCTTTAACGTGCACAAGGTATGGCTCTCCCGCACACGGACCACGGCTTAACGTCCCATCCGACGGACGGCGGCCTTTCCAAGCCCATCGGTGTCCCGTACTGACCGTGGGCAGGGCGGGGGAATTTTGCGGAGATAAATCTCAACGCTGACCCAGCTGGGACTCGAACCTGGGAACTACAGATTACGAGCCTGGCGCGCTACCAACTGAGCCACCCCCGTCCCCATGGTGAAGAAAAAAGTGCCGATTTGTTAGTAGCTAATGAGTGGATAAAGACAGAGTGGCCAAAGATTATTGCTGAATAACCACAGGATATTTATCATGCAAATGAACCTGGACTCTATTTTCGTGCAATGCCTGAGCATACTTAGTTGTTTAAAAATGAAAGTGCTAAAGGATTTAAATTTTTGAAAGAACGAGTGACAATTCTTTGTTGTGCTAATATGAAATGTGAGAAGCGAGACCTTTTTGATGATTGGAAAAAGTAAAAATCCTTGGTGTTTCAAAGGTGTCAAAAGTTCGCCTGTTGATTACTTTTCTAGCGCAAATGCTTGGATGACAAATGCCATTTTCAACAATTGGGTAATTAAGTAGGATCTTGAATTAAAGCAAAAAATCGTCTTGTTAGTAAACAACTGCACGGCATGCAAAAACATTTTATCAGTAAAGAACAGCAAAGTTATCTTACCTTCGAACATTACATCGTTATTTCAGCCATGTGACCAAGGTATCATACGAGCTTTTAAAGCTTATTACCGCAGGCAAATTCGTGCGCAAATTACAGCTGAGCTTGATGAAATTCATGATTAATCTTATGAAAGTGCAATTGCAAAAAGATTTCCTTTCTTGATGCATTGCATTTGCTAGCAATGTCTTGGAAGCAAGTCTCAGAGAAAACTGCTTTCGAAAAGGTGGATTTTCTACATTAAATGCTGAAACTTCTGCTTCTGAAAAATCTGATCATCTTACAGCTGAATTTTCAATCAAATACCAGGCGGTATGTCTAAAGAAGAATTTGAAAATTGATTGGGTTGGGTTGTTTTACCTCTGAGCGGCATTATTTTGCACACCATGGGCTAAATGGCCAGGTCACATGGACCCCGAAGGCTCAGAGAAGGTTGGGGGAGGGGACCCACTGGAATAGCTGTTGGGAGACAGATGGTAGCCTCCAGTCAAGGCCATCCAGCGTGTTCTTTAACGTGCACAGGGTATGGCTCTCCCGCACACGCGGCCACAGCTTAACGTCCCATCCGACGGACGGCGGCCTTTCCAAGCCCATCGGTGTCCCCTACTGACCGTGGGCAGGGCGGGGAATTTTGCGGAGATAAATCTCAACGCTGACCCAGCTAGGACTCGAACCTGGGAACTGCAGATTACGAGCCTGGCGCGCTACCGACTGAGCCACCCCCGCCCCAACTAACTAATGCCCAGATGCAAGAAGTTCTACGAATTCTTCGTCGTGGTGTGCAATTTAAAGCAACAGACTTCCAAAGTATTATGAGGATGAGAATTATGTTCAGGAACTAATAGACGCAAACAAACTACAGACAACACTTGATAAGTTTTTCAAATAAATTTTATGTTGTTTCCAAAAATAGTTGTTTATAATGTAGTGTATTTAAATGTGTAAATATAATGTTGCATTAAGTGTATTGTTTGTGATAAATATAAATTGTATATATGTCATAATTGTTTGTAATAATTAAGTTCAATAATGAAAAGTTTTTTATCCTCTATTTAATGTTATCATCTGATTATTGTTATCAAAAAGCTCAAGTCCCAAAGTGATCATAATAACCGGATTCAACTGTATATATACAGAGTGATTCAGTTAAGCGTGTACAAACTTCTGGGAGGGGTAGGTTGTACAATTAGATGAATCGGAATCATATAGCAATGCAGGGTCGGTAACGGCATCTTCACGCGGTAGATGTCGTTGTTCGATGAGGTAGATGGCATTGTACGGCCGCGGGACTGCACAACATTCTCGCAGGTAACCGTCATTCGCAAACTGCCCGCAGAGGTAGTAGGATGGCCGATTATACAAACGCGGAGTTGGCAGATATGCATCTCGTATACGGGGCTGCGGACTGCAATGGGCGAGCTGTTGTGCGCGTGTACCAGGAACAGTACACGATGAGGCGTACTCTAAACTAACCAGATGTCTGCACGGCTGCATCAGAGGTATGTGACACTGGTTCCTTCCAGAGACCTGCCAGGAGTCGGGAATGATGGGCACCGACCCCTGACATGGAGGAGAATGTGCTATGCATACAGAAAACACTCCAAGTGCCAGTACTCGAGCAATCACCCACCAGGTCGATCTTTCCCAATCCACCGTATGGAGGATTATGCACGATAACCAATTGCATCCATATCGTGTTCAGCGCGTCCAGACACTGAAGCCTGAGGATTACCCACAGCGCATTGCATTTGAGCAATGGTACCTGCAAAAGAGTGCGGCAGAACCCCAATTTCCTGCTTCTGTGCTGTTCACAGACGAGGCATGCTTTACACAGGAAGGTAGCTTCAATGCACGTAACGCGCATGCATGGGCGGTAGAGAACCACCATTGCAATGTGATTCCGATTCGTCTTTGTGCAACCTACCCCTCCCAGAAGTTTGTACACGCTTAACTGAATCACCCTGTATATACTACACAAAACACAAAAATTATGAAAAAAAATGCAAGAAACAAAATTTGCAATAAAAAGTCTTAAAAAGTAACTGAACCCCATTGCCGGATGGAATCACAGATAAAATGCTTCCAAACCTACTGAAAAATCAAAACAAAATTACACAATTAAATATATTTGCGTTGGATAAATCAAAACTTTCAACTAACTTGAAAAGAAATAACCAATATTCCTATACCTAAGTCCAATAAACCTACGGAAAAAATCTCGTCCTACATGGCAAATTACGCTTTCATGCACCACCTTAAACTTGCAGAAAAAAAAGTATTTATAACTGATTTAACTGGTTCTCGAGATAGCCACAAATTACTACATATGCCACAGATAGGCTTCAGGAGCACAGAGAATAAATAATAAAATAATAAATACCCCCTCAAGCAGCTGCTTGCCACAGAGGTCTGACAGGAGCCTGTCAGTTTATATGCCATAGTAGAAGGTCTTAGAGGATGGCAGGACCTCAGCAGAAAAACGACACAAGCATCCATGCCTTACCCGGGTCTCAAATAGATCTCTTAATAGACGCTCAATCTACCATAGGATATGGGCCATCCAACCTTCATCTTTTCTTTATCTAAAACAAGCCTTTGATTCCGTTGGTATAAAGGATTCATATACAAATTGCAACGAAGCAGAATAAATCGAAACATTAAAACTCATTGGAAACTTAATAAAAATCGAAATAAAACTGGGAAATATAACATCAGAAAAGAAAATAGCGAACTATGGTCTGCCACAGAGTTTTATGTTTCCTCCGCTGTTATTTAACTTGTTTATTATAGATTTATCAAAAAATATTAAAGATAAAAAAAAATTTCATTGTTTGTGGCTGCCTAAACGATGTTGACAAAAGAAAGATTCTTATACACCACTAACGGGAAATTGCAAGAAATAGTAAACGATGTAAAAGAATTCTGCGACACATAGGGTTTAATAATCTCATTGAAAAAAGCAAATAGTCCTCATGCTAAGAAAAACGAAAATACAAGATTACACAAAAGTAAATGATGAAAATTTAGATAAGGTATTTGAATATACCTTTTAAGGAATAATAATCGACTTAAAACAAAAGTATAAAACACATCGAAAACTTCATCATCATTGTCCTCAAGCAGCCATGGGCTACGGATGTCTAACAAGATTGTGCAATTTAGTTCTCTAAGCATATCTGTCCTGAGCTACATCTGCTGCATCAGGCCACTACACATCAATTCTAACAAGGTCCTGTTTAACATTGTCTGCCCACCGCATGCTAGGTCTCCCCCTCTTTCTGAGGCCTTTAGGCACACTGTTCAAAATCTTATTCGCTAATCTGTAAATATCCATACGGGCAACATGGCCAAAACCAACGGAGTCTCTCTCTGCACAATATCTTACTTAAAGGAGGCTGCCGACTCCTTTGCTTAACCTCTTCATTACTTACAAAGTTGAACCACCTAATGCCCAAGATACTGCGTAAGCATCTAAAATAAAAAGCATCTAGTTTCCTGTTAACTTATTAAGAAAGCATCCAAGTCTCACTACTATAACTAACACTAGATAGAACCTGTGATGTTACCTATTCGGTTGTCTGTCTATTGGGATCACATAGGAATGTCCCTCCGGTTCGATCGCAATACGCGACGGGTGAAAGAATCTTTCAGAACAAAAAATCAAAGATTTCATCACAATTGCAGGGACTCAATACTGAGGCTCCTCCCCAATAAATTGGTTCAACTTCAGCCTTTACTTAAAAATAACAATTATTTATTGAACCTTCCAAACATGCTTGATAGACAAGGACATATGCTCAATTACACAGCATTACAACAACTGCCTGTTCAGCTGCATTCACACAGAGCCCAATGCCGTTATTTCCAGTCGGCATCTACCAGCTTTACAATTTTACGTCTTCACACGTTCGTTCTTCAACTGGCTCTCTTTCCTCCTCGTTGCCAAACCCTTTTTTCCTTTATCTCTCTGCTTCGGCCATCTGGCAAGGCCGCCAGCAGTTGGGTGACCTCCGTCCCCTCTGGGCACTTCTACTTCAATTAACTTTCCAGATGCTGGGACAGAGGGTTTCCCACGTAGCATATGCCCATTTTGGTGAAATCCAAAATAACATACAAAACCCGAACAAAAAAAAATATTTAAAAAGGGCTCTAGCCTGACACCTCCCTGCCAGAAGTCAGTAGTTAGTCCTGTTACTGCTGACTAAAAAGTCAAGTTCAACGCTGAAAATTAGAGTTCATTTCCGCGTAAATCTTAGAGTTCAATGCCATAAAATTCAGAGTTCGAAGTCGCTTTATGAATTCTATAAATTCTCTGCGAATTGGCACATCTCTTGCACATCTACATACATTACACCTAAATATAAAAGAACTTCTAGTTATATACTGGTGCACTGAGTCTAAATATTGTCTTTTTTCTTCAAACAAAAAAAAGGGTGTCTGAAGTAGCTGTCCGAGTAAACAGTTTATAAATTAATTCTCTCACTAATAACTGTCTTTGACGAAGGTATGCCTTACTGGCGGTGTTCATTCGTTCACAGGTGACATCTAAGGTGAAAGGCTATGCACACCTTTCGTGACTACCTAGATATCACCTTCCTGTACGTACCTTCTGACTCTACAGGCTGAATGTCGTCGACATGGCGTCGGCCTGACCATTTAAATTTGTAAAAGGTGTTAGTGTACCCTCCCTTAGACAATTTGGCTCATCGTAGACATCGAGTCTGACAGATTGCTGCACATGTTTGGGCTGGGAGATAGAACGGCATTGATTGGACGGTCTCCATGGAGCATACATTTCCCTTTTTCTAACCGGAATTTCTCTACCTCTTTCATAGCAGCTTCATCTATTGGCCAACGTCTTGTGGATTTTCCTCCTGGGGTTACCAGTTACAGGCCTTCTCTCCTTCTTTCTAATTAGCTTACTAAATGCTTCCACACTCAGAAGTACCTCCTTCCGCAGATTTGCTACTACTGCGCATAGCACTTTAATTTCTTCGCCACTCCCCGTGCTATTGTCTGTGCCATCAATCAAACTTAAAGGCAGCTCTTTTACCTCTGCCCTTTTGGCATCACCAAACGGTCCATGCAACAACAGATGGTCTTTTACCGGGTGTTTTTCTTCGTTCAGCATCCCCTTTCTGATAACTGTCAGGTCTGCCCCCGAATCCACGACTGCTCTAGCTGTCTTGTCGCCACCTCTGATTCGAACCTCTTCATAATCTACTGGGATACGTATCTTTCCCTGTTCCATTACTCGTCTGCTTGGACTTAGTTTTGAATGTGTGGTAACCCTTCCTATCGTTGCCTCACAAACCTCTTCAGAATTCTGATCCGAGGTGCTAACTTGGTATACCCGAATTCGGCTCTCACGGTCCCCAGTTCTCAGTGGGCAATCTCTCATCAAATGTTTATTGGATCTACATTTATGGCACCTCCTTACCTTTGGGACATTTCTATATTCAGCTAAATTAACTGCCGATTGATACCTTCTGCTCGAATAATTTCTCTCTGAGTCTACCCTCTGCTGGGGGGAAACAACTCGTTCTGCATATTGTCTATGCCTTACCTCTTTAAAAGTTAGGACCTCTCCCGTTTCGTTTACACTGGCTAGATGGATTTCTGCCCACGTTGCTATTTCGTCTGCTTTTTCCCATGACTCCGCCTCTTTCTGTACTATGTAAGCATGAGTGTCTTGAGGAAGGCTATCACGTAACTTATCCGACACTATCAGGTCCATAAGCTCCTCAAATTTTGTCACCTTCCTACTGCTGATGTAGTAATCCCAGCTATTTCTGAGTCTCGAGGATAACTGATTATATGACTCATTCTGTTCTTTCGTGATAGTTTCAAACTTTCTCTTTACGCAGAGGGAGTGAGCTTAAACTCTTTTAATACGGCCTCTTTAACTTTCTTATAATTAATAAAATCCTCTGCACTTAATTTTCGAAAAACATGGTTTCCATATCTACCGTCTAAAAAAGAAATGATGACTTTGCCTTGAAACTCTTCTGGTACTTTATATATCTTAAATCCCCTTTCCGCTGCCTCAAAGAGATTTATCTTTAGATTATTACCTCTTCTATGTTTTTAGGTAAGAATTACCCAGTAATTTATTACTCAATTAGATTATTACCTCTTCTGGGTTTTTAGGGCTTCCAGCTAACATATTTCCCAACAATTTTATATAATTAGCCAGCCTCGCATCTGCTGGATTACTAGAAACAGCCACCGTTTGCACATCACCCCTCTCCTCGCCTGCATTCCTTATTTGCAGTTCCAGCATTCTATACTCATGCTTTCTCTCCTTTTCCCTTTCTCTTTCTGCCGCCTCTCTCTCCTTTTCCCTTTCTCTTTCTGCCGCCTCTCTCTCTTCCCTTCTCAGCTGCATCTCTAACCTCATCCTCTCTAATTCAAAATCATCTCCAATCCTTTCCTTAGCTCTCTGCTTTCTGGCCTCGCTCCGCAGCATATCCGTATCGTTGTCATTGCCATAATCCCTCAACCCTCTCATGTCTTCCGCAGCATCAGACTCTCTGTCTATTGTCACCTCCTCGCTTCCCCGGTGACTCCCTGAAGCACCATCCTGCGCGCTATCCCTTTCTGTGACTGTGTAGCCTCGCCTTAACTCATCCCTTTCCCTATCGCGACCGCTACTAAGCTCCATTTTAGCTCGTACAGGCCTCTGCCGTATCTAACTACTCACCCCTAGAGTAAGAGGATACTTACCTCCGATGTGACGACAGGAACGAACTGCCTCGTCAGTCTGCCACCTGAAGCACACAGTCGGAACACTCTTGGCAGTATCAGCCTTGCGCTGGTCAGCTCCCAGTGGATGTTGAACTTTTCCGTCACCTACACAGCTTTTTCTACAGTTCGAACATGATGCACGACTCTTCAGGTACCTTCACAGCTATTCTATCTCCTGAAGCACACCGCAGGACACTCCTGGCAGTATCAGCCTTGTTCTGGTCAGCTCACAATGGATGTCGGAACTCTTCCGTCATCTTTGCCGCTACTTTCACTTCTGTTGCATACTGTCGGCTGCGCCACTTTGTGAGGTTACTTCTTCGGTTGTCTGTCTATTGGGATCACTTAGGAATGTCCCTCCGGTTCGATCACAATACGCGACGGGTGAAAGAGTCTTTCAGAACAAAAAATCAAAGATTTTATCACAATTGCAGGGACTCAATACTGAGGCTCCTCCCCAATAAATTGGTTCAACTTCAGCCTTTACTTAAAAATAACAATTATTTATTGAACCTTCCAAACATGCTTGATAGACAAGGACATATGCTCAATTACATAGCATTACAATACCTGCCTGTTCAGCTGCATTCACACAGAGCCCAATGCCGTTATTTCCAGTCGGCATCTACTAGCTTTACAATTTTACGTCTTCACACGTTCGTTCTTCGACTGGCTCTCTTTCCTCCTCGTTGCCAAACCCTTTTTTCCTTTATCTCTCTGCTTCGGCCATCTGGCAAGGCCGCCAGCAGTTGGGTGACCTCCGTCCCCTCCGGGCACTGCTACTTCAATTAACTTTCCAGATGCTGGGACAGAGGGCCTCCCACGTAGCATATGCCCATTTTGGTGAAATCCAAAATAACATACAAAACCCGAACAAAAAAAAATATTTAAAAAGGGCTCTAGCCTGACAGAACTTAACTATTATATAGTCTAATTTTAGTGTCAGGTGTATATGCCTATTTCTCCACACTCTCCATAAATTCCTAAAAGTCCCGGCAGCAATCCCTATTCGTCTGTTAATCTCATGTCGCATTTCACCAGTATCAGTTACATAGCTCCCAAGAAAATTGAACTGTGACACCTGCTCAAAACTGCAACCATTCAGATTAACTGAATCACACCAATTTTCATTACTTTAGTTTTCTCTCTGTTTATAACCAAACTTACTCTACTACGAGTCTCATCAACAGCTAGAATGAAACAGTTCATCTCATTAATATCATTTGCCAAAAGGGCTAAATCGTCAGCATAATCTAAATCAGAAATATTCCTATCTTCCGACAATTTAAGGCAAAAATATTTCCCTTGCAGTGAATTTCTCATAACATAATCAATAACCAAACTAAAGACAAAAGGAGAGAAAATACATCCTTTTCGAATATCAGAAACAATGCTAAACCAATTGCTACTACAAACCTTACCAACTCTCACACACGACTCAGTGTTATTACAGAGAGCTTTCATAATGTTAACTAACTTGTCTGGTATGGCATACGATCTCATACTCATCCAAACTATATCAATCAACAGAATCAAAAACCTCTTTGAAATCAACAAAGCTAGCAACCAAAGGTTTCTGAAACTCTAAACATTTCTCAGGAATCTACCTAAGTGAAAATATCTGATCCACACATCCCTTACCACATCTGAATCCACATTGCTCATCACGCAATTGACTCTCAACCAGATTCTTAATTCTATTAAGCACAATCATGGAAAAAACTTTACCTGGAACAGAGAGTAGGCTGATACCCCTATAGTTTTCACAATAACTACGATCACCTTTTTTAAAAATAGGGATAATAATAGCTCTAGTAAAGTTCTTAGGAACAATGCCTTTATTATAAAAGTTGTTCAAAATTTCAATCATCCATGTGGTAAAAGAAACATTCCCTTCTCTAAGCATTTCCGTAATAATTTCATCTACGCCTGGGGTTTTATGCAGTTTAAGCTTAGAAAGAGCCGAAATAACTTTAGACTGTTTTATAGGGCCAACATTAAAGCCACCAATGCATCTATCATCATTGCAAACAATGGGAGTAGAACTAACCATATTGTTTAGAACATCACTGAAATGCTCAGCCCACCTAGCCATGACAGAATCCTCCCCTTCTATAACCTTACCTTGTTTATCCTTCAATCCATGTGTACCTGTCCGTTTTCTACCAGATAAAATATTAACTATCTGGTACACCTCTCTGCTGTTGTGCTGTTTAACTGCTTCCTCGGCTTTATCAGCCAAGTCATCAAGCCAAAGATTCTTATCAGCAGCTAACTGATCCTTTACACGTTTATTAAGTTCTCTGTAATGCTTTCTATTAGGACTAGTAAGGTACTGATTAAGGACATTCTTGCAGTTCCTTCTTTCTGAAATAAGCTCAAGTGCCTTATCACGTAAATAATTCTGTCTCCTCTGCTCCCTTTTTCCTAAAAGAGTACTGTTAGTTTCCAAAAAATCCTGTTTAAAACGATGTTATTCTTCCTGAACTTCAGTAGTAAACAAACCATTATTGTCATAATGACTAAGTTAACCATCATGGTATGCTTTAGCTATAACTGGGTCGTTCAGAGATTCAGAATTAAAGGTAAAATTTTTAACCTTAGCATAACACTTCTTAAGTGTAAGTTGCAAGACACTTCTAACAAGGTAAAGGTCAGATCCAATTTCAGCTCCCCTATATGACCTGGTATTCCTAACAGAACTAGCCCATTTGCTGTTAATTAATCTATAATCAATCATATTCTTATGCAGCCCATCGGGTGAAACCCATGTGTACTTATGTATGTCGCGGTGTTTGTAATAAGAGTTAGTTATTCTCAACGATCAAGTTTACTTACCTATAGGAGACGTTGCCGATTGCCGTTGCAGCTACCAATACCAAAAGGGCCTATCACCCCTCCCCAAAGATCACAGTCAGTACCAACTTTGGCATTGAAGTCACCTAGAACAATGGTAATATCTCCTTTCCTGACAGAATTAAAGATATCCTGAAGTTGTCCGTAAAACCTATCCTTCTCATCCTCATCGGCATACTTAGTGGGGGCATAACAGCAGATAAAATTAAAGACTTTAATGCTTCTCTGAAATTTTGCTGTAAGAAATCTTTCATTAATGCACTCATTTCCTAGAAGAGCATCACTAGCGTGTCTGCTGAAAAGCAGACCTACGTCTTGGTGATGCTTATTACTGTCCCTTCCTGAAAAGAGAAATTTAAGATCATTTTTAAGAATCTGACCTTTATCTGTCCATCTGGTCTCTTGCAAGCCGAGAATATCTAAATTATAATGGTGGAATTCTTGTGTGAGGACATCAAGAGAAAAAGCTCTGTGCAAAGTCATCACATTCCAACTACCTACGGAGAGAAAACGGTTAGTGGGATGTTTAAAGAAACTATGTTTATTGAGAGAGGGAATGCCGGCAATATCAAGCAACCCCATAATCGCAGGCATAGGGCAAAGACCCGTTCCCCCATCACTAAGGGTTGAATGCATCTACAATGGAAGACTTCCTACAATGTAGAATTTGACGATGCCAGTAGAAGCAAGAGTTCAGGCGCCTGCGATGACCTCTGCTCATGATTATCCACCAACTGATAAAACATATCCTGTGAATCTATTCACTTGGGGCTGCCAACCCACAAAAAAAAAAACGCAATACACAGCGGGAGATTTTTCCCTCCACAGAAGCCCACCAGTGCAATAAATTCAGGATCCGTAATTCAGCTCAGAGCCTTATATCAGTCGAGTCCAGTAGATTTATATGATCAGCACCAGGACCATGTGTGGATGACCACTTCCATGCAGTATAGAAAAAAAAAAGAAAAGTAGTCGTAGTCATCCAGATCAGTAGGCCACACTAATCTGGCAGCTCTTCCACTTCCATTCCCTTCCACAGGAGAGTATCTCTTTTGAAAGGTACTAACGGCATGCACCACGAGAAGACGGGGTCGGACATTGGATGCTAGGCCTGGCCGTTTCTATGCATCATCACAGGGGATTGGTGTATAGCTCTCCTTCCAGTGACTACCTAGCTACCATTTACAGCCATCGAAAATGTCCAAAAAAAGTAAACAAACAATAAATATCTTACGATGCATCAAAGCAGAAAATTGGAACCGCATCATAGACAAAGGATCGGCCTCTATAATAGCCTAATTAGAACATTTAATAATAGCCTAATTAGACTCTACTGTGGTAATACAGGAATTTCAAGCGTTGCCAAAAGTGACGGTAAAAGATTAGAAAAAATTCCAAAATCAAGCACTACGAATCTGCATTGGACAGCCGCAATCTGCACCCATTATTTCTCTTCAAG
This sequence comes from Ryuthela nishihirai, assembly GCA_038380435.1. Classification (NCBI taxonomy): domain Eukaryota; kingdom Metazoa; phylum Arthropoda; class Arachnida; order Araneae; family Heptathelidae; genus Ryuthela; species Ryuthela nishihirai. The sequence continues at coordinate 27,453,154 of JAWZYU010000022.1, forward strand.
CTGGGGGCGGGGATGGCTCAGTCGGTAGCGCGCCAGGCTCGTAATCTGTAGTTCCCAGGTTCGAGTCCCAGCTGGGTCAGCGTTGAGATTTATCTCCGCAAAATTCCCCGCCCTGCCCACGGTCAGTAGGGGACATCGATGGGCTTGGAAAGGCCGCCGTCCGTCGGATGGGACGTTAAGCCGTGGCTCCGTGTGCGGGAGAGCCATACCCTGTGCACGTTAAAGAACACGCTGGATGGCATTGACGGGAGGCTACCACCTGTCTCCCAACAGCTGTTCCAGTGGGTCCCCTCCCCTAACCTTCTCTGAGCCTTCGGGGTCCATGTGACCTGGCCATTTAGCCCATGGTGTGCAAAAAAGTGCCGCTCAGAGGTAAAACAACCCAACCCAACTCTCTTCAAGCTGAAGCTGCTAGACCAACTCTAGATAATAGAGATAAAAGACTACTTAAAAAAAAAATATAATGCGCCTAGCGACCAACTTCGAACATCGTCATCTAGTAGAAAAAATCATCAGTGACACAGGGAAATCACAAATTGCAAGAGATTTTAAAAAACATCAAATCTATCTACACTGGTTTCCATAAATTAAGGAAAATCCCTGTGTTAAGTCAATGGGAAGCTAACGTCAGAGCTCTATAACTTCTAAAATAAGTTTTTTGTTTTGAAAAACATGATTGCAGATAAAGATCTCAATGGAATAAATTAATATCTCGATTTTTAACAATATTCGTTCGGTACTTAATGAGTTATAGAAATTTGAATATTTAACAACAGCAGTGACAGTCTTAAGAAACTTGTACAAAACTGAAAAATAAGGAAATAATTATTTACACAAAGTTCTAAAATACAAGCTTATTTTATTAAACACTTTGTGTAATACTTATTACTAAGTTTTAATTAACTTTTGAAGTCAATTTTTGTGGCTGGCATAAAATGGTTCAACACTTCATTCATAATAATTCACAGGGAGTAAAGCCGCACTACAAAACCTGGAAAAAGATTCAGAAAGAATTAGCAATCAACAGCTAATCACATTTGGTTGTTTTACCTCTGAGCGGCACCTTTTTGCACACCATGGGCTAAATGGCCAGGTCACATGGACCCCGAAGGCTAAGAGAAGGTTGGGGGAGGGGACTCACTGGAACAGCTGTTGGGAGACAGATGGTAGCCTCCCGTCAATGCCATCCAGCGTGTTCTTTAACGTGCACAGGATATGGCTCTCCCGCACACGGGGCCACGGCTTAAGGTCCCATCCGACGGACGGCGGCCTTTCCAAGCCCATCGGTGTCCCCTACTGACCGTGGGCAGTGCGGGGAATTTTGCGGAGATAAATCTCAACGCTGACCCAGCTGGGACTCGAACCTGGGAACTACACATTACGAGCCTGTCGCGCTACCGACTGAGCCACCCCAATCACATTTGGCAAAACCAACAAAATGATAAAAAGAAAAAAAGAAAGTATTTTTTAAATAAATAATTTTTATTTCATAAATAAGAATTACAGTATATTGGATACCAGCGTTTTCTAAAATCAACGACAATGAAATGGTAGATCACACAGCAAAGAGGTATATGGAAATGAACAGTATATTGACTCCCACTGGAAAAGAGTTTTTGAAAAGCCGAACATGGAAGCAGGTTAAAATTACTTCCAACAATTTTTTTAAACAAATACAACAGAAAAGAAATCACAGAAAAAATATAAATACGAAAATAAAATAATACATGAAAGAACTGGACACAAAAGAGAACAGAAAACAGCAAACATAAGGTTAATAATCGGACACAGCACACTAAATAACACTTTATTTAAAATAAAGAAGGCGTCACGCATGCCAAACGACTGAAAGTGATGAACATCTTCTTTTAAAATGTAAGAGGTATGAAAGAGGAAGAAAAATATTTCACCAACTAAAGGAAATAAACAAAATGGACAATGCATTGCAAAATATCCTTAATAATTAAAAAAAAATGAAAAAAAAAAAATTAAAATATTCAGAGTAAAGAGAAGGAAAATAATCACTGAATTCCTTAAAGAAACGAAACTATTTTGCAGAATTTAAAATGAGGCAGACATTTGACCTCCCCAACACAGATGTACGAAACACAACTACAAACAGCCATCAGAAGTCAGCAGCAACCACAGACAACAGCCGAAAGCAACTACATTCCTGCAGCAAGCTGTCAATCAAAGTCGCTCACAGTCGAAAAGAGTTCCTAGCCTACAGCACCAGAATACAACGAAGAAGAAGCAAACTTTCTACTTGAAGACCATAAGCAAGTCGAAAAAGCAACATACTAAGAAATTACAAACTATCTCAAAAATTAAAACTGAAAAAAAAAAGAAACTGGAAAGAAAATTTCCAGAAAAGGTGAACATTATAAAATTAGACAGAATAAAATACAAAATGCAACTAAGAAAATATATATTAAAAGATATAAAAGAAAAAGAATATAAACAAAATGAAGAAGAAAAGAAAAACTTTAAGAAACTGCAAAATCTGCACGAATAACAAAAGCGGACAAATATACAGGGTGATTCAAAAAGATGGACACAATTTCAATTGGTTGTATTTCCTGAACTATACGTTTTATTTGAATTCTGTAAATTACATTTGATTTTACACACATTAAAGTTTATAGTTGCGGTAGTCCAAGTTCTCTACTCGCTCTACGGGTTGTCTTCATTGGATTATGTTCAAAACTCACTCGAATGAGCTGCACGTTCTCCTCCGATACACGCGGTCGGCCCGGGCTTTTACCCTTACATAGAGAGCCAGTTTCATCAAATTGTTTATTCCAACGACAAATGCTCTTCCTCGTTGGAGGTTCAATGTTAAACTTACGAGGAAATGCACGCTGCACCGCAGTCGCAGACTCACTTTTACTGAACTCCCGAATGCAAAAATTCTGGTGTTGCATAGTAGCCATCTTGCTTACAACTGACGCTGCTGTGCGGCGCTAGACTGCTCTAGCGGGTTGGGTTGTTTTACCTCTGAACGGCACTTTTTTGCACACCATGGGCTAAATGGCCAGGTCACATGGACCCCGAAGGCTCAGAGAAGGTTGGGGGAGGGACCCACTGGAACAGCTGTTGGGAGACAGATGGTAGCCTCCCGTCAAGGCCATCCAGCGTGTTCTTTAACGTGCACAGTGTATGGCTCTCCCGCACACGGGGCCACGGCTTTACGTCCCATCCGACGGACGGCGGCCTTTCCAAGCCCATCGGTGTCCCCTACTGACCGTGGGCAGGGCGGGGAATTTTGCGGAGATAAATCTCAACGCTGACCCAGCTGAGACTCGAACCTGGGAACTACAGATTACGAGCCTGGCGCGCTACGGACTGAGCCACCCCCGCCCCTGCTCTAGCGGTAGTATTCGAAACTTTACAACATCCTCTTTCAAATGTAATTTATATAATTCAAATAAAACATATAGTTCAGGAAATATAACCAATTGAATTTGTGTCCATCCTTTTGAATCACCTTATATATCAAAAAGAGTGCAATCAAGCGAAACGAAAAAAAAAAATAAAATATTTTGTCACTTAGAAACATTTCCCCTTCCATTGTCTATTTTTTTACACTCATTCAGACTGGAATAAGAGGTCGATAGAATTCTAAATTTCCATATGGCAGTTTTCTCTTTATATAAAAACAAAATTTTACGTGCACATGGTATATAGCTCTCAAGCACATTGAACCACGGCTTACGTCACATCCAGTGGACAACAGCCCTTTCAAGCACATCGATATCTCCTTTCTCACCGAGAGCAGAATATTGGTTAGCGAAAAATAAAAAATACGCAATATCTAATGTAGGATGGGAGATGTGACTGTGAAATTGGGAAGGTGGTCGTGTCTGCCATTCGGAACCATCTTAGGCCGAGAAGCAGGAGAAGCCTCCAACACTGGGATTTTTTTCCGCATTCTGGACGAGATAAACCAGCAAATTTTCCCAGCTGCGGTCAAGCGCGCAACGATCTGATTCATTGACTGCCCTGCACGTAATCTCAGCCTGTCGTATGACTGAACACTATACGACGAGAGTAAAAGAGCTCGCATTCTGATGTTTTATCCTGAGAGATAGGACGGCCAACCAACGCTGTCCGCCTGGTTTGTTGCGCAGCCATTTTTTTCGTGGTTAGTGTCTGCGAAGGCTTTGAGCCGTCGAGTGGTCTAAGCCCCACCAATACGGGTTGGGTTGTTTTACCTCTGAGCGGCACTTTTTTGCACACCATGGGATAAATGGCCAGGTCACATGGACCCCGGAGGCTCAGAGAAGGTTGGGGGAGGACACCCACTGGAACAGCTGTTGGGAGACAGATGGTAGCCTCCCGTCAAGGCCATCCAACGTGTTCTTTAACCTGCACAGGGTATGGCTCTCCGGCACACGGAGCCACGGCTTAACGTTCCATCCGACGGACGGCGGTCTTTCCAAGCATATCGGTGTCCCCTACTGACCGTGGGCAGGGCGGGGAATTTTGCGGAGATAAATCTCAACGCTGACCCAGCTGGGACTCGAACCTGGGAACTACAGATTACGAGCCTGGGTCAGCGTTGAGATTTATCTCCGCAAAATTCTCCGCCCTGCCCACGGTCAGTAGGGGACACCGATGGGCTTGGAAAGGCCGCCGTCCGTCGGATGGGACGTTAAGCCGTGGCTCCGTGTGCGGGAGAGCCATACCCTGTGCACGTTAAAGAACACGCTGGATGGCCTTGACGGGAGGCTACCATCTGTCTCCCAACAGCTGTTCCAGTGGGTCCCCTCCCCCAACCTTCTCTGAGCCTTTGGGGTCCATGTGACCTGGACATTTAGCCCATGGTGTGCAAAAAAGTGCCGCTCAGAGGTAAAACAACCCAACCCAACAGATTACGAGCCTGGCGCGCTACCGACTGAGACACTCCCGCCCCCCCACCAATACGGAATTACAAATAAAGGTCTGTGTAGTCGAGGTGTATATGCATTTATGGTGCAAAAACATATTTTATTTCAGCTGCCATGGGAATTACTGGTTAGTGTGTAAATCAATCAATCAATCAATCAGACTATAGCTTTATGTTCCTATCCACAAAGCTCCAAAATGGTGGAAATTATCCTAGTAATAATTTTAGTGATTGACATTTTTACCTAATTAAATACGCATTTATTTCATTGAAAAAGAAAAAATAAACGGTAGAAGAAGTTTACAAATTTTTGAAAACATACATACAAAATCAGTATTAGTGAATAATCATGATAATATCCATCTTTTTGATTTTAGTATGGTATGAGTTTGATTATGAGTGAGCCACCAGAGCCCTCCCATGGCATTTTGTCACCTGTGCCATCCTATTACTACATCACTACCTTCAGCTGTGCCTTGTGGACCTGATTTCCGGAAATTATCGGACTTCTTGAGAGGCTGAATCGTTGGACAGTGAGAGGCAGGATGTCGTTAGCGACCGACCTTCGGAGAACTCTACATACATTCCTGATCGGCGGTAGGAAACCATCTCAGCAGCGAAAAACACAGACTATGGAACAACGTACAGCGATAGTACGCAGAATACGTAACGTTAGGAAGCGGGCCCCGATCTAGAAAAAATAAAGAGTGGGGGGGAGACAAGTGACTAATTTTTTATTGCAGTATACCATTTTCCCTTTCATTTTATAAATAATAAAAAAATCTATACCCCCCCCCCCCCACAAGCAGCAGCTTGCCACAGGGGTCTGACAGGGTTGGATTGGGTTGTTTTACCTCTGAGTTCTGCGTACGATCGCTGTACGCTGTTCCATAGCTAGTTCGAATGGCCAGGTCACATGGACCCCGAAGGCTCAGAGAAGGTTGGGGGAGGGGACCCACTGGAACAGCTGTTGGGAGACAGATGGTAGCCTCCCGTCAAGGCCTTCCAGCGTGTTCTTTAACGTGCACAGTGTATGGCTCTCCCTCACACGGGGGCCACGGCTTAACGTCCCATCCGACGGACGGCGGCCTTTCCAAGCCCATCGGTGTCCCCTACTGACCGTGGGCAGGGCGGGGAATTTTGCGGAGATAAATCTCAACGCTGACCCAGCTGGGACTCGAACCTGGGAACTACAGATTACGAGCCTGTCACGCTACCGACTGAGCCACCCCCGCCCCAGGTCTGACAGGAGCCTGTCAGTTTAATACGCCATAGTAGAAGGTCTGTGAGGTTGGCGGGACCTCAGCAGAAAGACAGCACAAATATGATTGCCTTACCCGGGACTCGAACCCAGGTCCCTTTGATCAGTAGCCAAAACGTGCTAATCAGTCGGCCACGGGACGAGAAATTTAACACTTTTCTTAAAAAATGTGTAAAATATACAGAGATTTAAGAAATTTTTTGATTCCGTTACTGTGGCCGTCCCATGGCCGAGTGGTTATCGCGCTTGGTTACTGATCTAAGGGTCCCGGGTAAGGCATGGATGTGTGTGTTGTTTTTCTGCTGAGGTCCTGCCATCCTCTCAGACCTTCTACTGTGGCATATAAACTGACAGGCTCCTATCAGACCTCTGTGGCAAAGCAGCTGCTTGAGGGGGTATTTATTATTTTATTTTTTTACCCTAACTACCATTCTGAAGGGGATATCCTTTCCCTTCCCCCCTCTACATCCGGCTCTGTTTGAATGATTGTGAATCATCTAGAGAGGTGTTGAAAAGTATTGTATCATAAAATGGAAACAGTTTCCATGTTACCTGAAGAGAATATCATAATCAGAGCTCAATAACTTCTTCAATATGTCATTTAATGAAAAAATATGTCGCAAAGTAAATTAAAGATCTCAATGAAATCTATCTAAATCTTCGAATATTTATTAAGTGCTTAAAAAATTGTGAAAACTGGAATATATAACAGACTACAAAAAAATTGACCCCAAAATTTAATTAAAACAAAACAAGTAAAGAGATCAGAGATCGTAATTAACTCTGATCTCTTAATTTATTTGAATTATATTTGGGGTCAATTTTTTGTAGCCTGTCAAATGTTCCAGCTTTCATAACTCTTCGAATATTGAAGAAATATTATTTAAAATTAAGACTTAGATAGATTGAATTTATCCTTAGATATAATTTTCATTAAAACTCATATTAAAGCAGTTATTGAGCTCTGAATGTGTTTCTACTGATATAACATGGAACTGCTTCCACTTTTTTGTTCGATACCTGTACATTAAGCAATATCTTACAAATGCTATGTAGATTTTAAATAGGTAAACAAAACTAAAACATATCGGTTGAGTCGAAGTCTATGAGAGGAAAACCAAAAAAATTTCGACTTTTTGCTTTGATTTTAAATGTTAATATTTAATTTAATGAAGAAGTTCATACATTAGTAGCCTTAGATGCGTTTTGATAAGGTGACCAGATATCTGAAAAGCGATTTGGCAGATTTATCGTCCGTCATCAAAATATTGTCCGATATCTCTGTCAGTTGGTGTTACCTCAAAATAAATTATCCTGGATAATTTAACGTAATAAAACATGTTCGTTTAACGTTCGGCCGATAACTTGTTGGCGCAACACACACTTGCAGAACTGTTCGTCGATGTCGTCTACCGATAAATAGCACAGAAGTAATGCAATGAGTAAAATATTTACTTCACGAGAAGGGCCGGGGGCGGGGGTGGCTCAGTCGCTAGCGCGCCAGGCTCGTAATCTGTAGTTCCCAGGTTCGAGTCCCAGCTGGGTCAGCGTTGAGATTTATCTCCGCAAAATTCCCCGCCCTGCCCATGGTCAGTAGGGGACACCGATGGGCTTGGAAAGGCCGCTGCCCGTCTGATGGGACGTTAAGCCGTGGCCCCGTGTGCGGGAGAGCCATACCCTGTGCACGTTAAAGAACACGCTGGATGGCCTTGGAGGCTACCATCTGTCTCCCAACACTGTTCCAGTGGGTCCTTTCCCCCAACCTTCTCTGAGCCTTCGGGGTCCTTGTGACCTGGCCATTTAGCCCATGGTGTGCAAAAAAGTGCCGCTCAGAAATAAAACAACCCAACTCCACGAGAACCGATCATCTTGTGTTCCCCTCTATTGCTTCTTATGCTGTGGTAGCTATGGAAAACAGCACCCGACATATTTCTGGTATAAGATATCCCAAAGTTTTCTTAGCAATCCCCAGAGAGAAATGTAAACAATATTATAATATCGACAACTAGTAAGAAACCTCGATAGCAATTAGACGCTCTTTTGGTGGAATTACTTTACGCAATTTTGTGTCCTTTTTCCACCTTGTCACTTACTAAAATGAATAAATACTTGAAAATTGCTTCATCCATTCTCAAGCGATTTTTGAAGTCATCTGTTTGAAACGTACGTAGAAATATGTATTTTAGGACTATTAACACATTTTTTTACCAATGTGAAATATCAATTATTGAAAGCAGTCGAGGAAATACACACAAGGAACACAGTCCAAAAAATGAAACTGTAATGACACACGTAAATCGGACAGCATAAATAATCTCAACCTTTACTTTTGAGTTGGATTGGGTTGTTTTGCCTCTGAGCGGCACTTTTTTGCACACCATGGGCTAAATGGCCAGGTCATATGGACCCCGAAGGCTCAGAGAAGGTTGGGGGAGGGGACCTACTGGAACAGCTGTTGGGAGACAGATGGTAGCCTTCCGTCAAGGCCATCCAGGGTGTTCTTTAACGTGCACAGGGTATGGCTCTCTCGCACACGGGCCACGGCTTAACTTCCCATCCGACGGACGGCAGCCTTTCCAAGACCATCGGTGTCCCCTACTGACCGTGGGCAAGGCGGGGAATTTTGCGGAGATAAATCTTACACTGTATTGAACCTTATGGATCCTCCAGTGGATCAGGCTGCTGGATTCCCAGTTTATCAGGCTGCGTGGATCAGGCTGCAGCTTTCCCAGCTGGATCAGGGTTCAATACAGTGTTAACACTGTATTGAACCCTGATCCAGCTGGGACTCGAACCTGGGAACTACATACTTTTGAGTACTGTTAAAATCTTCATCATTTAAAATATTATTCAGCAGAAGAAATTTCTGTCAATTCTGTTTCTTAAAGGGGTTTTGCATACACCTATATAAAGAGTCAGATATGCGCAAGACTCATGCAAGAATAGGGATTGAGGCCGATTTTTCTACGAAATATAGTGCTCCTGATGAGGGTTTTATTAAAGCCTTATTTAATGAAAAGTCTCTAGAGCAGTGGCTTTCTCCCGGTGGGTCTCTGCTAAGGCTCAGTTGTGTCGCCAAATTTAAGAAATAAAGAATAATGTTGCAAAGCAAATTACAGTTTTGTACTTTTTTAAATTTTTTATAATTATAATTTTGTTTTTGGTCAAATGTTGAGTTTGATATGCTTTTCCGTTTAAATAAATTGAATTTTAAATTATATACTAAAACTAAAGAATTTAGTTTTTACCACAAGTGTGTCATTGCAAGTGGACTAGTAGTACAGAAGTGAATCGCCAAGAGAGAAAGGGTTGGGTTGTTTTACCTCTGAGCGGCACTTTTTTGCACACCATGGGCTAAATGGCCAGGTCACATGGACCCCGAAGGCTCAGAGAAGGTTGGGGGAGGGGACCCACTGGAACAGCTGTTGGGAGACAGATGGTAGCCTCCCGTCAAGGCCATCCAGCGTGTTCTTTAACCTGCAGAGGGTATATCACTCTCCCGTACACGGAACCACGGCTTAACGTCCCATCCGACGGACGGCGGCCTTTCCAAGCCCATCGGTGTCCCCTACTGACCGTGGGCAGGGCGAGGAATTTTGCGGAGATAAATCTCAACGCTGACCCAGCTGGGACTCGAACCTGGGAACTACATATTACGAGCCTGGCGCGCTACCGACTGAGCCACCCCCGCCCCCAAGAGAGAAAGATTTTAAATATTACCCCAATAATAAAAAATTCAATTAAAGTTTAAAAACAACACCTGTAATGATAAAACGTTTAAAATCTTTATTATAAAAATATGTAAATATAAAAATCTGTAGCAAACATTTGAAAATGTAAAAAATAGCATTAATGAACATTAATTAAACAAAAATTCTTGCTTAGATGTTAACACTGTATTGAACAACCTTTATTTTACTTAATAAGGTAGCATCTTTTTTGATATAACGTGCATCTTTTCTCCAGTAATGCAATTTCCTTCCCATTACTTTAGGAGTTCATTATTCGTATATTTGGGGCGGGGATGGCTCAGTCGGTAGCGCGCCAGGCTCGTAATCTGTAGTTCCCAAGTTCGAGTCCCAGCTGGGTCAACGTTGAGATTTATCTCCGCAAATTTCCCCGCCTTGCCCACGGTCAGTAGAGGACACTGATGGGCTTGGAAAGGCTGCCGTCCGTCGGATGGGACGTTAAGCCGTGACCCCGTGTGCGGGAGAGCCATACCCTGTGCACGTTAAAGAACACGCTGGATGGCCTTGACGGGAGGCTACTATCCGTCTCCCAACAGCTGTTCCAGTGGGTCCTCTCCCCCAACCTTCTCTGAGCCTTCGGGGTCCTTGTGACCTGGCCATTTAGCCCATGGTGTGCACAAAAGTGTCGCTCAGAGGTAAAACAACCCAACCCAACGATGCTTGTCTTTGATGCCGTTCCTTTATTCATATTTATTAATGGCTCTTGCAACTCCGATTGTTTAATGGTTAAAATCTCCTCTGCCAGCAATAACAAGATTTGATAACATTTCGCATCCGGTAAAAAAAAATACGCCTTTTACCTTAAACAAAAATTTCTGCCACATCAATATGCGATTTTTAAACCTACAGTTAAGGCTGTAGCAGATAGAAATTTAATCAATATAATTAGTTTTATTTCAATTAAAAGTATTTATAGACGCTATGAAGTTGCCAAAATGTATATAAAACAGATATATATAGATGCTTTACAAAATTTATAAATAGAAAAAGAATTCTTTACATAAACTTCTAATGGGGTGGCTCAGTCGGTAGCATGCCAGGCTCGTAATCTGTAGTTCCCAGGTTCGAGTCCCAGCTGGGACAACGTTAAGATTTATCTCCGCAAAATTCCCGCCTTGCCCAGGTCAGTAGGGGACATCGATGGGCTTGGAAAGGCCCCTGTCCGTCGGATGGGACATTAAGCCGTGGCCCCGTGTGCGGGAGAGCCATACCCTGTGCACGTTAAAGAACACGCTGGATGGCCTTGACGGGAGGCTGCCATCTATCTCCCAACAGCTGTTCCAGTGGGTCCCCTCCCCCAACCTTCTCTGAGCCTTCGGGGTCCATGTGACCTGCCATTTAGCCCATGATGTGCAAAAAAGTGCCGCTCAGAGGTAAAACAACCCAACCCATAAACTTCTAAATTACACATTTATTTTAAACAATTGAATCGTTTGAAATAATAATACTTATTACGTCTTAGGTCGGAGATAAATTCTTATAACTTGGGTTGGGTTGTTTTACCTCTGAGCGGCAATTTTTTGCACACCATGGGCTAAATGGCCAGGTGACATAGACCCCGAAGGCTCAGAGAAGGTTGGGGGAGGGGACCCACTGGAACAGGTGTTGGGAGACAGATGGTAACCTCCCGTCAAGGCCATCCAGCGTGTTCTTTAACGTGCACAGGGTATGGCTCTCCAACACACGGGGCCACGGCTTAACGTCCCATCCGACGGACGGCAGCCTTTCCAAGCCCATCGGTGTCCCCTACTGACCGTGGACAGGGCGGGGAGTTTTGCGAAGATAATTCTTATAACTGATATTGCTATTATTAAGTATTCAAACTTCGATAACTCATTAAATACTGAACAAATATTATTGAAAATCGAGATATTGATATATTTTATTGAACTCTTAATCTGCTACCCATTTATTTTTTAAACTTATTTTAGAAGTTATAAGAGCTTCGGCATTAATTCCTGTCTACATATCAGAAAGTTGTAACTTAACTTTTGTCCACGTGTGCTTATATAAATATGTCCCTGGCACTATAAATCTTTTTATTAATTGGCTAATAAAGCCTAGAATTTCTGTTATATGTTTATGGCTCCTGCCTTAACTTCTAACTCGACTGTGATATTTAAAAACGTTTGAATGTTTTAAATCTATGAAAAATATCAGATAAACTGAAATATATAGAGATAGAGAGGTAAGCGAAAATTTCTTTGTGACGATGCGCCGAGTACAGTCGCTCAAAAAAGTATCCGAACGCTACGGTTGATTACAGAATTCAGAAAAAATATCTGGCAACGTTTTTTTTAGAAATTAATGATCTGGCAACCTTCGTGTACAGTACACCAAGGTTACCAGATCACTATTTTCTAAAAAAATCGTTGCCAGATAGTTTTTCTGAATTCTGTAATCACCCATAGCGTTCGGATACTTTTTTGAGCGACTGTACAATGAATCAGCAAACTTTTTCTCGCATCAATGATGATATACATCCGTTCAAATAAATTATGTCGCTACCAAGAGACGATTACCAGCAAACTTTTTTTTACGATAGAAATAATATAAATATCTCAACACAGTATAGGGTTGGGTTGTTTTACCTCTGAGCGGCACTTTTTTGCACACCATGGGCTAAATGGCCAGGTCACATGGACCCCGAAGGCTCAGGGAAGGCTGGGGAAGGGGACCCACTGGAACAGCTGTTGGGAGACAGATGGTAGCCTCCCGTCAAGGCCATCCAGCGTGTTCTTTAACGTGCACAGGGTATGACTCTCCTGCACACGGACCACGGCTTAACGTCCCATCCGACGGACGGCGGCCTTTCCAAGCCCATCGGTGTGCCCTACTGACCGTGGACAGGGCGGGGAATTCTGCGTAGATAAATCTCAACGCTGACCCAGCTGGGACTCGAACCTGGGAACTACAGATTACGAGCCTGGCGCGCTACCGACTGAGCCACCCCCGCCCCAATTTCAATGGAGCTACCTGTGCAACATGTTATGTATGATACGAAGGCACTAGTCATTGCCCGTCACTAACCTGACATGAACCACTTGTGAAAACAACAATTTTACTAGCATTCACTTGCCATGTTGCTGATGGTGATGTTTATTTTTTTGAAACAACTATGAAAGTCGACCACGTATTGCATAAAAAATCGCATGGGACCATAAATATCTATCTCTTCTGTAGTCAATAAATAGATTTCCAAACGTTCAGAAGAGTCATATTTGCTCTAATGTGATATCTTGTAATATCTGACAATGATGTAATTGTTCAGTCCAACTTAACCGAGGGGCGGGGGTGGCTCAGTCGGTAGCGCGTCAGGCTCGTAATCTGTAGTTCCCAGGTTCGAGTCCCAGCTGGGTCAGCGTTGAGATTTATCTACGCAAAATTCCCCGCCCTGCCCACGGTCAGTATGGGATACCGATGGGCTTGGAAAGGCCGCCGTCTGTCGGATGGGACGTTAAGCCGTGACCCCTTGTGCGGGAGAGCCATACCCTGTGCACGTTAAAGAACACGCTGGATGGCCTTGACGGGAGGCTACCATCTTTCTCCAAACAGCTGTTCCAGTGGGTCCCCTCCCCCAACCTTCTCTGAGCCTTCGGGGTCCATGTGACCTGGCCATTTAGCCCATGGTGTGCAAAAAAGTGCCGCTTAGAGGTAAAAGAACCCATCCCAGCTTAACCGACGTCCTGGCCTCAAATAGAGATAAGCAGTTTCTGAGCAGGTCGAACCCAGTATGAGTTCTGCGGACAATTCTGACAAGGTTTACACATGAAAGAATGGAGAGTTACAATAACGCTAATACTAAACCAAACTTAAAAACACAGTTCGACTGCTTCCTTTGCAATTTAAATTCTCCCTCTGGCGATTGGTTGGTTATTACTGGTTCAAACAATGATTTTTTTTTTATCAGTATTCTTTCCAATAAATTGATTAAATTTTATTATCATTTGGAAAATATTAACGAATTATATATTGATCAATATGTCTAAACAAAATATCTCTCTTTTTGGGAAAATAAATTATCTCAGAGACCAACTTCGACAAGATATTTGCAGTCTTGGGATCGTAAATGGCCATCGCTAGGCGATGTAATCTGTTTAGGGAGTCGGAGAGACATTACACTACAGTGTTAGTAGATGCTATGTAATGACGTTATCAATTTGCAACGGCTGGCAATTAGCAGCCAATAAGGTATTGATGCGTTAATGGTCCCTAGCTGTTGGAGGTCTTGGGATGAGATTGGATGGAAGCTAATGTTTCCCTGAGGCATCCCAAACATTTTCTTTTCTTTATTGAAGTTTCGAGAATAAGATGACGTTTCTATGTGCTTGATGTCCTGTGGCTTAAAAGTAGGTAAAAAAAAAATACCCCTCAAGCAGCTGCTTGCCACAGAGGTCTGACAGGAACCTGTCAGTTTATATGCCAGAGTAGAAGGTCTGAGAGGATGGCAGGACCTCAGCAGAAAAAACGACACGAACAGCCATGCCTTAATCCGGGGCTCGAACCCAGGTCCCTTAGATCAGTAGCCAAGCGCGCTAACCACTCGCCACGGGACGGCTCACTTTTTTTGCACACCATGGGCTAAATGGCCAGGTCACATGGACCCCGAAGGCTCAGAGAAGGTTGGGGGAGGGGACCCACTGGAACAGCTGTTGGGAGACAGATGGTAGCCTCCCGTCAAGGCCATCCAGCGTGTTCTTTAACGTTGGATTGTTTTACCTCTAGGCGACACTTTTTTGCACACCATGGGCTAAATGGCCAGGTCATATGGACCCCGAAGGCTCAGAGAAGGTTGCGGGAGGGGACCCACTGGAACAGCTGTTGGGAGACAGATGGTAGCCTCCCGTCAAGGCCATCCAGCGTGTTCTTTAACGTTGGGTTGTTTTACCTCTGATCGGCACTTTTTTGCACACCATGGGCTAAAAGGCCAGGTCACATGGATCCCGAAGGCTCAGAGAAGGTTGGGGGAGGGGACCCACTGGAACAGCTGTTGGGAGACAGATGGTAGCCTCCTGTCAAAAGCAATATTTATCTCCATGGGAAAATATTAATGAGAAATCATCACCTCTTGTACCATAAACAGGGTATCACATAGAGATGTAAGATCCGATAGCTTTGGAAACGAAATGTGCAACCACTTCTCAATTATCCCATACATTATTTTGCATTAAGAAGTTTATCGTTGTCATTTTTTTAAGTTTTAAAATAAAATTGAAAAGATTAAAGACAGACTAAAAAGACTAGAGCTTGTACAATGAATCAGAAGAAATGTTACGGACAAAAACAAATTTGAATATATACGCGACACATCATTACCGGATCCTGTAGTATGAAAACAGATATCTAGAGTTTCATTAAAATTTGTACTCATTTTAGGAACATATTCCTGAACTTGTATAATATGGAAGAGTGAGTCTCTTTCCTGACATTTACTCACTTTACAAAATCAAATGTCTAAAATGCATTTCCGGTAATGGTTACCAGCAGATTTACATGGACTGAAGCAAAGGCAAGTTAATATTATGTCTCAGCTCCTCCATAATTTCTAGTTCCCTAGCCTAATCAGTTTTCTTTAGGGTAGTGCTTCTCAAACTTTCTGATGTCGAGAACAGACAGGAAACTGCTTCTGAGATCAGTTGGCCGCTTATGAGTGGAGTTTCTGGCCACGTGTTACTTCAAGAAGCAAGGTATGTCTATGCGCATGGGGGCGGGGGTGGCTCAGTCGGTAGCGCGCCAGGCTCGTAATCTGCAGTTCCCAGGTTCGAGTCCCAGCTGGGTCAGCGTTGAGATTTATCTCCGCAAAATTCCCCGCTCTGCCCACGGTCAGTAGGGGACACCGATGGGCTTGGAAAGGCCGCCGTCCGTCGGATGGGTCGATAAGACGAGGCCCCGTGTGCTGAAGAGCCATACCCTGTGCACGTTAAAGAATCACGCTGGATGGCCTTGACGGGAGGCTACTATCCATCTCCCAACAGCTGTTCCAGTGGGTCCCCTCCCCCAACCTTCTATGAGCCTTCGGGGTCCTTGTGACCTGGCCATTTAGCCCATGGTGTGGAAAAAAGTGCCGCTCAGAGGTAAAACAATCGATCAATCAACTATGCGCATGATACTTTCCACAGCCTGCGCGATTTATCTCATTTAGAGTGTTCGAAAGTACGAATTGTGGAGCTATGACACATCAGTGTTACGTTTCTGAAAACATATTTATTTCCTGGCAGCTCACTGCGGTTCGGCGACTGATGGCTCAAGAACCGGTACTGGTCCGCAGAATATCACTTTGAGACAACAGCTTCAGAGTACAGTCGTTCAAAAAAGTATCTAAACACTGTGGTTGATTACAGAATTCAGAAAAAAATATCTGGCAACGGTTTTTTTAGAAATTAGTGATCTGGCAACCTTCGTGTCACGTGATTACATAATTCAGGAAAAATATCTGGAGCGTGTACAGCAACTGTACACGCTCTGTTTACCGTTCACAGCAAACTGGAGCGTGTGCAGTTACTGCACACGCTCCAGTTTGTTGTGAACGGTAACTGCACACGCTCAATATTTCTGTGAGTGGGCCCACACGATCTAGGTCTTTGTGAGCTCACACGATCCAATGTGCTGTGAACATTAACCGCAACCGCTCCAGTTTGTTGTGAACGGTAACTGCACACGCTCAATATTTCTGTGAGTGGGCCCACACGATCTAGGTCTTTGTGAGCTCACACGATCCAATGTGCTGTGAACATTAACCGCAACCGCTCCAGTTTGCTGTGAACGGTAACTGCACACGCTCCATATTCATTGCATTAAATATTCATACGCATTATATACAGTATATTAAAAAAAAGTATCCGAACGTTATGGTTGATTACAAAATTCAGAAAAAATACTTGGCAACGATTTTTTTTTAGAAATTAGTGATCTGGCAACCTTTGTGTCACGTGACACGAAGGTTGCCAGATCACTAATTTCTAAAAAAAATCGTTGCCAGATATTTTTCTCAATTCTGTAATCAACCATAACGTTCGGATTCTTTTTTGAGCGACTGTACCTTATAATCGAAACCTAGTGACATTATGTGACGATATGTTAAACATTCCTTTACGTTCTATCCATCTCCAGATAAATAAAGCATTAAGAAAGTCATATTTTTATGATGACACGATGGCACATCATTTTAATAAATATATCCTTTATTTTAAAAGAACAGAAGCTCCCAATTGCAAAAATGCAAAGAGTGTAGAGGATTTTTACAGATTTTTCCTCCAGATCAAACATGTCTCATACGAGGGGTGTTGAAAACGTTCTTGACATGCATCTGCAGAACAAAAACCATTGCGCTTAATACAACAAAACTTTTACTATCCTTCAATGTACTCCCCCCGTCCAGCATCTATGCAAAATTGCTCACACATTTTGCAAGGTCTTGCACCTTTGAAAAACGCTTCCCAGCAAGCTCCTATTTAATTTTTGGAAACAACCAAAAATCGTATGGTGCAAGATCGGGTGAATATGAGAGATGGGATAGCAGTTTGATTTTTTCCTGCTCCTGATACGCCGTAACGTGTCGAGTTTTATGAATATTAACTTTGTCATCAAGGTGGAGGACACTTTACAAGCATGTTGTTAGACATTGCTCCTTGATATCCTTAGCCATTTTGGCAAAATAATGTTATAATATTGGCAATTTTTTTTTCTTTTTTTTTCAGGGTTGGGTTGGGTTGTTTTACCTCTGAGGGGCACTTTTTTGCACACCATGGGCTAAATGGCCAGGTCACATGGTCCCCGAAGACTCAGAGAAGGTTGGGGGAGGGGACCCACTGGAACAGCTGTTGGGAGACAGATGGTAGCCTCCCGTCAAGGCCATCCAGCGTGTTCTTTAACGTGCACAGGGTATGGCTCTCCTGCACACGGGGCCACGGCTTAACGTCCCATCCGACGGACGACGACCTTTCCAAGCCCATCGGTGTCCCTTACTGACCGTGGGCAGGGCGGGGAATTTTGCGGAGATAAATCTCAACGCTGACCCTGCTGGGACTCGAACCTGGGAACTACAGATTACGAGCCTGGCGCGCTACCGACTGAGCCACCCCCGCCCCCTAATTTATAATGATGTTCAAACTTCCTGATTCTTTCTCTCCTATTTCAGTGACCTAAAATGCATAATTCGAACACTGTATTTTTCTAACAAACTACATAGACTAGGTTGAGTTGTTTTACCTCTGAGCGGCACTTTTTTGCACACCATGGGCTAAATGGCCAGGTCACAAGGAACCCAAGACCTCAGAGAAGATTGTAGGAATGGACCCACTGGAACACTGTTGAGAGACAGATGGTAGCTTCCCGTCAAGGTCATCCAGCGTGTTCTTTAACGTGTAAAGGGCATGGTTCTCCTGCACATGGGGATACGGCTTAACGTACCATCCGAGGGACGTTGACTTTCCAAGCCCATCGACGTCCCCTACTGACCACGTGTAGGGCGGGGAATTTTGTGGAGATAAATCTCAACGTTGGCCCAGCTGAGACTCGAACCTGGGAACTACAGATTACGAGCTTGACGGGCTACCGACCCCACCCAACTACATAGACTGAATGTTATATAAAACTAGTAATATAAATTAATAATATTAATTGAATAAAATTATTAATTATTAAAATTAATTAAATAAGTGCGGTAATGAAATGTCAGTATGTATAGTCCTATTTTGACATCTTGTAGTTTTAGGACCTTATGTTTATACCGCCGCTTCCAACTTAGTCCCTAGAGCATCAGGTTCGTAATCTGCAGTTCCCAGGTTCGAGTCCCAGATGAGTCAAATCTGATATTTTTCTTCGCTCAACCCTATCGTGCCCTCTGTGAGAAAGGAGATACCTATGGCTTAGAAAGGCTGCCGTCCATCATATGGGACTTTAAGCCGTGGCTTCGTGTTCAGTGGCTCAAAAAAGTATCCGAACACTATAGTTGATTACAGAATTAAAAAAAAATATCTGTCAACGTTTTTTTTAGAAATTAGTGATCTGGCAAACTTCGTGTCACGTGACACGAAGATTGCCAGATCGCTAATTTCTAAAAATATCGTTGCCAGATATTTTTTTTTAATTTTGTAATCAACCATAGTGTTCGGATACTTTTTTTGAGCGACTGTACAGGAGAGTCGTGCCCTGTACACGTTAAAGAACATGGCGAATGGCTTTGACAGGATCTTCTCATCTGTCACCTAACAGCTGTTCATTGGGTCTCCTTCACCAACATTCTCTGAATCCTTGGGGTCTTTGTGACCTGACCATTTAGCCCATTGCCTGCAAAAAAAGTACTACTCCTAGGTAAAACAACCTAACCCAAGCCACTCCCTCTTAGCAATTCAAATACTTACACTACAAAAACGCAAAAACAAAAGGAAAACACCACAAGCAAAAATAAACATTTTGCTAGTAAACAATTTTAGCAAACTAGGAGAATACAAATATATCGGAAGCTGATGTGATTACCTCACTAAGCGGAAATAGCAAATGCTTTGATTTAAATAATGTTCGTCAGTTATTCAGATACTACAACAGGGTAGATGCAATGTCTAAAATGAACCTGATATAAATATAATCACACATGAAATTAATAGGATTTTGATGAGTTAAATGTTAAGGTAGGAATCACACTTTTCGTCTGAACAGATGTTTTCCAAATATGTATATTTGCATTTCATACAGCTGCTTTAACTATATTCAAAGTTATTATACTGTAGTGAAAAATCTGACCCTACCAATTTTTTTACGCCTAATTTTTTGTACGCTGTGCTTCTGATCTCTCTTAATATCTTATTTAAAGAGAGCATTGCTGTTACTTCATCCTTAAAGGGGCTAGACAAGCACCCTACATATTATTCTACTGGTGATTTCGTGTAGAAATTCAAAGGACCCTTGAAATGGAAAACTAATAATAACTTTAAACTAGAACTCGATTTATTAACGAACACAGAGTGGCATGGGAAAATCCTTCGTGCGAATTTAGTAAAGTATTTGTGAAATTCTATTTGCCCAAATCAGTTAAAAAGTGCCCACTCCTCTGGTGGAAATTTTCAAAACGTCAACATAAAATGTTTACGGAGGTCGCCGGACTCAAATAATGCCATTCATCCTCCAGCACCCTGAGAAATAATTACCACTATTATTTATATAGATTTATGTAAATATATCTTATATTTTGCCTAAAATGTGGGGCGGGGGTGGCTCAGTCGGTAGCGCGCCAGGCTCGTAATCTGTAGTTCCCAGATTCGAGTCCCAGCTGGGTCAGCGTTGAGATTTATCTCCACAAAATTCCCTGCCCTGCCCACGGTCAGTAGGGGACACCGATGGGCTTGGAAAGGCCACCGTCCGTCGGATGGGACGTCAAGCCGTGGCCCCGTGTGCGGGAGAGCCATACCCTGTGCACGTTAAAGAACACGCTGGATGGCCTTGACGGGAGGCTACCATCTGTCTCCCAACAGCTATTCCAGTGGGTCCCCTCCCCCAACCTTCTCTGAGCCTTTGGGGTCCATGTGACCTGGCCATTTAGCCCATGGTGTGCAAAAAAGTGCCGCTCAGAGGTAAAACAACCAAAAAAGCCTAAAATGCATGCCTTATCCACTGCTGTTTCTTGCCTTCGCATACATAATTACACGAAATATATTTTAATTGCGTATACATATGTGGTATAATTTGTCGTTTCGTAATGCTTATTTTTTGTTGTTTCTTTGTTTACCAAACACTTTGTATATATTTTTTCATAGTTTAGTCTTCGAACATCGCAGATGGTTTGCGTTAAAACAGGAAGGAAAATATCAACGGTAATGAATAATTATTAATAGCATAGTTTGTGGGCAGATTCTGAATTTTGCAGTTCAATGTGCGACAATCCTTATGAGACCAGAGAACTTTAAGTTTCACTTATCTCCTGTTCTCAGCTATGTTTGCTTCATTAAAACGTCGCTAAACAGATAACGTTAAATATTAGCTATTTTTAAATATTACGATTTTGGCGATTTATGAAAGTTGATACTCTGCTGTGCAAAATAAATATTTTAGGTATAGCTGAATTTACCTACTTCCCGATACTTTTGAAATACTTTTGATACTTTTTGAAATTAGTGATTAATACGATTTGTTTGAATTTCAAAAATATCTTCAAAATGTTAAGTATTACTATCAGTAGACTTCTTTATGCATTGAAAGCTACCACTTCTGAAATAATTAAATAAATATTTCTCAAAATACGTCAAACAGATTTAATTTAAAACATAATCCTAATATCAGAGCCCTGGGATAACTTTAAAAAATTAAATCTGATCTCCCTCCTACTTCCGCCGCAATGAAATAGCTTTAATGTGTATATTGGGTTGTTTTACCTCTGAGCGGCACTTTTTGCACACCATGGGCTAAATGGCCAGGTCACATGGACCCCGAAGGCTCAGAGAAGGTCGGTGGAGGGGACCCACTGGAACAGCTGTTGGGATACAGATGGTAGCCTCCCGTCAAGGCCATCCAGCGTGTTCTTTAACGTGCACATGGTATGGTTCTCCCGCACACGGGGCCACGGCTTAACATCCCATCCGACGGACGGCGGCCTTTCCAAGCCCATCGGTGTCCCCTACTGACCGTGGGCAGGGCGGGGAATTTTGCGGAGATAAATCTCAACGCTGACCCAGCTGGGACTCGAACCTGGGAACCACAGATTACGAGCCTGGCGCGCTACCGACTGAGCCACCCCCGCCCCTTTAATGTGTATATATAGAGAGATTAGCTGAACCCAGTTCGAGAGACAAGCTTGAATTATTTTGCAAATATGAAAAATATATGAATACCTTTAGCATTCCATAACGAATTGATTTTTAGAAGAATATTACTTCCATCATTAGAGTCATCACTTTTATAATAAGAATGAGAGCTATGTTTATTTTCGATGCATTTTTTACTTCATTATGTATTTAAGTACTAATATATTTTTATGAATTTAAAGAAATGATTTAATTATTTTTAATTTAAATTTAAAAAAAATTAAATTTCATTCTTGTGGATCAATAGGTGAATCAAATTGCATTTGTCCATCAATTCAAAATATTTAAGAAATTAAGCATCTTGGTGTATTTTTTGACAGACAACTAACATGGGAAAGTCATATAAATTATATTGTTATGAATTAAACTTATTGAAACTGGGCGTCAGTTCAAAAAAGAGTGTTTAACAATTATAATTTTAAAATAATGTAATTTATTACAAAAGTACGATAAAAACATTTATATAAACTGAAATCACCCAACATAAATCTTTATCAATATAAAAATAAATCTTCAGAAGAACTTAGCACCATGTTACTATTCATACAAAGAGATGTTTCCTCTATAATTCCTATTATATATACTCAAAGCGCGCCAGGCTCGTAATCTGTAGTTCCCAGGTTCGAGTTCCAGCTGGGTCAGCGTTGAGATTTATCTCCGCAAAATTCCCCGCCCTGCCCACGATCAGTAGGGGACACCGATGGGCTTGGAAAGGCCGCCGTCCGTCGGATGGGACGTTAAGCCGTGTCCCCGTGTGCGGGAGAGCCATACCCTGTGCACGTTAAAGAACACGCTGGATGGCCTTGACGGGAGGCTACCATCTGTCTCCCAACAGCTGTTCCAGTGGGTCCCCTCCCCCAACCTTCTTTGAGCCTTGGGGGTCTATGTGACCTGGCCATTTAGCCCATGGTGTGGAAAATAGTGCCGCTCAGAGGTAAAACAACCCAACCCAACTTCACTTTCTTAATTCCTCTTATTTACAACAACTTATTTTTTATTTTGTTAAGTCAAGTTCGTTAACGTTAACGTTAACGTTGTGACGTAATTAACGTTGTGACGTTAACGTTAACGTTGTGACGTAATTCTCACGCAGTAGTTCACACGAGCATCAAGACGAAACATCATATCTGAAATTCATTGTAGCACGTTCATCTGTCGTAACAATATAAACAAAAGAGAAATATTATACACGGTAATTATAAAGTCTTTTAAGCTTTAAACGTACAAAACTAGTTTATATCTCGCATTAAATAAAAACGAATAAAAGTGAAGGTAAATGTACATTTATAAGTACCCAATATGGGCGCTAGAATATCTCCGCAAAACGTGTGCGGGAGAGCCATACCCTGTGCATGTTAAAGAACACGCTGGATGGCCCTGACGGGAGGCTACCATCTGTCTCCCAACAGCTATTCCAGTGGGTCCCCTCCCTCAACCTTCTCTGAGACTTCGGGGTCTTTGTGGCCTGACCATTTAGCCCATGGTGTGCAAAAAAGTGCCGCTCAGAGGTAAAACAATCCAATCCAATGGGCGCTAGAAGTGATCCGACAGATATTCCAACGAAGCTAAGTTTCCTCTCACATTTTATGGAGCTTATTAGGGGTTATTTGAACAATACGATAACAAATCTATCCTTCAGTTCATTGATGGATTCTAGGAATGACGGATGATAAACGGCATCTTTAAAATACATTAAACTTCAGGAAAATAAACTCACTGAAGGTTGCGGCCTTGACCGTGCTAATTTAAATTGAGGATTTGGATTGATGATTTAGAGAAGTTTTACATGTCATGATGGGTAATGTGGAAGAGTGACATCTTGTAGCAGAGTGATTCTTCCTGTTATTAGATGTATTCTCTTCGTTTTTACATTTATTTTTTGTCTTTCGTGTGAAATATAAAGTATGTTTGAAGTTGAAAAGCTACTTTGTAATTACCCTATATACTAATAACGAAAATAGTATACTTAGGTTTTTAAACGAGACGGTTCTTAAAAGTTTCATAGCTACATATATATATGCTCAAAAATTTTTATAAATGTATAATTATATGGATAAATCTTACAGTTTGAGCTAGTTTATTGAGTTAATGTCAAATAAGAACTTTTTATTTAAATTAAAAGTTGAAAGCTCGTTTAGAAAAAAACAAAAGAGTGCAATTCTCGTATTGGAGAAAAACCTGGTGTTCATAGAACTTTATTATTGTGGTGGCATATCCATGTACTCTGCGAGTTCAAAGTCAAATATATAAATATCTATTCAAGTAACCACATGCTGCAGAAACCTAAATGGGTCACAAATCCTTACCAAGAGAATGAAATAAGACTTGTGAGGTCATCTATTTCTCGGGGTAGGGGGGGGGGACACAACTAACATTGAAGTGTTATCTGGGTCTGAAAGGCCATCAAGATTCTCAGTCTAGCACGTCTCGAGACCACTGTCCCCAAAAGTAGCTTTATATCTTTATATACATTGACAGGTTACGCAGTTGAATGGTTGCTGCCTCTCTACTCTGAGTTGTAAATCGGGATCGATGGGTCTCTCGCTTCAGGGTGTTTGACCCGACTGCTTTAGGTTTATCAGTTCAATTCTGCCCAAGCTGTCTGCAAAGAAGCCATACAGATGTTTCAGGGTTTTTTTTTAACAATTCCCTTTACGATGGACAAAGAAAGGCAACTGCTTCAGAAGTTATTTCAACAGCTGGTTAGCCAATTAACCAGCTGTTGAAATAACTTCTGAAGATTCTGTATGATAATTAACAAGAGTGTAGTTATGGGTCGTTGATAAATATACCCCCCCCCCTCAAGCAGCAGCTTGCCACAGAGGTCTGACAGGAGCCTGTCAGTTTATATGCCATAGTAGAAGGTCTGTGAGGATGGCAGGACCTCAGCAGAAAAACAAAACACACATCCATGCCTTACCCGGGGTTCGAACCCAGGTCCCTTAGATCAGTAGTAGCCAAGCGTGCTAACCACTCGGCCATGCAGATGTTTTAATATCGAGAACACAAATAATTTAATACAAAACGCATCATTATCGTATCAACAGTATCACTATAAACACTATCATCATCACCAACAACCAAACTTTTTATCGTCATTAAGAAAGACAATGTCTCAGTTGTCATCATTATCTCAACAGAATAGAGGTAGCAACAACAAAGGCATTTTTATTACTGTTTTTGCAGTGGTCATTATTTTTCGCTGTTGTGTTGTCTCTCGATATTGAAACATCATTAAAATAAATAAAATAAAAAATAAATACCCCCTCAAGCAGCTGCTTGCCACAGAGGTCTGACAGGAGCCTGTCAGTTTATATGCCACAGTAGAAGATCTGAGAGGATGGCAGGACCTCAGCAGAACGACAACACAAACAACCATGCCTTACCTGGGGCTCGAACCCAGGTCCCTTAGATCAGTAGCCAAGAGCGCTAACCACTCGGCCATGGGACGGGAACCATCTTAATAGCATAAATTTTTGTTTCACTGTTTACAACAGTTGGGGGATCACTGGCGACTTCCTCTTAGATTTTTAAAGATAGCTTTATTGTAAAATGTTATCAAAATACGAAAATTCAGATTGAAATTTCATTACATTTTTATTATTTTGAAAATTACAACGAATATAAAATACATTAGTGTAATGCACAGAAAACTATTTTATGTCAATTTTCTCCACATTCTTTACATGAAATACATTAATGGTTTAGCACACTAATCATTATGCTTTCTGTCAAGTAAGCGTTCGCATTATGAACATCGTCCACGCTTTACATCTCTGTGCACCTAAAGTTGTCTGAGTTGGGTTGGGTTGTTTTACCTCTGAGTGGCACTTTTTTGCACACCATGGGCTAAATGGCCAGGTCACATGGACCCCGAAGGCTCAGAGAAGGTTGGGGGAGGGGACCCACTGGAACAGCTGTTGGGAGACAGATGGTAGCCTCCCGTCAAGGCCATCCAGCGTGTTCTTTAACGTGCACAGAGTATGTCTCTCCCGCACACGGGGCCACGGCTTAACGTCCCATCCGACGGACGGCGGCCTTTCCAAGCCCATCGGTGTCCCCTACTGACCGTGGGCAGGGCGGGAAATTTTGCGGAGATAAATCTCAACGCTGACCCAGCTGGGACTCGAACCTGGGAACTACAGATTACGAGCCTGGCGCGAAAGTTGTCTGAGAAACTAGCAGGTATTTCTATATTTTGCTAAGAGATTTCCCCATTTCAATAACACCTTCCCTAGTTTAAGGTGTACCATTTAAAATGCAACCCAGTATTGTGTTCCATGTATTTACAAAGTTACCAGAGATATCAAAAATACACTAACAGAACATATTTAAAAAGCCCAAACTTTTTAATTTTAAATGTAAAAAATATATAATATAAATGTATTAATGATATATAGAATAATTCAAAATGTTCACCCTTCTTAAAATGTTTCTTGGAACTTTTCGAAGAGTTTGTTTGTCAATCCTGGAAACAATCTGTTCAGTGCTGTTTACGTTCCTCTCCAGGCTTAGTGGGTTATTGTGATAGACTTTTTCTTTAAGAAATCCCCACAGAAAAAAGTCAAATGGTATGGGGTCTGGGGATCATGGTGGCCAAAAGCCACCTCCTACAATGGGCTCACCAAAAAAGACCTGCAAGAAAGCCGTTGTTGTTCTCGCAGCATGGAAAGTCGTCCCATCATGCTAAAGCAGGGGTGGGCAATTGTTTTCGTATCTACACTGCGCATGCGTATTGACGTGGCCGTCTTAGTGGAAAATACAAGACGAATCTTCGGTCGCGCACGGCAAGGAAATCTCGGTTCAAGGCGGTTTTTTCTGACTGTCTTGGCGGACCACAAAAAACTCTTAGCGGGCCGCTATTTGCCCACCCCTGTGCTAAAACATAGCATTGTCACTATTTTTTCATGAAAAAAATAGCATTGCTTTTTCTTTCCTGATTTGAAAATATCTGCTCTTTGGGTCGGATTTTAAATGATACACTATTGGCTACTGATCTACGGGACCTGGGTTCGAGTCCCGGGTAAGGCATGGCTGTTTGTGTCGTTTTTCTGCTAAGGTCCTGCCATCCTCTCAGACCTTCTACTGTGACATATAAACTGACAGGCTCCTGTCAGACCTCTGTGGCAAGCAGCTGCTTGAGGGGGTATTTATTTATTATTTATTATAATTTATCTTACGACCCCAAATTTTGATTTACATGCATACAAAATTCTCATGCAGCCATGAGCTACAGAAGTCCAACCAAACTGTGCAATTTTTTTCTTCACGTCTGACTAGAGATACAGCTAGTGCGTTTGACTACTGTAGGCCAATTCTAGCAAAGTTCTGTTTCACATTGTCTGCCCACCATATATCAGGTCTCCCGTTTTCCTGAGACCTTTTGGCATGCTGTTCATAACGCTATTCGCCAATCTAAATGTAACTAAATGAAAATATTAAGATTATTTATGTCCAATATATTAAGGAACAGAAAACGTCGTTGGAGCAGAACTGTCGTACAAAACATTCGTTGTATAGTATATGTTTGTATTAACTTATCCATGGCGTCAACTCCTAATTTTGTTGCATTGGAATCGTTGTTATCTCTAGTGTATGAAGAATGTCATCGGTTTCAAAAGAGGTCCACCAATCGTAGCAAATGCGGGAGGAAAAAGACTCTGATAGACACGGGCAGGCGTTTGATGACAAGAACTATATGATAAAAACAGAAATGCTAATACGTTGCAATGTATTAATATATTAACTTATTAATAAATGCGTTAGAGTCTTTAGTGACCTTGCGGTATTAGGAGGTTTAAAAATGACGGATCATCTTTGTTGATCAATAGTAAACTTCGTATGCTTTCGAAGTTTTTAACATTTCATTGTTTGTTCTTGCGCATTATGTTTCCTCTATATTCAAAAGTGATATTAAAAAGTTTCTTGTTCTAAAATTTTTTCATATTTTTTTTAATGAATGTAAACCAAAAGCATAAAGTAAACTGCTAATCGTTAAATGTTCCAAAAAAGCAAAATAACTAAAAAAAAAATCATGCGATTCTCATACAATGGAGAAATTCTTTGATTTAGACCTCATTGCATCAAGGAATTTTAGATGATAAGTTAAATTTAATTATGAAAAGTATTTGATACTCCAGCCTAAGAATATATTTGAATAATTACAGTTCAAAGGCACAACTACCCAAAATGTTTTAAATATTAATATTTAAAATGCAGGAAAACAAATTAAAACAGCCTTTGTTATGGGCGTTAGGGTTTTAAAATCGCTGCTTCTGAGAGTAATTACGGTTCCCGCAAAAAAAAGAAAAAATCGCTAATGAAATATTTCAATTAATTCATTTTATTTTTATTTAGTGAATGTTATTAACGTTGTAGCAAAATATTATTTATTGTATTTTTTATTTGCTTAGTCATATTGGGTAAAGTGTGGTTCAGGAGATACTAACTTTTTATGGCTTCAAGAATCGTTCTAGTCTATTATTGCTTGAGTTAGTATTATGCGTCTGTTAATGTTTTATTCAAGAATTGAACATTTTTATGAACTGTTCTAAACTTTAAAAGTGGTCAAAACCAGATAAGAGTTTCGATTTTTGCAGAGAAGTAATAAAATGCATTTTCTTAGAAGCAATGCATTGTGACATTTTAAGGATAGTAATCTAAGATGGAATGCTATTTATTTAGAAATTGATTAATTTCACCAAGAAAATTTTTACTTTTATTTCATGAAAATTAAATGAATGCATGATGATCAAAATTTCTACGAGCCTTCTATGTTTCAGCCATCTACGTTTCAGTATGAGAAATGCGAACTATTCGCTGTTTTAGAGAAATATTAATACACAAAGTGAGACATTATTGAGAAGGAACAAAAGTCTAGAAAACAGGAAAGGTAAGGATATTTTACCTCTCTGCAACACTTTTTTTTCCATAGAATCGTCTAAATGACTAGGTCACAAAGTCCCCAAGAGCTCGGACGGGGGTGGCTCAGTCGGTAGCGCGCCAGGCTCGTAATCTGTAGTTCCCAGGTTCGAGTCCCAGCTGGGTCAGCGTTGAGATTTATCTCCGCAAAATTCCCCGCCCTGCCCACGGTCAGTAGGGGACACCGATGGGCTTGGAAAGGCCGCCGTCCGTCGGATGGGACGTTAAGTCGTGGCCCCGTGTGCGGGAGAGAGCCATACACTGTGCACGTTAAAGAACACGCTGGATGGCCTTGACGGGAGGCTACCATCTGTCTCCCAACAGCTGTTCCAGTGGGTCCCCTCCCCCAACCTTCTCTGAGCCTTCGGGTCCATGTGACCTGGCCATTTAGCCCATGGTGTGCAAAAAAGTGCCGCTCAGAGGTAAAACAACCCAACAACCCCAAGAGCTCAGAGCAAATTGGAGAGAGTGAACCTACTCCACAGCTGTTCAGAGACAGATGGTAGCCTCGCTGCAAGGCCATACAGCGTGATCTTTAATATGTAGAGGGTTATGGCTATCTTTCACTAGGAGCCACGGCTTAACGCCTCATTCGATGAACAATTCCCATCTAGATTCGAGTCCCAACTGTGTCAACTATGAGATAGTTGGGAATCGAACCTAGGACTCAAGATTACGAGCCTGGAGTGCTACCGACTGAGAAATCCTATACTTGATGGGAATTTTGAAACGGGTTCAAAAAATATTTTATTTTATATTGAGCGAGTATTATGAAACTATTATTGATTTATTAAAGAATTAAAAAATATTTAATTAATTTAAAAAATCATTTATTTAATCACTGAGAAAGATCGGATGATGTGTTAAATAATCTCTGCAATATTGCAAAGCAGTGAGAAAAGCGTAACACAGAGTGAAACACAATGAAACTGTCAGACAGAAGAATAACATCACGCGTTCAAACAGGTAGTAAAGTCGCTCAAAAAAGTACCTTCGTATACAGGACACGAATGTTGCCAGATCACTAATTTCTAAAAAAATCGTTGCCAGATAACTAATTTCTAAAAAAAACGTTGCCAGATATTTTTTTTGAATTCTGTAATCAACCATAGCGTTCGGATACTTTTTTGACTGACTGTACACTAGGTCGAAAGCAAGTCGGAATAATCAAAATTATTTTAATAGCAGAGTACTCAAAAAGGTTGATCATTAAAATTCATCAGGAATATTAAATTAGAGCGAATCATTGGCGAAGATGGAATGACTGCTTTGAAGTCTAAAGAATCTAGTGAAAGACATGAGCGAAAATTAGAAAAGATTATCAAGTCAGAATTATCTTTAAGGAAAGTGTTTCCTTGCTGTTCAAATTACTCCCAATATCACGAAAATGACGAAATAATAATCAAATATTTTTAGATCAATGTGCAAAATATTGCCTCAGATCAGAACAACAAGCTGCATTTGCATAAAATACAAAACAAAAAAAAATAATAATTTCAAGATCACCGACAAGCGGGTAAATGATGATCAACAACATTTTCAGGAATCAAAAAATGATGACTAAATTGAGATGCGAATATGATTATTTTATGTTAGATGTCAGATGCTCTTAAGAACTGAGATATTGGGTACAATAACTTCCATCGATTTATTTTAGCTTTGAAGACTCGCAAGTCATCTTGAAAACATTTGGATCAACAGCTATGAAAGGGATAGGACAAATGTCATGTTGATAAAAGTGATTGGAGAGAAAATGTTTCAAATCAAAAGTATAACTTCAAATAATTATACCTGGTAGATCATTTTTAATCTCATAAATTTCATTCTTTTTTCAGTTAATATTACATAAGGTCAAACTGATTTAAATCCCAAAGAGGGACAAATAGAAACACTTATACCACTACAGTTATTGCTTCAGTTATTGCACATTGGACAAATACAAACACTTATAACACTACAATTATTGCTTCAGTTATTGCACATTGGACAAATACAAACGCTTATACCACTACAGTTATTGCTTCAGTTATTGCAGATTGGACAAATACAAACACTTATACCACTACAGTTATTGCACATTGGAGAGATACAAACACTTATACCACTACAGTTATTGCTTCAGTTATTGCACATTGTTGGACAAATACAAACACTTATACCATTACAGTTATTGCTTCAGTTATTGCACATTGGACAAATACAAACACTTTTATCACTACAGTTATTGTTTCAATTATTGAACATTGGACAAATACAAACACTTATACCACTACAGTTATTGCTTCAGTTATTGCACATTGGACAAATGCAAACACTTTTACCACTAGAGTTATTGAACATTGGAGAGATACAAACACTTATACCACTACAGTTATTGCTTCAGTTATTGCACATTGGAAAAATACAAACACTTTTACCACTACAGTTATTGTTTCAATTATTGAACATTGGACAAATATAAACGCTTATACCACTACAGTTATTGCAAATTGGACAAATACAAACACTTATACCACTACAGTTATTGCACATTGGAAAAATACAAACACTTATACCACTACAGTTATCGCTTCAGTTATTGCACATTGGACAAATACAAACACTTATACCACTACAGTTATTGCACATTGGAGAGATACAAACACTTATACCACTACAGTTATTGCTTCAGTTATTGCACATTGGAGAGATACAAACACTTATACCACTACAGTTATTGCTTCAGTTATTGCACATTGGACAAATACAAACACTTTTATCACTACAGTTATTGTTTCAATTATTGAACATTGGACAAATACAAACACTTATACCATTACAGTTATTGCTTCAGTTATTGCACATTGGACAAATACAAACACTTTTATCACTACAGTTATTGTTTCAATTATTGAACATTGGACAAATACAAACACTTATACCAATACAGTTATTGCTTCAGTTATTGCACATTGGACAAATGCAAACACTTTTACCACTAGAGTTATTGCACATTGGAGAGATACAAACACTTATCCCACTACAGTTATTGCTTCAGTTATTGCACATTGGAAAAATACAAACACTTTTACCACTACAGTTATTGTTTCAATTATTGAACATTGGACAAATGCAAACACTTATACCACTACAGTTATTGCAAATTGGACAAATACAAACACTTTTACCACTACAGTTATTGCTTCAATTATTGCACATTGGACAAATACAAACACTTATACCACTACAGTTATTGCACATTAAAGAGATACAAACACTTATACCACTACAGTTATTGCAGATTGGACAAATACAAAACACTTATACCACTACAGTTATTGCACATTGGAGAGATACAAACTCTTATACCACTACAGTTATTGCTTCAGTTATTGCACATTGGACAAATACAAACACTTATACCATTACAGTTTTTGCTTCAGTTATTGCACATTGGACAGATACAAACACTTATACCATTACAGTTATTGCTTCAGTTATTGCACATTGGACAAATAGAAACACTTATACCACTACAGTTATTGCTTCAGTTATTGCACATTGGACAAATACAAAAACTTATACCACTACAGTTATTGCTTCAGTTATTGCACATCGGACAAATACAAACACTTATATCACTACAGTTATTGCTTCAATTATTGCACATTGGACAAATACAAACACTTACACCACTACAGTTATTGCTTCAGATATTACACATTGGACAAATACAAACACTTTTACCACTACAGTTATTGTTTCAATTATTGCACATTGAACAAATACAAACACTTATACCACTACAGTTATTGCTTCAGTTATTGCACATTGGACAAATACAAACACTTATACCACTACAGTTATTGCTTCAGTTATTGCACATCGGACAAATACAAACACTTATACCACTACAGTTATTGCTTCAATTATTGTACATTGGACAAATACAAACACTTATACCACTACAGTTATTGTTTCAATTATTGAATATTGGACAAATACAAACACTTATAGCACTACAGTTATTGCTTCAGTTATTGCACATTGCACAAATACAAACACTTTTCCACTACAGTTATTGTTTCAATTATTGAACATTGGACAAATACAAACACTTATACCACTACAGTTATTGGTTCAGTTATTGCACATCGGACAAATAAAAACACTTTTACCACTACAGTTATTGCACGTTGAAGAGATACAAACACTTATACCACTACAGTTATTGCTTCAGTTATTGCACATTGGACAAATACAAACACTTATACCATTACAGTTTTTGCTTCAGTTATTGCACATTGGACAAATACAAACACTCATACCATTACAGTTACTGCTTCAGTTATTGCACATTGGACAAATACAAACACTTTTTCCACTACAGTTATTGTTTCAATTATTGAACATTGGACAAATACAAACACTTATACCACTACAGTTATTGGTTCAGTTAGTGCACATTGGACAAATACAAACACTTATACCACTACAGTTATTGCACAATGAAGAGATACAAACACTTTTACCACTACAGTTATTGCTTCAGATATTACACATTGGAGAAATACAAACACTTTTACCACTACAGTTATTGTTTCAATTATTGCACATTGGACAAATACAAACACTTATACCATTACAGTTTTTGCTTCAGTTATTGCACATTGGACAAATACAAACACTTATACCACTAGAGTTATTGCTTCAGTTATTGCAGATTGGACAAATACAAACACTTATACCACTACAGTTATTGCATATTGGAGAGATACAAACACTTATACCACTACAGTTATTGCTTCAGTTAGTGCACATTGGACAAATACAAACACTTATACCATTACAGTTTTTGCTTCAGTTATTGCACATTGGACAAATACAAACACTTATACCATTACAGTTATTGCTTCAGTTATTGCACTTTGGACAAATACAAACACTTATACCACTACAGTTATTGCTTCTGTTATTGCTCATCGGACAAATACAAACACTTATATCACTTCAGTTATTGCTTCAATTATTGCACATTGGACAAATACAAACACTTATACCACTACAGTTATTGCTTCAGTTATTACACATTGGACAAATACAAACACATTTACCACTACAGTTATTGTTTCCATTATTGCACATTGGACAAATACAAACACTTATACCACTACAGTTATGGCTTCAGTTATTGCACATTGGACAAATACAAACACTTATACCACTACAATAATTGCTTCAATAATTAATTCAATAATTTACTTCCAATGTGCAATAACTGAAGAAATAACTGTAGTGGTATTAGTGTTTGTATTTGTCCAATGTTCAATAATTGAAGCAATAACTGTAGTGGTATAAGTGTTTATATTTGTCCAATGTGCAATAATTGAAGCAAAAGTGTAGTGGAAAAAGTGTTTGCATTTGTCCAATGTGCAATAACTGAAGAAATAACTGTAGTGGTATAAGTGTTTGTATTTGTCCAATGTTCAATAATTGAAACAATAACTGTAGTGGTATAAGTGTTTGTATTTGTCCAATGTGCAATAATTGAAGCAAAACTGTAGTGGTATAATTGTTTGTATTTGTCCGATGTGCAATAACTGAAGCAATAACTGTAGTGGTATAAGTGTTTGTATTTGTCCAATGTGCAATAACTGAAGCAATAACTGTAGTGGTATAAGTGTTTGTATTTGTTCAATGTGCAATAATTGAAACAATAACTGTAGTGGTAAAAGTGTTTGTATTTGTCCAATGTGTAATATCTGAAGCAATAACTGTAGTGGTATAAGTGTTTGTATTTGTCCAATGTGCAATAATTGAAGCAATAACTGTAGTGATATAAGTGTTTGTATTTGTCCGATGTGCAATAATTGAAGCAATAACTGTAGTGGTATAAGTTTTTGTATTTGTCCAATGTGCAATAACTGAAGCAATAACTGTAATGGTATAAGTGTTTGCATTTGTCCAATGTGCAATAACTGAAGCAAAAACTGTAATGGTATAAGTGTTTGTATTTGTCCAATGTGCAATAATTGAAACAATAACTGTAGTGGTAAAAGTGTTTGTATTTCTCCAATGTGTAATATCTGAAGCAATAACTGTAGTGGTATAAGTGTTTGTATCTCTTCATTGTGCAATAACTGTAGTGGTATAAGTGTTTGTATTTGTCCAATGTGCAATAACTGAACCAATAACTGTAGTGGTATAAGTGTTTGTATTTGTCCAATGTTCAATAATTGAAACAATAACTGTAGTGGAATGATTGCTCGTAATCTGTAGTTCCCAGGTTCGAGTCCCAGCTGGGTCAGCGTTGAGATTTATCTCCGCAAAATTCCCCGCCTTGCCCACTGTCAGTAGGGGACACCGATGGGCTTGGAAAGACCGCCGCCCGTCGGATGGGACGTTAAGCCGTGGTCCCGTGTGCGGGAGAGAGCCATACCCTGTGCACGTTAAAGAACACGCTGGATGGCCTTGACGGGAGGCTACCATCTGTCTCCCAACAGCTGTTCCAGTGGGTCCCTCCCACAACCTTCGCTGAGCCTTCGGGGTCCATGTGACCTGGCCATTTAGCCCATGGTGTGCAAAAAATTGCCGCTCAGAGGAAAAAACAACCCAAATAACAACTCTCTTTATTATGGGTATTTGTTTAGGGTATTCTCTGAATTTCAGTAAATCTTGTAACTATGAATAAATAATTTTAAATTCAAAAATTATAAGTAAGCTTAGTTGGAATTATTGCAACGATATTACGTAATTACTGCAGAATTTCGAATTCGAAACGTTGTTAGCAGTAGCTACTGAAGAACGGGAAACAATCATCTAAAGCTGACATGACACGCCTTCAAATGATCAAATTAATCGCATCGCGAAAATACGCCTCTTTTACTTACGCAGCGATCGCAGAGCAAATGCAATGCAAGTGTAATGTAGAGAAAAAGAGGTTGCCATTTGATTATGATCGATTGCTAAGCAAACGCAACACAAATGGAATGACCTTTGCAACTGTGAATAGGATATCATTCTTTATAGCAGTGACACAAAGCTGAAAATGAACACAGATCAAACGAAACACGACACTTAATTGCAAGGTTTCTCTGCACCTCTGGTGTGTAAATTTCTCTCTTCCATTTGGTCTGATGACTTGATCATTGATCAGTATCTATGTTCCGCTAAAGTGCAGAAATCAGATATTCTACAGATTAACTAGGTATTGTGCAGATTAACTAGGGTGATCCGTTAACGTGCGGAAAAATGTTTCATTTCTCAAATTACCTAGGTAATCTGCACATTACCTACTAGGCACTCGTTAAAGAGAAAATAAGATCTTTGCTGGAACAACAGGACGTTTCTGTACGCTTAAATTAACATAATGTTATTTATCTAGTGTCCGAGAGTAGAGTTGAAACCAGGGTCATCCCTCTGTCAACATGAATCAGTCGTCCGAATTATAAAAAACGCCCCCAAAATGAGCAGGACAAGTGAGAACGAATCATTTTAGTGATTCGTTATCAAGAATGAATCACTTTACCGATTCGTTCTCACTTGGCCTCCGCTCATCCGGGGCGTTTTTTATGATGCGGACGAGTGAATCACGTGACACGAAGATTCATATTCAAGAGATTCACCACTATGAGAGAAACAAACTTTTGAACTTTAACGATACGGAAGTCGTTAATGTGCACATTACCTAGGTAAAATGCGGAAAACTCTTGATTCCGCACGTTAACGGAGCAAATCAGTTGATCTGCAGATTAGCTAGGTAATGTGCACATTAACGGCTTTCGAGCTTTAGCGGTAACATATACACACCTTTCTCTTAGTAAGTGGATGGAAGTGGACAGAAGGAATGATTACACGCTAATAAAACTTTATTAGACTATATTCATAAACCTGATATACACTGCAGGTCAGAGTTAAGGACCAAACCCCAAAGTTTGAATAAGTCAAACACCCTAGCATAAATTTCAATAAAAAAATTGTGACAGATGTGTTATTACCTAATAATATGCAAAGTACGGACGAATTCCAATCTGAAAGTAAAAGAGGAGTTCAAGAATAGGAAAAAATAGATGTTAACAAACAGTTAATGAAAACTTGTATGCAATTTCTTCTGGTGACAAACAATTTTCACACTGATTGCTCTTTTTGAGAATGAGATTATCAATCTGCGCATTTAAATTATCAAATCCCATTCTCGCTTAAGGACAACTCGGTGAGACTTCTGGGAGAGGGACTTTGAGAAGAGAACACCTCAAAATCTTTTTGAATTCTCCCTAGAACACCTCAGAATGTTCTGTAGGATTGAAACCAGGGGATCAATCCACAATCACATATTTTTATTTGTCTACTACGGAAGTTCTGCGTGTACGATTATGTTCTAGATTCCTTACATTTTGAGTCCTAATCGTGAACATATGGAAAAATGTATGTAGTCTTGCCTGAGCACATCATGAAACAGCTACAAAGTTGTTTCTTTTCCTGATGCAAATGGGGCAGAATTTGCATGCTTATTCTCTAAACGAATATTCTTCAAGAACTTATTTGGACAGTGAATAACGACTCATCTGTGAAGAACACATTGACCCATGGTTCCTGGATCCAGTCAAGATATGATCAACACCACTTCAAAGGGTTCATCTGTGTATGGGTTTCAAGAACAGCATCAGAAGCTACACACCGATCGATACGATCCTTCCAGGTCTTGAAGCATCTCCTGAAGTCATTTCGTAAGAGTACTTTAAGTTACTCTGCCATTTTTTATGGCCCTGCCCACGGTCAGTAGGGGACACCGATGGGCTTGGAAAGGCCGCCGTCCGTCGGATGGGACGTTAAGCCGTGACCCCGTGTGCGGGAGAGCCATACCCTGTGCACGTTAAAGAACACGCTGGATGGCCTTGACGAGAGGCTACCATCCGTCTCCCAACAGCTGTTCCAGTGGGTCCCCTCCCCCAACCTTCTCTGGGCCTTCGGGGTCCATGTGACCTGGCCATTTAGCCCATGGTGTGCAAAAAAGTGCCGCTCAGAGGAAAAACAACCCAACCCATTTTTTATGGATGTCTTTAGTTGACTGAATATAGGATCCTTTCAGCGAACTTTTCAAATTTGGGAAAAGGAAAAAGTCGCATTCAGAAAGATCTGGTGAGTACAAAATGTATTCGAGTGTTAATATTTGATTTTTAGCTAACACGTCCGAATTATGATTTAAAAAACAATAATTTGCGTAATTTTGTGATCTTAACTCAGATCCTTCGGGACCATTTTCGCACACACACTTTTCATCTTAAAATTTCTTGTTATAATTTGTATCAGCCTTCCTTTGCCCACATTCAACATTTCCGCTATCATTTTGACCCCCTAAATGATGAAATAACGAAAGTCCTAATCTTTTCCACATCAGTTTTCATTGTTAACAGACGGCCAAGTCGTTAATCGTTTCACATCCTCTTTCGCTTCTTAAAAATTCTTGTGCCATTCAAACAGCACAAACGTCAGGAACATAGGAGTTCTTGATGATGTATTCTGCATAAATTTAACAAAGGTTTCGGTAACGAATTTTTCCATTTCATAAAACATTTTACTTACTCGTTGCTCAATTTTTTATCAAACATGATAAAATGATTCTATAATGGATAAAAATGATGCTATAATGGATAAAAATGGTTCTATAATGTATAAAAGTGGTTCGATAATGGATAAAAACGGTTTACAAATTTATAAACGGTTTTGCAATATGATTATAGCCAAGTTACGAAACCGTTTATGGAAACAAATATTACTTCTCGTCACTACATCAGTGAAACCGAGCTTACTTTTGAAGGTGACTGCGGGAATGTGCAGAGGTGTAACTGGTCTATAGTTACTTTGGCGACCAACGGTCAAGGTCATCTGCTGCACGCACAGTTTCGTTATTTAATAGCCACACTGTATATATATATGTGAGACTTCTTAAAATATTCTGATCATATATTGTTGAAATGTTCACTAAGAATGTTCAAACGTGGAAGTATTTATTCATTGTCGAAATGAATTACATTGTGACGTAGAGAGGTGCATGAATCATGACGATGCACGAGAGCTGCAATACAAAAAAAATTTAGGTATCGCCAAAACATTAATAATCCAGCAGACGCAACTTCTAAAAGAAGCAAAAGAGTCCAGATAACTCGCATTACTTAAAGCAAGATTTGGGTTGGGTTGTTTTACCTCTGAGCGGCACTTTTTTGCACACCATGGGCTAAATGGCCAGTTCACATGGACCCCGAAGGCTCAGAGAAGGCTGGGGGAGGGGACCCACTGGAACAGCTGTTGGGAGACAGATGGTAGCCTCCCGTCAAGGCCATCCAGCGTGTTCTTTAACGTGCACAGGGTATGACTCTCCCGCACACGGGGCCACGGCTTAACGTCCCATCCGACGGACGGCAGCCTTTCCAAGCCCATCGGTGTCCCCTACTGACCGTGGGCAGGGCGGGGAATTTTGCGGAGATAAATCTCAACGCTGACCAAGCTGGGACTCGAACCTGGGAACTACAGATTACGAGCCTGGCGCGCTACCGACTGAGCCACCCCGCCCCTCTTAAAGCAAGAAGATACACTCCAAAAGCAAACTATCGTATCAGAAATCACAAAGTCTAACTTTATCACTTGACCTCATACGACGAACTCAGATGACAGAATCAGCAACTGAACTAGACTTAATTTGGAACGATGTGGAAACATTAATCTCAACACCAATACTGCAGCTAAACTATTATTTGTGTTCCTCTTTTGGGTCGTTGTCGTTCTAAACTCTTTAATTTTTTTACCAGAAATGATTGATCCCTTGGTGCAAGACAAATGTTTAGAAAAAAAAAAGCAGTTCTGGGAGCGTTTTGGAGCAGTGATAACGATTTGAAAAACGGTTCCTGCACCATATGTTGTTAAAAAGATAAACGCAATTTTTCATAAGTGGTGAGCAGATGATTAGTCTCATTATTTATTCGTCTCGTAAAATATTATATGTTATTATTGTATACTTGTATATTTAGGTGTTACAAATATTATTAAATGCCCGTCCCGTGGCCGAGTGGTTAGCACGCTTGGCTACTGATCTAAGGGACCTGGGTTCGAGCTCCGGATTAGGCATGGATGTGTGTGTGGTTTTTCTGCTGAGGTCCTGCCATCCTCTCAGATCTTCCACTTTGGCATATAAACTGACAGGCTCCTGTCAGACCTCTGTGGCAAGCATCTGCTTTAGGGGGTATTTATTATTTATTTTTTTTTGGTATAGTACGATATTCTAGGCTTGCAAGAGACCAAATGGACAGCTAAAGGTTAGATTCTTAAAAATAATCTTAAATCTTTCTTTTCAGGGAGGGACGATAATAAGCATCACCAATCACGCCAGTAATGCTCTTCTAGGATATGAATGCATTAATGAAAGGTTTGTTACAGCAAAATTTCAGACAAGCATTAAAGATTTGAATGATATCTGCTGTTATGCCCCCACTGAGGATGCCGATGAGGATGAGAAGGATAGGTTTTATGGACAACTTCATTATATTTTTAATTCTGTCAGGAAAGGAGATATTACCATTGTTGTAGGTGACTTCAGTGCCATATTTGGTACTGACTCTGACCTTTGGGGAGGGGTGATTGGCCCTTTTGGTATTGGTAGCTGCAATGGCAATGGGCAACGTCTCCTACAGGTAAGTAAACTCAATGGTTTCAGAATAACTAACACTTATTACAAACACCGCGACATACATAAGTACACATGAGTTTCACCCGATGGGCTGCATAACAATATGATTGATTATATATTAATTAACAGCAAATGGGCTAGTTCTGTTATGAATACCAGGTCATATAGGGGAGCTGAAATTGGATCTGACCATTATCTTGTTAAAAGTGTCTTGCAACTTAAACTTAAAAAGTGTTATGCTGGGGTTAAAAAATTTGCTTTTAATACTGAAGCTCTGGAAGACACAGTTATAGCCAAAGCTTACCATGATAGGTTACTTAGTCATTATGAAAGTCATGGTATGCTTACTACTGAAGTTGAGGAAGAATGGGATCATTTTAAACAGGCTTTTTTGGACACTAACAGTACTCTTTTAGGAAAAAAGGAATAGAGGAGGCAGAATTATTTAAGTGATAAGGCACTTGAGCTTATTTCAGAAAGAAGGAACTGCAGGAATATCCTTAATCAGTACCCTACTAGTCCTAATAGAAAGCATTACAGAGAACTTAATAAACGTGTAAAGGATCAGTTAGCGGCTGATAAGAATCTTTGGCTTGATGGCTTGGTCGAAAAAAGCCGAGGAAGCAGTTAGACATCACAGCAGCAGAGAGCTATACCAGATAGTTAATGCTTTGTGTGGTAGAAAACAAACTGGTATATAGGGATTGAAGGATAAGCAAGGTAAGGTTATAGAAGGTGAGTATTCTGTCATGACTAGGTGGGCTGAGCATTTCAGTGATGTTCTAAACAATGTGGTTAGTTCTTCTCCCATTGTTTGTAACGATGATACATTCATTACTGACTTTAGTGTAGGTCCTATAACACAGTTTGAAGTTATTTTGGCTATTTCTAAATTTAAACTACATGAATCCCCAGGGGTAGATGAAATTACTACTGAAATGCTTAGAGCTGGAAATGTTGCGGTTACCACTTGGATGACTGAAATTCTGAATATCTTTTATGATAAAGGCATGGTTCCTAAGGATTTTAACAGAGCTATTGTTATCCCTATTTTCAAAAAAGGTGATCGCAGTTCTTGTGATAACTATAGGGGTATCAGCCTACTCTCTGTTCCAGGTAAAGTTCTTTCCATGATTGTGGTTAACAGAATTAAGAATCTGGTTGACAGTCAATTGCGTGATGAGCAATGTGGATTCAGAAGTGGTAGGGGATGTGTAGATCAGATATTTTCACTTAGGCAGATTCTTGAGTAATGTTTAGAGTTTCAGAAAATGTTGGTGGCTAGCTTTGTTGATTTCAAAAAGGCTTTCGACTATGTTGATCGTCAAAATTTGTGGTTGATTGTGATATCATATGGTATACCAGACAAGTTAGCTAACATAATGAAAGCTCTCTGTAATAACACTGAGTCGTGTGTGAGATTTGGTAAGGCTTGTAGCAATTGGTTTAGCATTACTTCTGGTGTTCGACAAGGGTGCATTTTGTGTCCTTTTCTCTTTAATTTTGTTATTGATTATGTTATGCGAAATTCTTTGCAAGGGAAAGATTTTGGCTTTAAATATCTGGAGATAAGAAAATATCTGATTTAGATTATGTTGATGATTTAGCCCTTTTGGAAAACGATGGTGATGAGATGAACTCTTTCATTCGAGCTGTTGATGAGACTGGTAGTAGAGTAGGTTTGGTTATAAACAGAGAGAAAACTAAAGTGATGAAAATTGGTCATGCAGGCTGTGATTCAGTTAATCTGAATGGTTGCAGTCTTGAGCAGGTGTCACAGTTTAATGACCTTGGGAGCTATGTAACAGATAATGGTGATGTGTGGCATGAGATTAACAGACGAATAGGGATTGCTGCCGGGACTTTTAAGAATCTATGGAGAGTGTGGAGAAATAGGCGTATACAACTAAAGACTAAAATTAGACTGTATAATAGGTTGGTTCTTTCTAGGGTTAGTTATGGTAGTGAAACATGGACGTTTTGTAAACAAGATAACAGGAAACTAGACGTTTTTAATTCTAGATGATTACGCAGTGTCTTGGGCATTAGATGGTTCAGCTTTGTAACTAATGATGAGATTAGGCAAAGGAGTCGGCAAACTCCTTTAAGCAGCATATTGTGTAGAGAGAGACTACGTTGGTTTGGCCATGTTGCCCATATGGATAACCATAGATTGTTGAATAGGGTTATGAACAGTGTGCCTAAAGGCCTCAGAAAGAGGGGGAGACCTAGGATGCGGCGGGCAGATAATGTCAAACAGGACCTTGTTAGAATTGGTGTGCGGTGGCCAGATGCAGCAGATGTAGCGCATGACAGATATGCTTGGAGAACTAAATTGCAGAGTCTGGTTGGACCTACGTAGCCCATGGCTGCTTGACAATGATGATGATGATGATAGTACGATGATTGTCCGTTGATACTTTTTATATTTTTACTGGAATGATGATCTAACTGAATAAGATTAATTATTACATCCAAATATACTACATATTGTATTATTTCAGATGTAATATGCACTATATTACAGTACATCACACATATTGAATAATACATATATATATATGTCGCTCAGAATAAAAGTGGTATAAGCCAGTGAAAATCGAATTTTGACTTATACAACTATACGAATTTTGACTTATACAACTATATGTACAGCTCTTGATGGTATCTTTTATGTGGCAAAGTAGCATCAGTCAGTTTCAACCAGATTTTGCGTGAGAGCAGCACTTTGTTCCTTGAGCAGAAAACGTAAAACTACTTGTTTTGAAAAAATTGGTTTCGTTGACTTATACCACTTTCATTCTGAGCGACACATATATTATTTATGTCACACAAAGCAGGATATCCAATATCTTGTATGCCTGACCCAAGATTTTAAATTTCGCCTCTTTCTTCGTTCTTATACTAGACGAAATGAATGGTTTAAACCAGTGTCTCGCAAACTGTGTGCCACGGCACAGTAGTGTGCCGCGAGAGATTCCAAGTGTGCCGCGAGAGATTTTCAAATTGACACTAGATATTCCAAAGATTTCATTTTGACTTTACTTGTGTTATCGACGTGCTTTAATATCGACGTGCTATCGACGTGCTTTAATAAAAATCTTTCAGATTTTATTAACTGGGATCTTGTAAGCATTTATCAAGCTTTTCCCAAATTTTGGTATTAATTTTTGATTATATGTATTTAAAACAAACACCGAGTTATGAATTAAAGAAGGAGAGCAAATCTTCAAGTAAAACCAGGCTGATGACTTCAACAAAGCGCAAATATAATGACGCTTATATAGAGTTTGCTTTTATTCTTTTTAGGTGTGCGGCGGAAAAAAAAATAGATTCAGTGTTCAGTGTGCCTTGGAAAAAAAAATTAGATTCAGTGTGCCGCAGAATAAAAAAGTTTGCGAGACACTAGTTTAAACAAAGTGTAATCCAGTTTTTTTCACTCCTTTACACTACTAAGCACTACAAAAGATATAGTTTCGGTAATTTTCAACATTGCCATGTATTTGCCACCACATATTTAAGCCTGTATCTTTTGTGTAAGCAATTTTGAACACCCAGGGCTTTTCCTTATGGCTGAAAATCACTTCTCCAGGTCAAGCTATAAAGAATTTGGCCAAATGTGGCATGCGACGAGAATCTAGCAATCACTTTTAGTTCACTGATTTTAAAAACATTTTGCACACAAGTATTTAATTAAACATCAAAATTTCCCAACTGTTCAAAATAAAGCATGCTTCAAAAAGTATCAAATTATAAAGAATCTTAAAGCTGTTTTTACAACGTGCTATAAACTCTCTAATAAAACTGACAGCAATTCCTTCTATTGGAGGCCACTTATAGAATAATTGCCTTTAAATGTTTCCAAGGTGAATTCTTTTCATTTCTTATTTCATTCATTGAACCTTTTACTCATTTTATTACACATTTTCTCCATTTTCTTTTCACAATTTCTCAATTTTTATTAATCGTGTATTACTTTCGT
This sequence comes from Ryuthela nishihirai, assembly GCA_038380435.1. Classification (NCBI taxonomy): domain Eukaryota; kingdom Metazoa; phylum Arthropoda; class Arachnida; order Araneae; family Heptathelidae; genus Ryuthela; species Ryuthela nishihirai. Next base: position 27,497,409 of record JAWZYU010000022.1, read on the forward strand.
ACTCGTTGTGAAATATTTGAATAAACATGTCGTGCACTCTGCGACTATTGGCGCACAACTCTCCCTTCGCGTTTGCCATGCTCGTCCAAGGCACACTGCTGTTTTCGGTTTAGTTCTTCTCCCGGAGCTGCCATCAAAATGGGTAAACAAGGTCATAAAAACGCACTTCAGCATGAGGGGAATATAAAGACTGCTGTCTTATTACCTGAAGCACTTGACCCTGCTACTCACAGAGCTTGTTTTTCAAAGTTTAAAAATGCCAAATAGCAGTGGGCCATAAAGAGTCGCATTAAAGTAGAGTTTGAAATGTTCCCAAATGTCAGCAGGAGAAGGTATCAGCTGCCATGTTCCCATGGATGACGTTACAGAAAGGAAGCATGGTTGTCACTGTATAGGTAGATAGTGCGGGAGTGTTGGAGAAACCAGAAAGATAGGTAGCTCTTTTATGACTGATATATAAAATGGAATATTCGTGACATATAGGTTGGGTTGTTTTACCTTTGAGCGGCACTTTTTTGCACACCATGTGCTAAATGACCAGGTCACATGGACCCCGAAGGCTCAGAGAAGGTTGGGGGAGGGGACCCACTGAAACAGCTGTTGGGAGACAGATGGTAGTCTCCCGTCAAGGCCATCCAGTAGTTCTTTAACGTGCACAGGGTATGTCCATCGGTGTCACCTACTGACCGTGAGCAGGGCGGGGAATTTTGCGGAGATAAATCTGAACGCTGACCCAGCTGGGACTCGAACCTGGGAACTACAGATTACGAGCCTGGCGCGCTTCCGACTGAACCACCCCCGCCCCCTTGACATATAGGAAATTTATATCCTTAAAATATCCTTTTTCAATTCGATAATCCAAATTGATGTCATTTGCAAGAGTAATTTCATAATGCTAGCTAGATCTTATGTGCATTTTTGCAAATGAAGAAGTTTTTACTTTCTGTGATTATCTATAGACACAGATTTTAAAGGTCTTGATAAGAATGAAAAAGACGAAAGTATTTAAGCGATTGTGATTATTTTCAAATTACAGCTAACAGTGTTTTTATAAACTAATTCATTTTTAGTAAAGTCATATTATTATGCTTTACTCCATTGTAACGTACCATTTTATTGTTAGTCATGTTTCTAAAATACATTATATTATTACAAAGTTTCAGTAATTTGTTTGGCAACACTGTGCATGAATTCGAAATGACGAAACAGAGAGTAAATTAACTAATATAACAAATTAAGCTACGGGTTCAAAACGTGGAATACGCGGTAAAATTTATTGAGGTACGCCGTGAGAGCTCAAAAGTCGCTAGATCTAGTAACAAAGTAAAAATAACCATTGTAATAATATAACTATAGGTTTATTTATCTATACAAGGGGTACACCAGTTACATACACATTACCAGGGGGTACGTGAGTCATAAAATGTTGAGAACCACTGACTTAAGCAATTAATTTATATGAAATACCAATAGACGAACTAGTTAATGACTAAGTGCTATGGACTTACATTAACTGTCATACTCGAACTGAATATAACACTTGGAAACAGAATTACAAGTAAATCATTGATGCAGCTCTTATCAAATTTTTTTTTTCACTAACTACACAAAATCTTTGTACAAAACGATATTTACAATAACTAAAGATGCTCCGTTTCTCATAAAAACTACTATTAAACAAATTGGGTTGGGTTGTTTTACCTCTGAGCGGCACTTTTTTGCACACCATGGGCTAAATGGCCAGGTCACATGGACCCTGAAGGCTCAGAGAAGGTTGGGGGAGGGGACCCACTGGAACAGCTGTTGGGAGACAGATGGTAGCCTCCCCGTCAAGGCCATCCAGCGTGTTCTTTAACGTGCACAGGGTATGGCTCTCCCGCACACGGGGCCACGGCTTAACGTCCCATCCGACGGACGGCGGTCTTTCCAAGCCCATCGGTGTCCCCTACTGACCGTGGGCAGGGCGGGGAATTTTGCGGAGATAAATCTCAACGCTGACCCAGCTGGACTATTAAACAAATAAGGACATTCTAAGCCGTCATCGTCGACTGCACTATACAAAATTCATTCACAACTACTCATTCTTCTCCTGTATTCCTGTATTTTTTAAATTTGTGTTTTATTCTCTCTACATGAGGGGGTGGCTCAGTCGGTAGCGCGCCAGGCTCTTAATCTGTAGTTCCCAGGTTCGAGTCCCAGCTGGTGTTACCGTTGAGATTTATCTCCGCAAAATTCCCCGCCCTGCCCACAGTCAGCAGGGTCACCGATGGGCTTGGAAATGCCGCCGTCCGTCGGATGGGACGTTAAGCCGTGGCGTCGTGTGTGGGAGAGCCATACCCTGTGCACGTTAAAGAACACGCTGGATGGCCTTGACGGGAGGCTACCATCTGTCTCCCAACAGCTGTTCCAGTGGGTCCCCTCCCCCAACCTTCTCTGAGCCTTCGGGGTGCATGTGACCTGGCCATTTAGCCCATGGTGTGCAAAAAAGTGCCGCTCAGAGGTAAAACAACCCAACTCTCTACATGAGGTAATTCACACTCTGTCGTATCTCACGTATCTCGTATTAAAACAGTCAAGCTTCCATTGTTGTATGTTCAGATAGAATGTGGAATGGGTATGGGTTTCAAATTAAAAAAAAAATGACGAGATTATAATTTCAGTTTTGTCGCCTGTCTATCTCTCCTTATTGAGATATCAAACCTTTGTATTTATAGAGATAAATTAAAATTTAATTTTTTGTTGGATAGGTATTGACGAAATATTACGATTTGTACTTTTCGAATCTCCCAAAACTTATAATTGCACCCCCTAACAGGTGGAAAAATTTGAACATTCCTAAATTTCAAACAAATATTGCAAACGATGTAGTTAAGTTAGAAATTTGAGTGGTAAAATGTTAAGGTCACGAAGTTTCCTCTGGAAACAATGAGTTGGGTTGTGTTGTTTCACCTCTGAGCGGCACTTTTTTGCACACAATGGGCTAAATGGCCAGGTCACATGGACCCCGAAGGCTCAGAGAAGGTTGGGGAAGGGGACCCACTGGAACAGCTGTTGCGAGACAGATGGTAGCCTCCCGTTAACGCCATCCAGCGTGTTCTTTAACGTGCACAGGGTAAGGCTCTCCCGCACACGAGGCCACAGCTTAACGTCCCATCCGACGGACGGCGGCCTTTCCAAGCCCATCGGTGTCCCCTACTGACCGTGATCAGGGCGGGGAATTTTGCGGAGATAAATCTCAACGCTGACCCAGCTAGGACTCGAACCTGGGAACTACAGATTACGAGCCTGGCGCGCTACCGACTGACCCACCCCCGCCCCATACACGAAGGGAATAATGTGAACGTGATTCTACAATTTTTCCGTGGGCGCCAAAAATCTACATATTGATACAATCGGGAAACGGTATTGTTAATAGTATCAATCTGGGAAATGTTTTTGGCATAACGATTCTCAACTTTAGTCTCTAAAATTCAAAAATTTTCTGACCGCAGTAGTCGACAACTCTCAGTTTAAAACTAAAAAAAAAAACTGTTAAATTATTGATTGAAAGTTCCGGGATATTTTACAATTTCTTATTGAATTTATTTTTATATTAAATAAAAATATAAAAAAAAACCCTCAAGCAGCTGCTTGCCACAGAGCTCTGACAGGAGTCTGTCAGTTTATATGCCAAAGTAAAAGGTCTGAGAGGATGGCAGGACCTCAGCAGAAACATCCATGCCTTACCCGGGTTTCGAACCCAGGTCCCTTAGATCAGCAGCCAAGCGCGCTAACCACTCAGCCATGGGACGGCTTATTATATTAAATAGAGGATATAATGGATGTTTGAATATAAATTCTAAATTATGAGGTCAATACATGTATTTGCTTCGTTTCTGCGGAATTGCTGAGAGAAGAAGGTTTGCATTACATTTAAGTATTTGCGCTACTTTTGTTTTCTTAGTTGCACTGTTATTATCCTTTAAGAACCGATATTGAACTAATTATTCGGCAGAATTGCAAACATTATCAGTGACTAAATGAACAATTATTCTTCCACATACATTCCAACACATTGTTAAACATTGTGTCATGCTGCAAATTGATGAAAAGGGCGCCGAATCCTAATTACTCCTACGTCCTAATTACTATTTCAGGTAGAGTATGAACGATTAATTATATTAGCTGCAATAATTCAATCCCTTACCTTACATTGTTTGATCATGTCGGCCTAAATTTATAAGCAAACTGTTATCAAGCGACATTATTTAATCGAATGACTGAAATCCAATGGAACCTCCTCTCAAGTCAGTCGTGATTACTGCAAGCAGAAGTCGAGCTATAATTGTTTTAGCACTGAACGTATAGCAGTGAACACTAATGACTATCAGAATATAGAAGGGACATTCCAATCCGTTTGGAGGAATTGTACCATGTGATTTCAGAAGCTAATGGACAAAATTCAGTAAAGATAGTTCGTAGTTGTCGAAGCTTTTCAGGTCAGTTCCTCCTAGATTTCGGATTTTGGTTTGCAGCGGAATGTAAAATATGGAAATATGAATATTTTTTACCGGCTGTTCCATTATACCCCCTCAAGCAGCTGCTTGCCACAGAGGTCTGACAGACCTGAGCCTGTCAGTTATATGCCACAGTAGAAGATCTGAGAGGATGGCAGGACCTCAGCAGAAAAACGATACATACATCCATGCCTTATTCGGGGCTCGAACAAAGGGCCCTTAGGTCAGTAGCCAAGCGTGCTAACCACTCGGCCATCCGACATGTTACAGGCGACATTAGCGACATGTTTCTGGTCAGTATGACCTGAAACATGTCGCTTCGTTTTGTGAATCAGAACTCATTCATTTGTATTGTTCTATATGGATTTTCATATCTACCTAGAACCGCTTCGACGTTGCCTTTCAGCTTCAATGTCTGACATTCTGGCGCCATGTTGAAGATTATCTCGGCGGACAATTCCATTTGAGGTCCCGCAGAGCAGGGCAATGCCATTTATCTGCCTTGATGACTCTTATAATCCAAATAACTTGTACAATAGGAAGCGCCCTTTCGGCTATGCAAAACCTCTGTCAAAGTGATTTGTCCAGCGCCAATTCTGGGACTCAGACACTAAAAAACAGGATGCCCCCGGGAAATCTTCTTGACCATTGCTCGACGGTTCCCACAAACGGACAGCCACGTGGTTTCAGGACAGGATATTGCGGCAAGTTCAATCCGGATTATCATTCCTTATCAGTACCATCCTGCCCCCCCCCCCCCTTCCTTTGCAGAAAGAATTGCAGGGGCCAATCAGACTAGAGATAGCTGCCGTTTGTGTTTTAGAGAATGAGGAGCAGAGAGGGTAGATAGAGAGAACACAACACTTTTGGAGAGTGATGAGAGCATTTTTAAAGTCAGGTGAGAGAGAAACAGTTTTGGAGAGTGATGAGAGCATTTTTAAAGTCTGGTGAGAGAGAAACAGTTTTGGAGAGTGATGAGAGCATTTTTAAAGTCAGGTGAGAGAGAAACGGTTTTGGAGAATGATGAGAGCATTTTTTAAAGTCAGGTGAGAGAGAAACAGTTTTGGAGAGTGATGAGGGCATTTTTAAAGTCAGGTGAGAGAGAAACAGTTTTGGAGAATGATGAGAGCATTTTTAAAGTCAGGTGAGAAAGAAACAGTTTTGGAGAGTGATGAGAGCATTTTTAAAGTCAGGTGAGAGAGAAACAGTTTTGGAGAGTGATGAGAGCATTTTTAAAGTCAGGTGAGAGAGAAACAGTTTTGGAGAATGATGAGAGCATTTTTAAAGTCAGGTGAGAAAGAAACAGTTTTGGAGAGTGATGAGAGCATTTTTAAAGTCAGGTGAGAGAGAAACAGTTTTGGAGAATGATGAGAGCATTTTTAAAGTCAGGTGAGAGAGAAACAGTTTTGGAGAGTGATGAGAGCATTTTTAAAGTCAGGTGAGAGAGAAACAGTTTTGGAGAGTGATGAGAGCATTTTTAAAGTCAGGTGAGAGAGAAACAGTTTTGGAGAGTGATGAGAGCATTTTTAAAGATAGGTGAGAGATAAACAGTTTTGGAGAGTGATGAGAGCATTTTTAAAGTCAGGTGAGAGAGAAACAGTTTTGGAGAGTGATGAGATCATTTTTAAAGTCAGGTGAGAGAGAAACAGTTTTGAAGAGTGGTGACAACCTTTTTATAGTCAGGAGAGAGAGCAACGGTTTTCGAGAGGAGCGGGACGTTTCCTACTGATCTATGTAAGTTGATTCCAATAGAGTGATAGTTTAAATCATTTTATGCGATGAACAGATTGTGATGAATTGTGGAATGTAGATAGCACTGGAAATAAATATCTGTCTTTTGTTCAAGAACCATTACCTACAATTGTATACTCCTTTTTGTGTGGGAGGATATCTTCTTTTCCTCCATATAACACTAGTGCTCTAAATATTTAAAAAGGTAAAACGTAATGTATTAAAAATAAATCACGGCTAAAATAATTAAGGGAGAGGGAGGATTATATAAATTCCATTCGTCGCCCCCGTAGAAGAGTGGTGATCTAGTGCTCAGGATATTTGTTTTATTAAAACAAACCTGGAGTAGAATATGTCTAAGGCAGTGTCTCGCAAACTGTGTGCCGCGGCACAGTAGTGTGCCGCGAGAGATTTTCAAATTGACACTAGATATTCGAAAGATTTCATTTTGACTTGACTTGTGTTATCGACGTGCTTTAATATCGACCTGCTATCGACGTGCTTTAAGAAAAATCTTTCAGATTTTATCAACTATGATCTTTTAAGTATTTATCAAGCTTTCTCCAAATTTTGGTTTAATTTTTGATTATTTCAAACCATAGAATGGACAAATATTTAAAACAAACACCGAGTTATGAATTAAAGAACGAGAGCAAATCTTCAAGTAAAACCAGGCTGATGACTTCAACAAAGCGCAAATATAATGACGATTATATAGAGTTTGCTTTTATTCTTATTTTAAGTGTGCCGCGGAAAAAAATTAGATTCAGTGTGCCGCGGAAAAAAAATTAGATTCAGTGTGCCGCAGAGTAAAAAAGTTTGCGAGACACTGGTCTAAGGAGAATTTGAAATGTATTTTTGATATAAGTAATGTCTTGATATTTGGCTGGTTTTGGCCTGGTAAAAATAATGTCGTACGTGGCCGAGTGGTTAGCACGCCTGGCTACTGATCTAAGGGACCTGGGTTCGAGCCCCGGATTAGGCATGGATGTGTGTGTCGTTTTTCTGCTGAGGTCCTGCCATCCTCTCAGATCTCCTACTGTGGCATAAAAACTGACAGGCTCCTATCAGACCTCTGTGGCAAGCAGCTGCTTGAGGGGGTATTTATTATTTTTTTATTATTAATGTATGTTACAAGTGTGAATTTATTGTGTTGAATCCAGTCAGGAGGCAGCTGACCAAATTACAGCAGGAGTTGAACAGGATAGATAATTTTTCGCAAAAATGGAATTTAGCTGCTTATAAAAGGTTGGTGGAATTTTGTGTGGTCTAGGTGATGATTTGGTAGAAATTAATGAATGACAGTGCTGACATTTTGAGGGTCAAACAAGCCAGAGATCAGAACGATCGGTTGATTGGTCACAGGAAATAAATATTGTAGGTACATCAGTAACAATGACTCTAAAAAACCTGGTCACAACTAGTGATGCCATTTCATAATTTGAAGTGCCAATTGAACCATCATGGTGTTTAAAAGGAGGGATGACTCGTGGACCTTTAAGTTTACCTCATGCATCTTTGTAAAAAGCATTTGAATTTTTAGTTTTGCAAAATTGAAGAAGGTGCTTAAAAGCACATTCTTGTGAAGCATCTGAATATACCTTGGATGCTGAGTTATAATTTGCTTTATTAATAGAATTAAACTTAATGGACAAATTATTATATACACCTACCTAATAACCTTTTGCCCTCACAACAACAGCCAGACGTCTTGATAAGGACTCAACGAGGTGTTGAAAACACGGAGGTGGTATTGCCGTCCACGAAGCTAGGATCGCCTGTTGTAGAGCATCCACAGGTGCGGGTGTGGGTTGGCGGCTCGAACAGATCATTCCAATTCTTCCCACAAATTCTCAATGAGGTTGAAGGTGGTAATCGAGGGGGCCGTTCGAGAGTGGTAAAATCACTTGAATGTTACTTGGAGCCAATTGGTCGCCACTCGGGAAGTATGCGGTATGGCGTTATCCTGTTGAAAGATGACGTCATGGTCCTGAAAGAGAATAGTTATGAATGTGTGTAGATGGCCGGAGAGGATGTTCACATACCCTTGTGCCAGTGATGGAAGTTTCGTTTGGTATGCGAGTCCCCAAGGAAGCCCATGTAAAAGCACCAAATCCTGTTATACCACCTCCATCTGCCTGTGTAACCACAACTTGGCAAGCTGGGTCCATCACTTCGCGTGGCTTATGCCACACACGCACCATCTCATCGACGTGACAGTTGACATGTTTCCAGTCCTCCGCACTCCAGTTGCGATAGGTCTTTGCAAACTGCAGCCTAACTTTTCGGTGCCTTGCAGTTAACAAGGGGACACGATGTGGACATCGACTGTCATAGACCTTTTTTTTATGGCACAACGGATTCTATGTGTATAGTCTTGTGGACGTACCCTAATTCAATTCCGATGTTATTTGCTCCACGGTAGCCGTGCGATTCCTTGTAATGATTCGAGACAGTCTGCGCTCACCTCGAGAGTAAATTGCGCGTTTACGTCCACATTTCTCCCGCTGGTTCGAAGTTTTGCCGTATGTCATGTAAATCTTGGTCAACGTGTGATGGTCTGACGTGGAAATCCCGACAGTTCAGCAGTTGCGGTTTTGGGTTGTTTTACCTCTGAGCGGCACTTTTTTGCACACCATGGGCTAAATGGCCAGGTCACATGGACCCCGAAGGCTCAGAGAAGGTTGGGTAAAGGGACCCACTGGAACAGCTGTTGGGAGACAGATGGTAGCCTCCCGTCAAGGCCACCCAGCGTGTTCTTTAACGTGCACAGGGTATGTTTGGTTTCTTTTACCTCTGAGCGGCATTTTTTTGCACACCATGGGCTAAATGGCCAGGTCACATGGACCCCGAAGGCTCAGAGAAGGTTGGGGGAGGGGACCCACTGGAACAGCTGTTGGGAGACAGATGGTAGCCTCCCGTCAAGGCCATCCAGCGTGTTCTTTAACGTGCACAGGGTATGGGTTCCCCCGCACACGGGGCCACGGCTTAACGTCCCATCCGACGTACGGCGGTCTTTCCAAGGCCATCGGTGTCCCCTACTGACCGTGAGCAGGGCGGGGAATTTTTGCGGAGATAAATCTCAACGCTGACCCAGCTGGGACTCGAACTTGGGAACTACAGATTACGAGCCTGGCGCGCTACCGACTGAGCCACCCCTGCCCCTAAAAGCAACAGGAGTATGGTGAGGTGTATCACTAGTGGAAAAAAGGTAGAATGCTTCAATGTTCAATATGAACGTATCGCAGATGCAGAAGATCGAGTCAGCGTAGTTTTCGCCTCGTGTGGGAAAGGGGACTGGTTGTTGGAATCCTAGGAAATTTCATCGTGAGATAGATCTCAACGCTGACCCAGCTGGAACTCGAACCTGGAAACAGGGTATGGCTAACCCCTTGGGCATTATTTGTAGAGAATGGGGCTGTCCAGTCGATATTGTCAATATTAAAGTCACCAGTTAGAACTACTGGAATATTGACAGTAGTAACAAATACGAAATTGACATCAACTATGTAAGAAGGATTGCTAGAACTAGACGGAGAGATGTAGACTGTGACTCTACGATTATGAGATGAATAAGTATCAACACAAATAATTTCATATTCGCTGAAACGAGTAGGTTGGGTTGTTTTACCTCTGAGCGGCACTTTTTTGCACACCATGGGCTAAATGGCCAGGTTACATGGACCCCGAAGGCTCAGAGAAGGTTGGGGGAGGGGACCCACTGGAACAGCTGTTGGGAGACAGATGGTAGCCTCCCGTCAAGGCCATCCAGAATGCACAGGGTATGGCTCTCCCGCACACGGGGTCACGGCTTAACGTTCCATCCGATATACGGCGGCCTTTCCAAGCCCATCGGTGTCCCCTACTGACCGTGGGCAGGGCGGGGAATTTTGCGGAGATAAATCTCAACGCTGACCCAGCTGGGACTCAAACCTGGGAACTACAGATTACGAGCCTGGCGCGCAACCGACTGAGCCACCCCCGCCCCTGAAACGAGTAGGTGTTTATATTACAGTATAGTGATATGAATTATTTTTATGAATATACAGAACCGGCCAGGTTTAACACCTAATGTCCGACCCCGCCTTCTCGTGGGGCAGACCGTTAGTACCTTTCAAAAGAGATATTCTCTTTTAGAAGGAAACGGAAGGGGAGGGCTGCCAGTTCAGTATGGCCTATTGATCTGGTCACCTATGGCCACTTTTTTCTTTTTTTTCAACCCTGCTGAGGAGTGGTCAACTTCACAGGGTCCTGGTGCTGACCATCTATACCTACTAGACTGGACTTGTTTATGGATTTGAGCTTGATTATGGATCCTGGACTTGCTGCACTGGTGGGCCTCTATTGAGGGAGAATCTGCCGCTGTGTTTTCTGTTTGCTTCTGGGTTGCCAGCCCTAAGTGAACAGACGCATGGGATACCTTATATCAGCTGGTGGATAATCCTAATCAGAGGCCATCGCAAGTACCTGAACCTTACTTAGCTACTTGGGCATCGTCAAGCCTAAACTGGAGTAATGTGTCTCAGGCAGACCATATGACTCTTGAAAAAGTTCACTTGAAAAGGTGATGCCTGAAGTTCCTACCAGCATCGGTGACTTCAGCCTTTAGCGGAGGAGGAACAGGTCTTTGCCCCATGCCTGCGATCAGGGGGCTGTTTGATATTGTTGGCCCTATCTATCTCAATAAACCTAGTTTCTTTAAAAATCCTACAAATCATTTTCTCTCTGCAGGAACGTGGAACGTGAGGACATTAAATAGAGAGACCAGATGGACAGATAACGGTGAAATACTTAAAAATAACTTTAAATTTCTATTTACAGGGAGAGAGAATGGAAAGCATCACCAAGGCGTGGGTCTGCTGCTCAGCAGACATGCTAGTGATGTTCTTCTAGGATATGATTGCATTAATGAAAGGTTTCTTATAGAAATTTTTCAGAGAAGCATTAAAGACTTGAAGGTTATCTGCTGTTATGCCCCCACTGAGGATGCCGATGAGGATGAGAAGGATAGGTTTTACGGACAACTTCAGGATATTTTCAATTCTGTCAAGGATGGAGATATTACCCTTGTTGTAGGTGACTTCAATGCCAAAGTTGGTACTGACTCTGACCATTGGGGGAGGGGGGGGGCTTTTGGCATTGGTAACTGCAATGACAATGGGCAACGTCTCCTACAGGTAAGTAAACTGAATGGTTTCAGAATAACTAACACTTATTACAAACACCGCGACATACATAAGTACACATGGGTTTCACCTGATGGGCTGCATAAGGATATCATAGATTATATATTAACAGCAAATGGGCTAGTTCTGTTAAGAATACCAGGTCATATAGGGGAGCTGAAATTGGATTTGACCATTACCTTTTTAAAAGTGTCTTGGAAATTAAAATTAAGAACTGTTGTGCTAAGTTTAAAAAATTTACCTTTAGTTCCGAAGCTCTGAAAGACCCAGTTATACCTAAAGCTTATCATGATAGCTTACTTGTCATTATGACAGTCAGGGTTTGTTTACTATTGAAGTTGAGGAAGAATGGGGCCGTTTTACACAGGCTTTTCTTGAAACTTCGGATATTCTTTTGAGCGACTGTACACATTAAATTTTGTATTCATAAATTACATATATCGATAAATACAAAAAATGACATAAACAATTTAACAAATAAAATTATAAACATTCTACTGGGTAATCAGTGAAATGGACTTGTTACTAGATCCAGCGACTTTTAAGAGCTCTCACGGCGTACCACAAAAAATTTTCCCGCATATCCCATGTTGAGAACCTCTACTGTAAAGAATGGAGGACATGTGCGCCGCATCTCCTGCCATGACGCAGAGAGGGAACGTGTAAGCTTTACCTGCGGCATCTGGAAAATAATCCGCTAAGAAGAAGTCAATGAGCCAGAGTAGAATCCTCTCCATCGCTACCTGCCATTGATCTCCAGTCACAGGAGAGAAGGTGGAAATGGCCAAGTCCTGTCTGATGCTTAGGGACCAAAGAGATCACTCCACTTTCTTCGTTGAACTTTGAATAAAGACGTTTTATTCGTTGAGGCGATGGCTGCACTAGACATCGAAATCTGCCTTGTCACTGCCCATTTTTGCAGTAATTATTAATGACGAAGAATCCAGTTTTATTACGTGATTTATATGTGTAGTTATTCTCGATTGATCTATTGCAATTGCAGAGCCAGATGGAGAGAGGAATAAGCCAGTGGCCTCTATTGATTGAGGCTTCGAAGTTGCCCTTGGTGACATGCTATTTGGCAGCTCGTAGAAATCAAAACAATTTTTTTTTCCTTTGCGCTCCTTTTTTTGACTTTTCCTCAAAGTCTGCCTTTTTCACACAGCACTGGAATAGGATATGACAACAGGGCAAGAGAGAAAACATCCCCTTTCTGCCTCCCAGACTTGAACTAGGGATTTCCTGTTTGCGCATCTGTTACCATGCCATTTCAGCTGAGACAGGGTTGGGTTGTTTTAGCTCTGAGCGGCACTTTTTTTGCACACCATGGGCTAAATGGCCAGGTCACATGGACCCCGAAGGCTCAGAGAATGTTGGGGGAGGGGACCCACTGGAACAGCTGTTGGGAGACAGATGATAGCCCCCGTCAAGGTCATCCAGCGTGTTCTTTAACGTGCACAGGGTATGGCTCTCCCGCACACGGAGCCACGGCTTAACGTCCCATCCGACGGAAGGCGGCCTTTCCAAGCTCATCGGTGTCCCCTACTAACCGTGGGCAGGGCGGGAAATTTTGCGGAGATAAATCTCAACGCTGACCCAGCTGGGACTTGAACCTGGGAACTGCAGATTACGAGCCTGGTGCGCTTCCGACTGAGCCACCCCCACCCCCGCCCCTACTGAGACAGGTAAATTCACACCTGATTAACCCTCCGTCGATTGTGTTGTGTCCCACAAACTAAGACGATTTTGTATCGCGATTTTTTAGTTAACGACTCTAGTAAAGTCCAATTTTTTCTGAGTACCTTTCAGCCCCTTCTTTGGGCCTTTCTTTAGACCGGCTCATTGGTTTCAGCCACACCTTGATGCACTTTTCTTTAGATCAGTACATTGGTTACATGACAGAACACATAATTGTAACGAATGGGTCTCACAGACCCAGCGCAAGCATCCGTATAACTATTTGGAGATATCAGATATATATCAGTATCTCCCATTTCTACTGGGGCGGAATGGCTCAGTCGGCCAGCTCATAATCTGTGGTTCCCAGGTTTGAGTCCCAGCTGGGTCAGCGTTGAGATTTATCTCCGCAAAATTTCCTGCCCACGGTCAATAGGGGACATCGATGGGCTTGGAAAGACCACCGTCCGTCGGATGGGTCGTTAAGCTGTGGCTCCGTGTGCGGGAGAGCCATACTCTGTGTACGTTAAAGAACACGTTGGATGGCATTAACGGGAGGTTACCATCTGTCTCCCAACAGCTGTTCCAGTGGGCCCCCTCCCCCAACCTTCTCTGAGTCTTTGGGGTCCATGTGACCTGACCATTTAGCCCATGGTGTGCAAAAAAGTGCCGCACAGAGGTAAAACAACCCAACACAACCCATTTCTATTTATTATTATAAAAACAACTGAATTTTTTTAAAGTTAAAAAAGAGGAAAATATTGAAATCTGATGAATGAAATGCAATAATAGACTTATTTAAAAACCTCATTTATCCGACACTGATTTAACCGCCACCTAGTGTCAACGTTTTTTTTTAGAAATAAATTGAAAATTAAATGGCGGGTTGGATAGGAATTCATTCAATATTACCTTTCGTAATTTTCGCATATCTCAGTGAGTTAATTGCGCCTTCCAACAGTAGGAAAAGGTGGGAAATGAAAATTTTTGAAACAAATATTGCAAAAGATCTATTTGTGCCAGAAGTTTGAAACTTTTGTGAAGAGTGTTGTGGTCAAGAGACTTACATTAGGAGCAATAGTTTTTAGTCTTGCCTCCAGTGGTGGTGGTGGTAAAACGCAAGTTTTATTTTAAGAGAAAAATAGAAAAACCGTGCGCTACGTAGGTACTAGAAAAATATATATATTTGCATTTCTCTAACCATCCGAAGCAGCTCGAAATTTTAAACAAAAAATAAATACCCCCTCAAGCAGCTGCTTGCCACAGAGGTCTGACAGGAGCCTATCAGTTTATATGCCACAGTAGGAGATCTGAGAGGATGGCAGGACCTCAGCAGAAAAACGACACACACATCCATGCCTAATCCGGGGCTCGAACCCAGGTCCCTTAGATCAGTAGCCAAGCGTGCTAACCACTCGGCCACGGGACGGCGTATTATAATAAATACCCCCCAAGCAGCTGCTTGCCACAGAGGTCTGACAGTTTATATGCCACAGTAGAAGATCTGAGAGGATGGCAGGACCTCAGCAGAAAAACTACACATACATCCATGCCTTACCCGGGGCTCGAACCCCTTATGTCAGTAGCCAAGCGCGCTAACCACTCGGCCATACTGGTAGAAAATGGTAAACTAGGAGACTATGCTAAAATGGTTACTAACTAACTAAATACTCTAACATGTAGGTAAACGCTAGAAATTGGAAATTCTGTTTGCAGGATGTGATCAGGTCAAGAGCTTTATATCAGAAGTAATGATTTCCCCCTTACTCCCTGGAGGGGTGGGGAAAATCTTTATATCAGCAGTAATGATTTTCCCCTTTACTCTCTGGAGGGGTGGGGAAAATCTTTATATCAGCAGTAATGTTTCCCCTTTACTCTCTGGAGGGGTGGGGGAAATCTTTATATCAGCAGTAATGATTTCCCCCTTTACTCTCTGGAGGGGTGGGGGAAATGAAATTTTTGCTTTAAGAGATGAATGAAAAATATTTATATATGTATGCTTTCATTTGAATATAATTTATTTGGCTCAGAAATAGTTTACGTAAATACCTTTTATTAAAGTGGGGGAGGAGAAAAAGGTGACAATCTTTTGCATCGTTTAGAGTCAGTATTAAGAGGATGCTGTAAGTCAAATTTGGTGATCACAATTTCCTCTTCAATGTAGAGTCACGGATGTACCCAGAATTAATTTTCTGGGGGGGGGGGGGAGGGCTTCTAAGACTGACTTGAGTAAGGTTTCCCAATTACTAAAATATTCCACCGGACAGGAAAGGTTAAAATGGTATTCTTCATGGATTAAGATTTTACATAGAAGATTTTATATAGAAGTGGAGTATTCTATATGGATTAAGATTTTATAGTTTTTTAAATCTATTTTTAGTGTTGGACATAAAATAAGGGGTTAAAATAAAATTATACGAAGGCAACTGTTTTGGATTTCAAAGTAGATAGACATATTTGAGGTTTTTTATAAGACACAGGATTTTCGGAATGAGGGATGGGGTGGGGATCCGTCCATGGACAGATATCACTCACACCCGCCACTTTCTTGACCCTTGGGTACGTTCCTGTATAGTGACTTCTTTGCGTGGTGAAAACCTCTTAGTGCTTAAAGCGAGGATGAGAGAAAAATGAATACTAAATTTTGGCGATTTTAATTTTTAGCGATCTTAATTCTGTCAAGAAAGGAGACCTTGTTCTAGGTGACTTCAATGCCAAAGTTGGTACTGACTCTGACCTTTGGGGAGGGGTGATAGGCCCTTTTGGTATTGGTAGTTGCAATGGCAATGTGCAACGTCTCCTACAGGTAAGTAAACTCAATGGATTCAGAATAACTAACACTTATTACAAACACCGCGACATACATAAGTACACATGGGTTTCACCCAATGGGCTGCATAAGAATATGATTGATTATTTATTAATTAACAGCAAATGGGTAAGTTCTTTTAGGAATACCATTGCATATAGGGGAGCTGAAACTGGATTTGATCATTACCTTGTTAAAAATGTCTTGCAAATTAATATTACGAACTGTCGTGCTAAGTTTAAAAAAGTTACCTTTAACATTGAAGCTGTGAAAGACCCAGTTATAACAAAAGCTTACCATGATACGTAATTAAACATAATGGTTTGCTTAATACTGATGTTGAGGAAGAATGAAACCGTTTTAAACAGGCTTTTTTTAAGTAACAGAACTCTTTTATGAAAAAAGGAGCAGAGGAAGCAAAATTATTTGATTGATAAGGCACTTGAGTATATTTCAGAAAGAAAGAACTACAGGAATGTCTTTAATCAATACCTTACAAGTCCTAATAGAAAGCATTACAGAGAGCTTAATAAACATGTAAAAGGATCAGCTAGCTGCTGATAAGAATCTTTGGCTTGATGGCTTGGCTGTCAAAACAAAGGAAGCAGTTAGACAGCAAAACAGCAGAGAGCTGTACCGAAATGTTTTGTTTTGCATGGTAGAAAACAAACAGATATTTAGGGATTGAAGGATAAACAAGGGAAGGTTACAGAAAGTGAAGCTTCTATAATAGCTAGGTGGGCTGAGTATTTCAGCGATGTTCTAAACAATGTGGCTACTTACTTTACTCCCATTGTTTGTAAAGATGATAGAGGCATTACTGGCTTTAATGTTGGCCCTAAAACACAATCTGCAGTTATTTTGGCTGTTTCTAAACTTAACCTATATAAATCCTCAGGGGTAGATGAAATTACTACTGAAATACTTAGCGCTGGAAGTGTTTCGATTACCACATGGATGACTGAAATTTTGAATATTTTTTATGACAAAGGCATTGTTCCTAAGGAATTTACTAGGGCTATTATTATCCCAATATTTTTTAAAAAAGTTGATCACAGTTTTTGTCTTGTCTATAGTGGTATCAGCGAACTTTCTGTTCCAGGTAAAGTTCTTTGTATGATTATGCTTAATAGAATTAAGAATCTGGTTGACAGGCAATTGCGTGATGAGCAATGTGGATTCAGAAGTGGTAGGGGATGTGTAGATCAGATATTTTCACTTAGGCAGATTCTTGAGAAATGTTTAGAGTTTCAGAAACTTTTGGTTGCTGGCTTTGTTGATTTCAAAAAGACTTTTGACTCTGTTAATCGTCATAATTTGTAGTTGCTTTATTTATTACGCCTTATTTTTCTTTGTTTGCGTACTTTGCATCATCACAGGATATTGGAAAACATCTCTCGTTTCATTCTATGCTTGGCTTCAATTTAAGGCAATTCTTTACTAAATAGAATATTTGGAATATTTTGCGTGCTAAAAGTACAAAAAAATACAACTTTAGCCTGCGTTCGAGATTTGATTTCTCCATGAAATCACTGAAATTCATAAATAATTCATTATTCATATTTCAGTAAAAAATTACAAAGAATGAAAATTAATCAGCAATACTTGTCAAATTTAGATGTTGTTATTCTTTTCCTAAACGTTTCTCTCACGTTTCAGTGGAAAAGAGTTGGTAAGACTGCTCACCGATACGAGATAATCATCTGAGGGTAGAAATGCATAATATAATATCTAAGGCTTCTCAAAATAAAAAAAAATTGAAACGAATGAAAGTGTATTTCAGTAAATACTAGAAACGCAAGCTCTTTAAGAGAAAAAAAATGCAAAAAATAATGTTAAAGACTGTAAAATATTCATACTGCTCGTAAGAGGTGAGCAAGGATCACTAAGATATGAGTAAAAAAAATTGATCGTTAAAGAAAAAAAAATTAATTTTACGTACCTAGGTAATTTAATGTTTAAAAAAATGAAATTAAATAAATACCCCCTCAAGTATCTGCTTGCTACAAAGGTCTGACAGGAGTCTGTCAGTTTATATGCTGTAGCAGAAGGTCTGTGATGATGACAGGATCTCAGCAGAAAAACAACACGAACATCTATGCCTTACCCGGGGCTCGAACCCAGGTCCCTTCGATCAGTAGCCAAGCGCGCAATCATTAGGCCACGGGACGGCTATTGGTGTTGAAAAAATCGGCATACATGGCAGACATACAATGTCCATTATAACATCATGGAATATGTAGAATAGATACCCTGTGAAAGGAATATTTTCTTAGATATTCGACGATTTCAAAATGAAACGTTACATTGTCAGTGTGGAATAGTTGATTGCTTCATGATGCCTCAAATAAAACTATTAGACCATTAGACAAGAAAACCATTAGACGACTCAAAACGGTTAAAAGCCTTTGGAAGTTTGGAAGCTGGGCAAACGATCTAAGGGTGGCAGTAATATTTTGATGTCCACCATTATATTATCTCTAGTCTATGACTGTCATTGGAAACAACCTAAACAGTTACCAGAAGGCCTGTTAGAGGGGGCGGGGGTGGCTCAGTCGGTAGCGCGCCAGGCTCGTAATCTGTAGTTCCCAGGTTCGAGTCCCAACTGGGTCAGCGTTGAGATTTATCTCCGCAAAATTCCCCGCCCTGCCCACGGTCAGTAGGGGACACCGATGGGCTTGGAAAGGCCGCCGTCCGTCGGATGGGACGTTAAGCCGTGTCCCCGTGTGCGGGAGAGCCATACCTCTGTGTACGTTAAAGAACACGCTGGATGGCCTTGACGGGAGGCTACCATCTGTCTCCCAACAGCTGTTCCAGTGGGTCCCCTCCCCCAACCTTCTCTGAGCCCTCGGGGTCCATGTGACCTGGCCATTTAGCCCATGGTGTGGAAAAAAGTGCCGCCCAGAGGTAAAACAACCCAACCCTGTTCGAGGGCGTCATAGGTATAATCCCTTGAAGCTGATCACTATAATGGACTACTGTCCAGAAGGAAAAGCGAGAAACAACATCATCTCTGCGTTCATTTCTCATTCACATGTCTCTTCTGGATAAATCCTATTGTCTTTTGTTAAAAAGAAATCGAGAATATCGAAAATATTGAAGCAAAAATGTTGTATTCCAACGTTGCTTAAAAATCTGTGTAGAAATGGTTATGAAAGAATGGAATGGAAACTGGTAAGAAATATGAAACCTTTTTAACAGACGATAAGGCAATAGTAAGATAAAGATGATTTAGAACATATGACGAGAAAATTAAAAAACGAAATTGGGGATGAAGAAATACAGAGAAGAGCCTGAAAATATCCAGAAGAGATCCATATGATATGCATATGAGATCCATAAGAGATCTACAGAAGATTCGAAAGAGATGTAAAGGAGGTCCTAAAGTGGATTGAGAAATGATGAGAAAAATGTATATGTTTAAGCATCTGGGATCTATTCTTCTAACATCGAATATCATATCTCATGCGTGGAGGGGGCGGGGGTGGCTCAGTCGGTAGCGTGCCAGGCTCGTAATCTGTAGTTCCCAGGTTTGAGTGCCAGCTGGGTCAGCGTTGAGAGTTATCTCCGCAAAATTCCCCGCCCTCCATACGGTCAGTAGGGGACACCGATGGGCTTGGAAAGGCCGCCGTCCGTCGGATGGGACGTTAAGCCGTGGCCCCGTGTGCGGGAGAGAGCCATACCCTGTGCACGTTAAAGAACACGCTGGATGGCCTTGACGGGAGGCTACCATCTGTCTCCCAACAGCTGTTCCAGTGGGTCCCCTCCCCCAACATTCTCTGAGCCTTCGGGGTCCATGTGACCTGGCCATTTAGCCCATGGTGTGCAAAAAAGTGCCGCTCAGAGGTAAAACAACCCAACCCAACCCATGCGTGGAGCAAGATTAAAAGCAGAACATAAGCAAGGGAAGCAATAAAAATGCTAAATTCAGTTTGTGGATAAAAATATATCAAGAAATATTAATAAAACAACTTTTTCTCACATAATAATAGAAAACATTTTAGCATACGGATCAGAGACATGAAAGATGATTGAAAGAATACATCAAATGTAGAAGCAACCTGAAGCAATAGTACACAACATTTCCAATGACTATTCTATGGTATAATGCATAAAGCCATTAATAGAGGATGATTGTTCGGCGTCCAGTAGCTCCGCGGACACAGCACCTGACATGTTATTATGTGGTCGTGGATTCAGATCCCATCTGGATAATGACAATTTTTTCCTCTATATTATTCTAATTACTACCAGGGGTGTATATTTGTTAATGGGAGCAGTACAAAAGATATTTTCTGAGCCTGTGGGCTGCAGTAAGAAAACCTGTAATTGGCGATATTACAGCAATCAAATAAAATCCTAGCGATACTTTTAAAACTTTAAAACTTTTAAATCACTGAAGTCATAACTTTGCAGATAAACACGTTATGTCACTTAGAAAAATACGGAAAAGATTACCTTAGTTACAATTTTCTAAATAATAACAATAAGAATAATTTTTACCAATAGCAGCCAGTAAGAATAATTTGTAACAGTAAAAACACTACCAATAATTTTCAACAATAACAACAATAAGAATAATTCGTAATGATAACAACAATAAGAATAATTCGTAACAATAACAACATTAAGAATAATTTGCAACAATAGCAAAATGAAGAATATTGTAACAAACAAAAGTAAGATTAATTTGCAATAACAGCAATAAAAATAATGTGTAACAATAATAATTTGAATCATCTGTAACAATAGCAGCAATAACAATAACAAATAATTGCAAATACATTTTAAATTTTTGATATCAACATAAGCCATCGTAAGCAACACAAAAAATTATGGCCGGTCGTTGATTGGCCTACCACTGATTTGAAGGGATTTCTGGAGGAGAAGTATTCGGAAGGGTTGGGTTGTTTTACCTCTGAGCGGCACTTTTTTGCACACGATGGGCTAAATGGCCAGGTCACATGGATCCCGAAGGTTCAGAGAAGGTTGGGAAGGTTTGGAAGGAACTCACTGTAACAGCTGTTGGGAGACAGATGGTAGCCTCCCGTCAAGGCCATTGAGCGTGTTCTTTAACGTGCACAGGGTATGGCTCTCCCGCACACGGGGCCACGGCTTAACGTCCCATCCGACGGACGGCGGCCTTTCCAAGCCCATCGGTGTCCCCTACTGACCGTGGGCAAGGCGGGGAATTTTGCGGAGATAAATCTCAACGCTGACCCAGCTGGGACTCGAACTTGCGGATGAAGCAATGTAGAAGAGACCATTGAAAAACGATTGGCAACCCAAAAGTACTAAAAATCCCGGGAAAGTAAAATAGTAAGTGGCCGAGTGGTTAGCGCGCTTGGCTACTGATCTAAGGGACCTGGGTTCGAGCCAAGGGTAAGGCATGGATGTTTGTATTGTTTTTCTGCTGAGTTCTCGCCATCCTCATAGACCATATACTGTGGCATATAAACTGACAGCTCCTGTCAGACCTCTATGGCAAGCAACTGCTTGAGGGGGGTGGGGTATTTATTTTCTTTATTTAGGTATTCAACAGTTCAGTTCAATTAATTTTTGTTACATTCATTTCTTCAGTGCATCATTAAATGGTATATATATGTTACCGCTAAAGCTCGAAAGCCGTTAATGTGCACATTACGTAGCTAATCTGCAGATTAACTGATTTGCTCCGTTAACGTGCGGAATCAAGAGTTTTCCGCATTTCACCTAGGTAATGTGCACATTAACGGCTTCCGTATCGTTAAAGTTCAAAAGTTTTTTTCTCTCATAGTGGTGAATCTCTTGAATATGAATCTTCGTGTCACGTGATTCACTCGTCCGCATTATAAGAAACGCCCCGGATGAGCGGAGGCCAAGTGAGAACGAATCGATAAAGTGATTCATTCTTGATAACGAATCACTAAAATGATTCGTTCTCACTTGGCCTGCTCATTTTGGGGGCGTTTTTTATAATTCGGACGACTGATTCATGTTGACAGAGGGATGACCCTGGTTTCAACTCTACTCTCGGACACTAGATAAATAACAGTATGTTAATTTAAGCGTACAGAAACGTTCCTGTTGTTCCAGCAAAGATCTTATTTTCTCTTTAACGAGTGCCTAGTAGGTAATGTGCAGATTATCCAGGTAATTTGCAGATTACCTAGGTAATTTGAGAAATGAAACAATTTTCCGCACGTTAACGGATCACCCTAGTTAATCTGCACAATACCTAGATAATCTGTAGAATAACTGATTTCTGCACTTTAGCGGTAACATATATATAAGTCTTGTTACGATGTGGCGTCAGTAATAAAAAAAACAGCTGATTAATTCATCATGTCTTATTTCAGATAACTCAATGGTCCATCAATAGCTGCATGAATCTCAAAGAATTCCCAAGAGCTGAAGAAACCTTCGTCTATCATTTCGTGAAGCCCACTGCTTATATTAATTCTACCAGCTAGAACTCAGAACAATAAATGTTTTTCGTGAAACACTGGAGAAAATTTAATGATATATTATTAACTTTGCTCTATTAAAAGTAAAATTAATTTTTTTCTAAGGTTTGTTTTAGGAATTGGCAGCTTTCCACATTCACTATACTTGGAGTTCTGAAGATCAACGCTTCAAGTTCAAGGATTTCAGAATTGACTTCGGCGACAGGGTTCGGTTGGGTTGTTTTACCTATGAGCGGCACTTTTTTGCACACCATGGGCTAATGGCCAGGTCACATGGACCCCGAAGGCTCAGAGAAGGTTGGGGGAGGGGACCCACTGGAACAGCTGTTGGGAGACAGATGGTAGCCTCCCGTCAAGGCCATCCAGCGTGTTCTTTAACGTGCACAGGGTATGACTCTCCCGCACACGGGGCCACGGCTTAACGTCCCATCCGACGGACGGCGGCCTTTCCAAGCCCATCGGTGTCCCCTACTGACCGTGGGTAGGGCGGGGAATTTTGCGGAGATAAATCTCAACGCTGACACAGCTGGGACTCGAACCTGGGAACTACAGATTACGAGTCTGGCGTGCTACCGACTGAGCCACCCCCGCCTCCTTCGGCGACAGAGAAGACATCGTTTTATTCATTGAAATGATAACTTCATTTTTCCATCATTACCTAATTTTTTTTTGAATAGTTAATGGTGTAGTGCAGTGATAGTGAACCAATCGCACTCTTGTGAAATGTGGCACCAGAGACGAATTTTGTTCGCAAGCGACTGGGAGGTGAAAAGAAGTAAATGTCTATGGCTAGAGAGAGAAACAAGACAGGCGAACATGTTGCTATAATTAGTAAAATAAAATAATAATAAATAAATACCCCTCAAGCAGCTGCTTGCCACAGAGGTCTGACAGGAGCCTGTCAGTTTATATGCCATAGTAGACGGTCTGAGAGGATGGCAGGACGTCAGCAGAAAAACGACACATACATCCATACCTTACCCGGGGCTCGAACCCAGGTCCTTCAGATCAGTAGCCAATCGCGCTAACCACTCGGCCATGGGACGGCCCTAATTAGTAACTCTAATAAAATGTGCTTCTCTATATTTGAAAAATTTAGTTATCGTTTCGGTTTACTGCTACGTGAGCAATTTTATTCTCTCAACCAATGAAAACTCAATTCATTTTGATAACGGTGACGTTGCATTAGTGATTCGCTGGGAATAGTAAGTGGAAAGTGACGTGTGAAGTTGTGCTTGTGTGTTTGGTTATTGAATATAAATGTGAACCTATTGTTTTGTTTGAATCTCGGCAAAAATAGCTGGGCCTATTTAAGCTGTGTCTCCTTTGAATGACTATGATTTTGGGATTAGAATAATCGCTTATTTTGAAGACTTTTTCATCTGAGTGGATTTTAACGTCTCCTCATCATGGGAAAAAACAAAGTTAATAAACTATAAAAACTAGTGGTATTCCAATTAAATCTAGTGAACAAAGTCAACTTAAAAACTTTCTAAACATGTTAATAAAATGAGTTTGACTCAAGTAAACAAAATGCATTCAGGTAATAATATACCAAACTTATTAGATTCAAGTAAAATTTTTGACCGAAATTTTAAAGGAATTAAAGATTGTGATAATGATA
Organism: Ryuthela nishihirai; assembly: GCA_038380435.1. Lineage (NCBI taxonomy): Eukaryota > Metazoa > Arthropoda > Arachnida > Araneae > Heptathelidae > Ryuthela > Ryuthela nishihirai. The sequence continues at coordinate 27,521,378 of JAWZYU010000022.1, forward strand.
TTTTAAGTGACAAAAAAAATTCAAATTCTGCTATAAATACAGATAAGGAGGGGCGGGGGTGGCTCAGTCGGTAGCGCGCCAGGCTCGTAATCTGTAGTTCCCAGGTTCGAGTCCCAGCTGGGTCAGCGTTGAGATTTATCTCCGCAAAATTCTCCGCCCTGCCCACGGTCAGTAGGGGACACCGGTGGGCTTGCAAAGGCCGCCGTCCGTCGGATGGGACGTTAAGCCGTGACCCGTGTGCGGGAGAGCCATACCCTGTGCACGTTAAAGAACACGCTGGATGGCCTTGACGGGAGGCTACCATCTGTCTCCCAACAGCTGTTCCAGTGGGTCCTCTCCCCCAACCTTCTCTGAGCCTTCGGGGTCCATGTGACCTGGCTGTTTAGCCCCTGGTGTGCAAAAAAGTGCCGATCAGAGGTAAAACAATCCAATCCAATACAGAAAAGGACTATGAGATACCAGATTTTAACTTTTCAGAAGATGAATATACAGAAATGATAGCCAAGATAGCTCAAAAAAGAAATTTTAAAGATAATCACAAAAATGAACTATGTATAATTTTTAATAATGAAAATTCTAAACTCGCAGACCTTGATGACGGGAAAATTACCGACTTCTTTTTTTCAATTTCTTAACAAAAATATAAAAGGTAATTTTAGTAGAAAAGGAGATTTAATATTATTCGCAGACTCAGAGGAAGAGATTGAAAAATTAAAAATATTGACTGAATCTTAAATTTTGATGTCAAATACAGATTTCCGGAAAATGACTTTATACTTAGCATGCCTCTTGATGCAAATATTAAATATTCTGATGAATATTTGTTCCAACAATTTAGGGGAGGGGGTGGCACAGTCAGTAGCGCGCCAGGCTCGTAATCTGTAGCTCCCAGATTCGAGTCCCAGCTGGGTCAGCGTTGAGATTTATCTCCGAAAAATTCCCCGCCCTGCCCACGGTCAGTAGGGGACACCGATGGGCTTGGAAAGGCCGCCGTCCGTCGGATGGGACGTTAAGCCGTGGCCCCGTGTGCGGGAGAGCCATACCCTGTGCACGTTAAAGAACACGCTGGATGGCCTTGACGGAAGACTACCATCTGTCTCCCAACAGCTGTTCCAGTGGGTCCCTTCCCCCAACCTTCTCTGAGCCTTCGGGGTCCATGTGACCTGGCCATTTAGCCCATGGTGTGCAAAAAAAGTGCCGCTCAGAGGTAAAACAACCCAACCCAAATCCAAGAATTTGAAAAATGAAAAATAAATAAAATAAGAAGAATGTACTGATATACAACAAATACAGCTAAGACAGAAATCATTAAAAGTCACATAGAGAATGTGGTTATCTCTGTTGAAGCGACTACTCTTCTTAAATTTGTCAGAATTGGATTTTCCAGACATTACGGTTCACTTTTGATTTGCAACAAATATTTCAGTTTTGGCCACCATTATAACTTAGCATGCAGAGATCGAATCCAGATGTAAAAGATGCTCTGGGTCCCATATTCATAAAAAATGCACATCTGATACTTGAACTGTCCAAATTGCAACGGGAAATATCCTTCTACATTCGATGCATATCCTTTCAAAACAATCGCCTCTTAAGATAAACGAATACAAGAAATCGAGCACTGCAGTTGGACTTCAGCATTCCAACAGACAAAAAACAATAGTCCATTCTTCCAAGCTGAAGTCTCTACTGTTGTTTCAAATTACTCTTAATACGACAATTCGTTTAAAGCACATGATCAATTTAACCTTATCGTTGGCAAGCTCAACAAACAGGAGTTGGGTTGGGTTGTTTTTCCTCTGGGCGGCACTTTTTTGCACACCATGGGCTAAATGGCCAGGTCACATGGACCCCGAAGGCTCAGAGAAGGTTGGGGGAGGGGACCCACTGGAACAGCTGTTGGGAGACAGATGGTAGTCTCCCGTCAAGGCCATCCTGCGTGTTCTTTAACGTGCACAGGGTATGGCTCTCCCGCACACGGGGCCACGGCTTAACGTCCCATCCGACGGACGGCGGCCTTTGCAAGCCCATCGGTGTCCCCTACTGACCGTGGGCAGGGCGGGGAATTTTTGCGGAGATAAATCTTAACGCTGACCCAGCTGGGACTCGAACCTGGGAACTACAGATTACGAGCCTGGCGCGCTACCGACTGAGCCACCCCCGCCCCACTCAACAAACAGGAGAAAATCTAGACTGCTCCTACTGCGAAAACTTTAAAAAGATCTTATCAAAAAATCGGTCAGATTCCCTGTGTTAATCTGGATGACCCTCAACCTTCTACATCGAAAGATGGTAACATTTCTTATGCTCAAGCAACTTCCCTGTCAAAAATTTTAAACTGACAAAAGCACTTTCACCTAAATCAATCGAAAAAGAAATTGACAATGAACATATTACTAAAGACTTTATTATTGATTTAATACTTCATATAATTAAATTTATATGCTCAAATTTAGAGGAGTTCACAGTACTTGAAGATATTCTATTGGGACTCAAAAAGTAATAATTTTACAATTCTACAATAGAATTCCAGAGGAATTCAGTCTAAAAAAGAAGAAATAATAATTTTAAGCATGCATAAAAAATTTCACATTTTTTCTCTTCAGGAGATTTGCACTAATAAAAAGATATATATATACCTAATTTTATCAACTATTCTAAAAAAAAACAATAGTTCTAATGGAATTGCATTTTTAGTTAATAAAATTCTTAATCGTAAAAGTTTGGATATACACAGTCGTATCAGAATAATATGACCACCTACCATACTACATATATGGGTTGGGTTGTTTTACTTCTGAGCGGCACTTTTTTGCACACCATGGGCTAAATGGCCACGTCACATGGACCCCGAAGGCTCAGAGAAGGTTGGGAAAGGGGACCCACTGGAACAGCTGTTGGGAGACAGATGGTAGCCTCCCGTCAAGGCCATCCAGCGTGTTCTTTAACGTGCACAGGGTATGGCTCTCCCGCACACGGGGCCACGGCTTAACCTCCCATCCGAGGAACGGCGGCGTTTCCAAGCCCATCGGTGTCCCCTACTGACAGTGGGCAGGGCGGGGAATTTTGCGGAGATAAATCTCAACGCTGACCCAGCTGGGACTCGAACCTGGGAACTGCAGATTACGAGCCTGGCGCGCTACCGACTGAGCCCCCTCCCCCCCCCCCCTGGAAACAAAACCAGCCCCACATATATGGTAAGTGGGAATATTATTCTGATACAACTGTGCAGATTACAACTATAAAAATCTTTAAGTCTTTGCTATACAAATTTTAACTTCAAACCTTTCATTCTCAATTGCTAATATTTAGAATCCAGGTCACAATATCAATTAAAAAAGTTTCCAAAAAAATTATTGATCAAATTCCAAAACCTTTAATTATTATTGGAGATTTTAACAGTCATCACGCTTCTAGGTACTCTAATGAAACAAACTATGCAGAAATTCAATTAAATAACCTCGTAATTAAAAACGAATTTATAATTCTAAATGATAAAAATAGAACTCAGGGAAATTTTGTGAATCATAGATCGATAATCTCTGGGCAACAAATTTTTATAAAAGTCATGCCTCTGAGATAAAAGTAGCCATTTCTTACAGATTTCATGGTGCTGAACACGAATATGACAATGAAAATGCAAAATTGGCTACAATTTCTGAGAAATCCGCAATATTTTTTATATAATAGAGTAATACGTACAGTCGCTCAAAAAAGTATCCGAACACTATGGTTGATTGCAAAATTCAGAAAAAATATCTGGCACTGATTTTGTTTAGAAATTAGTCATCTGGCAACCTTCGTGTCACGTGACACGAAGGTTGCCAGATGACTAATGATCAATCCTATGTCACAAAAAACTCTATTATCAGAGGTGGCAATTAAAAACAAACTGAATTTTACAGAAACTGCAAACCTACTTGGATCTAGTCGAAAACTTGCAAAAGTTGAAAATATAACTAGATCAAAAAAAAGTTTGATACCAAAATTAAAGAAAAATTTAACAATATCAAACAAAATATTTCAATTATGGACGAACATTTTTCTGTTAATAAACTTAATAATGCTACTAAAAGTATGAATTTTAAATCAATGTCCTGTCAAGACTAAAATTACTAGAAATTTTACATTACATTTGGCAAACACATAATTACCCGCATACTTGGACATACTTTTATATAATATTCTTACTTAAACCTGGAAAACACCATCTAATTTAAATTCATACAGCCTAATCTAAATATTAGTCAATGTTTTAAAACTGTTTGAAAAAAAGTGTTTTTAAAAAATTAACCTGGTTTTTAGAATCAAATAATCATACTCAGAAAAAGTTCATGGATTTAGAAAAAACAAATCCTCGAAAGAATCCATCTCTGAATAAATACGTGATATTCACCTTGCACGAAGAAAAACGTAAACTCCTCTTGCAATTTCGCTTGACCTTTCACAAGCTTTTGATTCAATATGGACTTTGGGACTTCTTTTTAAATTAATTGACATTAACATTAAAGGACACACTTTAAATTTTTTAAATTTTATCCTAACAAAAGCATTTTTCCAAGTAGAAATTAATTTATATCTTTCAAAAATTTACAAAACACAATGTGGACTTGTTCAGGGCTCAAATTGCAGGATTTGTTGATGATTTTATTTTCTGGCTTTCTGACAAAGATAACGAAAGACTACAATAAAAAATGCAAAATCAAATTGCCAAATTTCAACTTTATTGCAAAGGAATGGAATTTAGAAAAAAATATTGAAAAAATATCATGCATTGCATTTGTTAAAATTAATGATTTTATTCCAAATTTCATAATTAAAATTTATTCTGAACAAATCAGACAATTAAATTAAATTAAATACATATGAGTAATTAAAAATGGAATTCCCATATGCAAAACTAAGCTACTAAAGGATACAAACTTTTAAACTTTTTCAAATGTTTAGCATCTGCAAATTAGGGATTTTCCCAATATCACTTAATTGTTTTCTATAAAAACCTCATCAGGGCCAGAATGGAATACGGAAAAATCAAAGGGGTCACTTAAATCTCATTCACCTTAGGTGCTTGTAATACTAAATTAAAAATATTAAATTTAATACGAAATAAATGTATTAAAACTGCCTTTGGACTCTTTCCTACAACACCAACATTATCAATAATAGCAGAAACTGAAATTCCAAAATTTGATATTAGAATCAAAACTCTTATGATTCATTATCTTTCCAAATGAATTTATAAAATTCCAAATTATCCATTTATAAAATATTTTATAAATATATTCTATTTAATAAATAGAGGAATAAATTAATAGATTGACTTTCTGACAAAGAAAACGAAAGACAACAAAACAATTCAGATTATTCAAAATTTTAATTTCAAAGGTGTCATCCCAAATCTCATTGCAGATTGAAGCTTTAAGAGATCAAATATTGAAATAAATATTACGTTAATTACTCACAAAAAGAATTTAAAGTACAAACTCTAAAACTTTTTTCAAAATTTTACTCTAATCAAAAATATATATATATTTTTAGAAATCTATACAGATGGTTCAGTCCAACTAGAGCAGGCGTGTCCAACCTTTTGACTTCCCTGGGCCACATTGAGTGAAGATGAATTGTTTTGGGCCGCACATAAAATATATAATATAGTTAATATATATGAATAATAAAACTTCATTTATTTTCTTATATTTTCTATTATAAAATCAAAAAAGGGCAACATAAAACTCGCTGTGGATCACATAATCATGTTGAAAGCTTATGTCATAAACACATAAACTTTACGAGTTTGTGGGCCGCATTGCTAGCTGTCCAGGGCCGCAGATGGACACACCTGAAGTAGACAATAAAATACTTCTGCTGCTTTTTTGTGTCCCATTTTTTAATATTGCTAAAAATATTATAAATAAAAAATATTATAAAAAATATTATTGCTTATGTAATGATAATTTACATTGCTAATATTGCTATTTGAAACTAGTTTTACAATTTTATTTTGCAATTTCACTAGAGGGAGTAGGTTTGATATATAATCTCCCCCCCCAACATGTGATTCCATAGCTTAAAATTGAGTGAACCCAAGCGAAATAAACTAAAATTAACAACTTCTTATGAGAACATGATTTAAGATAATATAACTTGTACAAAATAAATCTTAATTTTTTACACACTGTATCTAATTGTTTCTTCCATTTTAGATTTTGTTCAACATAAATGCCTAGATATTTAACACATTCAACTTGTTCGATAGTTTTATATACACAACCATTTACCAAATTACAACCAGAATTATGGTATTTTATGACAACCTCTTTACTTGTATTCAATAAGCCGAAATAGATAAAATTAGTTTTTTCCACATTTATTTGCAGTTTATTACTACTAAACCAGTTTCTTATGCTTTTTAAGTCATTGTTTATCTTGAACATTAACTCATTATTAGTTTCAGTCGAGTACACTATCGCTGTGTCATCCGCATAAGCTGTGATTTTGCCAAATAAATTTAAATTGCAAAAATCATTAATATATATTAAAAACAATACTGGTCCAAGAATAGAACCTTGCGGTACACCACCATTCAAAACAAGCATATTACTGTCCAGTTTATGTATAGCAACATATTGTTTCCTGTTTTCCAAATATGATTTAAACCAATTGAAAGCAAGTCCCCTTATTCCTATTATACTTAATTTTTGCATTACAATTTTATGATTTATTATGTCGAAAGGTTTTTTTTATGTCTATAAATAAGGCTAAAGTTTTCCTGTGTTCATTTACACTGTTATAGATGTTGCCGGTAAGTTGTAACATAGCATGTTCTGTACCCAATTTATCTCTAAATCCAAACTGTTTATTTGATAAGAAATTATATATCGATAGAAATTTCATTAATCTCTCTTTCATGAGTTTTTCAATAATTTTTGAAAAGATAGGGAGTATGGAAATTGGTCTATAATTATTAAAATCCTGTTTTTACCTTTTTTGTAAATTGGCTTTACTTTAGCAATTTTTAAAGCATCTATAAACATTCCAGTAGAAAAAGATAAATTTACAATTTTTACAAAAATATGAGGTTTATATTTAAAAACAATTTTTAACATATGGGCATTTATTTCATCATAACCACATGATTTCTTATTATTCAATTGTGATATTATATTGTTTGGTTCCGTTCCGTTTGATCTCCTTCAAACAGAACCATTGAGTTATCATTATGGTTTACATATTTGTCAATTTCAGTATTAAAATTATTTGTAGTATATTGATACCCCTGGTTAACTTCTATGAAATGTGCATTAAATTTATTTGCTAGATCTTCATCAACATTTTTTGAAGGATATATCTCAGGTTTTTTTTCGATCCCTAAAATACTATTTATTGTTGCCCATTGCTTTTTCCCATCACTATTACAATTATGGAACTCTTTTAAATAATGAAGTTTTTTTGCATACCTAGTTTTATTTGTTAGTTGAGTTCTTAATGATTTATATTGCTTTTCAAGCGATTTATCAAAAGGGCGTTTTTTATATTTGTTGTATAATTTTTGCTTTTCTTTTGCTAAAATTATAATTTCATTTGTTATACATTTGTTTTTGCTCCTCTGAGTAGGACCCAAAACATTATTGTTTTTAGTAACTTTAGTACTTACTGTTTTGGCCTCATTTATCATGTATATGAATTTATCATATAATGCATTTACATCATCAGTTTTATCATCTTCATTGTTCCATTTATATTCTTTAATATATTTCTCGAATAAATTATAATCTATACAGCTTTTCACTAAAGGTTTAGGGTTAGAAAAAATTTCTTTCCCACTTACGCTTACAAGTATTGGATAATGATCTGTAATATCATTTTGGAAGACAGCTGTATTGTACGTATAATCATTATTCTTATCTCGTATAAATACATGATCTATACAAGTATGAGAGGAAAAAGTAGATCTCGTAGCAATATTCACAAAAGACTTTAAACCATTTAAAGACATTACATCAAGATAATCTGACACCTCCGAGCTGTTGCTTAATAGATTAAGATTTACATCCCCAATTATTATTAGCTTATTATTTTTAATATTTTGCAAAGTACTACTAAATTCAGTTATGTATTCTTTGACATGAGAACGATATATAGCACATAAATATATACCTGTGTTACAGTCAAATAGATTAATATTCTCTGCAGTTTTCATATTTACATTACAATCACAAAAACTAACCTTCGTAACATTTGCATAAACTACAATTCCTCCTGATTTATTATATTGCCTACTCCTAAAAAATTGCTGATAACCATCAATTTTATAATTTACAACTTCATCATCCTTTACCCAAATTTCACTTAAGATTATAATATCAATGAGATTTCGAAATTGGTACATTAATACAAGTAAATCATTGAAATGCAATCGCAAACTTCTGATATTCACATGCAAAAGGGTATAATTTGAAAAACAATGACAAGAAAGGAATTTATTAACTTCATCAATATCTGTTAGCAAAGCACACGAATCCAGTTCGGACTGAATCTCACAGACTAAATCATCCATTTTGTTCAGTATAATCCGTTATGTCTCTTTCATTTCTTACTCTTCTAACCTTGGAGTTTTCTTCCTTTCTTAAAAAAATTTTACCGTTCTTAACCCATAAAAATTTATAGTTATGCTCTAATTTGAATTGCTTTGCCAAATAGAGCAATTTTTTATTTCGTTGTGTCAAATGTTCATTCAGATAAATTGGTTTATCATCAAAATTTCTGTTTACGTTGCTAGCCTTAATCCGTTTCTTCTTTGCTTCTGAAATCCATTTATCTCTTATCGACTTGTTTTTCATTTGCAACACGATAGGTTTTGTTTTTTCTTTTTTCACCGAAGGAACTCTGTGTGCGACCACAACGTCTCCGATATCCACCTTAACCTGTATTATCCTTGCTATATTCATTACTACAGAACCGATGTTTTCATCTGAGGTTTCTGGCAAACCTGCGATTTCTATATTGGAGTTTCTGCTGTACTGTTGCAAATCGTCGATGTCCTGCTTTAAATCTGCCAAGACTTTTTGCAACTGTCTATTTTCGTTACGTAGTTCAAGATTGTCTTTTTTGACAGTCACAATTTCGGTTTTTAACTTAGCTATTTCTTCCATAAAGTCTTTTACACAATCAGAATTAAATTGAATAGCTTTTGCAACTTCTTTGATTTCATTATACATTTCGCTTGAGTTGTTTTTCATATCTTCTCTTAATTTAGCATATAAAACCTGCAAATTATCAATTTTGCATACAGCAGGTTCATCGGACAGATCTTTATACTCAGACATGACCAGCTGATTCACAAAATCACTCTCTTCCCTTTCCAATACAGAAAATCTATTTGAAACGGGGATTTCTGCCTGCGAGTTCCCGTAACAAGAGGCCACTTCGTTCACGCGAGCCACAAGATTGCCTCGCGCAGGACCCCTGCTGCATTGACCTTGGTCAGTCGCTTTGAACACAGAACAACAACAAAAAAAAACGTAATATAAAAAAAAGAAAGAAAAAAAGAAAAAAATTTTTTTTTTCATTAATAAAAATAAGAAAAAAAAATAATTAAAAAAAAAATCTTAAAAAAAAAATAAAAAAAAAATTAAAAATAAAAAAAAAAATAAAAAAAAAAAAATTTCTAAAAAACAAAAAAAAAAGAAAGAAAAAAAAATTAACAAAATAACAAAAAAAATATAATAAAAAAAAGGGTTATAAAAAAAATTAAAGAAAGCCAAAAAAAATAATAATAAAAAAATATATATATTTATACCAAAAAAAAAAGACATAAATCAAAATTAAATAAACAAAAACAAAATAAACAAAAGAATTAAATCCTAAAGTTTAGGAGGAAGACGAAACAAAAAAAAAAATCTCTTAAAATCTAAGAGGAAAAAAAAATACTGAACATCAAGAATTTTCAAAAAAAAAAAAGGAAAACATAAATTCTATGGGAAAGTCTGTGCAAGGAACTCCCAATTTTTGTGAAGTGTAAACTAAACTAAACTAAACTTTGAGCGGAGAACCTCCCCCACAGCTACCGGGAGCATCAACGAGGTGTGTCCATGGCGGCTCGTGCAGAATCGAGCTCCTTTGTTGCAGAAGATTTCTGTTTTAAACAATTACAGCATAACCACCTACCTTTCCGCTCTTTTGATAATTTCCGGAAGTTTGACTCAGCAAATCCTGCACATGAGAGGCAATAGCATTTCTTGCACCCATTTAAACATTGGATAAATTCATTTTTTCCTAAGACAACTTTCGAACACGTCATGCATACTTGAGTATCCATTGCCAGATGATATTATAATAAATTATATCCTCTTTTAAAAAATTTTCTAAAATATTTTATTAGGAAAGTCTGAAGAAGAAACTCCTATTGGGATGTAACATTTAATGAACGTATAAATGAATGAAAATAAATATTTCATTTTTGCATGCTTTTTTCCAATTTTACTTTTTATTTAAGTGTCTGCTAGTATTAACGTCTAGAATGTGTGCACATTAGAATTTTAATACAATTCTTATAGATTTGATTGTGGTTGCTTGACTTCCACTTCTGCGCCCTAATCCTGTTTTACCGCATTATTTCGAGTCTTTTCTTAGCCTCATCGCTGAGATTCTAGTAGACACAACGATGCCGATCCCATTAATACAAAAAAGGATCATTGGAGTTAAAAGCTTTAGGAAATGGATCTCATTCGCCGCAATTTCCGTTGCTTGGTCATTCCGGAAATGGTCGACTCTTCTTGTTGCTGCGAAACAATAAATTGGCTTCGAAAAACAATGGAGAGTAAATAATGAAATCGGTGAGAGAATAGAGAGAGGCTAATTGTTGCTACTTCATTATGACTTTAACTCCTCGTAGAAAACAGTCTCTGTATTACGTTTATGTTTTTAAAAGTAAAACGTTTTCGCAACCTTCTTGGATATGTTCTACCATTTTGTCCTACAGTGTTTACTATTGGAGGATTTAAAAGTAAAGAGTTTATCGGAGAGGCAGGAACGTAGGAAAATTTCGCTATAGGATAGTCCGAAGAAACCGATACTTTTAGGCCAATTTTATTCCATGTTCAACAGCGTATTTATAATAGATGTGCGCCTTTATGAGAGCTTTACGCGCCTTCACAAGAGCGTCTATGTGAGAGCTTTCTGCGTCTATGTGAGAGCTTTCTGCGTCTATGTGAGAGCTTTCTGCGTCTATGTGAAAGCTTTCTGCGTCTATGTGAGAGCTTTCTGCGTCTATGTGAGAGCTTTCTGCAACTTTATGACAGCGTTGTGCATACTTTTTTAATAATAATAATATATTTAATCATCATCATCGTCATCTCTCAAAACACAGATGTAGAGAGATTTTGTACATTTGAACCACAAGGCTAACAGCTTATCTGCAGGAAATATTGTTGAGCATTAGTTTTCATAAATCACATAGATACAGGTTTTCTCAGGATTACAGATTAACAGACATTCTTTAAAAAGTTTTTAATCCTTAACTTAATATTACTAAAATTAGTTACATGTATGATTTATCTTGGTAACTGGTTAAAGATCTCCGGCACTTTAAACTCTTTTAGATTTTTACCGTAATTATTAACAAAATTCGGGATTTGATGGTATTCCTCTCATGTGTAATTTGTACTTTATATATGTCATTGAAAAGGTTGTCCAGAATAATACCATATCTAAAGAGATTTTGGACTGATAGAATATTGAGGAATCTTTCACTTGCGTTTGGAAGATTATCTCTAAGCTTGTATGGAACCATATTTTTCGCTACCGATGATTGCAATTTTTCAATTGTTGTTTAGGTTAGTGATGCCAGTTGTTCCATATATTTTAATTCTATACCTAATTAAAGATTCACAAATTGCCTTGTAGACCATAAGGCAAACGTCGGTATAGACTATGAATTACAATTTGTAAATTTTAGCGGCGCGATATCTGAGACTTTCACATAACTTCAAAACCTGAGTGTTCCATCGAAAGGTTAAATCCGAATATAAATCCAGGTACTAAAAATTATCCACCAATTCAATGCTATGACAATCACAAATATTTTTATAAGTTTCGGATTTATATATGCAATTTATATTGTGGGTCTTAATTAGGTGGTTTGATGTTTTCAAAGTACCTGGTGAGTGGAAGATCATCCATTTAGTTTTATCCTTATTTATATGTATTAAATTAATATTCAGCCATCTCACAAGCAATTATAGTCATCCTGTAATTCTTTTATAGCCGCGTCTACGTCACGATTGCTGTTTAAAATAACAGTATCATCAGCATAAAGAAATAGTTTACTTTTTAATTTTAAATTACTCATATCATTAATATACAGGAGGAACAACAAGGTACCAAGTATAGATCCTTGTGGAACTCCAACATTTAATTTTCTTTCGCTACTTAATGCATTTCCAATTTTGGTTTCAATAGTCCTATTACTTAGGAAACTTTTGAACCACATAAGAGCTGTCCCTCTAATTCCATAGTTTTCAAGTTTTGAAACAAGTATATTGTGATCCAATGTGTCGACTGCTTTACTAAAGTCGAAAAAGAGAGCAGCAAATTTTTCCCATGGGTCAAGGCTTTATTAACACATTCTGCAAAATTGCAGTAGACAGTAGAGTTGTAGTACTTTTTCCCTTCTGGAAGCCTTCTGGCAGCAGACAGTAGAGTTGTAGTACTTTTTCCCTTCTGGAAGCCGTCTTGCCTATTTGAAATAATGTTGTGTTTTAAGAGAAAGCTACGGAGAGTATCATCGATGTACCTCTCTAAAATTTTGTGTACGATGGACAAGATAGCAATAGGCCTATAATTCGCATAATTACTTTTAACACCACTTTTATAGATAGGTCTCAGTATTGCAATTTTTAAAGAGGAAGGTATATTTCCAGAAGTAATACTTAACAGAATATCTTGCTAAACTAATTAATTTAATTGATTCATGCATGCCTTTATATGTTTCGCGTGTATGTTATCAATGCCACATGATTTACCTTCATCCAAAGAGAATTATTTTTTCAACTGAATGTCCGATATAGAGTTGAAGCTAACTCTGAAATTCGGTGAGTCAGGGTTGGGTTGTTTTACCTCTGAGCGGCACTTTTTTGCACACCATGGGCTAAATGGCCAGGTCACATGGACCCCGAAGGCTCAGAAAAGGTTGGGGGAGGGGACGCACTGGAACAGCTGTTGGGAGACAGATGGTAGTCTTCCGTCAAGGCCATCCAGAGTGTTCTTTAACGTGCACAGGGTATGGCTCTCCCGCACACTGGGTCACGGCTTAACGTCCCATCCGAGGGACGGCGGCCTTTCCAAGCCCATCGGTGTCCCCTACTGACCGTGGGCAGGGCGGAGAATTTTGCGGAGATAAATCTCAACGCTGACCCAGCTGGGACTCGAACCTGGGAACTACAGATTACGAGCCTGGCGTGCTACCGACTGAGCCACCCCCGCCCCTCGGTGAGTCAGATGTAGGTGATGCTATCAGTCAGTCGCGGTAGCCCCCTCAAGCAGCTGCTTGCCACAGAGGTCTGACAGGAGCCTGTCAGGTTATATGCCAGGTTTATAATTACAGCAAACGACAACTCACTGCAACCGCAATCTCGGCACGCTTCGTTCGCTGTTCATATAATTCCCAAAATTAAAATAGAACTTCAATTCAAAAGCTACCCTTGTGAAAATCATAACGGATTAAATAAAATATCTCCCCTGGCCGTAGTTTACAATCACACGTTTATAATATTTTGCTTCACAATTAGATTGTGTCACCTATATTATGGAATTAAAGAAATCTGTTCGTTTATTTAGAACTCAATCTCATCCATTCTTCCTCTAATTCACCTTCAAGAATTGATCCCTTGGATTATAAAAAAAAATTCCTCTGGTGTCATTAATCTACACCTGAGTTTTAAAATTGTCACGAAGTGTCATATCACAGAGTTATTAACGATAAATGAAATTCGTGAATATATCCCTGTGCATCAGTGACTCATTTCTTTTCACTACAACTTTGAAGAAATTGATGCATAACGCAATGTGGAAATAAAGTCAACACATATTTTAACGGGAGGAGAGCCTTCCTTGTTGATTTCTTTCCTTATTCCTCCTCTTCTCTTGGGGCGGGAGTGGCTCAGTTGGTAGCGCGCCGGGCTCGTAATCTGTAGTTCCCAGGTTCGAGTCCCAGCTGGGTTAGCGTTGAGATTTATCTCCGCAAAATTCCCCGCCCTGCCCACGGTCAGTAGGGGACACCGATGGGCTTGGAAAGGCCGCCGTCCGTCGGATGGGACGTTAAGCCGTGGCCCCGTGTGCGGGAGAGCCATACCCTGTGCACGTTAAAGAACACTCTGGATGGCCTTGACGGGAGGCTACCATCTGTCTCCCAACAGCTGTTCCAGTGGGTCCCCTCCCCCAACCTTCTCTGAGCCTTCGGGGTCCATGTGACCTGGCCATTTAGCCTATGGTGTGCAAAAAAGTGCCGCTCAGAGGTAAAACAACCAACCAACCAACCTCCTCTTCCTTATTTGCAGTTTAACGAGGTTTCATTGCGTAACCCCCCCCCCCCCTCAGATATCTGATTTTCACAGAGGGTACAAATATTATAGCTGTATCCTTATTACATTTAAGTTATGCATAAACTTAAAGAACCTGAGAAGGTTAAAAGATTATGCTATTTTTCATGGTTTCACATTTTTATCGATCAGAATGCAGCGACACTCTGCATAATGTTTTCTTTAGTCATGAAGCATGGTTACACATAAGTAGTTATATTAAGACAAAATACAGCAGGATATGGAATTTCCATTATTTTCAGTAGTATGGTGCGTCTTGCCACACGTCCAGAGAAACGATAATGATGTTGGAAGATTTTTTTTTTTTGGAGGCGGGGGGGGGGGGGGGATCATCATATTGTGGTCGCCACCTCTATTATATTTCGCTTCCGTGAATTTTTTTAGGGGGGAGTTGCTTTTTTAAAAGGGGTGATAAACAGCAACAACCCTCACACTTTGTAAGAATTAAAAACAAATTCGGGTTCTATACAGGTTCTATTATAGTCACCATACACCAGTGATTCTCACACTCTTTTTCGGCGTGAATACTGGACGCACACTAAAAACTTCAGTTAGCAACACCATGGAAGACCCACGCATGTGCAGTTGGCCTTCAACAATAGCCATTTCGGTGGTGTCGTTTGTAAATTCAGAGCTGTTCCATTCAATTTCTGAAGTGTATGCCGTCCTATGGCCGAGTGGTTAGCGCGCTTGGCTACTGATCTAAGGGACCCGGGTTCGAGTCCCGAGTAAGGCATGGATGTATGTGTCGTTTTCTGCTGAGGTCCTGCCATCCTCTCAGACCTTCTACTATGGCATATAAACTGACAGGCTCCTGTCAGACCTCTGTGGCAAGCAGCTGCTTGATGGGGTATTTATTTATTTTTATTTATTGATATTATTTCATACGCCGTACGTACTTCTCATGGGCATAATTTTGGTTTTAATCTTAAAATTTAGTATGGATAAGTTTTTGATTGAACGTAAAAATTTAACTGAAAAATCAGTGCCAGAAAGTAGCAAAAAATGGTTTATAAATTTCCCCTTCTCTGCAATATCATCTGAAATTTCGAGACACATCTGGTGAATTTCGCGGCACACCCTTTGAGAACCACCGGCTTAGACTTTCAATTTTTAAGAATTAGACAAGTGCCTGTTTTTTACCCTTGCCTATTAGTTTGGTTGTATTGTATTATCAACGATCGGTACACCAGACCGAAAAAAAGTCTTTAAGTCGAGTAAGTTTAAAAAGCGTAAGTCTCTAAGTAGGATTGGAATAGGAAATCCGCTAGGAAGTTTTGTGAACAGATTGTCATCAATGTGATTGAGTGTGTGTCGATCGTACCTCTCTTGTTCAAAAAATCGCGTCTCACAAGGACTTCAAGATCAGAACAATGTGGAGTAAACCAAAGAGAAGACAGGAGAATAAAAACCATCTATTGAGTTGTTTCATATGAAGCAGGTAGGTGGTGTAAAGTTCCATTAGATGGACAACAGATGTTTTGCATTTTAATCCTCTATCAGTCTCCTTTCAAACCCTATCGTGGTGGGTTTTCCTGGGAAAATCGCGTCTGTGGAAAATTCGCGTCTTAGGATTTGTGGATAAAATCGCGTCTTAAGGAAAATCGCGTTGTCCCCTAGAGGTCTTATTATTTTGTCCCCTAGAGGATATAAATAAGTACGGAGATATTTTTTCCCCTAGAGGATATAAATAAGTACGGAGATATTTTGTCCCCTAGAGGACTAAATATCTCCGTCCTAATTCAGGGCGGAGATATTTTGTCCCCTAGAGCCTAGTCTGCATGTCCATGTTGCATACAGGGGCGGATTGGGCCGCCGGAACACTGGGCAATATCACGGTGGGCGGAAATTTCGGCAGCTTGACGTAACATTATTTCCGTCTTATAAAAAATAAGTTTTTTGCTTATTAATATGGCACTATCTCTTTTTTTATTTTCATCTTGATAAAGCATGCATATTTTAAGTTTTCTTTCAAGAACAAACAATGCAGCGTAGAGTTTCCTACCAAGTAGCATTCAGATCAACTCTCTTAATAATTAATGTTCGGATATATGGGGGGCGGGGGCGGCTCAGTCGGTAGCGCGCCAGGCTCGTAATCTGTAGTTCCCAGGTTCGAATCCCAGCTGGGTCAGTGCTGAGATTTATCTCCGCAAAATTTCCCGCCCTGACCACGGTCAGTAGGGGACACCGATGGGCTTGGAAAGGCCGCCGTCCGTCGGTTGGGATGTTAAGTCGTGGCCCCGTGTGCGGGAGAGCCACACCCTATGCACGTTAATGAACACGATGGATGGACTTGACGGGAGGCTACCATCTGTCTCCCAACAGCTGTTCCAGTGGGTCTCCTCCCCCAACCTTCTCTGAGCCCTCGGGGTCCATGTGACCTGGCCATTTAGCCCATGGTGTGCAAAAAAGTGCCGCTCAGAGGTAAAACAACCCAACCCAACTCGGAGATATGGAGGGCTGACGGCCCTAAAGGAGCTGCAAACTACAGAAGAACCAATACGGCAGCCAGAATTAGATTACAAATGGGGGAACTGAGCTCAGTCATCGGGAAGAAAGCATGATTTCCTCAAAGGGTGAAGAATCAGCGAAATTTTAATGCTTTTAAATTTGATCGTTTAAAATGAAAGTGGGATCTGAAAAGGCGATTTTCTCGTTTTCAGAAGAAAAAAAGCAAGGAAATGTTTTCACTTTGTCGTTTGTCTGTCTGTTTGTTTGTTTTTTCATCCGTCTGTAGACATTCAAAATTTTTATTGTAAGAGAAAAATTTAAATGCTTTCTTATGATAGGTTGTGATTTAATTTTAAAATTCTCACGTTTCGATTCTCCCAAAAGTTTATGTTTCACTGATTTCAAGCAGCATACAGGTAAATACTTGATTTCTTTTAATAGATTTATTTTTGTGCTACTTTGTCTTTGCAAAAACAATGAATGTTTTTTTTTTTTCAAAACTCTGATCAGAATTTATGCTGTCATATGAAATACTTCCCACCCTTTGTGAATCTAGCTGTATTTTTTATAAACAACGTCCAAATAAAAAAAAATTAATATGAAGAAACCAAACCTATCGAAGACTTTTTTTTATATATTTGGTCATTAACTGAGATTTCACGAGAATTTTGGTAAGCGCAAATCCATTTTATACTATCTTCATATTTTATCGTAACAATCTTGCTTAAACCAACTTTGGAAATATACACATATTTTTTTTTATAAAAAAACTTTCTTGCACTCTATAGGTCGAAAATCTAGAATAGCCAAACACGTCCATTGCTCATAAAGTTTTAAATATTCAAGATCAAAACTTTTCTGTCTGAGTTCATTCAGTTTTCGTTTTTGAATTCGTCTTGTTTTAGAGTTAAACACTTTTAAATTGAAGAAAAAAATCTAAGTACGTCCGTATAAAACCAAAATTCCCTGAATAGGTTGAATTCTCATAATTTTTCGCATAATCTTGCGTTGTTTGATCACATGGTTCATGCTCGTAATCTGTAGTTCCCAGATTCGAGTCCCAGCTGGGTCAGCGTTGAGATTTATCTCCGCAAAATCCCCCGCCCTGCCCACGGTCAGTAGGGGACACCGATGGGCTTGGAAAGGCTGCCGTCCGTCGGATGGGACGTTAAGCCGTGGCCCCGTGTGCGGGAGAGACATACCCTGTGCACGTTAAAGAACACGCTGGATGGCCTTGACGGGGGGCTACCATCTGTCTCCCAACAGCTGTTCCAGTGGGTCCCCTCCCCAACCTTCTCTGAGCCTTCGGAGTCCATATGACCTGGCCATTTAGCCCATGGTGTGCAAAAAACTGCCGCTCAGAGGTAAAACAACAACAACAACAACAACAACAACAACAACAAATCACATGGTTCACTCCAAAATGTAGTTTTACTCTGCATTAAAACAGAATGCAAAATCAGACTTTCTAGAATGTCTTAAATTCCTTAAATCTGAAATAAGTTGAAAGCTATTTACAACAACTACAGCAAATACATGTGTTTTTTAAAATCTAACTCATTTTACTGAAACTGACATCAAAATGTTTTCTACGTTTCCCACCGGAATATTTCACGTGAAATTTTTAATCTTTAGAGTTTGAAAAATAATCTGATATTTTCCGAGATTTTTTTTTCATCAGTAGTGAAGTGTATTAGGTATTCGATCATCGGGAAGAAAGCATTATTTGCTCAAAGGATGAAGTTTATCAGCGAAATTTTAATCCATTTAAATTCGATCATTTAAAATGAAAGTGGGATCTGAAAAGACGATTTTCTCGTTTTCAGAAGGAAAAAAACAAGAAAATGTTTGTATGTTTGTATGTTTAATGTTTGTATGTTTTTTCATCCGTCTGTAGACAAACAACATTTTTATTTTAAGAGAAAAATTTAAAAATTCTTTGTTAAGATAGGTTGTGATTTAATTTTAAGATACTGACTTTTCGAATCTCCCAAAAGTTTAAACTGCTTCCTCTAATGGAGGAAAAAAATTTAATATTACGCACTGTGTAGAAATTCGAAATTTTGTTCTTGGATTGTGAAGGTCCTGAGGTTTGAATAGGAAACGTTTAATAATTAATAATTAACAATAAGTCATCTTGTTTTGAATATTCTCAAGGATTCATGAATTTAATATCATTCCAAATAGTCTAAAAATTGAAAGAAAATATTTTCAGGTTGACGACAGTTTTTCCCTTACACCACAGTTGGAACAGGGAAAGTTAAACGATGAGAAGTTCCTAGAGGGATTTAGTTTGATAAAACCCAACAGCTTTTGAAACGAGAGTGTAATGCATTAACAATATACACTGATTTATTATCAATAATGTTTTGATAACGTTGCTGAGTTCACTATTTTTATAAGGTTTTCGTTAAACTAAATTCTTTTCTGGCGATCCCTACATGGCACCAATTTAAAATTCCTTTCTCAAAATACAAGGAGTCCGAAAAATAATGATGGGATTTCAGGAAGCATTGTCCCCAGATACAGAAAAAACATTACATTGAATGCTATACCTGCACATTCCGCCACTCAAACAATATTACAGGTGGCCACATAGAAGATGGCGAACAGCCACATTTCTCAAGAGATGTTATGGAGTTCTTAGCGCAGCATTTCCTGACAGATGGATTGACACGAGCGGTCCACTTCTATGGTCACCAAGGGACCGAGATCTGAAAGACCTTTACTTTTTCTTGTGGAGCTTTGTAAAGAATTATGTTTACGTGAAAAAAATTCAAGACCTGAAACGTTTGAAGGCCAGAATAAAAGAAGCAACTGAACAAGCAACAAGAGATATGCTACAGCGTGTATTGCCAAGAAGTATAATACGGATTGGTTGCCGTCCCGTGGCCGAGTGGTTAGCGCGCTTGGCTACTGATCTACGGGACTTGGGTTCGAGCCCCGGGTAAGGCATGAATGTTCGTGTTGTTTTCTGCTGAGGTCCTGCCATACTCTCAGATCTTCTACTGTGGCATATAAACTGACAGGCTGCTGTCAGACCTCTGTGGCAAGCAGCTGCTTGAGGGGGTATTTATTTATTTTTTAATCATAATACGGATTGGACATATGCAGGTTCACCTGCTTGTTCACTGATTATTCAAAACTATTCGAGTCTTTTTCAATTAACCTATTGTTACGACAGATGAACGTGCAGCAGTGACTTTATGAAAAACGTGACACGAACACTCGCCTATCCTTCTGCGTGAGATTTATGTAACAAACGAATTTGAACGTAAAACCGATCTGAAAATTAAGAATGATAGAATTACAATGTTAGAGTTTTGGAGTTCTAAAAAGGAGGCATAAATTGCCTTAGTCAGTGCACGATAGTCAAAAAGAAGATATATTTTTATGTGGTGAGTGCGGAGGGAGGTTGTTTAGTTTTATTAGAGTAAAATCCAGTAATATAAAAGGATTGTTTACACCTGAAGTAAAGATATTCAAGAGACATGGCAATCAAATGAAGATACAATAATTTAGTTGAACAGACAGGGCTGGTCTTAACTGTTCTGTGGGAAAAGGTTATTACTTTATGCACGATAGTATTTAGTTTGTTGATAAGTTATTTGATCCATGCTTTTGTAATAATTTGCATTGTGTTCTAATTTGTATTGGGTTGGGTTGTTTTACCTCTGAGCGGCACTTTTTTGCACACCTGAGCTAAATGGGGAGGTCACATGGACCCCGAAGTCTCAGAGAAGGTTGGGGGAGGGGACCCACTGGAACAGCTGTTGCGAGACAAATGGTAGCCTCCCGTCAAGGCCATCCAGCGTGTTCTTTAACGTGCACAGGGTATGGCTCTCCCGCACACGGGGCCACGGCTTAACGTCCCATCCGACGGACGGCGGCCTTTCCAAACCCATCGGTGTCCCCTACTGACTGTGGGCAGGGCGGGGAATTTTGCGGAGATAAATCTCAACGCTGACCCAGCTGGAACTCGAACCTGGGAACTACAGATTACGAGCCTGGCGTGCTACCGACTGAGATACCCCCTCCCCTAATTTGTATTGTAAAGTATACTTATTTATATTCACGCTCAGTGCTCATCCATTTAAAATTTGCAACAATATTAATTTCTTGAATATGTATATTATTTTCACACTTATTGGTTCTCTAAATACAACAATTATTTTTCGGACACCCTGTCATGCGTTCTGAGAAGCAATATAGCATAATAATAACTTGGATGTATAGATATTTGGAATAGGGTGCATACTACCGAAATGAAAAAAAAAATGTTTTGCAATTTAAGAATAAATCCGAAAAAAGTGGGTGATAGTTTACAAGCAGAATTAATGTTCAGTATTTGCAAAAGTTCTGTTGTTGGAGTTCTCGATGCCCCAACGGGGACGATACCGCCCCCCAGTGAGGGCGCTGGAGCCTTCCATGGGGGCGGTAGCGGATCCAGAGGCAAATGGGGGGCGTTCAGGCAGTCAAGAGGGGCGGTCAAATAAATAAATTTAATGGAATTTTCTGTGACAACCTTTTTATCTCTTCTGTTCTGTGGTGTCTTCCAAAAGGTTGGGAATCACTGCTCTACGCCATAAATAAAATAAATAAATACCCCCTCAAGCAGCTGCTTGCCACAGAGGTCTGACAGGAGCCTGCCAGTTTATATGCCACAGTAGAAGGTCTGAGAGGATGGCAGGACTTCAGAAGAAAAACGACACATACATCCATGCCTTACCCGGGGCTCGAACCCAGGTCCCGTAGATCAGTAGCCAAGCGTGCTAACCACTCGACTTAGAAGAGGCAAAATGAGTGGAAAAGGGTATATGCCACATCTGTGACATGTAATAAAAGATGCAGTTATAGAAAAGGATAAGAAGTAAGTGTAGACAAATAATTCGAAAAAGATCTACACTAGGAAGAGGCGGTAAAGAAGAGTGTCTTTCGCTCTCCAAGACGAAGGAGAAGTAGTTAGAAAGAATTCAAGCTAGTGTGACAATTAAGACAGTGAGAAGGCATTTACAACCAACCAATAAAAACGATCTGTCATGGTAGTGTTAGCTGTATTGATAGAAGAGCATAGATAGCGAGTCTATTTAGTGCCTTACAAATCTCCAAAGACTTTAGCTTAATAGACTAAAGCAGTCGAATTCGGGAATGGTTCATTTTCCGGAGAAAATTGCGTTTCCTATCTGTTCGAGTAATTAATGAGGTGTGCGCTTGGTATTATAATTCATTATCTCTGTCAAAATATTGTTATGAATTTAAACAGGTGAAAACTGAGCGTGCGTTCAAAAATAATATTTAACAATTATAATTCTAAACTAATGTAATATAGTAGAAAAGTATGAATGAAAACATTTATATAAACTCAACTCAACTAACGTAAATCTATATCAATATAAAATAAACCTTCAGAAGAACAAAGCACCTTTTTACTATTACTACAATTAGATGTCTCCTCTGTAATTCTTACACCTCTATTCAAAACATAAAATAATGCTTTTTACAACAGTTGATAAGTGACACAATCATATTTGAGAACACACCTGCAATCTACAAAGAACAACCTCCTTAGTCGCATTTTTAAATATCCTAAGCATCCTACTTTTTGTCAGTTTGCTAACAGGTTCAACACTAATAAACTTATTTAACCTCCCACGAACACACCAAATAAAAACGTTTCTTCTTTACACTACACAGCATAGACTAAAACAAAACTACGTTTTCCTTCACACAAAGGGGGCGGGGGTGGCTCAGTCGGTAGCGCGCCAGGCTCGTAATCTGTAGTTCCCAGGTTCGAGTCCCAGCTGGGTCAGCGTTGAGATTTATCTCCGCAAAATTCCCCGCCCTGCCCACGGTCAGTAGGGGACACAGATGGGCTTGGAAAGGCCGCCGTCCGTCGGATGGGACGTTAAGCCGTGACCCAGTGTGCGGGAGAGCCATACCCTGTGCACGTTAAAGAACACGCTGGATGGCCTTGACGGGGGGCCATCCAGCGTGTCTCCATCTGTCTCCCAACAGCTGTTCCAGTGGGTCCCCTCCCCCAACCTTCTCTGAGCCTTCGGGGTCCATGTGACCTGGCCATTTAGCCCATGCTGTGCAAAAAAGTGCCGCTGAGAGGTAAAACAACCCAACCCTTCACACAAATTCTTTCTAATTACAACAAATTATTCCTTATTTTTTTTCAAGTTCGTTCGATGTAGTTAGTGACATAATTCGCACGCTGAAGCACATAGGAGCATCAAAATGATACATCAAATCACAAGTGTATTGTAGCATGTTCATCTGTCGTAACAATATCTTCATAATCTTAGAAACTTGTGACGTTGAACAGTGAAGTTAATCAGTTGGTATATAAAATGATATGCAATAAATATTATGTGAACAGTGTTTCACGTTTCTTCTCAATGGTTGCCTTGATACAACAGCAACTGATGGCATCATAAAGAAAGAAGATACATATATATATCAAGAAATAAGATACATATATATCGGTGTGCGTTTTAGGACGTAGGCAAAATAGCCAGAAATACTGTTATTCAACTATTACCTACTTGTGCATTATATTTATTATTATTATTATTATTATTATTATTATTATTATTATTATTATTATTATTATTATTATTATTATTATTATTATTATTATCTACTTTGCATTATTATTATTCAATTATTACCTACTACTGCATTACTATTATTCAATTATTACCTATATGTGCAATATTATTATTCAGTTGTTACCTACTTGTGCATTACTGTTATTAAATTATTACCTACATGTGCAATATTATTATTCAATTGTTACCTACTTGTGCATTACTATTAATCAATTGTTACCTACTTGTGCATTACTATTATTCAATTATTACCTACTTGTGCATTACTATTATTCAAATATTACCTATTTGTGTATTACTATAATTGAATTATTACTTACTTGTGCATTATTATTTTAAAATTATTACCTACTTGTCTATTACGATTATTAACTTACTACCTATTTCTATATTACTATAATTGAAATATTACCTTCTTGTGCATTACTATTATTCAATTATTACTTATTTTTGCATTACTATAATTTAAATATTACCCACTTGTGCATTACTATAATTGAATTATTACCTACATATTCAATATTATTATTCAATTATTACCTACTTGTGCATTATTATTATTTAATTATTACATACTTGTGCGTTATTATTAATTATTACATACTTGTTCATTACTATTATTAAATTATTATCTATTTGTACATTACTATAATTGAATTATTACCTACTTGTGCATTACTATAATTAAATTATTACCGACTTGTGCACTACTATTATTCAATTATTACATACTTGTTCATTACTATTTTTCAATTATTACCTACTTGTGCATTACTATTATTCAATTATTACCTTCTTGTGCATTACTATTATTCAATTATTACCTATTTGTGCATTACTATTATTTAATTATCACCCACTTTTGTATTCCTATAATTGAATTATTACCTACTTCTGCATTACTGTTATTGAATTATTACCGACTTGTGCATTACTGTAATTGAATTATTACCTACTTGTGCATTACTATTATTCAATTATTACCTACATGTGCAATATTATTATTCAATTATTACCTACTTCTTCATTGCTATTATTAAATTATTACCTACTTGTGCATTACTAATATTCAATTATTACCTATTTCTGCATTTCTATTACTATTATTTAATTATTACCTACTTTTGTATTACTATTATTTAATTATTACCTACTTGTGCATTACTATTATTAAATTATAACCTACATGTGCATTACTATTATTCAATTATTACCTACATGTGCATTACTATTATTTAATTATTACCTACTTGTGTATTACTATTATTCAATTATTACCTAATTTTGCATTGCTATTATTTGATTTCTCACCAATAAGACTATTTCTTCATGCTTAACTATGAAATTTAAAACGGCTTTGCTCTGCACAACTGTTTGCTGTATAAGCAATTTGTTGTGCTTGGCCGATATCCTTCATTTTTGCGTCCTTTTCGGAATATTGCAATCAGAATGGTTACTAAAGCAATAATAATACTCTAAGGAGTTGAAATTACGATATTGATGTAAAAAAGTTAACGAAGAATTTTGGTTTGCAACACATTATGTTTAAAACTGAGCAAATAAGGAAAAAAAGGAGATCTCTGCAGAGCAGATTAGACGAAGCAAGGATTTCTTCTTTTCCCAGGCATTGGTAATTCCTTTCTGAATGAAGATCAGAACCGGGAAGTAGGGGGGAAAAATACAACTCTTGAACTAATAAGCTTTGAGAATATCAGGCTGGGAACATTATATTCCAGTGCATTGCTTCAACTGTCAGAGCACCAACTTCAAAAATAAATTCCTGGATTCGGGAATTTAACCCTAGGAAAGGGAAGATGTAGAGAAATCATCGAATGAGAGAATTTATTATAGAATCTAGGTATCTTTCATCCCTCGGACCCCAGTATTTCTAATTAACATAAGAAATACGACGAGTAAGAAGATTGCCTGACGTCGATGAGGGCTAATAGGATTTTCTGTGGAAGCCAGTTGTAAATGATTTACGACCCTCATGTTTTCTCCTTATTTTACAAATCTTCGGAAAACTTTTTTGTATCTCAAGAGGGAATCCGAAGGATGCATTTGAGTTCGGCTATTACGATGGGTATAAATCTGTATATTGTATTAATTTTTGAAGCTTCATACCCGAGTGCATATGCAAAATCTTTTAAAACTATCCCAAATTCCTGAGATTTTTGAAACTATCTGCTACACTTACGCATATCATTTCATGTTGTAGTGCTGTTCAAATAATCTACATTGGTAAGCATAAAAGGCGTTTTTGTGGGAGTCAGATATTTGTTGAACTGGCGCGTGGATCTCAAGCATTTGCATCGAAAGGTACAGTCGCCCAAAAAAGTATACGAAAGCTAAGGTTGATTACAGAATTCAGAAATAATATCTGACAATGTTTTTTTTAGAAATCAGTGATCTGGGAACATTCGTGTCACGTGGGGGCGGGGATGGCTCAGTCGGTAGCGCGCCAGGCTCGTAATCTGTAGTTCCCAGGTTCGAGTCCCAGCTGGGTCAGCGTTGGGATTTATCTCCGCAAAATTCCCCGCCCTGCCCACGGTCAGTAGGGGACATCGATGGGCTTGGAAAGGCCGCCGTCCGTCGGATGGGACGTTAAACCGTGGCCCGTGTGAGGGAGAGAGCCATACCCTGTGCACGTTAAAGAACACGCTGGATGGCCTTGACGGGAGGCTACCATCTGTCTCCCAACAGCTGTTCCAGTTGGTCCCCTCCCCCAACCTTCTCTGAGCCTTCGGGGTCCATGTGACCTGGCCATTTAGCCCATGGTGTGCAAAAAAGTGCCGCTCAGAGGTAAAACAACCTAACCCGTGTCACGTGACACGAAGGTTACCAGATTACTAATTTCTAAAAAAAATCGTTGTCAGATATTTTTTCTGAATTCTGTAATCAACCATAACTTTCGGATACTTTTTGAGCGACTGTACAAAATATGTCTACTAAGTCTTGTCAGGATATTTGGCGAGCTGGGTAGTCACATAAATTATCAACAGACTGTACGTTATGTACAACATATTTATTATCACGAATATTTACAATACTACGAGATCGGCCTTTCACTAAAGCCTCGCCCTTGACTTAAAACCACAGCTGGCTATCTTGCCTAGCTGCTCACAAAAATCTTGGCCGAAAACACTGGTCCTGGCTGGGATATCCCCCAAGCCGAATTTTTATCCTGCTCGGAGCCTGACCTTCGACTTGCAGCACACTCTCAAGCAGAAGAACCCAAGAATAAAGTCTTTTATTTGCTCCTTTTCTCAGGGTGGTCACTTGAGTTCCATGTAAAAGGGCCAATAGTGGGATGTCTGCCGTTCCCGATGTCTGTAAGTGACAATGATTGACGCCCTTGAGCACCTTCACATCCGGTCCGAGGGCCCCTCGACCTTCTCTTCAGGTGGGGGGAACGGACTCGCATCATCTGGCCGTTACAGTAAGGATTTTGAACACAATGCTAAGGAAGGCGACATATCTTAACCTTACAGCATGCACTGGATATACAAAGTCATTCAAAGAAGAACCATAAAAGGAAAATAAAAAGTTGTTTCACCCCCCCCCCCAAAAAAAAAAAAAAAAAAAAAGTCAGCCTTCATTTTAGTTTGCATTACGTTCCATACACTTTCTCCAGTTAAGAACTAATGACTGGATTCCTTGAGAGAAGATATTTTTTGGTTGATCTGAGAATTTCTCGTGGATCGCCGTTTTGACCTTTTACCAGACAACAGTGACGTCACCTTCATGAGTCTTTCAGTTGTCAAAAAGGTTGTAATTACTCGGAGCTAAGTCCAGTCATCAAGGGAGAGGGGATAACATATCAAAAGTCATCTCCTTTATGTTCTTGGGGCGGGGGTGGCTGAGTCGCCAGCGCGCCAGGCTCGTAATCTGTAGTTCCCAGGTTCGAGTCCCAGCTGGGTCAGCGGTGAGATTTATCTCCGCAAAATTCCCCGCCCTGCCCACGGTCAGTAGGGGACACCGATGGGCTTGGAAAGGCCGCCGTCCGTCGGATGGGACGTTAAGCCGTGGCCCCGTGTGTGGGAGAGCCATACCCTGTGCACGTTAAAGAACACGCTGGATGGCCTTGACGGGAGGCTACCATCTGTCTCCCAACAGTTGTTCCAGTGGGTCCCCTCCCCCAACCTTCTCTGAGCCTTCGGGGTCCATGTGACCTGGCCATTTAGCCCATGGTGTGCAAAAAAGTGCCACTCAGAGGTAAAACAACCCAACCCTTTATGTTCTCACTGTGAGGCTGGGCATTGCCATGCTGCGGACACGCACTTGAGGATAACAAACCGAGACATTTCTTCCGAATTATTGGGTTTAGATGATCCAGCACAGCCCGGATGCAGAAATAATAAAGGGTTGGGGGAAAGAGACTGGATTTCAGTCTAACATTATATCCTAGATTCGGCTGAAACAGGGCCGGATCTAGGAAGTTGTCCACTATCTCCTAGATCCGACCCTGATTCAGAAGCTCTTTGCACTTGCCACGATTTCTCATCTCTCCAACTATTGCTCCAGAATTGCCTCTTTATGATCACACAATTATAGTGAGTAAGACTTCTCCGGCTGATGCCGGCGTGAGAACTTTGTTCGGTCGAGGTAAGTTTGTATGCTTCTAGTATGAACTTGCCCATTTGATTTCTAGTATGAAATAATGCATTCAGGATTCATCGCCTGTTACTCTACATACTAAGAAGGTATTTCCTTCCCGCTCATACAGATTCCCCGCCCTGCCCTCGGTCAGTAGGGGACAACGATGGGCTTGGAAAGGCCGCCGTCCGTTGGATGGTACGTTAAGCCGTGGCCCCGTGTGCGGGAGAGCCGTACCCTGTGCACGTTAAAGAACACGCTGGATGGCTTTGACGGGAGGCTACCATCTGTCTCCGAACAGCTGTTCCTGTGGGTCCCCTACCCCAACCTTCTCTGAGCCTACGGGGTCCATGCGACCTGGCCATTTAGCCCATGGTGTGCAAAAAAGTGCCGCTCAGAGGTAAAACAACACAACACAACCCGCTCATATAGTCCAGGAAGCGCAAAACACGCATAAATTCAAGAACCCCAGAACAAAAGCGTTGGTTGTGTTGATGTGTGTCGGAGTGTTTGGCAAGTTTTCAGTTGGGTTCGGTTGTTTTACCTCTGAGCGGCACTTTTTTGCACACCATGGGCTAAATGGCCAGGTCACATGGACCCCGAAGGCTCAGAGAATGTTGGGGGAGGAGACCCACTGGAACAGCTGTTGGGAGACAGATGGTAGCCTCCCGTCAAGGCCATCCAGCGTGTTCTTTAACGTGCACAGGGTATGGCTCTCCCACACACGGGGCTACGGCTTAACGTCTCATCCGACGGACGGCGGCCTTTCCAAGCCCATCGGTGTCCCCTACTGACCGTGGGCAGGGCGGGGAGTTTTGCGGAGATAAATCTCAACGCTGACCCAGCTGGGACTCGAACCTGGGAACTACAGATTACGAGCCTGGCGCGCTACCGACTGAGCCACCCCCGCCCCCAAGTTTTCAGTAGGAAGGTCTATGATTATTACAGCGCATTATGAATAGAGACGATACTTCTATTTTCCACTTCGATCCGGGAACAAAACGCTAATCCAGCGAATAGAAGCACTCACGTTCACTACTGGCAACGAAATTTCGAGTTGTGAGGCAGGGCGGGAAATAATGACTCTGGAGTTTTTTTTATTGTAAAGGCTTCCAACAAAACTTCGTCGTAAAGTTCGTGAAAAACGACCAGAATTCCAAATTGGTAAAATGGTTTTCGTCTCACGAAAACACAAGGCCCCATACTACTATTTTGGGGGGCGGGGATGACTCAGTCGGTAGTGTGCCAGGCTCGTAATCTGTAGTTCCCAGGTTCGAGTCCCAGCTGGGTCAACGTTGTGATTTTTCTCCGCAAAATTTCCCCGCCCTGCCCACGGTCAGTAAAACAGTTTTTTTTTAGATAAATCTCAACGCTGACCCAGCTGGGACTCGAAGCTGGGAACTACAGATTACGAGCCTGGCGCGCTACCGACTGAGCCCCCCCCCCCCCGTGTGCGGGAGAGCCATACCCTATGTACGTTAAAGAACAAGATGGATGACCTTGACGGGAGGCTACCATCTGTCTCCCAACAGCTGTTCCAGTGGGTCCCCTCCCCCAACCTTCTCTGAGCCTTCGGGATCCATGTGACCTGGCCATTTAGCCCATGGTGTGCAAAAAAGTGCCGCTCAGAGGTAAAACAATCCAATCCAATCCAACTACTATTTTGGTTTAAAATGTTGTCACCAACATCGGTTCTGTAGAATCCTTCTCATACCCTCGTCCTTCCACTTTGTGACTTTCACCATTTTTGCTTCCAAAGCTGAATATAGCGTTAAAATATCGTCCCTTTGAAAGTGACAGGAGAGCTTGAGAAACCACAATGACGGTGCTCCGAATACTTTCACAAAATGGCCTACAGGAAGCATGACATCTTCTTTAATTTTAAAAGGTAAGACATCGTCAGTTTAAAAAGGTTGGGTTGGGTTGTTTTTGGTTGGGTTGGGTTGGGGGGTTTTAAAAGTTTTAAAAGGTTGGGTTGTTTTACCTCTGAGCGGCACTTTTTTGCACACCATGGGCTAAATGGCCAGGTCACATGGACCCCGAAAGCTCAGAGAAAGTTGAGGGAGGGGACCCACTGGAACAGCTGTTGGGAGACAGATGGTAGCCTCCCGTCAAAGCCATCCAGTGTGTTCTTTAACGTGCACAGTGTATGGCTCTCCCGCACAAGGGGCCACGGCTTAACGTCCCATCCGACGGACGGCGGCCTTTCCAAGCCCATCGGTGTCCCCTACTGACCGTGGGCAGGGCGGGGAATTTTGCGGAGATAAATCTCAACGCTGACCCAGCTGGGACACCGAACCTGGGAACTACAGATTACGATCCTGGCGCGCTACCGACTGAGCCACCCCCGCCCCGTTTTAAAAGGTAAGACGTCGCCAACTTTAAAAGTAAGACGTCGTCAGCCTACGAAATTGATGATTCAACCCGGTATCTATAAAACAGATGTTGGCAATTCTTATTTGTTTGCTACATGGACACTTGTTTAAGAACTGAGACTTCTTATACGTTGTAACAGATGATTCAAGGATTCAGAATTTTTTTGATATTTCAATATAATTCTCTTGAAGATGTTCTTCTTCAAGAGATATAATTAATTTATGTTTTTCTCCAATGATAGTATGCTAAAGCACTGAAAGATCTTCATTATTTCAACTATAGTGCTCTAGGCAAGTAAAAATGATCTGGCGCATGTGTCAGGGGGATTTATGAAAATCTTATAAAATTCACATATGAAAATCCGATAAAATTCATTGAAAAATAGGGGCGCGGGTGGCTCAGTCGGTAGCGCGCCAGGCTCGTAATCTGTAGTTCCCAGGTTCGAGTCCCAGCTGGGTCAGCGTTGAGATTTATCTCCGCAAATTTCCCTGCCCTGCCCACGGTCAGTATGGGACACGGATGGGCTTGGAAAGGCTGCCGTCCGTCGGATGGGACGTTAAGCCGTGGCCCCGTGTGCGGGAGAGCCATATCCTGTGCACGTTAAAGAACACGCTGGATGGCCTTGACGGGAGGCTACCATCTGTCTCCCAACAGCTGTTCCTGTGGGTCCCCTACCCCAGCCTTCTCTGAGCCTACGGGGTCCATGTGACCTGGCCATTTAGCCCATGGTGTGCAAAAAAGTGCCGCTCAGAGGTAAAACAACCCAACCCATCCTCGGCTAAACCACCGAGACGCGGAATCCGTGGTGAGAAATTGATTCCACAGTCTATGAACCACAGAAGGATTCACATTCAGCCATCACGCCAAGTCCGACTGAGTTTGGCGTGCTTCGAGACGGCTAATAGCTCTCCACTGCAGTTCATTTGTCAAATGATGTCTTGAGGTCATTCCTACAAAATGTCTATTTCGAATTTCTTTACTCACATTTACAATACAAAATAACGATCCATTCCAAAACAACCGTTTTTATGCCGCTATCTGATTACGCAAATTGACACAACCTAGACTAATTTGCATATGATATACTCACTCGGCATTACTTTAGTGATTACATGAACAAGTTTGTTGAGAATCGATAATTTTTTATCGAATTATCGCGATTTTTCTCATTTTTCCTTGATTTATGAAAACATGTGTAATCGCACTCTTTAGAACATCCCGAAATCCTCTGTCCACCTCGCCATCACAACATTCTCACCTTCAACCACCTTACCATGTTTATCCCTCAATCCCTGTGTACCTGTCTGTTTCTTCCCACACGAAATATTAACAATCTGGTACAATCCCCTGTTGTACTGTCTAATTGCTTCCTCTGCTTTATCTGCCAAGCTATCAAGCCAAAGATTTTTATCAGTTAGTTAATAACAAATATGATGTTGGTTGGTTATTTGGTTATTTGGGGTTTTATAGCGCATTGGCAGCTTAGGCCATAATGCATTGGATTGGATTGTTTTACCTCTGAGC
Source organism: Ryuthela nishihirai (assembly GCA_038380435.1). Lineage (NCBI taxonomy): Eukaryota > Metazoa > Arthropoda > Arachnida > Araneae > Heptathelidae > Ryuthela > Ryuthela nishihirai. The sequence goes on from JAWZYU010000022.1 coordinate 27,553,536, forward strand.
CGCACTTTTTTGCACACCATGGGCTAAATGGCCAGGTCACATGGACCCCGAAGGCTCAGAGAAGGTTGGGGGAGGGGACCCACTGGAACAGCTGTTGGGAGACAGATGGTAGCCTCCCGTCAAGGCCATCCAGCGTGTTCTTTAACGTGCACAGGGTATGGCTCTCCCGCACACGGGACCACGGTTTAACGTCCCATCCGACGGACGGCGGCCTTTTCAAGCCCATCGGTGTCCCCTACTGACCGTGGGCAGGGTGGGGGAAATTTTGTGGAGATAAATCTCAACGCTGACCCAGTTTTGACTCGAACCTGGGAACTACAGATTACGAGCCTGGCGCGCTACCGACTGAGCCACCCCCGCCCCTAGGCCATAATGCGCCAGACGAGATAAATAGAAGGATAAAAGAAACAGTACCCACAACCAAAGTTAAAAGTTAATACAGTAAAAGGTAAAGGTCAAAACCAAGAGATAAAAAAAAAACAAAAATAAGAAACATTTGTAAAGCAATAAATATAAAGGTATAAAGGAACCCATCCCAGGTGTAAAAGACTGAGTATGGACAGTGTATAAATGACAAAGCCATAAAATTACAATTTGTTAAAATAACCTGTAAAGCATAAAAAGGCAAAGACAGAGGGTACAAAAGAGTTATCCGATAAAAAGATGGCCGAGTGTAGGAGGCTCGGCCGTAAAATCATGAAAGGTAAAAATAAACTTGTGTCTAAAATAACGGCAATTGTTTAAAATGTGTTTAATAGTTAAAATGGTGTCACAAAACTCCAAATATGATGGTTTTTTTTTTTATTTCATTCGCTAAAATCAAGTGGTATTGATTTCGTTTATAATTAAATATTTGTCTATTTTTCAATGTCTTCAAGTTCAAATAATGCATATTAAATTTTCTCTATATGCATTTTTGTAATTCAATTTACACAGTCCTATCAGAATAATATGACCACTTACACTAACAGTACTCTTTTAGGAAAAAAGCAGCAGAGGAGGCAGAATTATCTGAGTAATAAGGCATTTGAGCATATTTCGGAAAGAAAGAACTGCAGGAATGTCCTTAATCAATACCCTACTAGTCCTAATAGAAAGTATTATAGAGAGCTTAATAAACGTGTAAAGGATCAGTTAGCTGCTGATAAGAATTTTTGGCTTGATGGTTTGGCTGACAAAGCCGAGGAAGCAGTTAGACAGCACAACATCAGATAGCTGTACCAAATAGTTAATGTTTTGTGTGGTAGAAAACGGACAGGTATACAGGGCTTAGAAGGATAAACAAGGTAAGGTTATAGAAGGTGAGGATTCTGTCATGGCTAGGTGGGCTGAGCATTTCAGTGATATTCTAAACAATGTGGTTAGTTCTACTCCCATTGTTTGCAATGATGATAGATGCATTGGTGGCTTTAATGTTGCACCTATAACACAATCTCAAGTTATTTTGGCTATTCCTTAACTGAAACTTCATAAATCCCCAGGGGTAGATGAAATTACTACTGAAATGCTTAGAGCTGGGAATGTTTCGGTTACCACTTGGATGACTGAAATTCTGAATAACTTTTATGATAAAGGCATGGTTCCTAAAGATTTTACCAGAGCTATTGTTTTCCCTATTTTCAAAAAAGGTGATCGCAGTTCTTGTGATAACTATAGGGTTATCAGTCTGCTCTCTGTTCCAGGCAAAGTTCTTTCCATGATTGTGCTTAATAGAATTAAGAATCTGGTTGACAGGCAATTGCGTGATGAGCAATGTGGATTCAGAAGTGGTAGGGGATGTGTGGATCAGATATTTTCACTTAGGCAGATTCTTGAGAAATATTTAGAGTTTCAGAAACCTTTGGTTGCAAGTTTGTTGATTTCAAAAATGCTTTCGACTCTGTTGGTCGTCATAATTTGTGGTTGATTGTGAGATCATATGGATACCAGACAAGTTAGTTAACATAATGAAAGCTCTATAATAACACTGAGTCGTGTGTGAGAGCTGGTAAGGCTTGTAGCAATTGGTTTAGAATTGCTTCTGGTGTTCGACAAGAATGCATTTTATCCCCTTTTCTCTTTAGTTTGGTTATTGATTATATTATGCGAAATTCGCTGCAAGGGATAGATTTTGGCCTTAAATGGTATAGAGATTTCAAAATTTCTTATTTAGATTATACAGATGATTTGTCCTTGGTGGCTAATGGGTTGGGTTGTTTTACCTCTGAGCGGCACTTTTTTGCACACCATGGGCTAAATGGCCAGGTCACATGGACCCCGAAGGCTCAGAGAAGGTTGGGGGAGGGGACCCACTGGAACAGCTGTTGGGAGACAGATGGTAGCCTCCCGTCAAGGCCATCCAGTGTGTTCTTTAACGTGCACAGGGTATGGCTCTCCCGCACACGGGACCACGGCTTAACGTCCCATCCGACGGACGGCGGCCTTTCCAAGCCCATCGGTGTCCCCTACTGACCGTGGGCAGGGCGGGGAAATTTGCGGAGATAAATCTCAACGCTGACCCAGCTGGGACTCCTTGGTGGCTAATGATGTTGATGAGATGAACTCTTTCATTCGAGCTGCTGATGACACTGGTAGTAGAGTAGGTTTGGTTATAAACAGAGAGAAAACTAAAGTGATGAAAATTGGTCAGGCAGGATGTGATTCAGTTAATCTGAATGGTTGCAGTCTTGAGCAGGTGTCACAGTTTCTTTATCTTGGGAGCTATGTAACAGATACTGGTGATGTGCGGCATCAGATTAACAGATGAATAGGGATTGCTGCCGGGACATTTAAGAATCTATGGAGAGTGTGGAAAAATAGGCGTTTACACCTAAGGACTAAAATTAGACTGTATAATAATTTGGTTCTTTCTAGGGTTAGTTATGGTAGTGAAACCTGGACACTTTGTAAACAAGATAACAGGAAAGTAGATGCTTTTGATTCCAAATGCTTACGCAGTATCTTGGGCATTAGGTGGTTCAACTTTGAAACTAATGATGAGGTTAGGCAAAAGAGTCTGCAACCTCCTTTAAGCAGCATATTGTGCAGAGAGAGACTACTTTGGTTTGGCCATGTTGCCCGTATGAATAATTATAGGTTGGCGAATAGGGTTATGAACAGTGTGCCTAAAGGCCTCAGAAAGAAGGGGAGACCTAGGATGCGGTGGGCAGACAATGTCAAACAGGACCTTATTAGAATTGGTGTGCAGTGGCCAGATGCAGTAGATGTAGCTCAGGACAGACTTACTTGGAGAAGTAAATTGCACGGTCTGGTTGGACCTCCGTAGCCCATGGCTGTATGAGGATGATGATGATGATGATGACCATACATATAGTATCGTAGGTAGTCATATTATTCTGATACGACTGTGTATTTCACCTGCTGTATGCATATTTTTTTCGATTTGTAAGCTGGAAAAAATTTTAGAGTGAGTCCCCCCCCCTTAAATACACACTTTAGAACAGTTTGAGGCCTCTGAAATCTTTAGCGCCTGGGGGACCTTCATCTACCTTAATCCGTCGCTGGGCATGTGAACCCGGTAACGTCAGATTGCTAGTGGGCATGCTCCCGTCTCATCGAACTCTGCTGAAATAGTAAATAGGGAACTCCGACATATCTTAGGGGCGGGGGTGCCTCAGTCGGTAGCGCGCCAGACTCGTAATCTGTAATTCCCAGGTTCGAGTCCCAGCTGGGTCAGCGTTGAGATTTATCTCCGCAAAATTCCCCGCCCTGCCCACGGTCAGTAGGGGACACTGATGGGTTTGGAAAGGCCGCCGTCCGTCGGATGGGACGTTAAGCCTTAGCCCCGTGTGCGGGAGAGCCATACCCTATGCACGTTAAAGAACACGCTGGATGACCTTGACGGGAGACTACCATCTGTCTCCCAACAGCTGTTCCAGTGGGTCCCCTCCCCCAACCTTCTCTGAGCCTTCGGGGTCCATGTGACCTGGCCATTTAGCCCATGGCGTGCAAAAAAGTGCCGCTCAGAGGTAAAACAACCCAACCCAACCCGTCTCATCCAACACTGCTGAAAGAGTAAATAGCGAACTCCAACATCTTAAAGGTAGTTTTAAAAATATAAATGATTCTCCAAATCTGCTTAACTCTGTATGTCATTGTTTACCTTTTCAGTGTTATTGCTTTCTTGACAAATATTCAAAATATCAGATGGGTACAGAAATATGAACTTACACCAAAGAGCCAAAACATTATGACCACCTGACTAATACGGTGTTGGTGTTCCAGTGCCGCCAAAATAGTCTTACTCAGCGAGGCATGGATGCTACCAGATTTCTAAAGTTGTCTTGTGGTATCTGGTACCAATACGTTAATCAGCAGATCCTTTAACTCTTGTAAGTAACGTGGTTGAGTCACCATAGATCGGATGTGCAGTTCCAAAACAAACCACAGATGTTCAATTTGATTGATGTCTGAAGAATTTGGATGCAAGGGCAATACCTGGAAGTCTTCCTCATGTTACGTGAACCATTGTCGAACAATCCGGGCAGTGTGGCATGGCTCATTAACCTGATGAAAGAGGGGCGGAGGTGGCTCAGTCGGTAGCGCGCCAGGCTCGTAATCTGTAGTTCCCAGGTTCGAGTCCCAGCTGGGTCAGCGTTGAGATTTATCTTCGCAAAAATTCCCCGCCCTGCCCACGGTCAGTAGGGGACACCGATGGGCTTGGAAAGGCCGCCGTCCGTCGGATGGAACGTTAAGCCGTGGCCCCGTGTGCGGGAGAGACATACCCTGTGCACGTTAAGAACACGCTGGATGACCTTGACGGGAGGCTACCATCTGTCTCCCAACAGCTGTTCCAGTGGGTCCCCTTCCCCAACCTTCTCTGAGCCTTCGGGGTCCATGTTACCTGGCCATTTAGCCCATGGTGTGCAAAAAAGTGCCGCTCAGAGGTAAAACAACCCAACCCATCAGCAGGTAAATGACGTACACGTACCTGGCCGTCCACATGGTGCAACAGAAACGAGATTCATCTGAATAGACGACCTTCTTCCAATTATCCAAGGTCCACTTTTGATGCTCATGTGCCCATTGTAGGCTCTTTCGACAGTGAACCGAGGTTAGCATGGACACTCGGAGAGGCCTGCGGCTACAGAGCCCCATTTTCAGCAAGGTTCGATGTATTGTGTGTTGTGACACATTATTCCCATCACCAGCATTCAAATTACGGGCGAGTATCGCCACAGTATCCCTTCTGTTGTCTTGTATCATACGGAAAGCTTTCACTCACTTCTGGCATCGATGAACCGTGGTCGGCCCATACCTTGATGGCGATTCGTGGTTTTTTTGCTCCTCGGACCACTTTTTGAAGGCTGACAACCACGGCTGACCGTGAGCACCCCACAAACCTTGCCGTCTCGGAAATGCTGACCCATTTTTATTTGGCCATTACAATTAGGTCTTTGTCGAACTCACTTAAGTCCGCTCCTTTCCCATCTGAAGAACAGAATAACACTGATTAACAAAGCTCATTATCAAGTGTTATTTATACCGTTTCATGACCTTCACCCGCTCCGTCGTTTACCTACAGTTGCTTCGATTTGCATAAAGTCGTGCTGGTCATAATGTTTTTGCTCTTCGGTGTATATTAACATATTAGAAATGAATCGACGCCTCTTGATTTCTTGACTCTCACTCTCACTCCTCTTAAGGTTAATCCCCCCGTTTGAGACCCGGCGACATCGGGTCTCAAACGTCTTAACATTTCTTAGATCTACCATCTGAAAAACTACTTTATGAACTTGTTTTTAGCTCTCTATCACCGATATATTAAAATTTGATCTTTGACATCGAAAAACCCATCTAATCCGAACTTTAAAAACGTTTCTGAGATCTAAGACTCTAGATACCCTTAGTCGTCGAATTTAGATCACTAGTACCAGTAGGGCGGGGGTGGCTCAGTCGGTAGCGCGTCAGGCTCGTAATCTGTAGTTCCCAGGTTCGAGTCCCAGCTGAGTCAGCGTTGAGATTTATCTCCACAAAATTCCCCGCCCTGCCCACGGTCAGTAGGGGACACCGATGGGCTTGGAAAGGCCGCCGTCCGTCGGATGGGACGTTAAGCAGTGGCCCGTGTGCGGGAGAGCCATACCCTATGCACGTTAAAGAACACACTGGATGGCCTTGATGGGAGGCTACCATCTGTCTCCCAACAGCTGTTCCAGTGGGTCCCCTACCCCAACCTTCTCTGAGCCTTCGGGGTCCATGTGACCTGGCCATTTAGCCCATGGTGTGCAAAAAAGTGCCGCTCAGAGGTAAAACAACCCAACTAGTACCAGTGGATAAAATTTGACTTTTGACATGGAAGGATCCAGGGTTCCCAAATTTCACAATGTTTCTGAAAGCTATAACATAAATACCACAAATACCAATTTTCAAGTTTTTAGCACTCGTAGATCAAGGTTGATTAATTATAGGTTTTTTTTTTTAAATCACGTCGGAGCTCAAATTCCGATTTTTCCCAGATCTAAGACCAAGATTATCATTAATTGTAAATTTGGACTGCTTTAGCATTTCTGTATCATAGTTAGAATTAGCGTCATCCCCTGTCACTATGGAGCGGGAATGGCTCAGTCGGTAGTGCGCCAGGCTCGTAATCTGTAGTTCCCAGGTTCGAGTCCCAGCTGGGTCAGCGTTGAGATTTATCTCCGCAAAATTCTCCGCCCTGCCCACGGTCAGTAGGGGACACCGATGGGCTTGAAATAGGCTGCCATCCGTCGGATGGGCTGTTAAGTCGTGGCTCCGTATGCGGGTTGGGTTGGGTTGTTTTACCTCTGAGTGGCACTTTTTTGCACACCATGGGCTAAATGGCCAGGTCACAAGGACCCCGAAGGCTCAGAGAAGGTTGGAGGAGGGGACCCACTGGAACAGTTGTTGGGAGACAGATGGTAGACTCCCGTCAAGGCCATCCAGCGTGTTCTTTAACGTGCACAGGGTATGGCTCTCCCGCATACGGGGCCACGGCTTAACGTCCCATCCGACGGACGGCGACCTTTTCAAGCCCATCGGTGTCCCCTACTGACCGTGGACAGGGCGGGGAGTTTTGCGGAGATAAGTCTCAACGCTGACCCAGCTAGGACTCGAACCTGGAAACTGCAGATTACGAGCCTGGCGCGCTACCGACTGAACCACCCCGCCCCCCGTATGCGGGAGAGCCATACCCTGTGCACATTAAAGAACACGCTGGATGGCCTTGACGGGAGGCTACCATCTGCCTCCCAACATCTGTTCCAGTGGATCCCCTTTCCCAACCTTCTCTGAGCCTTCGGGGTCCATGTGACCTGGCCATTTAGCCCATGGTGTGCAAAAAATGCCGCTCAGAAGTAAAACAACCCAACCCTTGTCACTCACTAAATCAATAAATAACTTAATCACTCAATCAGTAACTCATTCACTCAAAATCGTCTATGCATATTTATTAGATAAAAGTGTGTATTAAATTATGTGACTTACATTTACCCTTTTATTTGAGGAAAAAAAATCGCATATGACTCGCTATTTAAAAAAAAAAAAGTTACCTACCACTGATCTAGAAAATAGACAACATTAAATAAATCAGAGTTATTTCCTGCGTGTTCATCCGTTAGTTAAAATTCCAGTGTAAAAGATTGTTTTTTTTACCAGTAAACCACTCATACACATTCAGTATTAAACGAATTTCGGAGCAGTAACTCGAATCTACAGTTTTAGAAAAGGCGCCTGGCACTTTACACGACAGCAGATCATCGTAGGCCATTTTGAGATTTAATTCTGCTAAACTCTCTCTCTGCCTTCTATCAGAAAGGGGTCACCGATGGGGGGCGGGGGGGGGGCTCAGTCGGTAGCGCGCCAGGCTCGTAATCTGTAGTTCCCAGGTTCGAGTCCCAGCTGGGTCAACGTTGAGATTTATCTCCGCAAAATTCCCCGCCCTGCCCACGGTCAGTAGGGGATACCGATGGGATTGGAAAGGCCGCCGTCCGTCGGATGGGACGTTAAGCCGTGGCCCCGTGTGCGGGAGAGCCATACCCTGTGCACATTAAAGAACACTCTGGATGGCCTTGACGGGAGGCTACCATCTGTCTCCCAACAGCTGTTCCAGTGGGTCCCCACCCCCAACCTTCTCTGAGCCTTCGGGGTCCATGTGACCTGGCCATTTAGCCCATGGTGTGCAAAAAAGTGCCGCTCAGAGGTAAAACAACCCACCCCAAGGGTCACCGATGGGATAGAAATAACCGTCGTCGGTGTAATGTGACGCTAAAGCAGTGTCTACGTGTGCGAGAAGCCCTACTATGTGGACTTTAAAGAATGCTCTGAATGGCCTTGACTGGAAGCTACCATGTCCCCTAATAGCTGTAGAGAGTATTCCCTTCCCCCAACCTTCTCGAGCCCTTCTGACCTGTTCATTTAGCCCTTAGAATGCAAAAATAGCTGCGCTCAGAGGTAAAACAACAACCAGACAGCAGAGAGCCATAGATACGATACTCCCTGAAAACGACTACTGTGGACGAAGATGTGAAATTTCTTTTGTCACTAAAAGCACACCGAGGAAGAAACAACGAATAACGAAAAGACCATTCTGTCCCCCAGGAAGTAGAATCTCACCTGTTTCAGACACATGTATCCATCTTAGGATTTTAAGATTCAGAATCGTGTCATTCGAAATGCATGAACAGAATAGCCCATATCTTAGCTTTAGCTCGAAACGGATATCTGAGGCTCCGATGCTAGTATCTATCACCTAGTGGTGAATTTTCTTCCCGATCTCACCCAGATCACGCGCATATCTCATTCGCTCACCGCGGGATTTTGTTGGAATAGAAATTCAGATTTATATTTCCTCTGGTTATATATATATCTAGACATTGTCTTGTCTTAAATCTAGAGACGAATGGGATAATATCAATTTATCTTTCACTTCAAAAAGGTTTTTATGCTTCTAATGCTTTTATAGAAAATAGGATTTATAACAACTACATAACACGGTTATGAGAGATATATGTGAGAAATGCTTTCATCGCAACTGAATTCTTCTTTGAAGTAAAAAATTCATAGAATTATCGTAAAATATATGAAGCTGATAGTTTTTTCTGAGAACAAAAAGACATTACTGGTAATTTTATATATTCTATTCAGAAGAAAGTGCAAATATGTATATTAACACGGTCCAAGACATATCAAAAACGTGATACGAATTGCCAAGTGTATAAACATACATGTATAATATACATTGCTGAATTATTAAAAGTCTCGAGGATTTGAAAAGGAGCAACAAAATATTTGAAATGTGGAAAACAGCATGGAAGTGGAGAAATATAGACACGTTGTTGGGTTGTTTTACCACTGAGCGGCACTTTTTTGCACACAATAGGCTAAATGGCCAGGTCACATAGACCCCGAAGGCTCAGAGAAGGTTGGGGGAGGGGACCCACTGGAACAGCTGTTGGGAGACAGATGGTAGCCTCCCGGCAAGGCCATCCAGCGTGTTCTTTAACGTGCACAGGGTATGGCTCTCCAGCACACGAGGCCACGGCTTAACGTCCCATCCGACGGACGGCGGCCTTTCCAAGCTCATCGGTGTCCCCTACTGACCGTGGGCACGGCGGGGAATTTTTGCGGAGATAAATCTCAACGCTGACCCAGCTGGGACTAGAACCTGGGAACTACAGATTACGAGCCTTGCGCGCTACCGACTGAGCCACCCCCGCCCCCCACAATCATGAATGCAGTTATTCAATTTCAGTGTTCAAAGACTGGCAAGTGTAATTCTATTGACATTATTCAATAAATATTTGATAATTACTCCATAATTTAGCACAGCAAATAAACCTGACCTTAAGCACATGCGACAAAGTATTAATTACTATGATTATCAGTCACTTTAATCAGATTTTCTTATTTCCATATTTCCCTTAATATAAATGCAAAATTCATCATCATCATCATCATCATCATCAAGCAGCCACGGGCTACGGAGGTCCAACCAGACCGTGCAATTTAGTTCTCCAAGCAAGTCTATCCTGAACTACATCTACTGCATCTGGCCACTACACACCAATTCTAACAAGGTCCTGTTTCACATTGTCTGCCCACCGCATCCTAGGTCTCCCCTTCTTTCTGAGGCCTTTAGGCACACTGTTCATAACCCTATTCGCCAATCTATAATTATTCATACGGGCAACATGGCCAAACCAACGGAGTCTCTCTCTGCACAATATGCTGCTTAAAGAAGGTTGCAAACTCCTTTGCCTAACCTCATCATTAGTTACAAAGTTGAACCACCTAATGCCCAAGATACTGCGTAAGCATCTGGAATCAAAAGCATCTAGTTTCCTGTTATCTTGTTTACAAAGTGTCCAAGTTTCACTACCATAACTAACCCTAGAAAGAACCAAACTATTATACAGCCTAATTTTATTCTTTAGGTGTATACGCTTATTTCTCCACACTCTCCATAGATTCTTAAAAGTCCCGGCAGCAATCCCTATTCGTCTGTTAATCTCATGCCGCACATCACCAGTATCTATTACATAGCTCCCAAGATAATTAAACTGTGACACCTGCTCAAGACTGCAACCATTCAGATTAACTGAATCACATCCTGCCTGACCAATTTTCATCACTTTAATTTTCTCTCTGTTTATAACCAAACCTACTCTATTACCAGTCTCATCAACAGCTCGAATGAAAGAGTTCATCTCATCAACATCATTTGCCAAAAGGGCTAAATCATCAGCATAATCTAAATCAGAAATTTTCGTATCTCCAGCCAATTTAAGGCCAAAATCTTTCCCTTGAAGTGAATTTCGCATAACATAATCAATAACCAAACTAAAGAGAAAAGGAGTCAAAATGCACCCTTGTCGAACACCAGAAGTTAATGCTAAACCAATTGCTACAAGCCTTACCAACTCAGTGTTATTATAGAGTGCTTTCATTATGTTAACTAACTTGTCTGGTATACCATATGATTTCACAATCAACCACAAATCATGACGATCAACAGAGTCGAAAGCCTTTTTGAAATCAACAAAGCTAGCAACCAAAGGTTTCTGAAACTCTAAACATTTCTCAAGAATCTGCCTAAGTGAAAATATCTGATCCACACATCCTCTACCACTTCTGAATCCACATTGCTCATCACGCAATTGACTGTCAATCAGATTCTTAATTCTATTAAGCACAATCATGGAAAGAACTTTACCTGGAACAGAAAGTAGGCTGATACCCCTATAGTTATCACAAGAACTGCGATCACCTTTTTTGAAAATAGGGATAAAAATAGCTCTGGTAAAATCCGTAGGAACCATGCTTTTATCATAAAAGATATTCAGAATTTCAGTCATCCAAGTGATAACCGAAACATTCCCAGCTCTAAGCATTTCGGTAATAATTTCATCTACCCCTGGGGATATATGTAGTTTAAGTTTAGAAACAGCCAAAATAACTTCAGATTGTGTTATAGGGCCAACATTAAAGCCACCAATGCATCTATCATCATCACAAGAACTGCGATCACCTTTTTTGAAAATAGGGATAAAAATAGCTCTGGTAAAATCCTTAGGAACCATGCTTTTATCATAAAAGATATTTAGAATTTCAGTCATCCAAGTGATAACCGAAACATTCCCAGCTCTAAGCATTTCGGTAATAATTTCATCTACCCCTGGGGATATATGTAGTTTAAGTTTAGAAACAGCCAAAATAACTTCAGATTGTTTTATAGGGCCAACATTAAAGCCACCAATGCATCTATCATCATTGCAAACAATTGGAGTAGAACTAACGCATTGTTTAGAATATCACTGCAATGCTCAGCCCACCTAGCCATGACAGAATCCTCCCCTTCTATAACCTTACCTTGTTTATCCTTCAATCCCTGTATACCTGTTGGTTTTCTACCACACAAAACATTAACTATCTGGTACAGCTTTCTGCTGTTGTGCTGTCTAACTGCTTCCTCGGTTTTGTCAGCCAAACCATCAAGCCAAAGATTCTTATCAGCTCTTTAAAAGTTTATTAAGTTCTGTGTAATGCTTTCTATTAGGACTAGTTGATTAAGGACATTCCTGCAGTTCTTTCTTTCTGAAGTAAGCTCAAGTGCCTTATCACTCAAATAATTCTGCCTCTTCTGCTATCATTTGAATACCCATTATCACATACATCAATAGATAAATATTTCTCATTGCAACTCAAGATATTCATTGTTAAACTGGAGACAACAGATCTTTGGTTACATTATTTTAAAAATTCAGCTTTAAATTCAGCTGATAACAGCTTGGATATTATGACATCAGGACCCCGAAGGCTCAGAGAAGGTTGGGGGAAAGGACCCACTGGAACAGCTGTTAGGAGACAGATGGTAGCCTCCCGTCAAGTCCATCCAGCGTGTTCTTTAACGTGCACAGGGTATGGCTCTCCCGCACACGGAGCCACGGCTTAACGTCCCATCCGACGGATGGCGGCCTTTCCAAGCCGATCGGTGTCCGCTACTGACCGTGGGCAAGGCGGGGAGTATTGCGGAGATAAATCTCAACGCTGACCCAGCTGGAACTCGAACCTGGGAACTACAGATTACGAGCCTGGCGCACTACCGACTGAGCCACCCCCGCCCCTGCAAAGTAGGAACACGAATGGCACATGAAGTGATCGCTCAGACAGCCTGTTGTTGCTTGTCAGCAATCTTCATCACTGAGACCTCCTGACTGAAAATCCCTTCGCTTTTGAAGCGGTTTGAAGCTTTTATGCTAACATCGAAATCCTTAGACTGGGCGTTGATAATATCTGCTCGCAACACAAACTTCAGAATAAGATAATCAAAGAAAAAAATATGACTCGCCATTAATAACGAAGTCTACATTAAGAAAAAGATTAATTTATTTGAAATGAATAAAGATTTTGTATCGAAACGTAAGAGTATCTACACCACAACTTACAGAAAAGTCTTGTTCTATTTTTGTTGCGATCTTATGCAACCACGGTAATTCCCGATTCCGCCTGAAAGCACTACCAGTTATGAAGAGCCGTGCTATCTAGAGCCGTGGGCAAGAAATACGCCCTTATAGGCGCACCTCAACCCCGGCCTCACATGGTAGCAGTCCTATAGAAGGAAAGCTAACCACCGGAAGAAACCTTATTTTAATCTATTCCCCAGTTAGCCATGAACAAGGATATATAGATCCAAGTTCGCTCGGCTCCCGGGGTGGAGACTCTTAGTAAGGCCCAGACTTTGGTGAGGGCTAGACCTACTGGGGCACAACTCTTTTCAGAAGAGCCCTCGAACTGCTCACCCAGAGCACCTGAGAGGTGAGGTCTCGGAGACCGTCACCGCCTAACCGGTCAACACTGAACCGGTCAGCGGCATCGTCGACCTCGGTTGGTCTTGGCTATGTCCAACCGGTACGAAAATCCGGTCGGCACAGCCTTCGACCGGGTTGCTGGACCCTAGCGCCCCCCCCCCCCACCCCCCACCACCACCACAACTATCGGCATCTGATGTTCAGCAGTGTATTGATATGAAATTTCCAGTTCCGTTTTCCATTCGTAATAATTTTCTTTTTCTCAACTCGCTAAGAAACGGATGCTGACAGCGAGGTATACACATGCAAATAATAACGCTTTTTTTTTCTGCTTGTAACGATTCGAATGGCCAAAATGATCAACTTGTAAATCACTTGGTGACGATACCTATATATGGTATGATAATTTCTTTTCAAGAGAACGCCAGTGAAATGTAGTTTAGGTTTATCCATGTATAAAACGACGTGAAATATATCATGATGTTTATGTAGCTCTATATGGGTCGGAATACATGGATATATCGATTTCAAACTTAGTGTTTAGAGCCCAGAAACTGAGGTGGAACTCCAGAAAGGCAGGGGCGGGGTGGCTCAGTCGGTAGCGCGCCAGGCTCGTAATCTGTAGTTCCCAGGTTCGAGTCCCAGCTGGGTCAGCGTTGAGATTTATCTCCGCAAAATTCCCCGCCCTGCCTACGGTCAGTAGGGGACACCGATGGGCTTGGAAAGGCCGCCGTCCGTCGGATGGGACGTTAAGCCGTGGTCCCCTGTGCGGGAGAGCCATACCCTGTGCACGTTAAAGAACACGCTGGATGTCCTTGACGGGAGGCTACCATCTGTCTCCCAACAGCTGTTCCAGTGGGTCCCCTCCCCCAACCTTCTCTGAGCCTTCGGGGTCCATGTGACCTGGCCATTTAGCCCATGGTGTGCAAAAAAGTGCCGCTCAGAGGTAAAACAACCCAAAAAACAACCCAGAAAGGCAAATTACTCTGTAATACACCTCTCGAGCGAATATAAACACTATGAATTATATTCGAGGCAAATGAATAGTTACATCACTAAATCATTTTTGTGATCGCGCCGAACGCGCTCAAGAACTCGAGTAAAAGGTATTGAGATTTTTCCTTCGTTTTAATAAGTTTAAAAATGTTTCTGAGAGTGAAAAAAGAAGTGTTGAGATGCAAGAGTTTTTTTTCCCATCTAAACAGAGAAGAAAATATATAGTGAAGAAGTGAAAAAAAATAATAAAAAGTAATGGAATGCATTTTTTGTTACATTTTGAATTAAGGGGATTCAACAAAAGTGTTTTCAATGAGGAATGAAAATGAAAAATTATACATAAAAAAAAGGTTCTAATGCAACATTTTTCAACTTATTTATTTTTAGCTTCGTGCTTAGAAAGTGCTTTTTTTAGCGTTTCTTTAATTATATATTTTGATTTACTGAAAATACGAGACCACACTTTTAACATTGGACTTGCCTTTTTGTCTTTTCAGGTCATTAAGATTCTCAAGTTGGTCGATGTAAGGAATAGTCTCCAGAACATTACTACCAGGTTAATTGCGTCATTCTTCTCAGTGGTGCGTGGAGCGGTTCCCAGAATTCCTTTTTGACAGCCACTACTGCTGACTCGTGCTTCACGCTGGTATGAACTTTACACAATCTGGTTGGGCTTTGGGTTGTTTTTATTTCAGGATATTATTTCTAGCATAGTTTTCGAAACAGCAGAATGGATCCGGAGTCTGGTGCAAGGGAAGGAAAAAGAGAGAGTGAAGTGAAACTCAAGGGAACAAGTGATAACCTCCACTTAAAGTATCTATATAGCAAGCCAATAGACGAAGTGTCACGGCACATAGGATTTAGGGGCAACCTTAGGACGCCATGTGCTTAACACTTTAATTAAAATATTAATAAATAATATAAAATAATTTCTCCTCAACCAGATCACTTACCATGGAGGTCTGGCATGTTGTTGTTGTTTTACCTCTAAGCGGCACTTTTTTGCACACCATGGGCTAAATGGCCAGGTCACATGGACCCCGAAGGCTCAGAGAAGGTTGGAGGAGGGGACCCACTGGAACAGCTGTTGGGAGACAGATGGTAGCCCCCCGTCAAGGCCATCCAGCGTGTTCTTTAACGTGCACAGGGCTCAGTCGGTAGCGTGCTAGACTTGTAATCTGTAGTTCCCAGGTTCGAGTCCCAGCTGGGTCAGCGTTGAGATTTATCTCCGCAAAATTCCCCGCCCTGCCCACGGTCAGTAGGGGACACCGATGGGCTTGGAAAGGCCGCCGTCCGTCGGATGGGACGTTAAGCCGTGGTCCCGTGTGCGGGAGAGCCATACCCTGTGCACGTTAAAGAACACGCTGGATGGCCTTGACGGAGGGCTACCATCTGTCTCCCAACAGCTGTTCCAGTGGGTCCCCTCCCCCAACCTTCTCTGAGCCTTCGGGGTCCTTGAGACCTGGCCATTTAGCCCATGGTGTGCAAAAAAGTGCCGCTCAGAGGTAAAACAACCCAACCCAACAGCCTTTGAGATCCAGCTATCTCCGGGGAACAGGCAACCTGGTAGAGCTGAATTCCCATTTGGATGCTGTTTGGAACGTCATACCTCAGGACACCATTAACCATCTGATTGATAGAACGTCGAGATGTCTACATTTTTGTATAACCGACAGAGGTGGGCCTACTATGCACTGATGAATCTTCAATAAACACGTGCACGTTGCGTTCTCACGTTCCGTGTTTTTGATCATTTGCACATCTTCCATCATAACTTCCGTCCTGTCATTTTCCGGTGTATACATTACTTCCTTCGTAGTGTTGCGATTTCCACTTTCAGCAGTGTATTTCTTCTAATATAAAATTTTTGGTAATGTCAATAATACTAGTTGGTCCCGGTGGCCGAGTTGTTAACTTACTTGGTTGCGGATTAAAGGGACCTGGATTCGAGACTCAGATAACGCGTGGATATTGTCTTTCTGCTGAAGTCTTGCTTTCCTCCATAGGTCTTTTCTGCGGCGTATTTTATTGAGTTGGGTTGGGTTGTTTTACCTCTGAGCGGCACTTTTTTGCACACCATGCGCTAAATGGCCAGGTTACATGGACCCCAAAGGCTCAGAGACGGTTGGGGGAGGAGACCCACTAGAACAGCTGTTGGGAGACAGATGGTAGCCTCCCGTCAAGGCCATCCAGCGTGTTCTTTAGCGTGCACAGGGTATGGCTCTCCCGCACAGGGGGCCACGGCTTAATGTCCCATCCGACGGACGGCGGCCATTCCAAGCCCATCGGTGTCCCCTATTGACCGTGGGCAGGGCGGAGAATTTTGCGGAGATAAATTTCAACGCTGACCAAGCTGGGACTCGCATCTGGGAACTACAGATTACGAGCCTGGCGCGCTACCGACTGAGCCACCCCCGCCCCGTATTTTACTGAGAGTTGGGTTGGGTTGTTTTACCTCTGAGCGGCACTTTTTTGCACACCATGGGCTAAATGGCCAGTTCACATGGACCGCGAAGGCTCAGAGAAGGTTGGGGGAGGGGACCCACTGGAACAGCTGTTGGGAGACAGATGATAGCCTCCCGTCAAAACCATCCAGCGTGTTGTTTAACGTGCACAGGGTATGGCTCTGCCACACACGGGGCCACGGTTTAACGTCCCATCCGACGGACGGCGGCCTTTCCAAGCCCATCGGTGTCCCTTACTGACCGTGGGCAGGGCTGGGAATTTTTCGGAGATAACTCTCAACGCTGTCACAGCTGGGACTCGCATCAGGGAACTACAGATTACAAGCTTGGCGCGCTACCGACTGAGCCACCCCCGCCCGTATTTTACTGAGAGAATCCTGTTAAACCTCTGTGGCAAGCAGCTGCTTCAGGTGTAGTTTATGTTTTATATTTCTTAAATAATAATAATTAAAATATGGGGAACAATAAATGCAACGAAATTTTGTTTTAAAGCTTCTAAATATAATTCTAAAAGCGATCACATGCTCTAGAATGGGGAAAAATAATTCGCTCGTATTTTTCTACTTTTACAAAATATTTATCACATTTAATTACATATGATTGATTAAATATAGCATCATCTGAATAAGTAGTTATTTTCTAACATGAAACTTCTTGAACTCTGAAGAATACTGTAGCATGATAAATGAACATTCTGCATCTCAGCCCCAGTTGCCATGCAAGATGGACATTCTCTGCGCCCTTGAGCTTGCTAGTAAGAGTTATAGAGGCAAAAATTGGTAAACCTAGTATAATTCATGCTTTTTTCAAGAATTTTTAAAGACCACTAAAAAGGAGGGGGCAATACTATACTGCAATGGAAATCAAGTCTCTTGTCCCCCACCTCCCACCCTTTTAATTGGGGTTGGGGTGGCTCAGTCGGTAGCGCGCCAGGCTCGTAATCTGTAGTTCCCAGGTTCGAGTCCCAGCTGGATCAGCGTTGAGATTTATCTCCGCAAAATTCCCCGCCCTGCCCACGGTCAGTAGGGAACACCGATGGGATTGGAAAGGCCGCCGTCCGTCGGATGGGACGTTAAGCCGTGGCCCCGTGTGCGGGAGAGCCATACCCTGTGCACGTTAAAGTACACGCTGGATGGCCTTGACGGGAGGCTACCATCTGTCTCCCAACAGCTGTTCCAGTGGGTCCCCTCCCCCAACCTTCTCTGAGCCTTCGGGGTCCATGTGACCTGGCCATTTAGCCCATGATGTGCAAAAAAGTGCCGCTCAGAGGTAAAACAACCCAACAACAACCCTTTTAATTTCTTTCTAGATCCGGGACTACACTTTGACATTTACGTACAAAGCTCTTGTGAGAAAGTCTTGAAGGATATTCTTTTAATTTCAAAAGCATTAAATATAACTGGTGAGAAAAAATCCGAACCTTCAAATACATACACAAAAAATTCTCAAGCAGCCATGGGCTACGGAGGTCCAACCAGACTGTGCAATTTTGTTCTCCAAGCACGTCTGTCCAGAGCTACAGCTGCTGCATTTGCCGCTGTAGGCCAGTTCTAGCTGATTCCTGTTTGACGTTACGTGGTTCAAAGAGCCTGGCCGGGCTTTCAAAGCCCGTCAATGTTTTCTAGATGCCAGCCAAGTGACGCAATAGAGCTGGAAAAAACAAAGGGACGGGGGCGGAAAAGTAAGGGATTCAAGAGACTTGATCTCCATTGCAGTGTAACATTTTCCCTATTGTTTCAGATGCTTTAAAATATTCTGGAAAATGCGAGAAATATGCTCAACTTTAATAGTATTTTATGTCTATTACCCTTAATAGTATTCTCAGAGGGGTATTATGGCCTAATTGTCTCTTTCTTCTTAGATCCAACCCTATTCGTCGCCCACTGCATATTTACGGTGAAGGCTCGATTTCTCTGTCTACTTAGAAAACCTATTCAGTTAAGAATAGCGATAGTTTTTGTGAGAGGAATATATTACGTTTGTGTCAAAATGAAGGCGGATAAAATGTTTACACTTGTATTGGGTTGGGTTGTTTTACTTCTGAGCGGCACTTTTTTGCACACCATAGCCAGGTCACATGGACCCCGAAGGCTCATAGAAGGTTGGGGGAGGGGACCCACTGTAACAGCTGTTGGGAGACAGATGGTAGCCTCCCGTCAAGGCCATCCAGCGTGTTCTTTAACGTGCACAGGGTATGGCTCTCCCGCACACGGGGCCACGGCTTAACGTCCCATCCGAAGGACGGCGGCCTTTCCAAGCCCATCGGTGTCCCCTACTGACCGTGGGCAGGGCGGGGAATTTTGCGGAGATAAATCTCAACGCTGTCCCAGCTGGGACTCGAACCTGGGATTACGAGCCTGGCGCGCTACCGACTGAGCCACCCCCGCCTCATTTACACTTGTACGGAGCAAATAACTATTTATTTGCATTGTAAAGCTACTAGAGTAGAGCCTTCGTCTTTCCAAATTACCGGAATCATGGCAACCTGATGCACTGATTCGCCTATCTGGGTTTCGTGTTGTTTTTTTTCTCTCGTGTATAAACAAAAAATCTTCCTGTGATGTTTACAAAATATTTTTTGTTTTCGTCTACATTTTCGTCTACACACGAAGAAAGATTATCTACATTAATCATCTTTAGGGAATTAATACGGGAGTATCAGAAGCCATTTTAGTCACGTTACTTGTCAGCATTTGATTTCCATTCCCCTGCATAACAGTTTGATGTTTCTCTAAAGGCTCCTTTTATTTGCTTTACTTATTTTCTTCATTTGTTTGTTCTTTCTGTGTATATTTTCTTAATTCTCTAAGCATATTCAATTCTTAATATGAATGCATATTTTTATATTTTCTATACATATGTAAAATATGTGGCCTTTGGGTTGGGTTGTTTTACCTCTGAGGTGCATTTTTTGCACACCATGGGCTAAATGGCCAGGTCACATGGACCTCGAAGGCTCAGAGAAGGTTGGGGGTGGGGACCCACTGGAACAGCTGTTGGGAGACAGAGGGTAGCCTCCCGTCAAGGCCATCCAGCGTGTTCTTTAACGTGCACAGGGTATGGCTCTCCCGCACACGGGGCCACGGCTTAACGTCCCATCCGACGGACGGCGGCCTTTCCAAGCCCATCGGTGTCCCCTACTGACCGTGGGCAGGGCGGGGAATTTTGCGGAGATAAATCTCAACGCTGACCCAGCTGGGACTCGAACCTGGGAAATACAGATTACGATCCTGGCGCGCTACCGACTGAGCCACCCCCGCCCCTGTGGCCTTTGAATTCATAATTTACCAATATATATTTTGAATGCAATGCATACTTTGTTTGCAAAAATTTTTGTAGGATGCGATGGAAAAAGTATATCGAAAGAAAAAAAAAACGACTAAGTGACAATGATGTTTTCCAGCGAACATGAATTTTCGAAACAGCAGCAGCAGCTAAATGCGTTGCTCAAATGGCGAAAGCTTATTATGTCTGCGCAAGTTAGAGAAGCGAACACGTGCACATTGCAACCTGGACCATTGGATTGGATTGTTTTACCTCTGAGCGGCACTTTTTTGCACACCATGGGCTAAATGGCCAGGTCACATGGACCCCTAAGGCTCAGAGAAGGTTGGGGGAGGGACCCACTGGAACAGCTGTTGGGAGACAGATGGTAGTCTCCAGTCAAGGCCATCCAGCGTGTTCTTTAATGCGTACAGGGTGTGTCTCTCCCGCACACTGGGCCACGGCTTAACGTCCCATCTGACGGACGACGGCCTTTTCAAGCCCATCGGTGTCCCCTACTGACCGTGGGCAGGGCGGGGAAATTTTACGGAGATAAATCTCAACGCTGAACCACTTGGGACTCGAACCTGGGAACTACAGATTACGAGCCTGGCGCGCCACCGACTGAGCCACCCCCGCCCCAGCAACCCGGACCACCGTTGCAATTATCTGAATACAAAATTAAACTACAGATTTACTTGAAAGCAAAAATACAAGAAAAAATTTATAGAACATCAATGAACTGAGCAAAAGTTGGCCAGCGATTTTTTTAAAGATGGAGAAGGTTCAGAAACAGAAGACGTTGTGGGTTATTTATTGAATGAAAGTGGGACGAGACGAACCAATCATATCGAGCCCTACCAGAGCTACCATAGGCCCCATATCCAGATTTAGTGATATATATATATAAAAAGATCTTATGGCTTTTCCACGGAACATTCATTATTACTTTTTGTAATCTACCGTCTATAAACATTTAGCAGTTAAAACATACTGCTTAGCGGTAAAATAAATCCGAATTTACTTCAGTGGAAAGCATTTGCTTTTGCGATTCGCAGTGAAATTTGACACCTGAATACGTTACATGAACAACACAGATGAAATCGGGGAGAAGGTATCTGTTCAGTCGGTAGCGCCTCAAGCTCTTTATCTGTAGTTCCCAGATTCAAGTCCCACATGTACAGCGTTGAGATCTATCTCCACAAAAATCCCACCCTTCCCTAGGTTAGTGGGGCAGGGGTGGCTCAGTCGGTAGCGCACCAAGCTCGTAATCTGTAGTTCCCAGGTTCGAGTCCCAGCTGGGTCAGCAATGAGATTTATCTCCGGAAAATCCTCCGCCCTGCCCACGGTCAGTAGGGGACACCGATGGGCGTGGAAAGGCCGCCGTCCGTCGGACGGACGTTAAGCCCTGACCCCGTGTGCGGGTTGGGTTCTTTAGGGTGGTTTAACGTGTGAGCGGCACTTTTTTGCACACCATTGTCTAAATGGCCAGGTCACATGGACCCCGAAGGCTCAGAGAAGGTTGGGGGAGGGGACCCACTGGAACAGCTGTTGGGAGACAGATGGTAGCCTCCCGTCAAGGCCATCCAGCGTGTTCTTTAACGTGCACACGGGACCACGGCTTAACGTCCCATCCGACGGACGGCGGCCTTTCCAAGCCCATCGGTGTCCCCTACTGACTGTGGGCAGGGCGGGGAATTTTTGCGGAGATAAATCTCAACGCTGACCCAGCTGGGACTCGAACCTGGGAACTACAGATTACGAGCCTACTAAACGGTAATTTAATTCCAAATGTTTTGAATAGCTTAACTTTTATTCAAAACATTCGTTGCGTTTTCACTCCAAAGCTTTTTAACTACCTATTAGCTTTCGATTTGCTTTTTATTTATTCTGCAACCATTTATCTTACCCAATTTCAACCTTCGTTACGTTTCTTACTGCTTCAATATACCTCATTAACAAACGACTCACTTGAGAATGCGGGAACTACAGATTACGAGCCTGGCGCGCTACCGACTGAGCCACCCCCGTGTGCGGGAGAGCCATACCTTGTGCACATTAAAGAACACGCTGGATGGCCTTGACGGGAGGCTGCCATCTGTCTCCCAACAGCTGTTTCAGTGGGTCCCCTCTCCCAACTTTCTCTGAGCCTTCGGGGTCCATGTGACCTGGCCATTTAGCCCATGGTGTGCAAAAAAGTGCCGCTCAGAGGTAAAACAATCCAACCCTAGTTAGTAGGGAATAGCGATGGACTTAAAACGCCGCCGTCCGTCGGGCGGGACGTAAAGACATGTGCAAGGAGAACCATACCCTGGGTACGCTAAAGAACACGCTGGATGGTCACCTAACAGTGCCTGCCCAGTGTCTGCATAGTGCTCCGTCCCACAGCCTTCTCTGAGCACTTACGGTCCTTGTGACCTGGCCATTTAGCCCATTGTGTGCATACAAAGTGCCGCTCAGAGGTGAAATAACCCAACCTAAATTCGCGTTATGTGAAACAGAGAATAAATGAAAGCAAGCTCAATCTATTTTTCTAAGTTCTTAATATCCAATGGCTCTTTTCCAGCATACCGAATCTCCTTAAAGCAAGGAAAGAAGACTTCAATTCTATTAGCTTTGTGGTTTAGGGTTTGGTTGAGTTGTTTTACCTGTGAGCGGCACTTTTTTGCACACCATGGGCTAAATGGCCATGCACATGGACCCCGAAGGCTCAGAGAAGGTTGGGGGAGGGGACCCACTGGAGCATCTGTTGGGAGACAGATAGTAGCTTCCCGTCAAGGCCATCCAGCGTGTTCTTTAACGTGCACAGGGTATGGCTCTCCCGCACACGTGGACACGGCTTAACGTCCCATCCGACGGACGGCGACCTTTCCAAGCCCATCGGTGTTCCCTACTGACCGTGGGCAGGGCGGGGAATTTTGCTAGGATAAATCTCAACGCTGACCCAGCTGGGACTCGAACCTGGGAACTACAGATTACGAGCCTGGCGCGCTACCGACTGAGCCACCCCCGCCCCAAGGAAAGAAGACTTCAATTCTATTAGCTTTGTGGTTTAAGTAGACCTCATTGATAAATTACATGGCTTAGCTGCTATATATTAACTTAATAAATATTGTCCTATGTCTGAACCGACGACGCGTGTGCAGTGGAGGATCAGCAGAGCACGGCTGGAAAGTGTCAAAAGAGCTATTATCTCTGTTACATCTGGAGCTTCTCTCGCGACAAATGTAATGTTAACTCAGTCGACGACGGGTGATTACAGAGATGGTGCAAAGCTGATACTTGAGCTCTCTAACCAATGCGGCCGCTTTCTACTTAGTTACCCTATAATTAAAATTTTATTTATGGCGTAATGATATTTTCATTCTTTTTTCCCTAATAGTTTTCTATCAAAATTATCAGAAGGAGTTTTAATTTTTTTAATGGAAATAAAAACAATCAGATATTTTTTCGTTGCTTAATAATGGAAGTGATCAAAATGAAACTGTAGCGAACTTTGTCATTCGTAACAGAGTTGTTGTTTTACCTCTGAGCGGCACATTTTTGCACACCATGGGCTAAATGGCCAGGTCACATGGATTCCGAAGGCTCAGAGAAGGTTGGGGGAGGGGACCCACTGGAACAGCTGTTGGGAGACAGAGGGTATCCTCCCGTCAAGGCCATCCAGCGTGTTCTTTAACGTGCACATGGTATGGCTCTCCCGCACACGGGGCCACAGCTTAACGTCCCATCCGACGGATGGCGGTCTTTCCAAGCCCATCGGTGTCCCCTACTGACCGTGGGCAGGGCGGGGAATTTTGCGGAGATAAATCTCAACGCTGACCCAGCTGGGACTCGAACCTGGGGAACTGCAGATTACGAGCCTGGCGCGCTACCGACTGAGCCACACACACCCCATTCGTAACAGAATTTAATCAAGCAATACGAGTACGAAAAATTACATATTTAAAACGTTTGCAGTGTATGGAATAAATTTTATGAATATTTTCAAAAAAGTCTTTCCCTGCCATCCCGCAAATAGTTGCGTTGTATCAGAAAAAAAAATATTTGTGGGTTGGGTTACTGAGCTACATTTCCAGGTCCCAATCGTTTATAGAAGATTGAGGAAGTGGATTCATTGGATAGATAGAAGACGCAGGCCCCAATAGTTTAGAGAAAATTAGGGAAAGGACCAAATTATTGTCTTGCAAATTCAATTTATTCTAATTGGATAGATGGAAGATCCAGGCTGGAATAGTTTAAAGGAGATTAGGAAAGGAGATCCCATGGATAGGTGGCATATATAAGTCTCCCATCAAAGCCATCCAGAGTAATCTTTAACATTCACAGGCTTTGGCTCTCATCAAGCCCTAATCTAGGAAAGAATATCGAAGGAGGGAGGATTGGATACATGGAAGATCCAGGCCCGAATAATTTAAAGGAGATTAGGAAAGGAGATCCCATGGATAGATGGCATATATAAGTCTCCCGTCAAAGCCATCCAGAGTATTCTTTAACATGCACAGGCTTTGGCTCTCATCAGGCCCTGATCTAGGAAAGAATAACGAAGGAGGGAGGATTAGATAGATGAAAGATCCAGGCCCGAATAGTTTAAAGGAGATTAGGAAAGGAGATCACATGGATAGGTGGCATATATAAGTCTCCCGTCAAAGCCATCCAGAGTATTCTTTAACATGCACAGGCTTTGGCTCTCATAGCCCTGATCTAGAAAAGAATATCAAAGGAGGGAGGATTGGAATGATGGAAGATCCAGGCCCGAATAGTTTAAAGGAGATTAGGAAAGGAGATCCCATGGATAGATGGCATATATAAGTCTCCCGTCAAAGCCATCCAGAGTATTCTTTAACATGCACAGGCTTTGGCTCTCATCAAGCCCTGATCTAGAAAAGAATATCGAAGGAGGGAGGATTGGAATGATGGAAGATCCAGGCCCGAATAGTTTAAAGGAGATTAGGAAAGGAGATCCCATGGATAGATGTCATATATAAGTCTCCCATCAAAGCCATCCAGAGTAATCTTTAACATGCACAGGCTTTGGCTCTCATGAAGCCCTGATCTAGGAAAGAATATCGAAGGAGGGAGGATTAGATAGATGGAAGATCCAGGCCCGAATAGTTTAAAGGAGATTAGGAAAGGAGATCCCATGGATAGATGGCATACATAAGTCTCCCGTCAAAGCCATCCAGAGTATTCTTTAACATGCACAGGCTTTGGCTCTCATCAAGCCCTGATCTAGAAAAGAATATCGAAGGAGGGAGGATTGGAATGATGGAAGATCCAGGCCCGAATAGTTTAAAGGAGATTAGGAAAGCAGATCCCATGGATAGATGGCATACATAAGTCTCCCATCAAAGCCATCCAGAGTATTCTTTAACATGCACAGGCTTTGGCTCTCATCAAGCCCTGATCTAGGAAAGAATATCGAAGGAGGGAGGATTAGATAGATGAAAGATCCAGGCCCGAATAGTTTAAAGGAGATTAGGAAAGGAGATCACATGGATAGGTGGCATATATAAGTCTCCCGTCAAAGCCATCCAGAGTATTCTTTAACATGCACAGGCTTTGGCTCTCATCAAGCCCTGATCTAGGAAAGAATATCGAAGGAGGGAGGAGTGGAATGATGGAAGATCCATGCCCGAATAGTTTAAAGGAGATTAGGAAAGGAGATCCCATGGATAGATGGCATATATAAGTCTCCCGTCAAAGCCATTCAGAGTATTCTTTAACATGCACAGGCTTTGGCTCTCATCAAGCCCTGACTTTTGTGAACTTTTGTGTAATAATTTAACAGAATATGAACTTTTATGTATTCATCTTTATAAATTTTGTTGTTGTTGTTGTTTTACCTCTGAGCGGCACTTTTTTGCATACCATGGGCTAAATGGCCAGGCCACATGGACCCCGAAGGCTCAGAGAAGGCTGGGGGAGGGGACCCACTGGAACAGCTGTTGGGAGACAGATGGTAGACTCCCGTCAAGGCCATCCAGCTTGTTCTTTAACGTGCACAGGGTATGGCTCACCCGCACACGGGGCCACGGCTTAACGTCCCATCCGACGGACGGCGGCCTTTACCAAGCCCATCGGTGTCCCCTACTGACCGTGGGCAGGGCGGGGAATTTTGCTGAGATAAATCTCAACGCTGACCCAGCTGGGACTCGAACCTGGGAACTACAGATTACGAGCCTGGCGCGCTACCGACTGAGCCACCTCCGCCCATCTTTATAAAATTTTGGATGAATGAGTTTAACTTTATTAATAATTCTTACATTCCCTTTACCTATAAGAAATGTATAAATAGCAGAAAGGATCTTCTTAATCCTGAACATCATGAATGTCATAATTTTGGCCTGTCTTACAAATTCAATTTATTCTAATTTCTTTCATTTATGTAAGTGATTAGCACCCTTAGCTACTGATCTAAATGACTGGGTTCGAGTCCCGGGTAAGGCATGATTGTATGTGTCGTTTTTCTACTGAGGTCCTGCCATCGTCTCAGACCTTCTACTTTAGCATATAAACTGACAGGCTCCTGTCAGACCACTGTGGCAAGCAACTGCTTGAGGGGGTATTTATTTTTTAATAACTCGAATTTTCTAAATAATTTTTTTAGTTAACATAAATATTTTGAATGTTTTATCAAACCTGGCCCTAGATTCGACATGTGAATGACAATATTCATTTTCTTCCTACCTCTAAAAGCTTTGAAGATTCCTTATCAACGAATTTTATCGCTTAATAAAATATTGTACGGTAAACCTTTCGATGTTATGTCAAAGAATGATATAAAGTGCCCAAAATCGGTAAAACTTTCAGGTATATTTATTTCAAGTGTTGTGAAGTTTTAATTTTTGAAAATAGCATCAGCACGTAAAGATATCCAAAAGCAACCTATATGCATCATTGCGGTTGCAAAAGAAAATTATGCCTAGGGTTGGGTTGTTTTACCTCTGAGGGCACTTTTTTGCACACCATGGGCTAAATGGCCAGGTCACATGGACCCCGAAGGCTCAGAGAAGGTTGGGGGAGGGGACCCACTGGAACAGCTGTTAGGAAACAGATGGTAGCCTCCCGTCAAGGCCATCCAGCATGTTCTTTAACGTGCACAGGGTATGGCTCTCCCGCACACGGGGCCACGGATTAACGTCCCATCCGACGGACGGCGGCCTTTCCAAGCCCATAGGTGTCCCCTACTGACCGTGGGCAGGGCGGGGAATTTTGCGGAGATAAATCTCAACGCTGACCCAGCTGGGACTCGAACCTGGGAACTACAGATTACGAGCCTGGCGCGCTACCGACTGAGCCACCCCCGCCCCAAATTATGTCTAGAAGATGCAAGACAAAAAAGCGAATTTCCATGATAACTGAATCATCACTCATTTTTAATAATTTATTGAACTTTTTGGAATTTGGCATTGGCAGCTATATTAGATTGTGCTTGCGCATTTTTCTGCTTAACCAATGCGGGTTATTTTGACAATTAATAAATTAATTCTTTACACAGGGCAGAACTGTATCCAGAAGAAAATAGGGGGCTGAGGGGGCAAGAAACTCAAACTGGATAAACGCAAAATGGTGGCAAGAGAGAGGATTCTCATTTCAATATGGCATTTCCCCCTCCGATTTAGAGGTCTTCAAAAACTTTCTTGAAAACTGAATGTACATAAGTTAATAATATTTTTGCTCTATTATCCTTACTAGCATTCTCAAGGGGTGGGGAGGGCAGCATGGCCCCCTTGACCCTTCCCCTACAGCCGGCCATGATACAGGTGTGCTCTTCTATTTAAAATACCTCAAAATTGGATATTTATCATGCCCATTTTGACAAAAACTTAAACTTGTTTATGTCGTAACTCTTGTTACAGTGGGGCGGGGGTGGCTCAGTCGGTAGCGCACCAGGCTCGTAATCTGTAGTTCCCAGGTTCGAGTCCCAGCTGGGTCAGCGTTGAGATTTATCTCCGCAAAATTCCTTGCCCTGCCCACGGTCACCGATGGGCTTGGAAAGGCCGCCGTCCGTCGGATGGGACGTTAAGCCGTGGCCCGTGTGCGGGAGAGCCATACCCTGTGCACGTTAAAGAACACGCTGGATGGCCTTGACGGGAGGCTACCATCTGTCTCCCAACAGCTGTTCCAGTGGGTCCCTTCGGTTCCCCCCCCCCCCAACCTTCTCTGAGCCTTCGGGGTCCTTGTGACCTGGCCATTTAGTTCATGGTGTGCAAAAAAGTGCCGCTCAGAGGTAAAACAACCCAACCCAACTTGACAGTCTTTCATGGAGCAAAGATTATGCTCTGTCCTCCCCCACCCCCACTATTTCCCCCCTCTTTCTCTTCCTGCCAAAATCAGTACTTTTCTGAAAGTAGTTCAGTGTGGAAAAAAAGTGTGTTTATGTTTGAAACAAATATTAAACATGAATAATTTAAACTCAGTGAGAAGGAATTTCGATTTCGTTTTAGACGCCGTAAACCATCAGTGTTGATATGTAAGGCAGCGAAGGAATTTCGAGAAAAGAATTCTAGGAATTATGCTGCGACTATCATGTTTATGTATGCAGGAAAATGACGGGCGCTTTCAGCACTTCAAGTGAAGGAAATATTTATATACATAAACAGGCATAGCTCTCATATATCGATTTACAAGTTTCTGTGCAGCATATGTGTTTAGATATAGCTGTTTCTTCAAGTTATGAAATAAAACGCAGACCCTAAAAATATTTCATTTCGAAGCTGAAATAAATCATCTTTTTCTGAGAAACGGCAGCGTCATTACCCCGCAAAACATAAAACAGTAATTCAATATTTTTTTAACATATAATACATCTACAAAAAATGATATGAAATCTTGAGTAATTACAATTATCAAGGATAACAAATGAAAATATTTAAAAAGCATTATATGCATAATGTAAAATAGAGCATATCATACATACATACATACTTAATTGTTTTCTTTACATTCAACTTTAATTCATTCTTCAATCAATTACCAATCAAGAATAATTTTTAAATCTGTGTTAATGTTATTTAAAACTATATGATAGTTTTCTGCTTGGAATATTAACGTTATCATCATCATCATCATCATCCTCAATCAGCCATGGGCTACGGAGGTCCGCCATCTGTAAATGAAACAATATTCGCCTTAGTTGTTAGTTTGCAAAAATCATTAATAAAAATAAGGAATAATAAAGGACCTAAAACCGATCTTTGTGGAACACCATGTGTAATATAAGCGATATCACTTTTTGTGCTATTAATTATTACATATTGTTGTCTTTTTTCAATGTAAGATTTTAGCCAATTAAATTCGTAATAATATAGTTTTTTTAAACATATCTAATGATTTATAGAATTAATATATTCCCAATACTAAGAAAAAAAGGTTAATTTTTTTATTATTGTTTATTTCTTTATAAGCTAATTCATTACGTTTGAAGAAAGCATGTCAAGTATTTCTTTTTTCGCGAAATCTATATTAATTATTGGCAAAGAGACCTGAATTATTAAAGTAGCTAAAAATTCTTTCTTTTACAATTTTTTCAATAACTTTGGAAAATAATGGTAATATAGCAATCTATCTATAATTACCCTAATCTGATATCTGATATCTTGAATTAATATTAAGAGCTCCAAGCCTATGGCTTATATCTCGAAGTCTAAAATAGTGCCTGATTGGCAATAACGAAAGTAAAACACATAAACCCCAAAGGAGCCACACGGGCAAAATAAATTTGCTAAAGAAGCACAACTTAAAGTTCAACATGCAGGTATCATACACCACAATCTTAGGATACTTGAATTGATTTGAAATCAATGGATCATAATCAATCAAAGATCTAATTATATCA
Organism: Ryuthela nishihirai; assembly: GCA_038380435.1. Lineage (NCBI taxonomy): Eukaryota > Metazoa > Arthropoda > Arachnida > Araneae > Heptathelidae > Ryuthela > Ryuthela nishihirai. Next base: position 27,583,367 of record JAWZYU010000022.1, read on the forward strand.
TAAGGATTATCTCCCACTGCCTCGAAAAAGGTCTGCGCGAGCTTCCGAATATGGGTGTATATGTGGTCAGTGCTGAACTCAGTGTGAATGGTCTTGTTTTTCACAAACCAGACAGCACTGACCACAGATTTGAGGATTTTAATTTGGAAGTTTTGAAGCCTCCTAACATTGTTGTTGGTAGTATTACCCCATATTGGTGAGGCATATGTCAGGACTGGTCGCAGAAGAGTCTTATAAAGAAATGATTTCTTTTCTGGAGGCAGTTTCGAGCTCCATCCTATCAGCAGTGCAAGTTTACATCTAATGATTTGAACCTTTGAGAACACATGATCAATATGTGCCTTCCAACAAAGTTTTTTTTTATGTAGAACGACACCAAGGTATTTCACTGTTGGTGTCCAGGATGTTTCAACTCCAAACATTTTAGGAGAATCAGGATTAACAATATTCTTTCTAGAGAAGAGAACTGACTGGCTTTTATCTGGGTTATCTTGCTTTTCCACTTGAAGTACCAGGGCTCTTTTTAAAAATTCTTCAATGAAATTTCCAGTTTAAATTGATAAATTTATTATATAAACAATTAAATCTAATTTATATTTAGATATAATTTTCAACATATCTACAGATATACCATCATAACCTATTGCTTTTTTGTTATTTAAATTTGATATGATATTTAAAAATTCATTATTATCAGTTTGTTCAATATACAGGGTGGTTATAATTAAACTGACATTATTCAGAGCGATGTAGAGAAGGAATGATGACGGATCAGAGCGAAAATTGGTGGATACCTTAATAGGATGGGCGGGGGTGTCTCAGTCGGTAGCGCGTCAGGCTCGTAATCTGTAGTTCCCAGGTTCGAGTCCCAGCTGGGTCAGCGTTGAGATTTATCTCCGCAAAATTCCCCGCCCTGCCCACGGTCAGTAGGGGACACCGATGGGCTTGGAAAGGCCGACGTCCGTCGAATGAGACGTTAAGCCGTGGCCCCGTTTGCTGGAGAGCCATACTCTGTGCACGTTAAAGAACACGCTGGATGGCCTTGACGGGAGGCTACCATCTGTCTCCCAACAGCTGTTCCAGTGGGTCCCCTCCCCCAACCTTCTCTGAGCCTTCGGGGTCCATGAGACCTGGCCATTTAGCCCATGGTGTGCAAAAAAGTGCCGTTCAGAGGTAAAACAATCCAACCCAACCTTAATAGGAATATGGGGTAGTGTTTGCGAATAAAAGAAATTACTTAGTGTTAGTGTCACCAGGTGGCGTTGGTGCGCTAAAGTAAAGAAAATACCAAGTTGAACAAACATAACCTGCGTATTTCACAAATCAATATCCTCAATATGTAAACCATTCGTGTGCGAAATGTATTGGAAACGTAATGCGGCATGGTCCGCAGTTACTTGAAACGTTTCGGGGAATGGCTGCAACATGCTGTGTTATTCTTGCCTTCAGTTCAGCGAGCCATTCGACATTGCCTTGGTAAACTCGACTTTTCAAGCAACCCCATAACCAAAAATCGGATTGGTTTAGGTCCGGGGAACAGCGCTGGAAAACGTTCGAGAAATTATTCTGTCCTCACCAAATGTGGTACGCAACAATTGCGTTGCCATACGTGCAATATGGGATGGCGCCCAATCCAGCATGAAGATTTTGGAGTCTAAGCAATTTCTTTCTTGCAAAGCCACAATAATCTTGCGGCGGAGAAGATCTGTGTAATGTGGAATCGCAGCCATTCCCCGACTGTGTAATGTGGAATTGCAGCCATTCCCCGATTCCCCGATTGACGCACGGGGCCTTGAGACCTGATCTCCTCTACGAAAAATGGTCCGATTATAAAGTTTGCGGTAAACCCGCACCATAGAGTTACATAGTCGGAGTGTAGGGGCACATCATGCACAGCATGTGGATGTGCAGATCCCCATATTCGGCAGTTGTGCGTATTCAGTGCTCCACGTACGAAAAAATGCGCCTCATCGACCCATAAGAGTTTCGAAGGTCACATGTCAAGCTACATCCTCGCCAGAAATTGCAAGGCAAAGTCGGTGCGCTGTTCAGAGTCATATGGTTGCAGCTGCTGCACCCTATTATTTTTATACGGATACCATTTCAGGATGGACCGTATACTTTTATGGACAGTTGACCATGGAAGTTGCATTTGCCGGGATACCTGTATCACACTAACTACGGGTAGCTTCGACTGCGACTGGATTTCTACACCAGTAAATGCGACGTCTTCCACATTGCTTTCTGCAACAGGCCGCCGGTGTCTACTGGGAGCCACACGCAACTAGTCTGTTTCATCGAATTTCTATGTCATATTCTTCAGTCCATTTAGCGACAAAGGTCCTTTCCTTATATCTTTCAGACGACGATATTCGCGTAAAGCAGCGGTCGCATTACTGCCGTTTTGGTAAAAGAGTTTCACTAGCAAAGTTCGGTTCTTCTTGCAGATAACCATGGTTCTTTCTAGCGATTACAGGGAAGGAATCGTATTTTACAATGTGCCTCATGTGACTCTCACGTGGGTTGGGTTGTTTTACCTCTGAGCGGCACTTTTTTGCACACCATGGGCTAAATGGCCAGGTCACATGGAACCCGAAGGCTCATAGAAGGTTGGGGGAGGGGACCCACTGGAACAGCTGTTGGGAGACAGATGGTAGTCCCCCGTCAAGGCCATCCAGCGTGTTCTTTAACGTGCACAGGGTATGGCTCTCCCGCACACGGGGCCATGGCTTAACGTCCCATCCGACAGACGGCGGCCTTTCCAAGCCCATCGGTGTCCCCTACTGACCGTGGGCAGGGCGGGGGAATTTTTGCGGAGTTAAATCTCAACGCTGACCCAGCTGGGACTCGAACCTGGGAACTACAGATTACGAGCCTGGAGCGCTACCGACTGAGCCACCCCCGCCCCGACTCTCACGTGTGATTGGTTGCAATGTCACGAGAAATTAGCATGTTATATCACTTCTTAGCGCACTCACGCTACCTGGTGGCAATAACACTAGCTACTTTTTTATTCGCAAATTCTCTACCCCACGTTCTTATTAAGATATCCACCACTTTTCGCTGTGATCGGTCGAGTAGATCCTTCTCTACATCGCTCTTAGTAATGTCAGTTTAATTATAACCACCCTATATATTGATTTCAAAGGCATGCTCTGTTCATTTAAAGATCCTATTGATCCATGATTTAATTTGGAAAATACATATTTTTCATTTGCAACAGTAATAAAATTTTCATTAAATGCATTTCCCGTTACTTTAGTTTCTTCTTTATTACGATAAATATTATCTACTCTTGGAGACCCTGTAATTTCATTAAATAATTTCTATTGCTTTCTACGATCGATATTGCAGTTATAAATTTTTTATAATAATATTGTTTAGTAGATTTTTATAATTTGTTTAAGGTTTTTATTATTTACTTTATATTCATTTGTATGTGAAACAACAAAATGATTTTTTTTGGCTTTTTCTTCATTTTTATTTTTACATTTTATCATCATCATCATCATCCACAAGCAGCCATGGGTTACGGAGGTCCAACCAGACCGTGCAATTTAGTTCTCCAAGCAAGTCTATCCTGAGCTACATCTATTGCATCTGGCGACTGCACACCAATTCTAACAAGGTCCTGTTTGACATTGTCTGCCCACCGCATCCTAGGTCTCCCCTTCTTTCTGAGGCCTTTAGGCACACTGTTCATAACCCTATTCGCCAATCTATAATTATTCATACGGGAAACATGGCCAAACCAACGGAGTCTCTCTCTGCACAATATGCTGCTTAAAGGAGGTTGCAAACTCCTTTGCCTAACCTAATCATTAGTTACAAAGTTGAACCACCTAATGCCCAAGATACTGCGTAAGCATCTGGAATCAAAAGCCTCTAGTTTCCTGTTATCTTGTTTACAAAGTGTCCAAGTTTCACTACCATAACTAACCCTAGAAAGAACCAAACTATTATACAGCCTAATTTTAGTCTTTAGGTGTATACGCCTATTTCTCCACATTCTCCATAGATTCTTAAAAGTCCCGGCAGCAATCCCTATTCGTCTGTTAATCTCATACCGCACATCACCATTATCTGTTACATAGCTCCCAAGATAATTAAACTGTGACACCTGCTCAAGACTGCAACCATTCAGATTAACTGAATCACAGCCTGCCTGACCAATTTTCATCACTTTAGTTATCTCTCTGTTTATAACCAAACCTACTCTACTTCCAGTCTCATCAACAGCTTCAATGAAAGAGTTCATCTCATAAACAACATTTGCCAAAAGGGCTAAATCATCAGCATATTCTAAATCAGAAATGTTCGTATCTCCAGTCCATTTAAGGCCAAAATCTTTCCCTTGAAGTGAATTTCGCCTAACATAATCAATAACCAAACTAAAGAGAAAAGGAGACAAAATGCACCCTTGTCGAACACCAGAAGTAATGCTAAACCAATTGCTACAAGCCTTACCAACTCTCACACACGACTCAGTGTTATTATAGAGAGCTTTCATTATGTTAACTAACTTGTCTGGTATACCATGTGATCTCACAATCAACCACAAATTATGACGATCAACAGAGTCGAAAGCCTTTTTGAAATCAACAAAGCTAGCCACCAACATTTTCTGAAACTCTAAACATTACTTAAGAATCTGCCTAAGTGAAAATATCTGATCTACATATCCTCTACCACTTCTGAATCCACATTGCTCATCACGCAATTGACTGTCAATCAGATTCTTAATTCTATTAAGCACAATCATGGAAAGAACTTTACCTGGAACAGAGAGTAGGCTGATACCCCTATAGTTATCACAAGAACTGCGATCACCTTTTTTGAAAATAGGGATAACAATAGCTCTGGTAAAATCCTTAGGAACCATGCCTTTATCATAAAAGATATTCAGAATTTCAGTCATCCAAGTGGTAACCGAAACATTCCCAGCTCTAAGCATTTTTGCAGTAATTTCATCTACCTCTGGGGATTTATGTAGTTTAAGTTTAGAAACAGCAAAAATAACTTCAGATTTTGTTATAGGGCCAACATTAAAGCCACCAATGCATCTATAATCATTACAAACAATGGGAGTAGAACTAACTGCATTGTTTAGAACATCACTGTTCAAAAATTTATAATTTATATTTCTAATGAAAATATGGTCTATGCAACTTGCTCTCACAGATGTTATTCTTGTAATATTATTAATATGTTACCTAAAACAATAAGATGACATAATTATTATACATTTCAAATTTTTATTATTTAACATGTTCATATCTAAATTCTCATCACCGATGAAATATAGATGTTTGTTTTTAATTTTCTCAAGATAAATTATTCAATTCATTTAGAAATTCATTAATAATATATTTGTGTAATCTATATAAAGAAATTATGTAGATATCGTTTAATTTACCATGCACGTGTAAAACCTCAGCAGTTATAAAACTTCGACTTTGTATATATTTCTCTAAGTATACATTTTCTTTAAAATGCAATATAATACCTCTGACTTATTGTAATGGCATGTATTATAGAAAATATTATGGCCATCAAATTTATAATTATTAATCTCAAAATATCATATCCAGATTTTAGTTAAAATAATAATAATATCTGTAGCATAATCTCCTTCTGATAAAAGATTCAGAATTTCTTCAAATTTGATTCCAAGACTTCTATTGTTAATATCAATAACATTTAACATATTTAGGGCATTTCCTGCAAAAACAAAATTAATTGCTGATGATTATCAACTATATTACAAATGTTATTTTCATTATTGTTCATTATACGATTGTTAGTCTATTTCACTCTATCAGAATCTGACAATCCTGCTTCAGGGCTGCAATATGGGGTAAACAACTACAGGTTGGGTTGGGTTGTTTTACCTCTGAGCGGCACTTTTTTGCACATCATGGGCTAAATGGCCAGGTCACATGGACCCCGAAGGCACAGAGAAGGTTGGGGGAGGGGACCCACTGGAACAGCTGTTGGGATGGTAGACTCCCGTCAAGGCCATCCAGCGTGTTCTTTAACGTGCACAGGGTATGGCTCTCTCGCACACAGGGCCACGGCTTAACGTCCCATCCGACGGACGGCTGCCTTCCCAAGCCCATCGGTGTCCCCTACTGACCGTGGGCAGGGCGGGGAATATTGCGGAGATAAATCTCAACGCTGACCCAGCTGGGACTCGAACCTGGGAACTACAGATTACGAGCCTGGTGCGCTACCGACTGAGCCACCCCTGCCCTTACTATGGTCTTATCAATCTCATATAAATAAGATTAAATTCATACAAATTATCATCTTCTCTTACACATTCAACCTTTACTTGACTATTGCATTTGTTTTTAAGGTTACTTTCATCTTTTAGCAATACCAAAGTGGCCCACAGATCATGAACACCGACAGAATTATTTTTCTCATTAGTAACGTTATCAATGCTAAGGATTGGCTTATCTACCGTTCTATACTCCACGATATTAGAATCCTCAAAGTTATCATTCTCTTCAGCTATCTCACCCTGCTTCTTTTCTATCTCTATATTATTTCGTTAAACAGAATCATTAATTTCTTTAGCACCTGACTCACGGTCAGCTTCTTTACATTTTAAATCGACCTTAGGGATAGAAGTTGCGTGATTACACAATAATTCATATGTGTCTTTATTTAACATCATACAGCTATATAGCTGTGGAGTGATAGCACATAGTTTCCGCAGAAAAATTAGATATCTCTTTCTGACCATCCATCTCTACTAGCTGTAACTCAAGCTTAACAAGGTCAGCCACTGTCGAGTGACCAAACGCACTCGTGAGATTTATTTTCCCACATGGCTTAAGGTACCGGTCCGGAACCAGATCGGACCTAAATACACATATCTGACTATCGCTATCAACAACCTATCGCTATCAACAACTCTCACCTATCTTAACTGTTACTTCTTGTAAATATTTAATCAAACATTGTTTCTCCTGACTGCAACATTCAGATCGACTTAAAATATTTAATTCATAAGAAACCTTCGCCACGATAGCACAACTACCATTGTTTTCACTAGCTTCGATAATTTGAACTTGCTGAGACTATGTGTGGGTTAATGCCTGTCGATTCAGACAGTCTTTGCGAAAGTGAGCAGGGGATCCGGACTCAAAACGTTTTCGCACTTGTGAGTTAAATGAGTCTCTTTTGGAAAGTGGAATCTTTCGTATCGTTCGTGAAAATCTTCCGGGTTGGGTTGTTTTACCTGTGAGCGGCACTTTTTTGCACACCATGGGCTAAATGGCCAGGTCACATGGACCCCGAAGGCTCAGAGAAGATTGGGGGAGGGGACCCACTGGAACAGCTGTTGGGAGACAGATGGTAGCCTCCCGTCAAGGCTATCCAGCGTGTTCTTTAACGTGCACAGGGTATGTCTCTCCCACACACGGGGCCACGGCTTAACGTCCCATCCGACGGACGGCGGCCTTTCCAAGCCCATCGGTGTCCCCTACTGACCGTAGGCAGGGCGGGAAATTTTGCAGAGATAAATCTCAACGCTGACCCAGCTGGGACTCGAACCTGGGAACTACAGATTACGAGCCTGGCGCGCTACCGACTGCGCCACCCCCGCCCCAGAAAATCCTCCGGACTCAGGAAATGTTTTAGGCCTCCGGATATTAAAATTATTTATTTCCTTTCGAACTTTAAATTTATTGCTTTCTTGCGACCTGCATTGTTTCAGGTTGCCGAAAAGATTGAGCGAATGAAACTCCACCGTTTCTGCAAGCTTTTGTGACTCAAACTATGTATTGCCTTCTTGACAAATTAGGGGCGGGGGTGGCTCAGTCGGTAGCGCGCCAGGCTCGTAATCTATAGTTCCCAGGTTCGAGTCCCAGCTGGATCAGCGTCGAGATTTATCTCCGCAAAATTCCCCGCCCTGCCCACGGTCAGTAGGGGACACCGATGGGTTTGGAAAGGCCGCCGTCCGTCGGATGGGACGTTAAGCCGTGGCCCCGTGTGTGGGAGAGACATACCCTGTGCACGTTAAAGAACACGCTGGATGGCCTTGACGGGAGGTTACCATCTATCTCCCAACCGCTGTTCCAGTGGGTCCCCTCCCACAACCTTCTCTGAGCCTTCGGGATCCATGTGACCTGGCCATTTAGCCAATGGTGTGCAAAAAAGTGCCGCTCAGAGGTAAAACAACCCAACCCAACTTGACAAATTATATAACTTAATGTTTAAACTGGTAAGAGGGTTTTGATTGTATCCGATATTATTAATTTCAACAATTGTTTAAAATTTTCCACTTTTCTTTTACCAACATAATAATTAAAATAATATTCTAGTCTAGTGGCAAATTGAATCCATGACTCTGTGTCTAATTTACCTGTCTCCTCAAAGCTTTTCCTAAACGAATTAGGGGTTGGGTTGGGTTGTTTTACCTCTGAGCGGCACTTTTTTGCACACCATAGGCTAAATGGCCAGGTCACATGGACCCCGAAGGCTCAGAGAAGGTTGGGGGAGGGGACCCACTGGAAGAGCTGTTGGGAGACAGATGGTAGCCTCTCGTCAAGGCCATCCAGCGTGTTCTTTAACGTGCACAGGGTATGGCTCTCCCACACACGGGCCACGGCTTAACGTCCCATCCGACGGACGGCGCCCTTTCCAAGCCCATCGGTGTCCCCTACTGACCGTGGGCAGGGCGGGGAATTTTTGCGGAGATAAATCTCAACGCTGACCCAGCTGGGACTCGAACCTGGGAACTACAGATTACGAGCTGGCGCGCTACCGACTGAGCCACCCCCGCCCCCGAATTTGGGGTTAAGCGACACTCTGTTAACACAATGATGACACAGCATTGGCCTAAAAGCGACAAAATAATATTCCATCGATTCTCAGGTAATACGTTTCCTACTTCAGGCATCTTTTCCGCTCTTTAAAAATATTATGAGATCTCTTCCACATTCTGAGGGAGGTTAGGGAAAGCAGCTCTCATGAAAGAGGTATTATGCACCAAAACTTTCTGCCATGAATTTCAATTGCTCTCTGCACTCATCTTCTGGCTATTATTGCAAGCTAGTCTAGTTATTCAATTTCTAGCTCCTTAATCTAACTTCACTTTTCATTTTCATATTAGGGGCGGGGGTGGCTCAGTCGGTAGCGCGCCAGGCTCGTAATCTGTAGTTCCCAGGTTCGAGTCCCAGCTGGGTCAGCGTTGAGATTCATCTCCGCAAAATTTCTCCGCCTTGCCCACGGTCAGTAGGAGACACCGATGGGCTTGAAAAAGCCGCCGTCCGTCGGATGGGACGTTAAGCCGTGGCCCTGTGTGAGGGAGATCCATACCGTGTGCACGTTAAAGAACACGCTGGATGGCCTTGACGGGAGGCTACCATCTGTCTCCCAACAGCTGTTCCAGTGGGTCCCCTCCCCCAACCTTCTCTGAGCCTTCGGGGTCCATGTGACCTGGCCATTTAGCCCATGGTGTGCTAAAAAGTACCGCTCAGAGGTAAAATAACTCAACATTTTCATATTCTCGTTCTGCAGCTCAAGCAACAGGATCTGCATAGCCATATCAGACTCCAATGTCCGATGGGCCGGAAGCAATTATGCCGGCTCCTCTCTATCTGAGGCTATAGCATTCAAATTGCTATAATCAATTACCTCTGTGCCTGAACTGAACTGTTTCATAGTTATTGTTAGCCAACCCTAAATTATTAATATCGCTATTATTTTTAGCCATAAATTTCTGTTTTTTGTCTTTGACCGAGTTTTCGTAAATAAAATTAACTAAAATTAAAAATTTCCTAAGATACTACTGGCAAAAGTAAATTTAAAAATACTGAAAAAATAACTCACTAGTCGCGGTGTGTTCGTCTGCCAAAGATCTCTTGAATCCAACCTTCGGGAATCGCTGGATGACTCGAACACAGGATGCACTGAAACGGTGATCCACGTTTCACAGGATGCACTGGAAAGATGATCCACGTTGCATGAAATGATGATCCAAGTTTCAGAGGATTCACTGGAACGATGATCCACGTTGTAGAAGATGCACTGGAAAAACACAATTCCTCACTAGCACGGGAAGTCTCAAACAGTTCAGGTGGCAAAATTCTCCGAAATTTGGAAATGTTAAACGCTCCGAAGGTTCTTTACACAACACACTTCGTCGATCAGCGAAAGTAAAAATCAGGAACTTCTTGGATACGCTGATCACAGACGATGTTGAACGAGGACTTCTCTGCTGCTACGAGTACTAATTCAGTCGACTGCGGCCAGTTGTCGATACTTTTTCTTTAAGGAGCTAGAAGTTGAATTAGCTAGACTAGCTTGCAATAACAGCCTATAGTTGAATTAGCTAGACTAGGTTGCAATAAGGTATTAACAGAGTGTCGCTTAAGGTATTAACAAAGTGTCGCAAAAGGTATTAACAGAGTGTCTTCTCGCCTAAATTTCACACTGTCCCCGGTAATCGCTTGACCTTCAGATCAGGTCACTCTGCACCTTCATCTACATAAGGTCAACTGCCTCCGCTGGCTACATTCTACCCTTTTACACATAAGAATACCTCTATGAGGTGTCATACCATAAAACATAAACTCGAGCCAACATTTTACTGTAATCGTTTACCCCAGATAGTAGCCTTGAAGCAGGGCTCGGTTGCCAGATCCTGACACACTCCTTAATTTAATTATCTTGCTATTTTCTTATTTTTCTCAGGAAAAGTTTGACGTTTTTTATCCATAGGAATTTATAATTATTTTTTTATTTGTATGATTTGCATCATAAAACAACTTTTTATAGTATCAATTTATTTTATAGTATTTATACTGTATAAACATTTGTACTACCGAATCTATGTTCAGTTTCATTTTTCTTTTCATTTTTTTTTCATATTTAAATGATTTTTATCCATTCATCCTTTATAGTTTTATTAAAAAACTGGATGATTAATGGTTTCATTTGATATTTTGTAGTTGGCACTCTATGTGCAGTTAAAATGTTTTTCCTATCTATAATATCAGTTACATTTTCTCCCAAAGATTCTGGTATTCCATTAATTTCAAAGTTCATTCGGCGACATGGTTTTGGCGATAGTCATTGCATTTTTCCAATAGTTATTTTCATGTTATCACATTCCTTAATTAGGTTAGCCTTTTGCTTTCTAAATTCATAACATTTTTAAGCTCTTTCACTTCATTTGTGAGATCACAGACGTTTCCGAGTTGTACTGAAGAGATTTCACAACTTCGGGAAATTTACTCTTTACAGTTGCACTCATTTCTTTCCTTATATTTTCATACAATATATCTAAACGTTCTTTTGAGATCAAATGTTCGATTGAACCAAAATGTGTATTTTCTTTGTGATTTTGCGATTTCGAATTCAATTTTTTTAACATTAATAACTGCATGAGGCTTTAAAGCAGAACTGAAATAACAACATATATATATAAAGCAAATTTTGTAAAGTTATATTTTTTCGATCTTGGTTTTACCTGTATATGTTTTATTCAACCATTTTTTTTTTCAAATTGTGCACAATTGCTTGCGTGAATCATATTATTTGTTATTGTCGACAAAGCAGTAATAAATATTATGTAGTTTTCGTTCGCTATTATGTAGCATTTTCGGTTCCTGGTAACCGACATCTAGTTTGCTGTTAGCTACCGAAACGCCACTATAATATATTATAGTAATAATTTTATTCATTCATATTTACATTAGAAATATAATTTCAAGTCTTTAACCCAGAAGAGTTATTACAACAGGCCAATGGAGTTTAATGCTTTTGGTCATTTCATAAAATTACAAAAATTTAGATTCTAAAAATCATTTAAATAAAAATATTAAACACAATTTTCTAAATTAGAAATATTGAAAAAAAAAATAATGCCAAATTAGCTCAACAACCAGTTTTTACTTCGTTTTTGAATTTTGTATCATCTACTATTTTACTCAGTAATTTGGTAAACAATTGTATTTTTTTTAAAGCTGAATAGTCAAAAAACCTTTAAAGAACTCTTTCTTTGGTTTGGGTAATATGAACTTCTTAGACACCATTTCTTTGGTATTATATGCGTTCGTCACCCTCTGAAACATAGAATTTTTATGAATAAATATTAAGGATTTCAAAGAAAAAATCTGTTCGAGACAAAACTTGCAAATCAAGAAAAAGTTTCGTGGAAGAATCAAATTGTCTTTTAAATGTCATAATTTTAATTACATATTTATGCATATATTTCATAGGTTTAAGTGAGTTTTCAAATGTTCCTTCCCAAATAAAAGGAACATAATGTATTCTTGAATAACTGAAAGTGTAATAAACTTTTTTAGAGTCTTTAGATCTAACAAGTCTCTTAGTCTGTAAAAAATGAGGTAGGATTCTATTAATTTTGAAAACTAATTTTTGAATATGATCAATACAATTTAATTGTTTACTAAAAATAACACTCAAATATTTTATGCTATTTGTAGACATTATTTTTTGACAACCACAGACAGATTGCAAGCTTGTATACTTTAATGGGAATAAAGATTTAAGATCGGTATAGTTAAATTCCCCTTGATTACTATTATTCCCTAATTGTATATTGAAATTCATATATTTTGTCTTGAAGTCATTAACAGAGAGTTTATGTTTGTCGAACCACTTACTCAAAACAGCTATATCCATGCTAATATTCTGCTGCAATTCAGTATCGGTATCAGCAACATATGCTAAAGCCATATCATCAGCAATGGAAATAATGTTTCCCTTAAATTTTATTTCTAAAAGATCATTTATATATAGCAAAAATAATTATGGCCCTAAAACGGAACCTTGAGGTACTACAAAATTTATTATTTTAGAACTGCTCAAAAGAGTTTCAATTTTAAATTTATGCGTTCTCTTTGTTAAATACGATTTGAACCAGTCTAATTGGGTACCCCTAATTCGATGTTTCCCAATTTTTTAATTAAAATGCAGATGGATAACGAACCAAAACCTTTAGAAATATCAACAAATAAAACAGTTACTTTTTTGTTTTAAATAAATCCGATATAGATTTTACCTGTGAGTATTGCGATAGCTTCTTCAGTACCTTTGTTTTTGCGAAACACAAATTGATTACCAGAAACAATATTGTTTTTATTCAAGAAAACTTGCAATCTTACATTTACAATTTTTAATTAATTTTGAAAAATTACTTGTATCGAGATGAGTCTATAATTGTTTACATCAAATTTATCTCCTGTTTTAAAAATAGGGGTGACCATGGAATTTCTGAAAGCAGATGGAAAAATTCCTTTTTCGAAGGAAAGATTTGTCATTTGTTCTAAATCATGACAAATATAAGGAATAATTTCCCTCAATACAAAAGTAGTTATCTTCACTTGGTGATTTATTTAATCTGAAAGCATTTACGATACTTATGATCTCGCTTTCAGTTGTTGGTAAAGTGTCATTGAAATTAATATATGAATTTCTAGATCAATAACTTTCTCACATGCTGTAGGATATTCAGTTATTTTTAAGATTAAATTTGAAGCTATGTTTACAAAATAATCATTAAAATATTTAGCAATTTCAGTTTTATTGTCATTTACGGATAAAATATTTTTCCAATTTTTATTCCTTTAATACTATTTTTTAATTTATTATTTCCTGTAATCTCATTATTTCCCATTGTTCTTTAGTATTATTTAAAGCCAAAGAAATTATATTTTCCTAATAATTTCTTTTAGCAGATCTAAGTAAATTTGTTAGTTTATTTCTAAACAAAGTAAATGCATGTGATAATTCACTCTCCCATAACCTATTTTTCATACTCTTATAAATCCTATTATTCTCACTAATCTGGGGCGGGGTGGCTTAGTCGGTAGCGCGCCAGGCTCATAATCTGTAGTTCCCAGGTTCGAGTCCCAGCTGGGTCAGCGTTGAGATTTATCTCCGCAAAATTCCCCGCCCTGCCCATGGTCAGTAGGGGACACCGATGGGCTTGGAAAGCCGCCGTCCGTCGGATGGGACGTTAAGCCGTGGCACCGTGTGCAGGAGAGCCATACCCTGTGCACGTTAAAGAACACGCTGGATGGCCTTGACGGGAGGCTACCATCTGTCTCCCAACAGCTGTTCCAGTGGATCCCCTCCCCCAACCTTCTCTGAGCCTTCGGGGTCCATGTGACCTGGTCATTTAGCCCATGGTGTGCAAAAAAGTTCCGCTCAGAGGTAAAACAACCCAACTCTCACTAATCATAATCAACAAATCCTTAGTAATCCATGGTCTTAAAATTTCATCATTTTTATGTAATGGGATATATCTCGTACAAATGTTTAGTATATTTATCAAGTCATTATGATAATTCAAAAAATTTAAATCAACATTTTTTTTTAGTATCCATACTCCATTTCCTGTTCTGAAGTGTGTTTTTGACTCTTTTGAAATCAATGAATTATTTTACCAAATGCAGCAGAATTTCCTTTATATAATTTTTATATTGTATAAATGTCATATAGTGATCTGTTGCATGTGATTTAATAATACCTGCTTGAATGTCTAAGCAGGAAGAATTTATATTTCTAGTTGTCTCAATACAGTGTAAAAACCAAAACTTCGAAAACATATTACAGTATTCTTGTGATATATTACTATTATCTAAGACAGGGGTTCTCAACGTGGGGTATGTGGGAAAATTTTGTGAGGTACGCCGTGAGATCTCAAAGTTCGCTAGATCTGATTACCCAGTAAAATGTTTATAATTTTATAGCATTTGTTAAATTGTTTATGACATTTTTTGTGTTTATCGATACATGTAATTGAAGAATACAAAATTTAATATATGTACATATATGTTTTATTTTATTCCCATTGTTATACTATAATTATAGTTTTATCTATCTATACAAGGGGTAGGATTCTGCTTCGGGCAGCCGTTGTGAAAGGTTGTGGCGCTGCTGTCGCTCGCTTCAATCTCCTGAAATATCTTTTTTTGGTGCCTTCCGCTAATAGACTTCGATGAGTCTTCAAATTTACTTTGATGTTCCTCTCTTCTTGCTCGTTTGAAATTAAATATGACGAATAACAGCAGCAATAGAAGAAAGAAAAACTCGCCGTCGAATGCTAACATTAAAGTTAAACGTAATAACCTTTACAAGAGCTCCTCTAGACATAAGGAAAGCAAGCCTGAAAACTCTTTTGCCGTTTTAGAAGACGATCTAAAGCTTACCTCAGAATCGAACATCTTACAATCTAAAAGTTCAGCATCTGAACTTTCACCGTCTCACAATACAAATCTTTCTCAACTGGATGTGATCAGTGAAAACAACGGTCAAGTCATCGCTTCTATGGATACTAACATAAAGGTACCTGACTCTTTTACTTTGTCTTCAGAGAATCCGTACGTGACGTCACATCTGACAAGTTCGAACACTAATGATATGTTGTCAAAAACTGATATTTCTTCAAATTAAATGTAACCAATTTGTCACAGGAACTAAATTCTAACAAATTGTCTGCCGCGCTAACTGAGAATGCTAAGGAGAATAATAACTTAGCTCTCGTTCTGATTGGCATAAACGAAAATCTCAGAGCCATTGACACAAAAAAACTTACCGATTTCTTTTTTAAGTTACTTGGTGAGCACATCGAAGGTAAGTTTATCTCTAATGGGAAACTTTTACTGCAACTCAGGACTCCAGAACAATTTGATAAAGTATTTCAACTGAAAAAAATTCTTTCTGTATCAGTACTAGTAGAACTCCCCAAATTCCGCAAAACTATTTTGGGAACTATCGCTGGAGTCGCAAATAACTTGGATAATGACTACATCATTGATTTGTTAGCTGATCAATCAGTTGTGAATGCCAGGCGAATGCTTCATTACGAACAAGACTGTAAAAATAGAAATGAAACTTATTGCTATCCCACTAACAAAGTTATTCTTGAATTTGAATTAGATAAGCTACCTTCACATATTTACCTAGGTTTTAATCGACATAATGTACGTAATTACATTATTCCACCTAGCTTATGCCTGAAATGTTGTCTTTTTGGCCATCTTGTTTCCAGATGCAATGGAATACAAAAATGTAAACGATGCAGTGGGCATCATCACTACAAGAACTGCAGAGCTAAATTTTACAAATGTCCTAATTGTGGAGGACCACATCCGGCTACATGGTCTGGTTGTGAAACTAAATTAATAGCCTGTAAGGCTAAAGCCATTCAACTTTCCAGTAACTTAAACTGGGGCCAATCTTTCGCTTTGGCCAAAGCTGAATTTGACAACAAAAAAGGATTGGCTTCTGCTTCGGACATTACTTTTCCCAAACAAACAAGTGACATCGAGACTGAACACAAATATATAGATGAGAACTTTCCTGAGATTCCTTCTTCCTCTTCTAACATAAAGACATCTCAAACTGCTAAAAATGAAACTGTTCAACAGCAGTCTTTCGCCGATAAAGTCAAAAAAACTGACGGGTTCAAAGAAATCTTCTGCACAACCAAACAAAAAAGATGTTGAATGTACTGCAGAGAAAGCTTTTATTCCAAAAGAAGGAATTTCCTTTAATCTCAACTCTAAAGGGCAAATCATCAGCCTAATTTTAAAACTCATCGAGATGATTCTTCCCAACACTCCTGAGCTTAATGTGATAAATGATATACTCCTTTCTTGCCTTAACACCGGTGGATGGCAGAACAAGCCCTAATTTTACAATGGAACGTAAGAGGTCTCTTATCTAAATTGCATTTTATCAAACATTTAGTTAAGGTACGTAATATTGTCATACTATGTCTTCAAGAAATTCAAACCAACCAAATTCCCAGATTGAGTGGATATGTCTCTTATGTACATAGATTATCAACAACCTCAAGAGGTGTCATAACATACATTAAAAAAGACTTTCCGCAAAGACTTATAAAAACTCCTGAAATAGAACAACAAATTGAATGGGTGGTTATACAAACTATTATAAATAATAATACTGTAAATATTATAAACTTCTACAATCCTGGAATTTATTTATCATATATTACTTATAATAATATTTTTAAAAACTTGGTGGGTGAGAAAATTTTTTGTGGAGACTTCAATGCCCACAATAGTATATGGTACTCATACAAAACTAATGACATTGGTAAACAATTATTTTTATTTATTGAGAAAAATGATCTTATCTTAAATGAAAAAACTAAAACCCATATCACAAAACAAAATCATCAATCAGTTATTGATCTGACTCTTGTTACTAATAAAATTATACCACATTTAAACTGGACCATACACAATGAAAACTTTAACAGTGATCATCTTCCTATATTCTTATATATTAATTTGTTTAAAAATCAACTTCAAAAACTTATTAAATTAATAGATTGGCCTAAATTTTATAACAATCTAGATAAAAAAAATATTGATATTAATTCTTTATCTTATGAATCATTGACTAAAGAATTTTCTACTAGTCAAGAAGAATGCACTAAGCAAATCAATAAAAAAATTCCCCAAAATCATATTCATTCAATTTTTATTAATAAACTAATAGCAATAAGACGCAGAGCTGAGAGAACAGCACATCGCACTGGATCTTTCAGAGACTACCTAAATTTTAAACGTATTGCTGCCTCAATTAATAAAAAAATAAAACAACTTGAAAAATTCAATTGGAATTTTTTTTAAATAAACTTTCTTCTAACTCCACAACCAGCAATATATGGAGAATTTTCAAAACATTAAATTCAGACATTACTCCATCCAATCCTACTGCCTCACTAAATATAAAAAATAACTGTTCCACTAATGAAACTGCTAATTTATTTGCTAAATATTTTATTAATCACTCAAAAAAAATGAATAAAAACTTGATAAATCTTATTCTCTTAATAATATAACTCACTTTTATTATCAAAATGATTACACAAAATATTTAAATTTACCGTTTAATATCAATGAGTTAAAATTTGCTATTAAAGCATTGAAAAAAAATACCAGCCCAGGCCCAGACGGTATTAATAACAAAATGTTTCTAAATTTATCTGATCAGTGTCTAAAACACATTTTATATATTTTTAATAATTTTTGGAAAACAAATACTTATCCTAAATCATGGTTCGAAAATTTTATGATATTTATCAAAAAAAATACATCTTTACCAGATGAAGAATTATCGTCATATCGACCTATCTGCCTTTCATCTAATTTTTTAAAACTCTTCGAACGTATAATTAATAACAGATTAATCTGGTACTTTGAAAACAATAAATTATTTAATCAAAATTTATATGGTTACAGGTATGGCAGATCTACAAAAGATCTGATATTGAACTTTATTTCTGATATAGAACAAGCCTTTAATCTCAAACAATAATTGCAGTAACTCTTGATCTTAAAGGAGCTTTTGATTCTATCTCACATAGCGCACTATTGCATAAAATCCGCAAATTTAAAATTCAAGGTCAAATGTACAGATTTCTATACCAAATTATTACTAACAAAAACTTTAGAGTTAAAATTAAAAATTCTTATTCAAAAGAACATCATTTTCAAAATGGCATTGTTCAAGGTGATATTTTATCACCTTTTCTTTTCAACTTATATATTAACGATATCTCTGACATCTTCAAAGATAAAGATATTAAATATAGCTTATATGCAGATGATATCATAATTTGGTGCTCAGGTACAAATCTTGATGTAATCAAAACTAAACTTCAAAATCAACTTGATTTAATTTCAAAATATTGTCTTGAATGGAATCTAACGATCTCAGAAAAAAAATCATTCATCATTCCTTTTTTCCGCCATAAAAAATCTAATCCAAATTTTTTTAATCTAAA
The DNA here is from genome assembly GCA_038380435.1 of Ryuthela nishihirai. Taxonomy (NCBI): domain Eukaryota; kingdom Metazoa; phylum Arthropoda; class Arachnida; order Araneae; family Heptathelidae; genus Ryuthela; species Ryuthela nishihirai. Next base: position 27,602,175 of record JAWZYU010000022.1, read on the forward strand.
AATAAATAAAAGCGATCTCAAACAGGTATATACTCTAAAATTCTTGGGAATCACTTTTGACAGTAAACTACTTTGGAATGCACATATTGATCAAGCAATTCTAACAGCAAATAAACTTTATAACTGTCTTAAATATTTTAGGTAACTCCAAATGGGGTTGTTCTAATAAAAATTTACTATTAGTCTATAATTCCATCTTTCTTCCAAAATTTGCATACGGACTAGAATTTCTTGGAAATGCAGCAAAATTCCGACTCATCCAATTGGAAAGAGCCCAAACCAAATCTCTCAGATTCTGTCTTGGACTCCGAAAGGAAGCTGTAACATTGATTTATATGCTGAAACAAGCATTCCCCCATTATTCATTAAACAAAAATATTTACTTTCAAACTTAATTTTTAGAATAATTCTCAAAAATAAATTTCATCCTATAATTGATAAGCTAATAAATAACTTTAATGATTCGATTATTTCTAAATTTCCAATTGGAAACTCATCCAATTGGAAAGAGCCCAAACCAAATCTCTCAGATTCTGTCTTGGACTCCGAAAGGAAGCTGTAACATTGATTTATATGCTGAAACAAGCATTCCCCCATTATTCATTAAACAAAAATATTTACTTTCAAACTTAATTTTTAGAATAATTCTCAAAAATAAATTTCATCCTATAATTGATAAGCTAATAAATAACTTTAATGATTCGATTATTTCTAAATTTCCAGAAAAAAATAAACTATTGGAAATTCTAGCTAATAACTTAAGTGGTGATCACTACCCTTCTATTCCTTACTGGACAACATCTTTTCCGCCAATGTTTGATAAAATCCCAGGTTTCTCTAATAAAAAATCATATGACTCCACAATTATAAAAGAACTTTCCTTACTACACATTAATTATCAATTTAATAATTATATTAAAATTTATACAGATGGGTCTTCCAACCCAAACACTAAAAGTTATTCTGGTGCTATTTTTTGCCCAGAATTTAATTTCTCTTCAAAATTTAAATTTAATACTTCCTTTTTGAACATAGCTACTGAACTTTACTCCATTATAGAAGCCACAAAATGGGCCACAAAATTTTACAATTCTAAAATAGTTATTTTTACAGATTGCAAATCTGCTTTTTAGCCTTTTCCAAAATCCCCTTAAAACTAACTTTAATGTATTCACAAATGATCTTTTATTTCATACTTTTAAACATTTATCACATAAAAAAAATACCCCCTCAAGCAGCTGCTTGCCACAGAGGTCTGACAGGAGCCTGTCAGTTTATATGCCAGAGTAGAAGGTCTGTGAGGATGGCAGGACCTCAGCAGAAAAACGACACATACATCCATGCCTTACCCGGGGCTCGAACCCAGGTCCCGTAGATCAGTAGCCAAGCGCGCTAACCACTCGGCCACGGGACGGACAATATCTTAATAATTCAATGGATACCTGCCCATGTGGGCATTCCTGATAATGAAACTGTAGATAGGATGGCTAAAGAAGCTTTAAATCACAACTCACATATTCCAACCCCATCATTTATTTATCAAATCAAATTAACAAATAAAAAATTACTAATAGAAGAATTGCAATCTTGGTATAATAATAATAGATCTCAATCCCACCGCTATAAAATTAATCCCAAAATTCAAAAATTCCATGACTTTAATTTGAAAAAAAAACGAAATAAATGCCATTCTTCGAATTAAAACCAATACAGCACTAACTAACTATAGACTCTTTCAATATAAAATTATTGATTCTCCTAATTGTCCAAACTGCAATACTTTTCACACATTAGAGCATATTATTTTCAATTGCAAAAGTTATGATTATGAAAGAAGACAATATTTCTCAAAACTTTCAAAACTTAATATTTTGTCTTATGACTTTCAAAGTATTTTATTTTCTTCAAACTCAAAGCTAATACCTGTTCTGTATAACTATCTCATTCAATTTCTGAAGAACTCTAAAATTCTTGATATTTTATAAAAAAAATTACAAATACTATACCATCTATTTAACTTAATTCATATTCAAAAAGCCTCTGAATGAGTTTGCTTTTATAAAGCAAGAATATTCAATTTATGTTATGTGTTCTACTACTACTACAAGGGGTACGCCAGTTACATACACATTTCCAGAGGGTACGTGAAGCATAAAAGGTTGAGAACCACTGATCTAAGATATCTATATTGATATCCACAACAACAAAAATATTCTTATTATTATATTTTAGTAACATTTGGGTTGTTTTACCTCTGAGCGGCACTTTTTTGCACACCATGGGCTAAATGACCAGGTCAGATGGACCCCGAAGGCTCAGAGAAGGTTGGGGGAGGGGACCCACTGGAACAGCTGTTGGGAGACAGATGGTAGCCTCCCGTCAAGGCCATCCAGCATGTTCTTTAACGTGCACAGGGTATGGCTCTCCCGCACACGGGGCCATGGCTTAACGTCCCATCCGACGGACGGCGGCCTTTCCAAGCCCATCGGTGTCCCCTACTGGCCGTGGGCAGGGCGGGGAATTTTGCGGAGATAAATCTCAACGCTGACCCAGCTGGGACTCGAACCTGGGAACTACAGATTACGAGCCTGGCGCGCTACCGACTGAGCCACCCCCGCCCCACATTTTGTAGGGAATTAACACTTGCGCTTATATGAAATGAAATCAAAATGAACATTGAACAGTGAAGCCATTTCTATAGAGATAATAAAGTGAGATTGTTACGAGGATCTAAAACCGCAGTGGATGATTGGCTCGTTAATTCGGTTGCTACGGTCAAAATAATCATTTTGTTCAGTTAATCTCTGAGCTATGTTATTCTGTACGAGATTAACTCTTCAATTACGTTTCTTTTCTACTATCAGAATGTTTCCTAGAACGGAAGTGAAAACCCCAGGAAATAATCTCTTTCATATTCTCATCGCGTTTCAGATGTTTGAGAGTGATTTGCAATTAATCATTCGCAGCCTTTCCTTCAGAATGCTAATGCTGCAATTTCCTCTCTTGTAAATTTGAAGTGTATGCATTTGCGGCAAGGTTTCCCCTTACCTTTAGTCCTCCTTCTCTCTTATTGTCCCTATTGCTTGCAAAGCGAAATCAATAGTCTTTGTACTGTAAATACTGAATGATAAAATACCAGAAAGCAAATGCTTCTTAACTTTCGATTTCGCATTAGATTCGAAGATTAAATTACAGGTTGGGTTGTTTTACCTCTGAGCGGCACTTTTTTGCACACCATGGGCTAAATGGCCAGGTCACATGGACCGCGAAGGCTCAGAGAAGGTTGGGGGAGCGGACCCACTGGAACAGCTGTTGGGAGACAGATGGTAGCCTCCCGACAAGGCCATCCAGCGTGTTCTTTAACGTGCACAGGGTATGGCTCTCCCGCACACGGGGCCATGGCTTAACCTCTCATCCGACGAACGGCGGCCTTTCCAAGCCCATCGTTGTCCCCTATTGACTATGGGCAGGGCGGGGAATTTTGCGGAGATAAATCTCAACGCTGACCCAGCTGGGACTCGAACCTGGAAACTTCAGATTACAAGCCTGGCGCGCTACCGACTGAGCCACCCCCGCCCATTAAATTACAGCAAACTACCAAAAATGTTCAATTCTTTTAGTTTACATATTAGTAAATTAACGAATTGATGAAATGAAAAATTACAATAATCATGTAAACTTTCAATTGTAAAATCTTTTTTGCCGATTGCGAAAAAATAATTGCGTGAAAATTTGTTTGTCAAGCATTAACTAGTCTGTTTTAAGCTTATTAATTTAATGAGAATAAGATACAGCTCGTTAAGAAAAACAATGTTTTTAACTATTTGTGATGTTTGAAATTACGTTACAAAGGAAAGATTGTTATGAGACCTTAATAATGTTTCTATGATCGATATCTCGAAATTTTTCAAAAGCACCGTATTTTACGGCATATAGAAAAACGAGCATATAAGACAAACACGCCATCCCGGATTCATCAGAAAATATTTAAGAAAAAAATATGTTTAATTTATTTAAATATTTTACTCTACTATATGGAATACGATACAGTAAATCTGTATAAATGGGCATGCAAAATCAGTTTCGCTTCGAGTGGGATACTGACCCACGACCTCCTGATAGCATTTCACGTGCCCTATTAATGAGTCATCGAGAGCTAGCTATTGTTTTAACAAACTCTGAATATAAGATTTCCTCGTTGGGTCACTCGTGGCGCCATCTATGATTGGAAAGGGACAGCAAAGCCGACACCTCCTGTAATGGAAGGTCAATGCACCAAAGCCCGGAAATGATATCGTTATACCTCGATATGATCACGTTAACTTCGGTAGTCAGTCCATCAAGGCAGTATCAACGCACATGCAGCAGTTGTAGGGTGGTATTTCAATGTTGTGAAATGTTTCCTAACTTCTTTGTGTTCTAGTGGTATATTCGTATATTAGATGAAAGAGAAAACAAACTCTTCCTAGATATAGCAGAAAAAGGCATTTTATAACTGCAAGCTATATTTTTAAATGAACATAGACCGATTAACATAATAGAAAAGGCCATTTACAGTAAGATACCTATTGTTACGAATTAAATGGATGAGCAGTGGGCATGAGTTCAAGTAAATATTTTTACAAAGTTAATTACAAAACAATGCAATTTATTACAAAAGCATGGATGAAATTATTTATGAACAAACTAAGTCAACCGGCACGAAACTCTATATCAATACAAAGATAAACTTTCAGAAGAGTTGGGTTATTTTACCTCTGAGCGGCACTTTTTTGCACACCATGGGCTAAATGGCCAGGTCACATGGACCCCGAAGGCTCAGAGAAGGTTGGGGGAGGGGACCCATTGGAACAGCTGTTGGGAGACAGATGGTAGCCTCCCGTCAAGGCCATCCAGCGTGTTCTTTAACGTTGGGTGGTTTTACCTCTGAGCGGCACTTTTTTGCACACCATGGGCTAAATGGCCAGGTCACATGGACCCCGAAGGCTCAGAGAAGGTTGGGGGAGGGGACCCACTGGAACAGCTGTTGGGAGACAGATGGTAGCCTCCCCCGTCAAGGCCATCCAGCGTGTTCTTTAACGTTGGGTTGTTTTACCTCTGAGCGGCACTTTTTTGCACACCATGGGCTAAATGGCCAGGTAATATGGACCCCGAAGGCTCAGAGAAGGTTGGGGGAGGGGACCCACTGGAACAGCTGTTGGGAGACTGATGGTAGCCTCCCGTCAAGGCCATCCAGCGTGTTCTTTAACGTTGGGTTGTTTTACCTCTGAGCGGCACTTTTTTGCACACCATAGGCTAAATGGCCAGGTCACATGGACCCCGAAGGCTCAGAGAAGATTGGGGGTGGGGACCCACTGGAACAGCTGTTGGGAAACAGATGGTAGCCTCCCGTTAAGGCCATCCAGCGTGTTCTTTAACGTGCACAGGGTATGGCTCTCCCGCACACAGGACCACGGCTTAACGTTCCATCCGACGGACGGCGGCCTTTCCAAGCCCATCGGTGTCCCCTACTAACCGTGGGCAGGGCGGGGAAATTTGCGGAGATAAATCTCAACGCTGACCCAGCGGGGAATCGAACCTGGGAACTACAGATTACGAGCCTGGCGCGCTACCGACTAAGCCACCCCCGCCCCAACTTTCAAAAGAATGCATTATCTTAATTCTATTCACACCCAAATCACAAAACAAGGCTAATATCATTCAATGAACAATAAAATCATTTGGTAAATAAATATTTAATCTAACGAGAAGGTACACGAAGGTTGGCAGATCACTAATTTCAAAAGAAATCGTTGCCAGAGTTTTTTTCTGAATTCTGTAATCAACATATAGTGTTCGGATATTTTTTTGAGCGACTGTACCATACCTAAAAAATATTTCTAGGTTTTCTATAACATAAAACAACCTGACCTTGCAGGGATTTTATATGTAGGTCGTCAATCGACATCATCAATCTTCAAATTTATACGTGAACAATACCATTAATCATCCACATCACCGATCAACAACATCACCAATCATTAACGTCATTAATCAAGAACATCGTTAATCATCAACGTCATCAATAAACAACATAATTAATCATAAATATTATTATCATTCTACTTATAATAGAATTTGTGGAACAAATCTCTGAAAGAATTGATGATAGGAAGATACATTTTAGATAAATTGTTTTTCAATTTTATTTATATCAGACTATTGTTTTCAGATTGTTTTAAAAATAGTATACGTTCCATGGAAGGAATGTTTTTCCATCGAGAAAAATTCTGCCTGAAGCAGTTTTCCTTCAGGACAGATGTGATAACGTTGATGTCATAATGTTGACGTAACATTTTTTACATCTCCAACGGGAACTTTTTTTCTTACTCTTGAGAAAATGATGTCTTTTTAAAACAGATTTGCATGCATCATAATTTCTCAAATACGTGGCCACCTAAATCCTAAATTTCACTCACGGGTTTCCCTCATGCCACCACGTATTCGGTTAGAAATAAAATCTCTTAATATGATAGAAAAATTTTAAATTTTCGATGGGATTTAAATCTGGGCTTCTAAGTGGCCAATTCATTATTTCAAAGGCAGCAGAATGCTCCTGGAACCATGCAGTAGCCAAACTGGACCTGTGAGATGAACAGTTGTCTTGCTAGTAGACGCCATCTCATCCATTGGGATCCATGATGGCCATAAGTGGGTGCAATTGGTCAGCCATGAGTTCTACGCATGCATTGAAAGTCATCGGTACACGTACCAAAGAATCCACAGACGTCCAACTGAAGACACCCCAGGCCATCACTTGAGCCACCATCACCACCCCAGGCCATCACCCAGGCCACCACCAACTTCTACTGTTCCGACCTGACCTGCAGGAGCCATGGCTTCATGGAGTTGGCGCCATACCCTCAGTCTCTCATCAGCGTGATGAAGTTTAAATCGGGATTCATCACTCCAGGCTATCCGTTGCCAATTTTTGATGGTTCAGTTTCGATGTTCTTTAGCCCAGGCAAGGTGTTGAGCCTGGTGTTGTGCCGTTAGAAGTGGGCTCTCGTAGGTCGTCTCGTCAGTTCCCGAAGCCGAAACGATGAAGTGAGCATTGCACGGTCAGTGCACCGACTTCCTGGCTGGAACCCACATTCAGATAGGAGGTGATTTCAGAAAATGTCTGGCCCCTATCAGTTCGTACAATGTGGGTCAGACGGAGAAGCACACGATCATTCAAGTCTGGTTGCCCTTTGCAATTTGTCTGGGTGCTTGTTTTTTTTTTGCCGGAATTTTCATATTCCTGAAACAATCTTGAAACTGACATACGAGAAAATCCAAATTCGTTGACAATTTCGGAGATCGAGTGTTCCATCCGTCGGGCACCTACGATCTGCCTTCTGTGAAATGCATCTAAATCCCGCGCCTTTCTCATTACGCTTCTCACGACGAATGCTTGGACAAGTCTAAGCTGACAGCTATACAAGACCAGAGTTTCAGCCACGCATGCGCAAAATTGCAGGTCTTGCGGTACTGAATTTGGGTTGGGTTGTTTTACCTCTGAGCGGCACTTTTTTGCACACAATGGGCTAAATGGCCAGGTCACATGGACCCCGAAGGCTCAGAGAAGGTTCGGGGAGGGGACCCACTGGAACAGCTGTTGGGAGACAGATGGTAGCCTCCCGTCAAGGCCATCCAGCGTGTTCTTTAACGTGCACACGGTATGGCTCTCCCGCACACTGGGCCACGGCTTAACGTCCCATCCGACGGACGGCGGCCTTTCAAAGCTCATCGGTGTCCCCTACTGACCGTGGGCAGGGCGGGGAATTTTGCGGAGATAAATCTCAACGCTGACCCAGCTGGGACTCGAACCTGGGAACTACAGATTACGAGCCTGGCGCGCTACCGACTGAGCCACCCCGCCCCACTGAATTTGGATAACGTCTCCTATCCCTAATTCAATGGCATTTCAGTGTAATACAACCTTACCTCAGAACCTGGAAATACTTTTCTCTCGCCATTCTTTTGTGTCCGACATTTCAAATTTTTATTTTCGATCCCCGAATTACTGAATACTTAATTAAAATTGATCACTCACTGATGTGAGATAGTAATAAGAGGGAAGTCAATAATGATATTGTTGATTGATGATGTTGTTTATTGATGATATTAATGATTGACGATGTTGCTCTACTCTATTCTGTTGTTGATTAATGACGTTGCTGATTGATGATATGGCTGATTAATGGTATTGTTGACTGATGAATTTGAAGATTGATGATGTCGATTGATGACGCTGTTGATTTATGACGTTGATTGATTATATTGCTGACAGATAACATTGTCGATTGATGATGGTTTTGATTAATGAGAATGATGATGATTGATGACGTTGATTGATCACCTTGCTGATAGATAACATTGTTGATTGATCCCGTTGTTGATTGATAGCATTGGTGAATGCTGACGTTGATGTTTGGTGAAGGTGATGATTGATGCGTGGGTAATTAATTACATCGACAATATGATGACGATGAAAACAATATAGTTTTATCAAATGTGATGATTTTGATGTCATCGGAGACTTTGATGATTATTAAAGTTGATAATATGATGGAGTTGGAAATAATATGGTGATGACAAGTGTGATGATGTTGATGTCAATGTCATTAATCACGAAAAAATGAAAACGTTGACAGCATCGACAATATGATGGCCATGACAACGGATATAGTGCTGAAAAATCTGATAATGTTGTTGACATTAATGACAATGGCGGTCACGATTAGCCGAACGTTGTAGACAATGAGGAAAATAGCGACAGCAATCGCAACGTCCATAATGATGACGTTGGTAACGGCAAAAATTAATGGTAAACCGTAATCACAATGAGAAAAAAATGATTAAGAAAACTGATAAACGCAACCATAATAATCATAACAGTGAAAAAGACAAAAAGTAACAATGACGACAACTGTGATGGCGAAAACGATATCAGGGTTGGGTTGTTTTACCACTGAGCGGCACTTTTTTCCACACCATGGGCTAAATGGCCAGTTCACATGGACCCCGAAGGCTCAGAGAAGGTTGGGGGAGGGGACCGACTGGAACAGCTGTTGGGAGACAGATGGTAGCCTCCCATCAAGGCCATCCAGCGTGTTCTTTAAAGTGCACAGGGTATGGCTATCCCGCACACGGGCCACGGCTTAACGTCCCATCCGACGGACGGCGGCCTTTTCAAGCCCATCGATGTCCCCTACTGACCGTGGGCAGGGCGGGGAATTTTGCGGAGATAAATCTCAACGCTGACCCAGCTGGGACTCGAACATGAGAACTACAGATTACGAGCCTGGCGCGATACCGACTGAGCCACCCCCACCCCAAAACGATATCAGTAGTGGCACGAAAGGTAGAGAGAGAGAGCACATAAATTCGATTACGGTAAAAAATAATAATTAATTAGATAGGAACAATTGCGTTGCCTGGAAGATAGGAACAATTGCGTTGCCTGGAAGATAAGAACAATGACGTTGATTGGAAGATAGGAACAATTGCGTTGCCTGGAAGATAAAAACAGAGACATTGTCTGGTAGATAGAATCTACCAGGCAATGTTATGAATAGAAACAATGACGTTGCTTGGTAGATTAGCCGAACGTTGTAGAAAATGACGAACAGAGCAACAGCAATCGCAACGTCCATAATGATGACGTTGGTAATGGCAAAAGTTAACGATAAACAGTAATCACAATGAGTAAACGTTGATGATATTGCCTGGAGAAAACAAAATGACATTGCCAGGTAAACAGCAACAACGACGTGCCTGTAATATGAAAACAATGTTGTTGTCCGGAAGACAAAAACAACGACATTGCCCCTTAGACAGAAATAATGACTTTGCCTAGTAAGTAGCAATAATGACGTGCATGGAAGATAAAATCAATGAGGGTGATAATATAACAAAAAATAACCAAGTATTCTTCCACCTGTATTTGTCAGATAATGCAGAGTAGTGAGTCCTAAAATACGTCAGGTAAGGGTTCGAGCCCCGGGTAAGGCATGGATGTTGGTGTGTTTTTTCTGCTGAGGTCCTGCCAACCTCACAGACCTTCTACTATGGCATATAAACTGACAGGCTCCTGTCAGACCTCTATGGCAAGCAGCTGCTTGAGGGGGTAGTTATTTTTTAAGCCGTCCCGTGGCCGAGTGGTTAGCGCGCTTGGCTACTGATCTACGGGACCTGGGTTCGAGCCCCGGATAAGGCATGGATGTGTGTGTCGTTTTTCTGCTGAGGTCCTGCCATCCTCTCAGACCTTCTACTATGGCATAAAAACTGACAGACTCCTGTCAGACCTCTGTGGCAAGCAGCTGCTTGAGAGGGTATTTATTTTTTAAGCCGTCCCGTGGCTGAGTGGTTAGCGCGCTTGGCTACTGATCTACGGGACCTGGGTTCGAGCCCCGGATAAGGCATGGATGTGTGTGTCGTTTTTCTGCTGAGGTCCTGCCATCCTCTCAGACCTACTATGGCACAAAAACTGACAGGCTCCTGTCAGACCTCTGTGGCAAGCAGCTGCTTGAGGGGGTATTTGTTTTTAAGCCGTCCCGTGGCAGAGTGGTTAGCGCGCTTGGCTACTGATCTACGGGACCTGGGTTCGAGCCCCGGATATGGCATGGATGTGTGTGTCGTTTTTCTGCTGAGGTCCTGCCATCCTCTCAGACCTTCTACTATGGCATATAAACTGACAGGCTCGTGTCAGACCTCTGTGGCCAGCAGCTGCTTGAGGGGGTATTTATTTATTTATTTTATTTAAAGTTAATGATTAAATTCGAGTCTGTGAAAATTTCTCTCTATCTGTCTTCCTTCTCTTCAGTTTTTATGCAAAACCTGTTCTGAGAAAGATGAAAGCAAATCTCAAGTTCTAAGCATTCATGGCTTTGTGATTAAGAAGTTCAGTAATGCAAAGCCGATATTGAAACAATCAAGCAGTTAATGCAATTCATCTTATATATGAAAATGGAGAGAGGAAGGAGGTAAATGCTAACATCAATTCTACACTTTTTTTAACTTTTCGCTTCAGCTGAACAAGCAGAAAATTAAAATGAAAAACTAAATTTCTTTAATCGTGGGAGCTCAGAAGCTACATTGACAAAAGTATACAAAGAAATAAATGCCAAAGTTATAAATAGGGAGGTAAAAAAAAATCAGTGACTGAAAAATTGTTCAATGTCTGAAGCTTTCATTGATCGACAAGATATGAGATGGGGGATAGGATAATGAGAAATCTTTTCTTTCCATATTGGATTCTGCTGCTTTAAGTTTACCGAAGTAATTAAATTGCCCGTCATTTTTATTCAACCAGATAATGTTTCTTTTGATCGCAAAGTTTAATTTTCTATTTAGATCACTTCACCTTCTCCTTTGGGAGAAGGATGTCCTGAGAGGAAACCCAATTATAGAAGACGGCTTTACGATGTATTTTTCAATTTCCATAACATCGTGATGTCGTTTCCGTGTTCCTGCTGCATCGTTTCGCTACTTTGTTGGTTTTTCGAATATTTCGTATTTTTTAATGTGTAGAATGATCGATGATAATATTTTGATGTTTCAAGGTTTGGGTTGGGTTGTTTTACCTCTGAGCGGCACTTTTTTGCACACCATGGGCTAAATGGCCAGGTCACATGGACCCCGAAGGCTCAAAGAAGGTTGGGGGAGGGGACCCACTGGAACAGCTGTTGGGAGACAGATGATAGCCTCCCGTCAAGGCCATCCAGCGTGTTCTTTAACGTGCACAGGGTATGTCTCTCCCGTACACGGAGCCACGGCTTAACGTCCCATCCGACGGACGTCGGCCTTTCCAAGCCCATCGGTGTCCCCTACTGACCGTGGGCAGGGCGGGGAATTTTGCGGAGATAAATCTCAACGCTGACCCAGCTGGGACTCGAACCTGGGAACTACAGATTACGAGCCTGGCCCGCTACCGTCTGACCACCCCCGCCCCTGCGTGTTAGTTAGGGAAAGTTTCAGATAGTGTCTCTGATCTTGTGTGCAGTGAAATGGTATTTATTCGGTGTAGGAGAAATAGTCAAGCAATTGTCTTGTGAAGTTTAAATCTGAATCAATTAAAGGTTTATTAAATTTTACTCGCATTTGCTATACACACAGATACAGAAGTAAACAACGCTTCAAAAATTTAATTCTTCAAATATTGAATTTTTGTTGTAACTCAGCAATGGGAAATAGATGCTACTCTGAAATGTTACTTTGAAATGCGAGCGGCAAGTGAACAAAGCAAATTTTGATTTTTACCCTTGATGTGTTGTTTGTACTAAAAGAAATGTTCAGATATCCATTACGTATATCGTTATAAAGTTTAGAGCAGAGGTTCCCAAATTTATTTGTCCTACCACCCCCTTTTCAGAAAAAAATTACTAAGCGCCCCCTGGAAATCTACCTTCTTTAAGCGAACAAACAGAAAGATGCAGTGACAATTTGCGTTCTTTTATGTATCAATATTTCTACCTACGTTCTACAACATAGTAAAGAAAGATGTTGTTGTAAATAGGACACCTTGAAGCTTAAAATTATAAAATTATTATTAAAATCAACCATAGTAGCATTCGCATTACACACAGAAAATTAAGATAACGAAGGATAATTGTATGTGTTTATTTGGAAAATTAAGTAATCACTACGACTTTAACTTTGTGTTACACAACAGATGAAACACGTACGAAAGGTTTTTCAAAATTTTTCCCCCTTCTTTCTTTACGCTTCCACCGGTCCCCAATTGCACCGAGGCTATTACCGACCCCCAATTGCACCCGAGGTTACTACCGACCCCCTGGATCGTTCCAGCGCTCCCCAGGGGGAGGTATTGCCCACTTTGGGAAACATTGGTTTAGAGGAAAATTGTTTTGTTCACAGTGAGATATGTGAACCTAATACCACTTGATTTACATGTGGGATGAACCAACACGTAATCCGTAATCAAGATAGAATCTGATTTAAAGTAATATAGGGCTTTGGACGAGATGGTGGTGGTAGGAAAGTCAAGAAGAAAATGAATTGATTGAACCGGACTGAACTAGAATACCATTCAAGCATTTTTTACAGAATTACAGTATGCAAGAAACAACTGGAACCAGGGTCCGTGATTAAGACTGCTCTAGACCCCCCACGAGCCGAGCGATCCCATGGTTACTGCAATCAACTGCAGAGACCATGTCGCTAGCTGGCCACGGAACCAATTAACACCCCTCCTAGATCCCCCCCAAAGAGGTCTCATGTACTGAGTCTAAAAGGCTTTACGTAGATGAGCAGTCTCATTCAATATCTAGGGAAGCGATACTAACATTTAAAGCTAATTTTCTTGTATACCATACTCGGCAGCACCTCATATTATAAGTGGTGGGTAAAGAAACAAAATTAAAAATAAAATAGTATTATGAACTTTAACTGAAATCCAAAATAATAAGTTTTTGTAGCAGTGTTTTGGAGCTGCAAAAAAATTAAAGCAGTGCGATTAAATTACTTTGTAATATTGATCAGTATTTTTAATAACATTGATTCTATGGGAGAGGGAAGGAGGAAGGAGGCGAGGAGCAGTGGGAGAGGGGAGGAGATGGGAGGCCCGGAGGAGTGGGAGAGGCAAGGACTAGTGAGAGAGGCAAGGAGGAGTGTGAGAGGGAAGGAGGAGTGTGAGAGGGGAGGAGGTGGGAGGCGAGGAGGAGTGGGAGAGGGGAGGAGGAGGGAGAGTTAATTCTTTGCAAATTACAAAAGTTGAAATAACTTTTGATCTAATTATGCTACAGAGCTCATTCTGGTGTTGTTCAATAATACTAAGCAGACAGTATTTTCTGAACTGACGAGAATCGGGTTCGGATCACTTACCTAGCCGAGAAAGTGGTCGAACTCTCTTAAATTTATGATCTCATAACTTGTCTTGTAATCAAGCTACAGATTTGAAACTAATATTATTGGATTTCATTCAGGATGTACTACACTTTGAAAATGTGGGTATTGGTCTCGACCCCGTTACTTAAGGTCTTCTGGGTTCAAAACCTTTTGCATACTACACATTGCTGATTCTCATTTAAGATTTCGAAATGTTTTCGGTTTTTTCATCATTCGTTCTAGTACTGGAACTTATTTCGTTAATTCAACTGGAAACGGAATCGGATAGGTTTCCTAGCCTAGAAACTGGGTCTAACCCTCTTAAATTTGCTTCCTTATAACTCTGCTTTTAATTGAGCCACACATCTCAAACTAATGTCTTTAGATTACATTCGGAAAGCACTATACGTTTAAGGTATTTGAAGCAGTTTCCACCTCGTAATTTTGTTTTCTGGGTTCGAAACTTTAAGATTTTGTCGAATTATAACGTCCATTCTAATTATGCTAGGTTCTTGGTTTCAATTTTAATAAATGGGGTTTATCTAGTTCTATAATCTGACGAAAGAATAATTGGTCTGAAACCGTTTTTTAGCCGACAAAGTGGGTCGAACCCCTCTTAACTTTGCGGCTTCATAGCTCTGCTTCTAATAGAGCAACAGAACTCAAACTAATATTATTGTGTTCCATTCGGCAAATACTATACGTTAAATTTATTGGAAGCGGTCTCGACCCATTATTTTAAGTTTTGCACTTTCGGTACTTTTAGATTTTGTGTTACAATAACTTTTCTTCTAATCGAGCTACACAGCTAATTCTGGTTTTCTTCAGTAATAGCAATCAGACAATAACTTTTGTTCTAATCGAGCTAGAAGCTTGGTTTTAGCATTGATAGTTATAATTTATCAAGTTCTCTAATCTGACAAAAAATAATTAGTGTTGACCCAATAAAAAATATATTTGACTTTAGCTAGATAAACTGCTGGGATATTTAATCATTTGTCGCTTGTACAAAGTTGTTCTAAACAGTTTATTATTTTAATGTTATTACAAAGGGTTTCAGACCATAGGATTTCACAGAAATTGAATCGAGACCACTTAAATTTGAATCCCTATGTCTCCTCTTCTACAGTACTGTGCAAATTAGTTGGGACAATAGGAAAATGCAGTGACAAAGACACAACTAAAATATTTATTTGTTTAATAGTTCAGTTAATAGTGAATGTGACCCCCCTTAGCTTTAATTACTTCTTTCACCCTCTCAACCATTGATGCCACTAGCTTTCCACACATCTCCTTCGCTTCAGGTTCGTGGTACCACACTTTCATGACACTTTCTATCATTTTGGTTTTCGTCGTGCAATTCATCTTAGATATGCGTGCTTTAATAATGGCCCACAAATTTTCAATGGGGTTTAGATCAGGTGAATTTCCTGGCAACTCCAATACCTTCAAATGTTGCTGGTTGAAGAAGCTCTTAGCAAGTTTAGAATTGTGGCATGGAGCCAGATCCTGTTGAAATACCCCATTGCCGTTAGGAAACAGCTTCTGCAGTGTTGGGACCATTTTCGCCTGCAGAACCCATATGTACTTTTTGCTGTCCATATCAATGGAATTCAAACTTACGCTTTTTGTGGTCCGGAAGCTGCACGTGCAAGTTTAAACATGCAGCAGAAGGTTACGAACAAGTTTAGACTTGCTGCAGTTTAGACTCTGCAGGGGAAGGGACTTAGCGTTCCTTCGCTTGTCCCAACTAATTCGCACAGTACTCTAATTGAGAGAGATAATAAACACTGATTATTAGCATTTCTAAAGAATTATAAATTGGTACAGTTTTCAAAATGTTTTATTAGTACTTATTTTTTTTTGCATTTGTTTTCAGTTCAAAGTTTTGTAAATGGTATTGCCTGCTTTACCATACACATCTGAGATTCCATAATTTCCAAAAACGTAAGTTTGAATTCCACTGATATGTCGTTTTGTGTATTCTTGGGATAAAGCAATTTTTTTAATTTGGTATACATGTATATCATGTTGTTCCGATCGAAATTCCGTTTGTTGCGTATATACGATTTTTCCATCAAATAGACATTCCCGATAATCTTCGTGACTAAATTCATTTGTAACGCCATTGGCCGCTTTTTATAGGAATTGGAGAATCTATAGAATGAAATTTTGGATGTAACGCAACTACCTCTTTGATTAGAAGACCTTTTAATTCGTCTTTAAATTTTCCTGGAACTATTTTATTTGATTCATTGTATAGTGCATGGTTTGTGGGGTAATTTGAGAAATCAAAGTAGTCTGAGTTAAATTTCTCATATATGTCATCTGTCTGGATATCGACACAGAAGGAATCAGTATCGGTAAATAACAATTCTGCATTAAATTTTGGTTTCAGAAAATTGTAGAAGAAATTATACATGTGTAATTTACTCAACTTCAAAATCGTTACACCAATGTAATATGGTTTATTTAATATAACATTTTTCTTTTTCATATGGAAAGTTGCGAAATTTTCTGCAAGTTTAACACAAGAAACGTACCTAGGATTTGCAATTAATTTTTTAAGCTCTTCTCCAGTATTCACAATGTGACATTTTATTCCTTTTCTCTTATTTTCTAAACATTTGCCATATATAGCATTGTTCATCAGTTTGAAAAAGTCTTTTTCAAGATAATTTATGGCATTATTTCGTTTTGTTTTATTAAAATCTATGTAAGGTTTCAGCCATGATTTTTGATCAAATTCCAAGATTCTATGTACCTGTTTCCCCCTCAGTCCTAGTTCCACATAGAGTTTAAGTAACCTATAGTGAACGACATAATTTTACTTGTCGAACAGATTTGGAATCAAGAATGAGACAGTACTATTAGAAAGTTTCAATTTTACAAGAGCCAAGGGGAAAACATTGTGTAAATCGTGTAGATGTGCCGGATATTCTAGATCAACTTCGAAGAACTAACCCTATTTGCTGTAGTCTGGAATATTAAACAGGTGAATATCATTTACCCATTTGAAATTACCAGTTGGAAGAGCTTGAGACATTGCCCAGCCATATAAATTGTTTGCATCAAAGTACATGATGTAGTTTTGTGGTTTATTTCTCTCATATGGATCTACTAAAGGATTGTTGGCCTGTGCAAACCTCTTAGACACTAAAGATATTCCTCCTCGCAGAGCTCTTTCTATGAAAAAATACATATCACCTTTTATAAGTTCCATTCTAGCTCAATTCTGTCATTTTTAAACAGGCAGCATAGGATAAGCCAGGAGAGCTAAAATAATGACAAGGATCGAGTTGATAGTTATTCATACATGAATTTCTGTAGTTTTCAAATACATCTCTTAGCAGTAATACATCAGAGATCATATACAGATCGTGATATTCCCCGAAGGTAGCAATAGAAAAGGCTTTCTACAAAATTTGAGCTCTTTCGTATTGTTCATTGTTTTGGAAATTCACTTTGGATGGTAGTGACGTTTGCAAAAACTGAGCACTCTGTTGCAAGTACTCATATGGAAAACTTCCTTTGCTTTTCAAAAGTTCTTTCTGTGAGTCATTCAGATTATGTTGTTTACAGTATTGGCTTAGGATGTAGAAATTTTCCACATTTTTCAACAGTGAATCCAGTGAAGAGCTGAGGAACATGAATGAATCAATAAATTTAATTTGACCGAATTTAATGCATATATATTTTTCTGTAGTATGTGGAATACAAGAAATTTTCTTCTTATCTTTAAATTTCCACAAATCTTTTACTATAAAGTGACCATCAAATCCTTTGAGATTATGAAACAACACTGGTATTTCAAGTGAGAATTTGTATTGAAGATTACATTTGTTGTGAACAGCACCTCTGTATTTTCCAGTTAAGTGATCGTGGTCCCTTACTCTATCAGTTCCTAGAATTTTCCTACAAATATTACAATATTTTGCTCCAGTAAAAATTTGCCAATCAAAATCAGTCATCTTAACATTTCTTTTCTTCAAATCATTGATCAAAGTTTCGGCTTCGATCATTTCATTCAAAATTGTTCTGTTACATTTTTCCCTCTGTGCATTCTGGTTTTGATCAGTTTACCTTCCGGTCCAACTATAATATATACAAATCCTGACGATACTAAATACTTAGTTCGCACCCTACATGGATTATTCTCAATTCTTCTACATTTCGAAAAGCATTCGAAGTCTGCATAAATCACATATGGGTGGTTTAAACCGTTTTTAATTGTATGGAATTTCGTACTATTCGCTTCGGGAAACTTGATAGTTTGTAAAGTGTTTGATTTGCAATTATCTACGCGATTCTTTAATAAATCGTCGCGAGTGAAATTACGAAAAGAGTATGGGCAGGGATAGGATTTACCATTATGACTTGAAAGGTATGCTGTAAACCTACTAATATTTTTAATCCAACAATAGTGAGAATTATTGCCGTCTTTTAAAAGTAAAAGTTGTATGGATTCTTTAACAGGATACTGTGAAATATATAACGTATGCAAACCATCTTTCTTAGAATTGAAACATTTATAGAAATATTATTTAAAACCTCGAACTTCGGGATTTGATCGAGGGTTACTGCATAAGTCAATGAAGATGTGTCTAAAACGTTTTCAAATATTTTATATTTTTCCACACGTTGCGGATTGTCTTTAGCAGGATGTAGAGCTGATAATATTGACCACAAGAAACATTTGTTGTCGAGTTTTAACATTCACTATTCCTTTTGTAGATTTCAAATGTTCTGGTAAATTTACGAAAGCAGAGCTCCAACTGCATTATACTGAGACATTTGAATTTCCATAGGAATTATTTTGTCAAACACCCATCCACTTCCCATTTGTATAAAATTTTCAAAGTCTTTATCAATTTTCTCATAAGCATTTTTTAGTAATTCGTTGAGATAGGTAGGCAAACTGATTATTTCGTTACATGTCGAAAAATGTGCACATATTTCTTTGTCCTTCAGGATCCGTTTACTTTTTAAATTTTATTTGTAATGTGAATCTAACTTTTAGAGTCTGACTGAATTTATTCTTAATTATATATTTCCATTTATTGTTATTTTTCTCCAGGAAACTTTTTATGTTTTCTCTGACATTTATGTTATCAATTTTATATGTGCGAAACGTTTTCCGAAAAGCACTGCTTTTATTTATATGATATTGATTCAAATGATGTTTGTAATTGTCTTTTCTGTTAAAGCTGGAATTGCAAAATTCGCATTTTTCAAATGTGCGAGAAGTGCATGCAGTTTTCATATGACGGTTCATATTGGATTTGCGAATAAATACCCCACATTTGGTACATTGAATAGTTGCGCTCATCTTTGAGTTAGCAGTTATACCCTCTTTATTATACACAGTAGTTAAATATCATGGTCCGATAATGCAAAACATCGAATATTTTGCATAATTGGAAATTGAAATAGATATGACTGTAGTGTGTATCCAAGAATAAATTTCTAAACAATACCGATGTTATAGAACATAATCTTATGTTCCTTTTTATCAATAATATAATTTTTCAGCAAAATATCCAAAATTTCCACAATTTCATTTACTACTTCTGTACTGGTGTTTCCAGCTCGTTTACTGGCAACCAAGATTGATAATTTTTCGCATATGTCGTCGAAACTCTTGTATAGTCCAGAACCAAACTGTTGACTTTCTATTACAGTGAGAATCATTTTAATCGACTTTAAATATTTTCTAAGTGCCTCAATGTGATTATCGATAATTCGATATTTCTCAGTAATTCTACGATAGCGTTTGGTTTCTGTAGCCTTATTTTCCCCCCCAGTTTCTGAAGATGCCCGATTGTTTGGTAAATCATTTCTTTCAACTCAGGAATGGGGTTTCTCGCCTATAAGATATCACTCGGAAGTTTTAGTTTATATTGGTTTAATATTTCATCTTGGCAGTTGGAATCTGGATTATAAACAAACGTTTTTTCTGCCATCTTAATGGGCCCTTATGGCTCTAAAGTTTTAACTACATCTTGTATGTTTTTCATGGTTTCTTCACGCACAGTTTCCAGACCTTTTAACCGTTCGACCACCGGCTTGTGAAATTCTTCGAGCGTTTCCTTAACTCGTTCCTCTCCAAAAATAGCGTCTTCAATTTTTGATTTTGTAGTAGCTCGCGATTTCAAGATTTCATCTATAATACTGTGTAATTGCTTACGATCTTTCACCTTTATTCATATACAATAAAGACATATACCCAGTGATGAAAGTCTGAAACAAGACCTCCAGGTACTTTTCTTCTTTCTTTTGGATCTGGATATGTCTAACAAGTGAAACACTAATCTTGCTGCCCCTGTCAAATTTCTTGTTTACTGGAGTAACAGGAAAAAAACTGCTGAAGTTGTGGTCTTATTACTTAAATGAATTTTTGATCGTCCAAGTTGATTCTATGATTTATACTAAAAGAGGGATTTGTTGTGCAGCAGATTACCTTGCTTATATAGCCATTACAAATGCATAGATGGTAATTATCTTTGAAAATCGGTGGCGTTAATAGGTCGAATTTTGTGTTTATCTGTATAATTGGATGAGACTGCAATATGTCTTTTTTCACTTCTTATCACCATAGGTAAGGCAAATTACAGTATTTTTATCAACGTATAGTTTTGTAGCAGCATCATTGTTTAGAATTGGGGTGCCAACATTCGTAATTCGTTTTCCATTTGCATTGCCTTTGAAACTGCTCCCACTTGATGCAAAAAGTCCATTTTTATTTCTCAATAGAGCATTGGATGGGTTAGGATGTAACTTTGTGAAGCCATCAACGAAACTTTTTGTTGTCGCATTTCTGTTACGCCTCGGTTCCCCGAGATTTCCTATTCTCTTATTGTTCGCAATAAAAACATCCTCGCCAGTTAATGCGATTTTTTCCTAATATTCCTTAGTTACAGCATCAGAATCAGACTCGGGATCGGCAATATCAAGGATTTGTTTTTTTTCTGCATTGAAATAATGCCCGTCGAATGCAATGCTTTGTGAAACGTAAAGCCCATCGTTATTTCTCACCAATATATTCATTGGACTATTTTGAACAGTGGTCAAGTTGTCGACGTAGTGTTTCGTAGTGGCATTGGATGAATCGATCGGTTCTGCAAGTTTTTTAATGCGTTTATGGGTTGCATCGTAATTATCATTGTCATTGCAAAATGCTCTTTTTTCCAATTATCGTTTTGTAACTATTCCAGAATCTGCATCCGGTTCAGTAACATTGAATATTTGTTTTATTCGCGCATCGTAGCGATTGTTCCGAGAAATTAAAGAAGTATTATTAAGGTATTGAATAGGCTGGGTTGTTTTACCTCTGAGCGGCACTTTTTTGCACACCATGGGCTAAATGGCCAGGTCACAAGGACCCCGAAGGCTCAGAGAAGGTTGGGGGAGGGGACCCACTGGAACAGCTGTTGGGAGACAGATGATAGCCTCTCGTCAAGGCCATCCAGCGTGTTCTTTAACGTGCACAGGGTATGGCTCTCCCGTACACGGGGCCATGGCTTAACGTCCCATCCGACGGACGGCGGCATTTCCAAGCCCATCGGTGTCCCCTACTGACCGTGGGCAGGGCGGGGAATTTTGCGGAGATAACGTGGTAGCGGAATCTCCATTTGCTATAGGTATGCCTACATTCGATATTCTTTTAGTATTTGCGTCATAATTTCCCGTGTGATTCAGTGTTATAGACTCTTGTTGCAGATATTGTTTTGTCGCAGAGTTCAAACCCTCTTCTTGATTGGCTACATTTCTCAATTTTTTATTACTCATGTTGTAGTCCCCATGATGTGTTAATTTGAAACAGACACCTGGATTTCCCTCTGGTCCTCTTTCGGAACCGGTCTCAGAGCTGATGACGCCAAACTTTGTCAAGTAATTCATCTTTACTTACCAAAGTTTTTTCTGTACTTGAGAGGCATGTGCTTGTTTTTTTTATCGATTAATAAGAAATCGTGTAGTTTTGAAAATGCATATGCATAAAACTGCATGAAAATATCTTTCCTGATTTCTGTTGCATGATCCATTTGTATCTGCAACATTTCTCTCTTGTTCTGCATATTAAAGAATATAAAATAATTACACTGTAGTCGAATGTCTTATGGAGTCGAAAAATAACTCTGCGTCAGGTAAATCAATGATATGTTCTTTTTCCTTCCTCTGAAGAATAATTCTTCGATGAGTTTTTGATCTCTTTCCATTGCGAAATCGTCGAAAACAATTACATTTTGCATGTCGGGATCCAGTTCGTTGACCTTGACGATATCTTCTTTAATAATAATAATAAATTTCCCCTCAAGCAGCTGCTTGCCACAGAGGTCTGACAGGAGCCTGTCAGTTTATATGCCACAGTAGGAGATCTGAGAGGATGGCAGGACCTCAGCAGAAAAACGACAGACACATCCATGCCTAATCCGGGGCTCGAACCCAGGTCCCTTAGATCAGTAGCCAAACTGGAAGAGAAAGTTGCAATTGAGATTTTTTCGCCAAATGTTTTCTCCAAAATTTCGTACAAATCGTTGAATATTTCTTGCATAAACTGATATTTCGGCTCGGTTAAATCTTTAGCATATAAAAAGATTTTATTATAGTAGAGATGTTTAAATATTAAGTTCAACAAAAGATTCGTCTTCCCTGAGCCCGATGGACCACAGATTAAAAGTCTAAAAGGCCAGAGAGGTGCTAATACGGACAATCTCGGACATATATGAAATTACAAAGAACAGTCAAAATGTAAGTTTATTCTTACCACTTAATCGTCTATTTGTATTCTGCCGAGACGTGGATAAAGTGTTTCGCGGTGTAAAACATACCATAAACCTAGAAAAAAATGACGACAAAGACATTATTCAGAGAGTTGGGGCTACATTGTATAAATTTGAAATATCTCACGTATCTTGATTTATTCCAAAAGTGGAACCATCACTACAAGTACTTGCAAAAATAGAATCTCTGTTAGCAAGCGGCAATCCACATGAAAACTTTTGGGAATCGCGTAAACTGTACAAATCTGATACTCGAATTGACTCTCATGTCAGTTGGTGGGTTACTACAACTAAAAAAAAACCTGTCCATCTTTATGCCGTCTTACAAAAGTCTAACCGATTAAATAATTAAACCGGAAACAATATGGTATTTGATCACATGTTACTAGAACGGATTCAAATCAGAGTGAATAGCAAACAGGTTTCCGAACAAGAATTCGAGTGCAACTTTAAACCCAACACTTTAGACTATGTGCGAGTTTACAACAACTTTTTAGCTGCAAAAAATATGGATATCGATTTGGGTACACAAGTCAGCTACCAAGATTTTGTGAAACTGTATCCGATATTCCATTTTGATATCAGCAAATACGATTCACATCTATATGAATTATCAGCAACTGCTGATATCGAAATACGGTTTAAATTAAATAGACCTCCGAATGAATTATATCGCGTATATTGCATAAATGTCTCAGAACGAAAAGAAACTTTACAACCACTAGAGGGAAAACTTTCTGTTGTTGGATAAAAAAAAAATATTTATATACAATCATTTCGAAATCTACATCTATTTTCACGTTTAAAAAAATGTATGTTCCTGAACCAGTATTTTTTCAGCTTCACTTTAATTCTGAAGTTCAGTGAATAACAGATTTAGTTCAATGAAATTAAACTCGAGCCTGTTGTTCTTCTGAGGAGATCGAGAATGATTTCCGTTTAGCACGATAACATAAAACTCTTCTCTCTCTTTACAAACTTCATACATTCTCAAAATTATTCTAACCTACATCACTTTTCACTTCAAATTCTTTCTAATTGTTTAAAAAATTAACCTAAATCACTTTTCACTTCCGAAAAGTTTTTTTTTTCATCTAGTACCCTCTCTTCATACGTTCACAGATATTCAAAATCTATCTTTTCATCAGACCCCCCGAAAACGTCATTTTACCTGTTGATTTTGTCATATGTTTCAAACAAATTTCTCAAAACTGTCTGACTTTGTCAAATTCTCCGATTTACCTGGCTTTTTACAACCGAATAATCCAGTGAAGTGTATGATAACTCAACAAACCACATCGTTTTTTATCTCTTTCACACACACCTCATTTTTCCTGAAAATTAGTTAAACACATTAGTTTAAAACTCGTATGCCCAAAAAATTTAAATTACTTTTCTTCACATGAAACACCCGTTTTTTTTTCTGAACTTCACACATATTTTCGGAAAAAACCACAAGAAACACCGATTTACATGGCTTCTACAACCGAATAATCGAGTAAGTGTACGATAACTCAACAAACCACATAATTTATTATTTCATATACACACACCTCATTTCAAACTAATCCATTTAAACTATTTCACAAATTAGTTTAAACTAATCCATTTAAACTAATTCACAAATTAGTTTAAACCTCATCTTAAAAAAAAATTAAATTGGTTTTTCACATGTTAAAAAACACCCCGATTTTTTCTAATTTCCACACATATTTTCTCAAAAAACCACAACAAACATACTTTTTACCCCATCCGCCATAACTTTTCTCCTGGTTTTTTATAGAATTCTGTGGCCCCATTTACTGTGCCAGAACTCTCATTTATGCTACTTCTGTTCTCTAAGCCCTTGGGGTCCTTGTGACCTGGACATTTAGCCCATTGTGTGCAAAAAAGTGCCTCTCACAGGTAAAACAACCCAGCCTTGAAAGTGAACAGTAAAGCAGTCTCTGTACTTAACACTTTCAAAAAAAACAAAATTGACATCTGGCAGTTTGATTTTTTTCTGAAAATTTCTTCCATTTTTTTTTTACTCATTTGCTTTTGTTTTCCTTTCGCACTTAAAAAGTAAATAAAAATCATAGTTATCACTCTAAATCATTTGAGAGTTACCTAGGAGAGAATTTGTAATTTCGGAAAAATACACTACTGGCCATTAAGAGTACAACACCAGGAAGAACTCATCAGATTGTCCCGAAATATGCAAGATGGGTAGCCCATGGGAAAACATGTAAATGATTCAAAGCGAAACACATACGCACTTCATATGTGACAGTAACGCCCCTGGAAGTGGTATAATAATAAATCAGAATAATAAATCAGAAATGAAGAGTGTGAAGAACAGGAGACCTTTGCCGTGTCAAGCAGTTCGCCGTCTGCAGAGTGGTCACCGATGACATGCGGGACGCTTGGAGGAGGGGTGAGAAGAGGACTGCAAGCATCGTTTAGAAGGAATTCTGTGCCTAAGGTGGTCAATCCCTGTGCCGCAGACAGTTGCTTGGCAGTGGCTAACAGAAGTCACGTGAGCGGAAGTAACCAGAGGGACTTGGGGTGGCAGTCAAGAGGACAATGGGGGAAGTACGCTTGGCTCGGAGAGAAGGAGTGGATTGTCTTTGTCGAGGAACGGCATCAATAACTGCCGAAGCTCGTAGCATCCTGTAAGCAGGAAGTGTTTTGTGTGTTATATGCTGGATGTAATAGTCTGTAGTATTAAACATCGGTTAAGTTTATCCAGTACCAGTGTCGGTAGTCCACTCATTCTCAATTCCGTGTATGCTCGAGACCCCTTTGTTCCAGACTGAAGTGTCAGCGCACTGAGATAACGGTTGCGGCTGACAGCCAGGAGAGACCATCGCAACAGTTGGTGTCAGCAGTACGGGTATAGGTCAGCTAGTATAGCTGATGAGCAAACGGGGAGTGGACTACAAGTTCCAGATATTTTAATCGTGTGCACCTTAGAAGAATAGCACGTGGTTCTGCAAGTGAGGAAAGGACGCTGATAGTGTGAAGCTGAAGCTAGAGGCCAAACCCTAGCCAACCGACGAGATTGGTGAGAACAGTAGCATTGTACCCTATTGTTTTGCTTATTGTGCCATTAATTTGCAGCGGTACGGAAAAAACGTACAGTGCCATAAACACACAGTCAGGACAGACAGGGGAAGATAATATCAGTAGGAGTTCTGGGGAAACGGAAATTTATAACCTAGGGATTACTGATGAGATGGAGGCGATAGGGGCCGCCAGCGGCAGATTAACAGAACCCGCGCACAACAACGGCGATTTCGAATTGCTAAGATTAAAAATTCAATTGCAACAATTGCAAGCACAAGAAGCAGAGAAGCAGCGTACACATGAGTCGGAGATGGAGGAGAGGCGTATGCAGCATGCTCTTATTCTAGCACGAGAGAGAAGACTTTTGTTGTATTGGAATGTTTTACCTCTGAGCGGCACTTTTTTGCACACCATGGGCTAAATGGCCAGGTCACAAGGACCCCGAAGGCTCAGAGAAGGTTGGGGGAGGGGACCCATTGGAACAGCTGTTGGGAGACAGATGGTAGCCTCCCGTCAAGGCCATCCAGCTTGTTCTTTAACGCGCACAGAGTATGGCTCTCCCGCACACGGCGCCACGGCTTAACGTCCCATCCGACGGACGGTGGCCTTTTCAAGCCCATCGGTGTCCCCTACTGACCGTGGGCAGGGCAGGGAAATTTTGCGGAGATAAATCTCAACGCTGACCCAGCTGGGACTAGAACCTGGGAACTACAGATTATGAGCCTGGCGCGCTGCCGACTGAGCCACCCCCCACCCCCCCTGAGAGAAGACGGATATGGCCAGGGTGAAAATACAGGCACCCCTACAAATCTCTGACTGCCAGTCTTAAAAGCAACTTGTGAGGCCCTCTTACAGATTTTCACAAGAACAGGGGTACCAGAGGTTATAGCCAGTGACCAAGGTACAAACTTTACAGCTGAGCTCATTCGTGAAATGGAGAAGAGGATAGGGGCTTCACCTCGCTTTTCATTACTCGCCCACCCAGAAGCGAACGGAATTGTGGAGAGGTGGAATGGTGTTCTCAAGTCAATGCTACATCATTTTATTCGGAAGAACCCCAGAGATTGGGATATTCATCTACCTTATCTTCTGTGGGCTTACAGGGAAGTGCCCAATGCCACAACAGGATTAGCCACATTCCAGCTGCTCTACAGGAGGACGCCTACTGGACCAATGTCTATACTTCAAAAAACCTGGGCAGGAGAAATTTACTTACCCTCAAATCTAGCTTTTCCCGCAGTAAAATATTTACAGGAGTTAAAGACGAGACTCGAAATAGCTGCAGAACATGCAAAATTAGTATCTGCAACCGAACAAAAACGATATGCTGACTATTATAATAGAAGGGCTCACCGGAAAGAGTTTAATGTGGGGGACCCAGTAAGTGTCCTATCATCAGACTCGAGTAACAAACTCTATGCTTGATGGATGGGTACAGCAAGAGTACTGGAAAAAACATCAGAATTTGGATACCGAATAGAACTGCCAGATGGAGGCATCAGGTTGGGTTGTTTTAACTCTGAGCGGCACTTTTTTGCACACCATGGGCTAAATGGCCAGGTCACATGGACCCCGAAGACTCAGAGAAGGTTGGCGGAGGGGACCCACTGGAACAGCTGTTGGGAGACAGATGGTAGCCTCCCGTCAAGGCCATCCAGCGTATTCTTTAACGTGCACAGGGTATGGCTCTCTCCCGCACGGGGGGGTACGGCTTAACGTCCCATCGATGGACGGTGGCCTTTTCAAGCCCATCGGTGTCCCCTACTGACCGTGGTCAGGGCGGGGAAATTTTGCGGAGATAAATCTCAACGCTGACGCAGCTGTTACTCGAACCTGGGAACTGCAGATTACGAGCCTGGCGCGCTACCGACTGAGCCACCCCCGCCCCTGGAGGGATCAGGAATATACATGCAAATCATATACGAGAATATAAAGTTAGAATAGCTAATGTAGGAGTAATCTTTGAAGAAGATAGTGACTTTGGTGATGTGGGTGATCAACCCGTAACCAGGAATAACAGTATTTTGGGATCCATAAAGGAACAGATAGATAGAGTGAAAGGCCTGTCTCCCAGGCAACAGAAGCAGTTTGAGGGTATTTTACAGCGTTACCCTAGGTTGTGTTCAGGAAAACCCCAAATGGCAGTATGTCCCCCACATAATATCAGGCTTAAAGAAGAGTCAACAGGGAGGCATGCTTATCATATCGAATCCCAGTGACCCTACATAAGGAGATGGATCGACAAATTGAAGAGCTGCTAGCGGAGAGAATGATTGAACCATCGACCAGCGAATTTGCCCACCCTGTAGTCTGTGTGGCAAATAAAGATGGGTCGATACGCTAATATGTTGACTTCTGACGCCTTAATGCAATAACTGAACCTGATGCATTTCCAATGTCCAACCCCACTGAGCTGCTCTAGCTGGTTGTCAGAAAATATATAACTACCCTGGATCTCTCTCGAGGATATTGGCAGGTACCCATGGACCCTAATAGCAAGAAGAAGACTGTTTTTATTACAGACAGAGGTCAATATCATTGGTGCGTGATGCCATTCGGATTGATTAATTCTGGGGCCACCTTTCAACGTATCATGAATCGGCTATTGGCATGTCATGCCTCACATGCTTATGCCTACATTGATGACATCGCCATTTTCTCCAACCACTGGGAAGAGCATCTCACGCACCTGCAGCGGATATTGAATGACCTTGATGCATCAAAGTTCATGATTAATCTACCAAAGTGTTTTTTGCCCAAAGACAAGTGATATATCTTGGCCACATTGTAAGGTCTGGCAAGCATGGACCTGACCCAGAAAAGATTCAGGCAGTTCACGATCTCCTGCACCCTACCACCAAGAACGAACTTAAGAATTTGTTGGGGATGGCTGGGTACTATCGTAGTTACGTACCAGGATATGCCGAAATGGTTGGGTTGCTTTACCTCTGAGCGGCACTTTTTTGCACACCATGGGCTAAATGGCCAGGTCACATGGACCCCGAAGGCTCAGAGAAGGTTGGGGGAGGGGACCCACTGGAACAACTGTTGGGAGACAGATGGTAGCCTCCCGTCAAGGTCATCCAGCGTGTTCTTTAACGTGCACAGGGTATGTCTCTCCCGCACACGGGGCCATGGCTTAATGTCCCATCCGACGGATGGCGGTCTTTCCAAGCCCATCAGTGCCCCTTACTGACCGTGGGCAGGGCGGGAATTTTGCGGAGATAAATCTCAGCACTGACCCAGCTGGGACTCGAACCTGGGAACTACAGATTACGAGCCTGGCACGCTACTGACTGAGCCACCCCCACCCCATGTCGAAATGGCCAAGCCCTTGACTGACATGACGAAGAAATGTGCACCCATTAAATTGGAATGGAATGAGTCTGCTGGGGAGGCCTACCAAGCCCTGAGAAAAGGCTTAAGTGCAGCCGTTGAATGCACTACTCCTGGCCCGACTCGACCTTTCATTATGCATAGTGATGGCAGTGCCTATGCAATTGGGGTATGTTTGGCACAGCGTGATGCACATTGTCGTGAGCAACCAATAGCTTTTGCTTCCTTGAAGCTTTCACCGATCCAACAGCGCTGGGCAACAATAGAGCGTGAAGCATATGCTGTAATCTGGGGTCTGAGGAGATTTGCTACTTGGCTATATGGCGCCCAGGTGGAGGTCTTCTCAGATCATAATCCGCTAAAATACCTCACAGATGTGAATGTTCAGAATGCCAAATTGCAAAAATGGACAATGGCACTAGTGCGATTGAGGTAAGTATCCACTACAGGAAGGGTTCTGAACCTTTGAATGCTGACGCTTTGTCTCGCCTTCCATCTCATCAGTTGTATAAAATGAACAGGGAAGGGGGACATTTTAACTACCAAAAGGCATAAACAGCCAAAATTGGCATAATAATAGGTCGATGCTACCACCCTTCTAATGGTGCATGCCAACACTGACTCAGCATGAAGGATGTCCTACAGGGTGCTACCGGTAGAGACTCGAATCGTATGACCCCAAATCATCATCATCATCACCCTCAAGCAGCCATGGGCTGTGGAGGTCCAGTCAGACTGTGCAGTTTAGTGCTCCAAGCAAGTCTGTACTGAGCTACATCTGTTGCGTCTGGCCACTGCACAACAATTCTGACATGGTCATGTTTGACATTGTCTGCCCACCGCATCCTAGGTCAAGCTTTCACGTGTATCATTTTTATCTTCATTAGACGTGATACAGTCTAAGAAAGATTTTGTGGGGGGGGCTGTCATGAACAGGAGACCTTTGCCGTGCCAAGCAGTTCGCCGTCTGCAGAGTGGTCACCAATGATATGCGGGACGCTTGGAGGAGGGGTGAGAAGAGGACTGCAAGCATCGTTTAGAAGGAATTCTGTGCCTAAGGGGGTCAGTCCCTGAGCCGCGGACAGTTGGAAGCGCTGTATCACGGCTGTTTGGCAGTGGCTAACAGAAGTCACGTGAGCGGAAGTAACCAGAGGGACTTGGGGTGGCAGCCAAAAGGACAGTGGGGGAAGTACGCTTGGCTCGGAGAGAAAGAGCGGATTGTCTTTGTCGAGGAACGGCGTCAATAACTGCCGAAGCTCGTAGCATCCTGTAAGCAGGAAGTGTTTTGTGTGTTATACGCTGGATGTTGTAATAGTCTGTAGTATTAAACATCGGTTAAGTTTATCCAGTACCAGTGTCGGTAGTCCACTCATTCCCAATTCCGTGTATGCTCGAGACCCCTTTGTTCCAGACTGAAGTGTCGGCGCACTGAGATAACGGTAGCGGCTGACAGCCAGGAGAGACCACCGCAACAAAGAGATTACAAATAGTCGGTGTAAAGCACTGGAATTATGTTTGCTCACAGTTCTTGCGCACTAAAGGTAGTGTAAAAAACCTTTAGTGCTTTTACACTAAAAGTATGCCCCGTCGAAGAACACGGCGTCCATACGACCAGGTTTCCGACTTTGATTGAGGGAGAATTGTGGGATTTCCTTACCAGAAATTAATAAAAACCAGAAAGGGCAATCTCTTCTTTGAATATGGGATACTAATTTTGAAGAAGAGAAAATGAAATTGAGTTTTACCTCCTAACCCTGGAAGAAAGTAAGCAAGTCTTCTTTGTTAATGTAAACAACTTGACTACCAGACTCTAGAGCCTAAACGTACAGTTAATAAAATAATTCAATGTTAAAGTTTCGACATTTTCAAAATTTCGCACTTTTAATGTGGAAATATGAAAAAAAAAAGAAAGATTCGGAAAATGCGAAGATTATGAATTCTCTTATCAAATAAGGAATTTTTCATTTATCTTTTGAAACACAAACGTTAATAGTGAACGAGAGAACAGGCGGATACGAAGTAAATTGAAAGCAATAATTTTTTTCTTCAGTAATAAGATAAAAAATATTCGATTATGTCGATTGCTCTTCAACTAGCATTTTTTATTTCTACTTTATTTTTCCCCATATCTCTTCTGAACTTCGACTTCAGCCCCTCTCCCATAAATGTTCTTTTGACAAATATGTCTGACGTATATACCTCTTTAAAAGGCATACAATAAAGTAATGTTAGGGTGACTCAAAATGAATATACAAAAAACTTGTTTTTTTAAGGTAGAAACTAAATTTAAAAACGATTTTTTCTACATAGATTCTGCCAGTAGATCTGAACAGTCTTAGCATTTTTCCATGCATTTTCCATTAATAATGGATGGGTATTTTATTTTATTCAAGAATTTAGGTAAAAATTGATGGTTAATATTAATTCGTGAAAAAGTTCGTAGATGCGAGAACTTAACAATACCTGCAAGATGCGAGACTTAACAATACCTGCAATTTACAGAAATTATTTTCCGGTTTAATCCTTTTGGATTTCTTTCTTTTTAATTTTTTGATAGCAAAAATTTGTCATACAAAACTAATTGTTGCAAATGAGCTGAAGTTTTCTAAAACTGTGATTAAAAATTGAATGTAATAAAGCTATAAATAGTTACAGCTAATGATAAAAGGCATGTAGAAGCTCATTAATCGAATTAAAAAAATTAGAAGGTTGGTTTCAAAATTTCCAAAAAAAAAAAGAAGAAAAAGGTTACTTAACTTTCTTGGCTTTTTAATTTACATATTCATTTTAGGACACTATTTAACCCAAATATTAATTTTTTCTAAATGCTTAAATAATATATCACTTAATGAGGCATTATAAAACTCAGAATTTCATTTAACAATGGTCACCATTGAAACAATTAACAGAAGTTTCTCTTCCAAAGAAGAAAGATTTTGGTTAGTTAGAGGTCGTGCACATTTCTTTAACTGATTTTTATTTATAAAATTTCGTTTTGCAGTGTTGATATTTTCTGTATATATTATCCTGAAATGATGCTTTCGTCAGTACTGTTATGTTAAACGTTTGGGAGGAATTTCTCTTTCTTTTTCAAACTCAAAGAAAAATGGTTCTTGCTATTTACTTAACTCTACCTGACCAATTAGAATGAACCCAAATGATACATACTGCTCAAAGTACCACAAATCATGCCAGCTTGACTACCACATTGTAAATCCTAAGAGTACAGTCGCTCAAAAAAGTATCCGAACATTTATAGTTGATTACAGAATTCAAAAAAAAGTATCTGGCAACCATTTTTTTTAGAAATTAGTGATCTGGCAACCGTGTCACGTGACACGAAGGTTGCCAGATCACTAATTTCTAAAAAAATCGTTGCCAGATTTTTTTAAATTCTGTAATCAACCATAGTGTTCGGATACTTTTTTGAGCGACAGTACACTTTGTAAAATAATTCATTATTAAAGTTTCGGTATTTTAAAAATTTTATTCAAAATTTGTTATCACCGTTAGTATTCTACGTCCTTATGAAATCTTATAAAATCCGTACAGTCATGATGGAAATGAATCTCTTTTGTTGCGATCTTATGCAACCACGGCAATTCCCGGTTCCGCTTGTACAGCACTACCTGGTTATGAAGAGCCGTGCTTATCTAGAGCCGGGGGCAAGGAATACGCCCTATAGGCGCACCTTAACCCCAGCCTCACATGGCAGCAGTTCTATAAAAGAAAAGCTGACCACCGGAGGAAACCTTACTTTAATCTATTCCCCGGTTTGCAAATGTACAAGGATATATAGATCCAAGTTCGATCGGCACCCGGGGTGGAGTATAAGTAACAGACTTAGTAAGACCCAGACTTTTTTTAGGGCTCGTGCCTACAAGGCGGGCTCAGACCGTTCGGCAGAGCCCTCGAACAGCCCACCAGGGCTCCTGATAGGTGAGGTCTCCGACACCGTCACCATCCGACAGTCAGCATCTTCGACCTCGGTTGCCCTTAGCCATGTCCAACCGGGGGACCAATCCGGTCGGCACAGCCTTCAGCCGGGTTGCTGGGCGCTAGGCCCCCTCACCACGACAAGGTGGTCCCCTATCGGGGGGAGTCATGATGGAAAGTAAACTCAGGAGCGACATAGGTAAAAATCACGGAGCAAAATATCTCAAGTGTATAAAGAATGGCAACAATCTCAAAAAAGTCCGCCAATCGTGGCAAATGTCAGAGGAAAAGACTCTGACAGCAAATATTCGGAATACTTTAGCTAGGCAGTGTATAACTGTTATGAAACATTGAGTACTAAAGAACAAATATGAAATTTATTTCGGAATTACATGCATACATATAGGGGCGGGGGTGGCTCAGTCGGTAGCGCGTCAGGCTCGTAATTTGTAGTTCCCAGGTTCGAGTCCCAGCTGGGTCAGCGTTGAGATTTATCTCCGCAAAATTCCCCGCCCTACCCACAGTCAGTAGGGGGCACCGATGGGCTTGAAAAGGCCGCCGTCCGTCGGATGGGACGTTAACCCGTCGGATGGGATGCGGCAGAGCCATACCCTGTGCACGTTAAAGAACACGTTAGATGGCCTTGATGGGAGGCTACCATCTGTCTCCCAACAGCTATTCCAGTGGGTCCCCTCCCCCCAACATTCTCTGAGCTTTCGGGGTCAATGTTACCTGGTCATTTAGCCCATTGTGTGCAAAAAAGTGCCGCTCAGAGGTAAAACAACCCAACCCATGCATACATATAAAATCTTCAAGCAGCCATGTGATACGGAAGTCCTAAAAGCCATATCTATCCTCAGCTACAACTGCTGCATTTGGCTAGAATGATACTGAAGAACAGATGAGATGCTCTGAATGCTAGTCTTAATTTTAGTGTTTAGATGTATACGCCTATTTTTCCACACTCTCTAGAGATTCTTAAAAGTCTCGGCAGCAAAACCTATTTTTCTATTTACTGTAGGCCAATTGTAGCAAGGTGCTGTTTGACTCTGTCTGCCCATCGCATTCCAAGCCTCTCCCTTTTCCTGAAGCCTTTGGGAACACTGTTCATAATCCTGTTTGCCAATCTGCAGCTATGCATACGAGCAACATACTCAAACCAACGTAGTTTCTCCCTGCACAAAGAACTTCCTTCTTTTAACCACATCATTACTTACAAAATCAAACCACCTGATGACCAAGTTACTGCGTAAGCATCTAGAATCAAAAGCATTAAGTTTCTTGTTATCCTGCTTGCAAAGAGTTGCTATCATATGAAACTTTAGAAAGTGTCGTGCTCACATTTGTTTCAAAATGTGGACACGAAGTATCTGTGTGGGCTCAGTCCAACCCGTTATGTTGTTCTGTTGTTGTTTAGGCCTTAGTCTTCCCACGCTCCTTCATCTGGGGCGGGGGTGGCTCAGTCGGTAGCGCACCAGGATCGCAATCTGTAGTTCCCAGGTTCCAGTCCCAGCTGGGTCAGCGTTGAGATTTATCTCCGCAAAATTCCCCGCCCTGCCCACGGTCAGTAGGGGACACCGATGGGCTTGGAAAGACCGCCGTCCGTCGGATGGGACGTTAAGCCGTGGCCCGGTGTGCGGGAGAGCCATACCCTGTGCACGTTAAAGATCACGCTGGATGGCCTTGACGGGAGGCTACCATCTGTCTCCCAACAGCTCTTCCAGTGGGTCCCCTCCCCCAACCTTCTCTGAGCCTTCGGGGTCCATGTGACCTGGCCATTTAGCCCATTGTGTGCAAAAAAGTGCCGCTCAGAGGTAAAACAACCCAAACCCAACCCAAATCGAGCACCAGGTAAAGGCATGGATGTTCGTGTTGTTTTTCTGCTGAGGTCCGGCCATCCTCACAGACCTTCTACTATGGCATATGAACTGACAGGCCTCTGTGGCAAGCAGTTGCTTGAGGGGGTATTTATTTTTTTCTTATTTATTTATACTAATGAGTGTTATTGGGAAATATGAATTAAATACCTATTTTTAGAAATATCCTCTCCTTGTTACACCGTTTTTCTATCATGTCTAGAAATAGATTCCAAACATTGCTTTTATGTCTTCATTTTATTTATGCTGAGGAAAATAGTTATAGTATCAAACACCGATGACAGTTTACTTAAACTGCCAAATTGTTAGATACTTTGAATGAGAAATTTAAAACTGCTTACTAATGCCGATGATAGAAACATATCTATTGATGAAAGTTGAATGCTTTGAATAGGAAGAGTAAGATTTCGTCTATACATTCCATCTAAGAGAGCTAGATATGGAATCAAAATCTATGAGCTTGGTGAATTCAACAGCGGCTATATGTGGAACTTTGTAATCTATTGTGGAAAAGAAACTGCAATTGAAACAGGCTTTGGGAATTATGAAGAAAAAGCTGCATTAACGTTACTTGATAGCCTATCACATAAAGGCCACACTTTATACGTTGACAGATATATATATATTTATACGTGACAGATATATATTTATACGTGACTTCTGCATCTTTAACAGAACAATTGTTATTAAGGCAGACTCATGATCTTTAACAGAACAATTGTTATCAAGGCAGACTCGATGAAAAAAAGGAAGATGTAAATCGACAAACTTTAGATTTAGACGAAGTGCAATCAAAGCAAAGAGATGACATTAACGTCATCGCATGAGAAGATAAAAAGGAACTTTTCATGGTTATTACCACACATTGTTAGGCTTGGCAAAATCCGATAAAATTAAACGGAAAACTGGTGAAACCCATATGGAAACCAATTTGGTATTAGATACAATATAAATATTGACGTGACTGACGGTGTCTTCAGAATTATCTGTGTATGAGAAAAACTCACAAGTGATAAGAAAAATATTTTTCACACACTCTCGGCATAGTTATTATAATTGCCTTGTAATATTTTAAACTAGCGGTCAAAAGGTATCCACGATATCTTTTAGAACTTAGCTAGTGAAAGAAATCAATCTCATTTCTGTCCATACGAGCACAAAAAAAATCTATAGAGAAAAATGGAATCACATATATATTTACCGCTGTTTTTTTTTTTTCAGAAAAAGAAAATGCATATTTTTCTGTAAGAAAAAATTCAAATATCATCGAAGATGTTTAAAATTGTATATATTATGTGTAAAAATATGTTTTTTTGTTACTTTGATATATTTGAAATATGTTACTTTGTTTCTGTGTTAAATACTGCAATAATGGATCATGGATGCTTTTAGGTTATTTACATTTCAATACTATGCATTTATATCAAAAAAGATACATACAATAAAAAAATGTCATTGTTTAATATTTTACCTCCGTCATCTTTACGAGAGAGGGGCGGGGGTGGCTCAGTCGGTAGCGCGACAGGCTCGTAATCTGTAGTTCTCAGGTTCGAGTCCCAGCTGGGTCAGCGTTGAGATTTATCTCCGGAAAATTCCCCGCCCTGCCCACGGTCAGTATTGGACACCGATGGGCTTGGAAAGGCCGCCGTCCGTCGGATGGGACGTTAAGCCGTGGCCCCGTGTGCGGGAGAGACATACCATGTGCACATTAAAGAACACGCTGGATGGCCTTGACGGGAGGCTACCATCTGTCTACCAACAGCTGTTCCAGTGGGTCCCTTCCCCTAACCTTGTCTGAGCCTTCGGGGTCCATGTGACCTGGCCATTTAGCCCATGGTGTGCAAAAAAGTGCCGCTCAGAGGTAAAACAACCCAACCCAACATTTAATTCATTGTGTGGAAAAAAAGCGCTGTTCAGAGGTAAACAGGTCAGCCCAAATCATATCAGTTTCACAAACATATGTTTCCATGAATTTCAGAAAAAAAGAAGATAATTAAGTAACGTTAAATGCTGGAAATTTATTGTAGTTGACTATTACTTTCTGTGGCTTATCATAATTTTAAGAACTTAAATATTAAAAAATTACTTATAAGTCTCAGAATTTTAGAAAAACAACCTTTAAATTAGCGGAATTGGGGTAAAAATATGTAAATTTGCTGAAACTTTAAATGAAACCTTTAAATTCGCGAAAATCAGTTCTAATTAACCAGACATTACTTTTCCTGAGATCAAAGGTGCACTAATCTAGAAACACACAAATAGGACTGGCGCAGAACAACTTCTGAACGAAAGTCAAAAACATTAATAATGAGGCGTGTTATTTTATCTATTTTTTGCACACAATGGGTAATATAGACAAATCACAAGAGTACAGAGGAATTCGTGTGAAGGGAATCCACTGAACAGATGTTAAGAGACAAATGGTAACCTCCCATCAAGGCCACCCAGCGTGTCTTCAATGTGCACAGAGTATATCTCTCCAATACATGGGACCATGAACTTAAATTACATCCAAGGACTTGGGTTGCTTTACCTCTGAGCGGCACTTTTTTGCACACCATGGGCTAAATGGCCAGGTCACATGGACCCCGAAGGCTCAGAGAAGGTTGGGGGAGGCGACCCACTGGAACAGCTGTTGGGAGACAGATGGTAGCCTCCCGTCAAGGCCATCCAGCGTGTTCTTTAACGTGCACAGGGTATGGCTCTCCCGCACACGGGGCCACGGCTTAACGTCCCATCCGACGGACGGCGGCCTTTCAAAGCCCATCGGTGTCCCCTACTGACCGTGGGCAGGGCGGGGAATTTTTGCGGAGATAAATCTCAACACATCCGAAGGACAGCGTTATTTCCAAGCCCATCGGTATCCCCGTTCTGACCGAGGACAGGGTGAAGACTTAAAGGAGAAAAATGTCAAACTTATCACAGGTGGGACTCGAACCTCGGAACTACAGATTATGAACCTGGGGAGCTACGACTGAGCCACTCCAACCCCAACTCTAAATTTGCAAAGGTTTAAGTGATTAATTAATTTTTTTTTTATTTTTGAACCATGTGACGTAAAAATTTTATTAGAAATATATTAATATGTAAATTAATAATTTAAAACAAATTTACTCTGCTTTTAAAAATAAATAGCTACATGCTGAATACCAATATCTTATAACACGTAAATGTTGAGTTTACGTAGTCATTTTTGGCATGCTGATTACCGTGGAAAAAGAAAAGTGGTCAAGGAGAGGATAGAATGGAGTTGGAGGGGGAGGGGTGTACCTTGCATTAGGTAGGGGTAGTTAGTGTTTGAAAAATCAGTTAAAACGAGAAAAAGCGAACAGATCTCTCGTATAAATAAGAAAGATCTCGACATTCTGGTGTCAGAGTG
The DNA here is from genome assembly GCA_038380435.1 of Ryuthela nishihirai. Lineage (NCBI taxonomy): Eukaryota > Metazoa > Arthropoda > Arachnida > Araneae > Heptathelidae > Ryuthela > Ryuthela nishihirai. The sequence continues at coordinate 27,640,403 of JAWZYU010000022.1, forward strand.
CAGTAGATCGATCCTGCAGAAGCATTAACCCTGAAGGAGAAAGTGTAAGAAATTAGAGGCCAAAGTTAGGAACTTTCGGTGACCCAAAGATCTGGATATTGTGCATTGGTGGAGTTCTTCATCTGCGCAGTTGAAAGTGAGGAGTTGGGTTGTTTTACCTCTGAGCGGCACTTTTTTGTACACCATGGGCTAAATGGCCAGGTCACATGGACCCCGAAGGCTCAGAGAAGGTTGGGGGAGGGGACCCACTGGAACAGCTGTTGGGAGACAGATGGTAGCCTTCCGTCAAGGCCATCCAGCGTGTTCTTTAACGTGCACAGGATATGACTCTCCCGCACACGGCGCCACGGCTTAACGTCCCATCCGACGGACGGCGGCCTTTCCAAGCCCATCGGTGTCCCCTACTGACCGTGGGCAGGGTGAGGAATTTTGCGGAGATAAATCTCAACGCTGACCCAGCTGGGACTCGAACCTGATGACCTGCGGAACTCGGGCCGACGCATCTTAGTATACCGTGACGTGAGGTCTGCTGAGCGCTTACAGCAGGAAGGAATGAGGGAGTGGAGCTCATCTGAAAAGAAAGTTGCACCGTACAAACACAACAGCAAGAAGTCTAATTGCCTCTGGTGAACCCAGGTTCGAGTCCCAGTTGGATCAGCGTTGAGATTTATCTCCGCAAAATTCCCCGCCCTGCCCACGGTCAGTAGGGGACACCGATGGGCTTGGAAAGGCCGCCGTCCGTCGGATGGTACGTTAAGCCGTGGGCCCGTGTGCGGGAGAGCCATACCCTGTGCACGTTAAAGAACACGCTGGATGGCCTTGACGGGAGGCTACCATCTGTCTCCCAACAGCTGTTCCAGTGGGTCCCCTCCCCCAACCTTCTCTGAGCCTTCGGGGTCCTTGTGGTCTGGCCATTTAGCCCATGGTGTGCAAAAAAGTGCCGCTCAGAGGTAAAACAATCCAATACAATCTCTCTTAACCGTCGAAAGAGTCGGAGGTGGATTGCTGTGCTCTGGGAGTCAGCATCGTTGAAGGACTTTTTGATAAAGTCGGGTCAACTCCCTGAGAGTGTGTGACTGGTATTCTCAGTGGGGCAGTGGATTAAGACTGCGCCAAATTGTTGTTCTATTCGTTTATGTAAAGTGATCTTTATTATATTAATATTTAGCCAAGAGATACTGAGTTAATGATGTTATTATTAAGTACGATAACTATTCTGTGATAAAGGTTAAGTACAGACATTAAGCCAACAGATCTCTCGTATAAATACAAGATATCTTGACAACCGGTAAAACGGAGGGGAAAATGTTATACTGCATTGGAAATCCAGTCTCTTTCATTGCTCCCTCTTGCATTTTTTCGGTTCGATTGTGTTTATTGCCCCCTCTCCCCCTCGAATTTCTTCTAAATCCGGGCCTGTAGAGTTATATATATTATCAGGTAAATATAAAAAAACATATATCGGCTTTTCCCTTGCATATCGGGGCGGGGGTGGCTCAGTCGGTAGCGCGCCAGGCTCGTAATCTGTAGTTCCCAGGTTCGAGTCCCAGCCAGGTCAGCGTTGAGATTTATCTCCGCAAAATTCACCGCCCTGCCCACAGTCAGTAGGGGCCCCCATTAGGCTTGGAAAGGCTGCCGTCCGTCGGATGGGACGTTAAGCCGTGGCCCCGTGTGCGGGAGAACCATACCCTGTGCACGTTAAAGAACACGCTGGATGGCCTTGACGGGAGGCTACCATCTGTCTCCCAACAGCTGTTCCAGTGGGTCCCCTCCCCCAACCTTCTCTGAGCCTTCGGGTTCCATGTGACCTGGCCATTTATCCCATGGTGTGCAAAAAAGTGCCGCTCAGAGGTAAAACAACCCAACCCAACCCTTGCATATATTATTTTACATTGCACATCATCTTCCCCCGGAATATATTTTCTGGCTATGTGAGTCATTTATAATTAATTTCTAATTTTATCCGTCTTCAAAAAGTGAAAAAGAGTGTCAATACAATGGCACTTTAAAATTTAAATTGCGTTCATTAAACAGAAATTTGAATTGTTCGGCTTTAAAATAATTCTACCATCAAATACGATATACTAATATATCGAAAATCGTGAGAAGCAAAAGTTTTTTATTTCTTTTATCGTGCTAAGCTGGGGATGAAAGAGACTTGGGTCGAGTTCTAGATAACATAAATACCTCCTCAAGCAGCTGCTTGCCACAGAGGTCTGACAGGAGCCTGTTAGTTTAATACGCCATCGTAGAGGGATCTAGTGAGGATGGCGGGTCCTCAGCAGTTTCTTTTTTGTCAACTGCACGCGGTGTTACCAGGTGGTCACCCTCACAGGTAGTGGACCGCGCCCAAAGCTGCTTAACTTCGGTGATCGGACAAGAGCCGATTACCAGGTGGTCACCCTCCCAGTTATTGGACCGCGCCCAAGGCTGCTTAACTTCGGTGATCGGACAAGAGCCGATGTTTTCAGTTTGGTACTGCTGTTGGCTTGGATAACATATGGGTGTTTTATTTCCTTGTGTTGTCTTGCTGCTAATGTCTTGCCCTCCTCCAGATCTTTTCTGTGGCATATAACACCGACAAGTTTTTCTGTGAGACCTCTGTGCTCTTTGAAGGATAATTCATTTTATTAAATTATTTCTCTATGAAATCGAGTTCATTTAGGAAATATAAATATGATTTTTGTTTTCAATTTAATATTCGAATTTCGAAAAACCATTTATTGAAATGAGTCATGTCTATAGAAACGTCCGAGATATTTATTCCTGGGAGTCAACCGTGGCCACAGCAAATATTCTTTGGCCATGAGAGTTTAACCTTCAACCCCAGAGGAGATTTAGGTGCTTCTAAGGCCAGCTCTCTGCGTCTGCCCTGTCGAAAGATTGTGATTTGAAAAGGAGAAACAGACTGCAGCCTGCAGGACACTGTTGAAGAGAGAGAAATATGAAAGAAAATATGAAATAAAAATTTTAAAAAATGAAAGAGTACGAAAGTCTTATCTCCTGTGTTTTCCAAAGGGCATGCTATTTGTCTCTGGTTTGGCAAGGATCGCAGCAAATGAAAGAAATTGAAAAATAAATATTATAAATAAATCCGAAATTAATTCAAACACCTCTGGAAAATACATTATTAGAAAGAAAAACAGTAAGTGAAATTCAAATGCAAGATCTAGACTATAATTAGACTTTAATGTTGAGTTTACGGAAGGAAATTTTACTCATACTTCACTTCTCCAGGAGTGATGTGTCTTAAAATAGTTCCGTAAACAAAGTGAACGGTTAGTAACATATTGAAATATTTTCCTAAATTAATAACTCCATTTCGAAACAAAGAACGATAATAAAATAAAAAGCAGCACAATAGAAAATCTCATAGCTATCAGTGTGATTTTTTTTTGGAAAGTCTGGAACATCCGAAAGTATTTTTCTGTACGTTAGGTAAAACATCTGAAAGTATTTTTTTTATACGTTAGGTTTTATACGTTCGGCCAGAAAACCACGCACTGAACAGGTTAAAGACGCAAGACGAAAATTTGAATAACATTAGGCAACTAGCGCCAACATCATAGAAACAGAATATTCAGCAGCTCGTTTCTGTGATCCCCCCCCCCCCATCCTTCATATACTGTTTCGGAAAGGCAGTTTCAGTTTTGACGTTAAAATATATTTTATATTATAATTTATTTTTTTCTTCGCCTCTATATATGACAAGTAAAATGTAATAATCAGAGTTAAACTTTGTTCTTTACATTTCATCCCCATCCTCCGAAATGTTAGACCACAGCATATAATATTTTTGTATTCGGCCCGATGCCAAAAAGGAATTCTTGACCCTCGTAAACACGATTCTTATGACATAATGTTGTTAACAATATTTCAATGAACTACAGTTTTAGCATGAACTAAAATAATTCCAATTTCCTGTTGTAAATATGTGAAACTATTAAAGGAATTAATCAGTGAACACAAATTCAGGTTCATTAATGTGGGAAAATTCTGAAAGGATAAAAGAAACTATTTTCTCTTTTTATCGACTTGCTGATTTTTTATTGCATTGGATTCTTGCATTTTCACCTTTCTCTTGGTTAGTTGGGTTGTTTTACCTCTGAGCGGCACTTTTTTGCACACCATGGGCTAAATGGCCAGATCACATGTACCCCGAAGGCTCAGAGAAGGTTGGGGAGGGGACCCACTAAAACAGCTATTGGGAGACAGATGGTAGCCTCCCGTCAAGGCCATCCAGCGTGTTCTTTAACTTTGGGTTGTTTTAACTCTGAGTGGCACTTTTTTGCACACCATGGGCTAAATGGCCAGGTCACATGGACCCCGAAGGCTCAGAGAAGGTTCGGGAGGGGACCCACTGGAACAAGCTGTTGGGAGACAGATGGTAGCCTCCCGTCAAGCCATCCAGCGTGTTCTTTAACTTTGGGTTGTTTTACCTCTGAGTGGCACTTTTTTGCACACCATGGGCTAAATGGCCAGGTCACATGTACCCCGAAGGCTCAGAGAAGGTTGGGGAGGGGACCTACTAAAACAGCTGTTGGGAGACAGATGGTAGCCTCCCGTCAAGGCCATCCAGCGTGTTCTTTAACTTTGGGTTGTTTTACCTCTGAGTGGCACTTTTTTGCACACCATGGGCTAAATGGCCAGGTCACATGGACCCCGAAGGCTCAGAGAAGGTTCGGGAGGGGACCCACTGGAACAAGCTGTTGGGAGACAGATGGTAGCCTCCCGTCAAGCCATCCAGCGTGTTCTTTAACGTGCACAGGGTATGGCTCTCCCACACACGGGGCCACGGCTTAACGTCCCATCCGACGGACGGCGGCCTTTACAAGCCCATCGGTGTCCCCTACTGACCGTGGGCAGGGCGGGGGAATTTTTCGGATATAAATCTCAACGCTGACCCAGCTGGGACTCGCACCTGGGAACTACAGATTACGAGCCTGGCGCGCTACCGACTGAGCCACCCCTGCCTCTTCTCTTGGTTAATGAAACGTTCATTGCTTAAACGTTCCTCTTGGGCTGCCATATATCCCAGGTGTCATGTGGTAAGTGTTCCGGATCGCGGTATACCTTGGCTGACGTTCGATTGAAGGTTTTGCTTTGTAATGTCTTTTCTTTGCAGTCTCTACAGTTAACTAAACAAAAAATTGTAGTTTCTTGGTTCAGTATATCAAACTTTTAACATATTTTCTGTTAGTCTTTTACATTAAAATTATTGCAGTCTAAATTTCGGGGAATCTAATAACTCTTACACTAATTATAGCTTTCAAAATGAAATGTTACATATGAAATAATTCAAAAGTAAAACTCTCAAAATAATGTTCCGAGGCTATTGAAATCCCATTCCCTTGCTGTGAGGTGTTATGAATGACTGGATGGATTTAATCGAGAGTCAGTAGACTGGTCCCTTCTTGTTTTGACAATTAAGTATGTATCTTTTAAATTATCAGACTTTTTGAATCATTCTCTAGCCCACAAGACTAGAGGACTGAACAATTTAAAACGTTTCTCAAGGCGATTTGGGGGGCGGGGGTGGCTCAGTCGGTAGCGCGCCAGGTTCGTAATCTGTAGTTCCCGGGTTCGAGTCCCAGCTGGGTCAGCGTCGAGATTTATCTCCGCAAAATTCCCCGCCCTGCCCACGGTCAGTAGGGGACACCGATGGGTTGGAAAGGCCGCCGTCCGTCGGATGCGACGTTAAGCCGTGGCCCCTTGTGCTTGAGAGCCATACCCTGTGCACGTTAAAGAACACGCTGGATGGCCTTTACGGCAGGCTACCATCTGTCTCCCAACAGATGTTCCAATGGGTCCCCTCCCCCAACCTTCTCTGAGCCTTCGGGGTTCATGTGACCTGGCCATTTACCTCAAGGTGTGCAAAAAAGTGCCGCTCAGAGGTAAAACAACCCAACCCAACCCAAGGCGATTTGGACCACCAGTCCCCCGCAATGCCTCTTCCCTGTAGGCTCAGTAGCATTCACCTAAAACAAATTACAGGAGACAAATCGCGAAAGGCTTTCCGAAAATTCTTCCGGATAATTGGAGAATGCATTCGCGTATCATAGGAGACAGGCAAACTTTCTAATAATGAGATGGACACGTTTCAGTTTCTCATGAAATACAGTCAATTCACTCGTCAATAATTTTAAAAGCGTTACCGAGTGTCTGATGCTAATATATTGGTACAATATTCAGTACTAGTTCAGTACACTCATAGATTTTGTTGTTATTTATGTAACGCTATGAACATCATAAATTTAGTAAAGAGGATATTGAAAAACAGTACTGTGTAAATTAGTTGGGACAATAGGAAAATGCAGTAACAGAGACACAACAAAAATATTTATTTGTTTAATAGGGTAGTTAATAGTGAATGTGACCCCCCGTAGCTTTAATTACTTCTTTCTCCCTCTCAACAATTGATGCCACTAGCTTTCCACACATCTCCTTCGCTTCAGGGTCGTGGTACCACATTTTCATGACACTTTCGATCATTTTGGTTTTCGTCGTGCAATTTCATCTTAGATATATTACCCGCTTTAATAATGGCCCACAAATTTTCAATGGGGTTAGATCGGGTGAATTACCTGGCCACTCCAATACCTTCAAATGTTGCTGGGTAAAGAAGCTCTTAGCAAGCTTAGAATTGTGGCATGGAGCCAGATCCTGTTGAAATGCCTCAACGCTGTTAGGAAACAGCTTCTGCAGTGTTGGGACCATTTTCGGCTCCAGAACGCCTATGTACTTTTTGCTGTCCATCATTCCTTCAATGGGGTGAAGCATCTGTGGCCCGAAAGCTGCGAAACATCCCCAAAACATGACCTTGGTGGGTGTTTGGGAGATTGCTGGATGTGGCCGGATCGAAGAGGTTCTCCAGGCTTCGCTTGTCCCAACTAATTCGTATAGTACTGTATATATTAAACATATATCAGGAAATTTACATGTCATTGCTCGAGTGTGAAACTCTTTAAAATATATAGTAGATGGTACTCCCCGCGTCACAAACTTTCATTTGGAATAAAAATCATTACGATCGACTACATATGCTCCCGCCATCCGTTAAATTTTTAAATTAAATTTAAAAATTATTGGATAAATTAGTTAAATCGATATCAGGATTAACATTTTTTTTAGTCAGTTTTCTAGTTTTGAACTGATTGCGTCAAATATTCTCATAGTCAGCAACGCATTCCATATTTGTCATAGGTGAATACACTATTTAATTTTTATTTTATTCGCTTTAGGTGAAATTCATAATTATGCGTAATGAAACAAAGTAATAGAAGAAAATTTCGGATCTTAAACTTTAATTCTTTAGAATATTTTACTTCCCTAAAATATCAAGGGTAAATCTATTTTCCTACCTGTGACTCTACGTGTCTATGATGTACTAACTCCAAAGTATGAATAGAAGCATTTCTTGTTACCTCATCATATAGGTAGTTCAATTTGCTTGCAGCTCCAGTTCACGGATTTGTATGGGTGCAATCGCATCAGAGCACTTTCGAAAATTCGCTTTTTTTCCTTTTTTGAAGAGAAATAGTTATTATTCTTATATTATATTAATAATTCTTATAGATGATGCTAGAAACAAATTTTCTTTCTAGATATGAACTTTGTACAACAAACAGTTTCTTAGCCTTGGGCCTGTTCGTAACTAAGTTTTACATACCCAAAAAATGACGGATAAATCAGCCAACTTATTACAATAACATAATATTTGCAACCAAACAAAAAAAAATTATATTTTTAATATATTTTTTTTACCTTTGATGCGTTGGGTTATTTTGCCTCTGAGTGGTACTTTTTCGCACACTATGGACTAAATGCCTAGTCCACAAGTACTCCAAGAGTTCAGAGGGTTGGGTTGTTTTACCTCTAAGCGGCACTTTTTTGCACACCATGGGCTAAATGGCCACGTCACATGGACCCCGAAGGCTCAGAGAAGGTTGAGGGAGGGGACCCACTGGAACAGCTGTTGGGAGACAGATGGTAGCCTCCCGTCAAGGCCATCCAGCGTGTTCTTTAACGTGCACAGGGTATGGCTCTCTCGCACACGGCGCCACGGCTTAACGTCCCATCCGACGGACGGCGGCCTTTCCAAGCCCATCGGTGTCCCCTACTGACCGTGGGCAGGGCGGTGAATTTTGCGGAGATAAATCTCAACGCTGACCCAGCTGGGACTCGAACCTGGGAACTACAGATTCCACGCTATACTAATTCTCACATTATTCACTCATATTGCAGAAGACCACATTGTGTTAGTTACATCAGTCACAAATTCTGTCGATCAACAAATGCAGAAAAAGGCCCTTTTCAATTTTTTCGAAGTTGCTAAATGCAGGTTTTTCAAATTCCAAACAATTTTCAAGAATCTGCAAGAATGAAAAAAAAAATCCATGCAGCCTCCTCTTTTGTATCCATACGGTTTCACACGAACAATCAAAATTTCAGTTGTATTAAAACGGAAAACGGGCGGCGGTGGCTCAGTCGGTAGCGCGCCAGGCTCGTAATATGTAGTTCCCAGGTTCGAGTCCCAGCTGGGTCAGCGTTGAGATTTATCTCCGCAAAATTCCCCGCCTTGCCCACGGTCAGTAGGTGACACTGATGGGCCTTGGAAAGGCCGCCGTCCGTTGGATGGGGCGTTAAGCCGTGGCACCGTGTGCGGGAGAGCCATACCCTGTGCACGTTAAAGAACACGCTGGATGGCCTTGACGGGAGGCTACCATCTGTCTCCCAACAGCTGTTCCAGTGGGTCCCCTCCCCCAACCTTCTCTGAGCCTTCGGGGTCCATGTGACCTGGCCATTTAGCCCATGGTGTGCAAAAAAGTGCCGCTCAGAGGTAAAACATCCCAACAACAATGTCCATGTGATGGAAGTTTGCGCCATGTGCTGGCAACTGGCCGAGTAAACAGCAAGACGTTCGCTGTTGAGCAGAATAATTGTACAGGGTGTATGTATTTATTCAGTATTCTTAGGTTACAACATTCAGAGAGAGAAAATCAAGATTTTAAGATAAATAGATCGACGTTTAAAAAAATACGCAGTTTAAAATTTGTTTTTAAACTTAACGTATCATCTAAATAATTTTTTAAAGTGGTACCGGAGTGTTAGCCGGTAACCATGATTTTTGGAAAGTGGAAAAGGAGCTGAGAATGAGAAGCTTTGTTAAATTCGTAAACTACTGACTTCTTAACTTTTCAAGAGTGGGATTAAATTCACTTCACTTACTTTACTACGTCATTGTTTGCAGTATGCATTGCAAAAATCTTCTAGTACTCTTAGATTGTTAATCAGCACAAAATACAATTGCAGAGTTAAAAGGTTCCCTAAGTCTCCAAGTAAAGGTAGTGAATATATATGTTACCGCTAAAGTGCAGAAATCAGTTATTCTACAGATTATCTAGGTATTGTGCAGATTAACTAGGGTGATCCGTTAACGTGCGAAAAATTGTTTCATTTCTCAAATTACCTGGATAATCTGCACATTACCTACTAGGCACTCGTTAAAGTGAAAATAAGATCTTTGCTGGAACAACAGGAACGTTTCTGTACGCTTAAATTAACATAATGTTATTTATCTAGTGTCCGAGAGTAGAGTTGAAACCAGGATCATCCCTCTGTCAACATGAATCAGTCGTCCGAATTATAAAAAACGCCCCCAAAATGAGCAGGACAAGTGAGAACGAATCATTTTAGTGATTCGTTATCAAGAATGAATCACTTTACCGATTCGTTGTCACTTGGCCTCCGCTCATCCGTTGCGTTTTTTATGATGCGGACGAGTGAATCACGTGACACGAAGATTCATATTCAAGAGATTCACCACTATGAGAGAAACAAACTTTTGAACTTTAACGATCCGGAAGCCGTTAATGTGCACATTACTTAGGTAAAATGCGGAAAACTCTTGATTCCGCACGTTAACGGAGCAAATCAGTTAATCTGCAGATTAGCTAGGTAATGTGCACATTAACGGCTTTCGAGCTTTAGCGGTAACATATACACTTACCAATAGCATTTGGAAATGCAGTCTTTTTCTATCCATTTAAAAAAAAAAACAAATATTCATTTTATAAAATTCTTTTTTAGCATGCATCCTTAATTATTGTATTGCAACATCCATATTTATAGTGTCAACAGTATTGAATAATAATTGTCTAAATATGAAATCTCAGCTGAATAGTTTGAGCTATTCTGGGCGTTTAAGTCCTCAGACACAGATGTAATTTTTGAAGACACGTGTCTTCAAAAAAAAGGTGGTACCGGCTAACACTCTAGTACTTTTGGGTTGGGTTGTTTTACCTCTGAGCGACACTTTTTTGCACACCATGGGCTAAATGGCCAGGTCACAAGGACCCCGAAGGCTCAGAGAAGGTTGGGGGAGGGGACCCACTGGAACAGCTGTTGGGGACAGATGGTAGCCTCCCGTCAAGGCCATACAGCGTGTTCTTTAACGTGCACAGGGTATGGCTCTCCCGCACACGGGGCCACGACTTAACGTCCCATCCGACGGACGGCGGCCTTTCCAAGCCCATCGGTGTCCCCTACTGACCGTGGGCAGGGCGGGGAATTTTTGCGGAGATAAATCACAACGCTGACCCAGCTGGGACTCGAACCTGGGAACTACAGATTACGAGTCTGGCGCGCTACCGACCGAGCCACCCCCGCCCCACTCTAGTACTCTTTAAAAATTATTTAGATGATAAGTTAAGTTTAAAAACTATTTTTAAACTGCATATTTTTTAAAAAGTCGTTTTGGAGCTCAGAGACCCTTAAAATATAGAATTAGTCAAAAATTTACAAATTTATTTTTGTTTTCCTGATCACAATACTTTCTTCATACTTGCTATTAGAAATAAAAACAAATATCAATTTTCTCATTACACAACTTAAAAATAATTTGATACCTTTAAAATGAACATGATCCACACTAGACTTCAAAGATGTTTTCATACTCAAACCAATAGTAATGTAGCAGTTAAATATTTATTTTCATAAACCAAAAAATATTTAATATTATGTCCCATTTTGTTCCCAAAGTACGGACAAGATCCAAACAGTAGAAATACTATCGGTGAATTTCGTCTTAGAACAATACGAAAGAATTTTATCCTCACAAAATTCGAGACACGCAACACAGCGATTGGTCATTCTAGTCGATGCCACCGAATGAAAAAGTTTAAAAAGCAGTCGGCAGAAGGCAATGTTACCTTCGATTTGTTGTGATGCAAATGCTTCACTTCAAAACCTAGTCATACAGCAACATCGAGATGTGCTCTGGGTAAAAACTATTTTCTTGCCTCCGCTTCCATAGAGCTACATTATTAGTCTCCGGTGGGTTGTTTTACCTCTGAGCGGCAGTTTTTTGTACACCATGGGCTAAATGGCCAGGTCACATGGACCCCGAAGGCTCAGAGAAGGTTGGGGGAGAGGACCCACTGGAACAAGCTGTTGGGAGACAGATGGTAGAATCCCGTCAAGGCCATCCAGCGTGTTCTTTAACGTGCACAGTGTATGGCTCTCCCGCACACGGGGCCACGGCTTAACGTCCCATCCGACGGACGGCGGCCTTTCCAAGCCCTTCGGTGTCCCCTACTGACCGTGGGCAGGGCGGGGAATTTTGCGGAGATAAATCTCAACCCTGACCCATCTGGGACTCGAACCTGGGAACTACAGAATACGAGCCTGGCGCGGAAGCTTTCATGTCAGATACATATATATATAGGGTGATTGTAAACTCTTTCAAAAAAAAAAAAAGAGGGGTGATAGTACACATCAAGACGCACAATTTTTGCAATGGAACCTAGGGTCGCATTCCCCTTCTACTTTTGAAAGACTACTTTTGAAGAGTACTTTTGAAAAACGCCACACATGCACAAGTATTTACAACCGGCGCCTGAAAATCACAAGATGCAAATCAGGTGTGCTGAGCAAGTGCTTAGACGATTAAGAACAAACATTTAAAAACGTAGCCGAACCCGTTCATCGACATTACCGTGCCGCAGTATTCAGGAAAATGCCGCGTATTCAGGAAAATGAATTTCTTTTCAAGCGCAACAAGGATGCTATATTTATATTGTAGTACATTTAACCTTGGTTATATATGTCTAAACGACACGAAATACTTCACGAATACGTCACATGATAAGTGACGTATTCGTGAAAGAAATGGAAGACTACACATACGAGGAATTGGCGGATGTGCATCTGATGTACGGCCAAGCAGGTGGTAATGGACGTGAAGCACAAATATTGTACCGTGAGAGATTTCCGAATCGTCGTATTGTGATTTTCATGCACCTGTTGTAAATAGTTGTGCAAACGTGGAGTTTTTCGAAAGTATTCTTTTCTGCTGAAGGAGTGGGTTGGGTTGTTTTACCTCTGAGCGGCACTTTTTTGCACACCATGGGCTAAATGGCCAGATCACAAGGACCCCGAAGGCTCAGAGAAGGTTGGGGGAGGGGACCCACTGGAACAGCTGTTGGGAGACAGATGGTAGCCTCCCGTCAAGGCCATCCAGCGTGTTCTTTAACGTGCACAGGGTATGGCTCTCCCGCACACGTGGCCACGGCTTAACGTCCAATCCGACGGACGGCGGCCTTTCCAAGCCCATCGGTGTCCCCTACTGACCGTGGGCAGGGCGGGGAATTTTGCGGAGATTAATCTCAACGCTGACCCAGCTGGGACTCGAACCTGGGAAGTACAGATTACGAGCCTGGCGCGCTACCAACTGAGCCACCCCCGCCCCCTAATAAACCAGGAACTGTGGTGCTCACAACTAAATCTAAGATATATTAGTGAACCATTGAAGCAGCGATTGCGTTAGGCAGCCTTTTGAACTGACGTATTTCTAAAATGGTTGACCATTGTTCCAATTCAGAATTTTTGCTGCTTCCCAAATTTCTGCCTTATCATCTTTTCCAAGGGTAATAAATAATAATTAATATATAATGATAGAATATATAAAAATAAAAAGTTAAATCTCCTCACAGACCTTGACACAGAGGTCTGACAGGAGGCTGTTAGTTTATACGCCATAGTAGAAAGGTCTGTGAGAATGGCGGGACCTCAGCAGAAATACAACACAAACATCCATGCCTTACCCGGAGCTCGAAACCAGGTCCATGTGATCAGCAGCCAAGTATGCTAACCACTCCGCAACGGACGCTAATAATAATAATATGTTCATTAATAAATAATAACATGCTGTATAATAATAGAATATATATTATATATATAACAAGAAGAAAAAGTTTGTTAAAAAGTAAGAGCAGGTGAAAAAAGAACATTTCTGAAGTCCATAATGGGAATAATTAAGCTAAAAATAAGTTATTTCCTCATTTCCTGAAGTACACGTGAAGCTAGGGTCTTCATATATCCGGTTGTCGCGAAATGTTTTTCCTGGATATCAAAATTACCCGCGTTTTGTGACAATATGCAGTCAGCTCTCATTTTACGTGGATTTAATTAAAGCTATTTGGAATAACGAGATCACTGTATTTAAGCCGTTATTTTTTTTTTTATTTACATGGAAATTTTTTGAATTACGGGTTTGCATTAAGCGCCAAACAGGTGATGCATGCTGGCAGAGTAGTTCAGTATTGTCGTTGAGGTACGAGCCTTGCCGCACGAACCGTACGTGCAGACTTCCAATTAACCGTGTCACGAGAAAAGTCCCAAATTTCCAATATGCTCCAAACAATAATAAAAGTCGTACCTCTGTCAGACTTAAGCTTAACTTTAATCTACGCAGCATTACTACGCAAACTGTAATCGACGCTCTTAGAGTCGGTTAATTATTGTTTCATATTTCCGTCATGCGTGCGTCATACCTATTGCGCCGTTGTACAACTGTCTTAGTTAAATTTAGTTAAATTTCCTGTGGGATTACACTTCCAAAATAAATGCACTAGTTTCAGTGAATTGAACGCAATTGGAACAATTACTAAACTGTCCCGATTTCAGAATGCTAAAGCCAGTTGAAAATCCCAAAATCAAAAGTGAGATCGCATTTCCAAATCATTTGGATATACCATATTAGATTTGAAATACGTAGTTTAAAATACTTCAAAAGTGACGAAAGTATTTAGGAAGATTTATGAGCTAAGATATGGAATCATAATAACGTTATCTATCCAAACACAAATAGATACAAAACAACATTTTCACCAACTTTTAAATTTAGAGACCTGATAAAACGGAAAATGTGTATCTGAAAAAAATAAATATTTCAGGATTCACTCATTTCTTATAGTGATCGAAGCAAATATCTGTATCGAAATGCCTACAATTGAATTGTAAAAGAATCGTGCACATGAAATTATATATCACCATTAAAAAATTTAATTTCTTTTGTAATTCGTAAGACATTCATTTGACCTCGGCAACACATACTGTAAGCTTTTGCATAGAGACATTTTATTGCACAAACTTCAGTCAGATACGGTCTAATGTTTGAACCAGAAAACATATATTTCTTATTCAGCAACTGAACTGAGAAGACATGCTTAAAAATGCATAACAGATGTTCTTTCGGTTTGCATATTTTTCACAGTATATTCTCGAACATAACACCTCAATTTTATACAAAATGATGCGGTCCATCTTGCTTACTTATAAATAAATAAATAAATACCCCCTCAAGCAGCTGCTTGCCACAGAGGTCTGACAGGAGCCTGTCAGTTTATATGCCATAGTAGAAGGTCTGAGAGGATGGTAATGGAATTTCTCTAAGATGCAAATGTTCTTTCTCATTAAATTTGTTTCAATAGTTACAATTTTCGAGTTCATAGCAGAACTTTTAATTTTCCCTTCTAAATGACAGTATTTAGAATGAGGAAATCTAAAAAAATGGAAAAATATCTGCAGTTAAAATTTTAGAAATACATAATGCACAATATTCACAATGGTGAAAACTTTCAAAGATAGATTTTTCCATCTTGTTCTCCAAGCAGTAAAGGGTTGGGTTGTTTTACCTCTGAGCGGCACTTTTTTGCACACCATGGGCTAAATGGCCAGTTCATATGGATCCCGAAGGCTCAGAGGAGGTTGGGGGAGGGGACTCACTGGAACAGCTGTTGGGAGACAGATGGTAGCCTCCCGTCAAGGCCATCCAGTGTGTTCTTTAACGTGCACAGGGTATGGCTCTCCCGCACACGGGGCCACGGCTTAACGTCCCATCCGACGGACGGCGGCCTTTCCAAGCCCATCGGTGTCCCCTACTGACCGTGGGCAAGGCGGGAATTTTGCGGAGATTAATCTCAACGCTGACCCAGCTGGGACTCGAACCTGGGAAGTACAGATTACGAGCCTGGCGCGCTACCGACTGAGCCACCCCCGCCCCACTGAAGGAGTGGATTTCGACCCTAGGTTCCATTGCAAAAATTGGTCGTCTTGATGTGTACTATCACCCTCTTTTTTTGTTGAAAGAGTTTACAATCACCCTGTATATATATATATTTGGGGGGAATAAAAGCAGGCAGTGGTCTTCTTTTCCGTCGTTTAGAATCGTGAAATTCCCAACTTTCTTCCTTAAAACTGCTGTCCTAGTTCCGTTTCTTAAATTAGTTGAATAATCACGTGGATGGTTAAATTCGTGTACTATAGTGTATAAGTAGTACGACAAAATACAACCAGTTTAAGAAACATTACCATACCCAGAATGAATGAATGGACACAAGTTTCGGGGGGTGGGGGGGGGGAAGGTTATTTTTCAACGGATAAAGTATGAGGTTAAACCTCCGTGGGTGTCGATGCAAGGATGTAACAGAGTTGGATTGGATTGGATTGTTTTACCACTGAGCGGCACTTTTTTGCACACCATGGGCTAAATGTCCAGGCCACATGGACCCCGAAGGCTCAGAGAAGGTTGGGGGAGGGGACCCAGTGGAACAGCTGTTGGGAGACAGATGGTAGTCTCCCGTCAAGGCCAACCAGCGTGTTCTTTAACGTGCACAGGGTATGGTTCTCCCGCACACGGCGCCACGGCTTAACCTCCCATCCGACGGACGGCGGCCTTTTCAAGCCCATCGGTGCCCCTACTGACCGTGAGCAGGGCGGGGAAATTTTGAGGAGATAAATCTCAACGCTGACCCAGCTGGGACTCGAACCTGGGAACTACAGTTTACGAGCCTGGCGCGCTACCGACTGAGCCACCCCCGCCGCGGATGTGACAGAGACTCGAAGAAATGCTTAATGTTATCCTGATACATAATACACTATCCTAGGATATCATTCCATGTTTCTAAAAGATGATCTTGTAAGGCCGACACAATTTGGGCAAGAGTTGGATTGTCAGCCACCGTCCAAATATTTTCCATCATTTTTCCGTTTCACAGACCTATGAGATATTTGAGATATGTGGACAAACATTATCGTGTTGAAAAAGTATCCCCTACACACCATTGGGATTTCAGCAACGGTATCGATATATTGATATGCCTTTCACACTGCCCTCGATGTCTACCAAATGTGAAAGATCATATTCGCTGATACACTTCGGCCATTTATCAGGCTATGTGATGCTCATACGCACATAACGATGAAACTCAGTCACAACGACATGTACAAACATACAATCATCCGTCATAAGTCCGCAGGTATAATCAGGTTGGGTTGTTTTACCTCTGAGCGGCACTTTTTTGCACACCATGGGCTAAATGGCCAGGTCACATGGACCCCGAAGGCTCAGAGAAGGTTGGTGGAGGGGACCAACTGGAACAGCTGTTGGGAGACAGATGGTAGCCTCTCGCCAAGCCCATCCAGCGTGTTCTTTAACGTGCACAGGGTATGACTCTCCAGCACACGGGGCCACGGCTTAACGTCCCATCCGACGGAAGGCGACCTTTGCAAGCCCATCGATGTCCCCTACTGACCGTGGGCAGGGCGGGGAATTTTGCGAAGATAAATCTCAACGCTGACCCAGCTGGGACTCGAACCTGTGAACTACAGATTACGAGCCTGGAGCGCTACCGACTGAGCCACCCCCGCCCCGCAGAGAGAGAGACATATACCACAAAGTTGCACTATGTGTTTAGTTATGATCTATTTTACGGAAGTAATATTGTTCTAGCTTTGTTTGATGTCATTAAAATGTTTAATTTTGTTTGGTGTTGAACAGAGACCACACCAAACATCATGATGTCCAGGTGCTCCACTCTCTGAAATTACTTGAAAACCACTGAGAAAATTAGTTAGCCAATCAGATGACACGTACGCTGTGCTTTCCTTTAAAAAAAAAACATAACTTATATTTACTGTCAAGTGAGTGTTCTTCAATTACTCTTCTTCCACAGTCAGGTCTTTGTAACATGGGCATTTGGCCCATTGGTCAATGAATGTGTTTCGTGTTTAACCCAACGTAATTCAGTTCAATGTTCATTTTTAGCAAGGAAATTAAAAACAAACAAGGTCAACGATCAGAGCACCTATTATGTCATCAGGGAGTCATAGATTTAGATCCTACCCATCTCACGACAATTTTGTCTCTACATTCATCTTCATCCTGCTTAACAGCTTAACCCTTTCACGACTAAGGGAAACATTTTTCCCATTTTAAAATTGGTGATTGTCGTTTTTAATTATAATGTTACGACAGAAGGAATCTGGCAACCGAAAGCAAAAAGTTTCAGCCAACGAATAAGAACTTTGGGAGAATTTGGAGAAGGAGAGTGGAGCGTTAACGGTCGTTGTATTGTAACGGTCGTTGTGTTGTAACGGTCGGAGAGTTCGAAAATGGACGGTGAGCTGTTCTGAGACAGTGCGCGTAAGTATCAAGAAGTAACTTGATGTGTTGTGTATACGCGGAAGGATAAAAGTGGGATCTTTTATCGTTAAGTATCAAGAAGTAACTTGATGTGTTGTGTATACGCGGAAGTATAAAAGTGGGAACTTTTATGGCTAACTTCGAATGTCTACACGGACTGTCTTTTTGTTCGGCTAGTGTGTGAAAAGTTATTAGCACAGGACGAGAATTGGTTTACGAGTGAAGATCTTCGGGTGACCTGGTAAATCAAGTAAAAGGTAGTATTTAGTAAAATACACAGAGCTGATATTGTGTGCTCTACGCAGGAAGATTGATGACTTGTGCATGTTAATAGTTGATTTGTTAATAAGATACTTCATCCATATTTCCTTTGTAACAATTTACCTTGTATTGAATTTGGTTTTGAAATATAGCTTTTAATACTCACGCTCAGTGGCTATCCATTTTTGTAATCCGCAACATTTGGTGTCAGAAGTGGGATTAATTTATTGAATGCCGTTAACTAGAAGTATGGATGAATTAGTAAAGTTGTTAAATGACTTGAAAGCCGATATAGCTGCCCAAAGCGATAAAATAGGTGACCAGATGACTGATATGGCTACACAGATGAATGACATTAAAAGTCAAAATAGCGAAATGGCCGCACAAAATAATGAGTTGAGAACTGAGATAGTTTCTCAAAAAGATGATTTGAAAGCCGAAATGGCCGCACAAAATAATGAGTTGAGAAATAAAATAGGTGACCTGGCCGCACAAAATACTGAGATGAGAGCTGAAGTGGCTTCTCAAATTGATAAGATTTCTGATAAGTGTAAGGACATTATGACCGAACTAAATAGTGTAAAAGATGATCTTGATAGTGTTAAGTTAGATTATAAACACGAAATTGAAATTGTAAAAACTGATTGTGAACGCCAGTTTCAGATTTTGAGAAATGAAATGTTACCTTCTGCCTGTGATAATAATAATTCTAGTGGAAATAATGTTATTACACATATCGCTAAAAATACAACTAAACCTTCTACATATGATGGTCAATCATCTTGGACAGTATTTAAAACACAATTCGAAGTTATCGCTACAGCCAATGAGTGGAATGAATTCCAAAAGGCCAGTTTTCTTGCAGCTTCCTTAAGAAATTCTGCTGCGGAAGTTTTGCAGTCTGTTCCAGAAGAAAAACGACTTGATTATCAAAGTCTAGTTTCTGCATTAGAACTAAGGTTTGGTGATAGTTATTTAAAACAATATTACGTGACTCAATTTAAACATCGCATGCAGAAAAATGGTGAAACTTTGCAAGAGCTTGCTAGTGATATTGAGCGTCTAGCTAGATTGGCTTATAGTAACTGTCCACCAGAAATTCAAGATAATTTAGCTCAATTACAATTTATTGATGCTATTGCTGACCCTGACACTCAGCAATCTCTGAGGATGTTGGAAGGTGAATCCTTAAAGTCAGCTGTGGTACATGCTATGAAATACGAGTGCTCCAGGCTTTCCTCCCGAGCGAACAAACGTGCAGTGAGATTTGTGAGTGCAGAAGAAACTGTAGAAAAGGATAATGAAATGAAAGAACTAACCAAAGCCATACTATCCGTTTTGAAAGATATAAAAGGTTCTTCTTCAAAACCTACAACAGACCTCCAGTGTTGGAATTGTGGCAAGACCGGACACATTCGTACCAACTGCACTAGGAAACGAATGAGGAGTCCAAGTACATCAACTAGACAACAGGATCAGAGAAACAGAAAATTTATCAATCTTGCGAGGCAAAGGCTGGTTGTTGATTGGTTGGCCCCAGGGGAAGTCGCCCACGTTTCAACATTGCATGGTGATAATAATGGATTAGTAGCTGATGGAGCCATAAATGGAATACCTTGCCGTATGATAGTCGACACTGGTGCAAATGTAACTTTACTCAGAACGGATATAATAAAGAAAATAATACCTCACCCAAACTTGAATACTACACAGTCTAGAATAAGCCTACAAACGGCCACTGGAGATCGTGCAAAGGTTCATGGAAAAATAGAACTTAATATTCGAGTTGGTAGCTGTCTGGTTCGCCATCCTGTTTACATCGCTGACATCTACGACGAATGCATATTAGGCCTTGATTTTCTTAAGAAACATGGATTCAACATTAGACCCAGTGATAACCTACTCATCTATGAGACAGAAGAGATTCCTCTGCTTAGCCGGACGACTGATTCTTTATCAAGCGTAACTCCAATATTAGTGACGGAAGACACAGAGATCCCAGCACAAAGTGAAGTTATAGTCCGTGGACATCGGGCGGAGACTTCTGGGGCCTTCCGATTGGCAGTTACTGATGCCTCTGGTAAAGGAGCTTTGGCTCATAATATCCTGGTTGCAAGGACTTTAGTCAGAATAGATAAAGAACAGATCCCTATCAGAGTGATGAACTGTAACAAATCCAGTAGAATGTTAAAAAAAGGTGAGGAATTAGAAATATGTGAAGCTGTTACCTGTGTAACAAGTATAAATAAAATAGAAGTTACCGATTCATATCAAAATCATACAGACATCCCGTCTCATCTTACTGAATTATGGAGAGAAACAAGACAAATATTAACTGAAAACCAAGCTGTTAAGGCCGAGAACCTATTAAAAGAATTTTCTGACATTTTTTCTGCCACATCAAATGATTATGGCCGTACTAACCTGACAGAACATAAAATCAACACTGGTGATTCTCCTCCAGTCCATCTGTCGGCAAGAAGGCTTCCATTGGCAAAAAGAGAGGAGACGGAACAACTCATAAAGGACATGGAAGCTCAGGGCATTATAGAACCATCACAGAGTCCCTGGACATCACCAGTAGTTCTTGTCAAGAAAAAAGATGGATCTACACGATTTTGTGTAGATTATCGCAGATTAAATGACGTAACAAAGAAAGATTCCTTTCCTTTACCCAGGATTGACGATACACTAGACACTTTATCTGGGTCAGAATGGTTCTCAACATTAGATTTAAAGAGCGGCTATTGGCAAGTTGGTATACGTCCTGAAGACCGTGAGAAAACGGCTTTCAGTACAGGGAATGGACTTTGGCAGTTTAAGGTGATGCCATTTGGACTTTGTAATGCACCTGCCACATTTGAGCGACTAATGGAGTCAGTGCTCAAAGGTTTGTCTTTGGAGGTCTGCCTGGTTTACTTGGACGACATCATAGTTCTTGGAAGAACTTTTGAAGAACATTTGAGAAATCTTCGTCAAGTATTTGAAAAACTTAAGGCAGCCAAGTTAAAATTGGGACCGACAAAGTGTAAACTGTTCCAGCAAGAAGTTCATTACCTTGGTCATGTGATCACTACAGCAGGGATTAAGACTGATCCTAGTAAGATAGAAGCTGTAAGAGACTGGCCTCCACCACAAGATGTTCATCAACTTCGTAGTTTTATTGGACTTTGCACCTACTATAGAAGATTTGTCAAAGGTTTCTCCAACATCGCAAGGCCATTACATCGTCTGACAGAAGAGGGCCAGCGGTTTATGTGGACCACCGAATGCGATATAGCCTTTCAACAGCTGAAGAAAACTCTTTCCACAGCACCAGTGCTAGCGTACCCACAAACTGGAAAACAATTCGTAATAGATACTGACGCAAGTAACACAGGAGTTGGTGCTGTGCTTTCACAGGAACAAGACGGACAAGAGAGAGTTATTGCATACTTTAGTAAAACTTTATCCAAACCAGAGCGGAATTACTGTGTAACACGCAAAGAACTGTTAGCAATAGTAAAAGCAATAGAACATTTTCATCACTATCTCTATGGCCAGAAATTCCTTATACGTACTGATCATGCTGCACTTAGATGGTTATTAAACTTCAAAAACCCTGAAGGACAAATCGCTAGGTGGATACAACGGTTACAAGAATACGATTTCTCCATCGAACATCGAAGTGGTAAAATGCATAAGAATGCAGATGCTCTTTCCAGGCGCCCATGTATTGACAACTGTAAACATTGCTATAATGCAGAACTGAAATTTGGAACTAAAGAGATAATGCCCATAAGACAAATAGTATCGACACAAACAAACAGTGACACCCCTAACATCTGGAATCCAATTGAAATCAGGAAGGCTCAACTAGATGATGAAGACATAAAACCAATAATGGAATTGATTGAAAAATCTGATGCAAGACCTAATTGGGAGCAAATCTCGAGGTATAGTCCAACTACTAAAAGTTACTGGGCACAGTGGGACTCCTTAAAAATGGAAGACGGAGTATTATACAGAAGATGGGAGAATCCCACTGGACGGCTGATCCGTTGGCAGATAATCCTTCCTCGATCCCGAGTGGAACTTGTGATGAAAGATGTACATGATAGTGCCACTGGAGGACACTTCGGTGTTAATAAGACATTAGCCAAAGCCAGGGAACGATTTCATTGGTTGAAAAGTAGGGCAGACGTTGAGAGATGGTGTAGGCAATGTGAAGCCTGTGCAGCAAAGAAAGGCCCTAAGACTAGGAGTCGGGGTAAGCTGCAGACGTATAACGTTGGTGCCCCTTTTGAAAGAATAGCCATTGATGTAATGGGTCCGTTTCCTAGAACTGATGATGGAAATCGATATTTATTAGTGGTAATGGATTATTTCACAAAGTGGCCTGAGGTATATCCCATCCAAGACCAGGAAGCAACAACAGTGGCTGAGATGATAGTTAATAACTTCATTAGTAGGTATGGAGTACCTTTACAACTCCACTCTGATCAAGGACGGAATTTTGAATCCAATGTGTTTAAAGGCATCTGTCAACTATTAGGTATTCAGAAAACCAGAACAACTCCCTTACACCCTCAGTCGGATGGTATGGTTGAAAGGTTCAATAGAACAATTGCTCAGCATTTAGCATTATTTGTGAACGACCACCAACGTGACTGGGATCGCCATGTACCACTCCTTTTGCTGGCATATAGAACGGCAGTGCATGAGACAACTGGACAGACACCTTCCATGATGATTTTTGGAAGAGAGTTACGTCTTCCCTGTGACCTTTTATATGGTCGGCCCGAAGCAATGCCTGTGTCCACTCCACAATACGTACAAGAATTGCAACAACGACTAGAAGAAATCCATCACTCTGTTAGACATAACATCGACATAACAAGTGACAGAACCAAAACAAGATATGACAGTAAAATAAATGGAACTATTTTCAATCAAGGAGATCTTGTCTGGCTATACAGTCCACATAGAAAAAAAGGACTATCTCCAAAACTTCAGAAACCTTGGGAAGGTCCATATACAATAGTTAACAGGATTAATGACGTGGTATATCGCATTCGTCGACGTCCAGCTACAAAGTGCAAGGTGGTTCACGTGGATCGTTTGGCTCCGTTTCATCGAAGAACTGAAGAAACTTTGGAATCCAGAATTGTTCGGGACGAACAAGACCTAGGAAGGGGGCAGTGTTACGACAGAAGGAATCTGGCAACCGAAAGCAAAAAGTTTCAGCCAACGAATAAGAACTTTGGGAGAATTTGGAGAAGGAGAGTGGAGCGTTAACGGTCGTTGTATTGTAACGGTCGTTGTGTTGTAACGGTCGGAGAGTTCGAAAATGGACGGTGAGCTGTTCTGAGACAGTGCGCGTAAGTATCAAGAAGTAACTTGTTGTGTTGTGTATACGCGGAAGGATAAAAGTGGGATCTTTTATCGTTAAGTATCAAGAAGTAACTTGATGTGTTGTGTATACGCGGAAGTATAAAAGTGGGAACTTTTATGGCTAACTTCGAATGTCTACACGGACTGTCTTTTTGTTCGGCTAGTGTGTGAAAAGTTATTAGCACAGGACGAGAATTGGTTTACGAGTGAAGATCTTCGGGTGACCTGGTAAATCAAGTAAAAGGTAGTATTTAGTAAAATACACAGAGCTGATATTGTGTGCTCTACGCAGGAAGATTGATGACTTGTGCATGTTAATAGTTGATTTGTTAATAAGATACTTCATCCATATTTCCTTTGTAACAATTTACCTTGTATTGAATTTGGTTTTGAAATATAGCTTTTAAAACTCACGCTCAGTGGCTATCCATTTTTGTAATCCGCAACAATAACCTTATCTGCATTTTTTATACAGAATGTCAAAATAGAACGTATGCCGAACGCAATTACGTAAACGGGAACGTTTAGAAAACAAAAACAGAACTGTCAGGACGCATAATATATGTACTATGTGCAATGTCCATCTTTGCCTCACTACCAAAAGAAATTGCTTCGCAGAATATCGTAATTAGCACATCATTTTGTATAGTAATTTTATTTCATAATTTTGTATTATTTTAGTTAACATTTTGTTATAATAAACCAATAAATAAAAGACATTGCATAATAAGCCTAACTATGATTTGTGTTACCTTTATAGTCCATTGGGAAAAATATTTCCCATAAAATTCCAAAAAACTACACATTGTTATGTATTTTTCTTATGATTTTTATTTATTTTACGTCTAAACAAACTAAAACAAACAGTTACATACTAATATTTACTCTTAGAACCTTATGGTCCTGAAAAGGTTAATAGTGATTAAACAACTTAATAGTGATTAAATACTTAACTACTTACTTAAGAGCTTAATACTTAAGCAGCTTAATAGTGATTAAATACTTAATAAATCTATAATGACTTGTGAAATCATTTGCATAAATACAAGGTACTAGGAATCATACCAGAAGGGAAGCAGGTTCAGATTTGCTCAAAAAAAAAAACACACACACACACATCAGTCAGGTGGCTCGGGTGCATATGCCTAAGGCGTTTCTCGGGAAATAGAAGTCTCCAAATGCACTCAAAGACGGAGACTGACCCAATGGTGGGGCGGGGGTGGCTCAGTCGGTAGCGCGCCAGGCTCGTAATCTGTAGTTCCCAGGTTCGAGTCCCAGCTGGGTCAGCGTTGAGATTTATCTCCGCAAAATTCCCCGCCCTGCTCACGGTCAGTAGGGGACACCGATGGGCTTGGAAAGTCCGCCGTCCGTCGGATGGTACGTTAAGCCGTGGTCCCGTGTGCGGGAGAGCCATACCCTGTGCACGTTAAAGAACACGCTGGATGGCCTTGACGGGAGGCTACTATCTATCTCCCAACAGCTGTTCCAGTGGGTCCTCTCCCCCAACCTTCTCTGAGCCTTCGGGGTCCATGTGACCTGGCCATTTAGCCCATGGTGTACAAAATTAACAGTTCGAGTCCCAGCTGGGTCAGCGTTGAGATTTATCTCCGCAAAATCCCCCGCCTTGCCCACGGTCAGTAGGGGACACCGATGGGCTTGGTAAGGCCGCCGTCCGTCGGATGGGACGTTAAGCCGTGGCCCCGTGTGCGGGAGAGTCACACCCTGTGCACATTAAAGAACACGCTGGATGGCCTTGACAGGAGGCTACCATCTGTCTCTTAACAGCTGTTCCAGTGGGTCCCCTCCCCCAACCTTCTCTGAGCCTTCGGGGTCCATGTGACCTGGCCATTTAGCCCATGGTGTGCAAAAAAGTGCCGCTCAGAGGTAAAACAACCCAACTGACCCAATGGTATAAAAAACTGACCCAATGGTATATAACACCAGCAGTAGAGGAGAGATTACTTAGTGGCGTGTAGCTCTGCGATCAGAGCACGTGACATGTCATCGTGAGATCGTAGGTTTTAATCCCACTCGGTTCAAGACATTTTTTTTTATCTACACCCATCTTCATCCTTTTACTTACACAGCTTAATAGTGATTAAATGCTTAGCCAAACAAATCTCTTTTTTTAACCATCTTCTGTTTTGCATTAACGAAAGTAAATAGCTTCGAATTTCTGCCTAATGTATTGTCCAAATGTTTGAATCTGTGTTTTCAGCATTTTGGAGGACACGACAATCCAGGGGGAGTGACATATCAGAGAAAGAAAATGGACGTTGACTAAATATTGACTAGAGATCAGTCTCAGAGCATCATCGACGATAGCTCACTGCGTATTGAATCCTATTTGCTACCTATCTTCTGAAATGGCTCAACCTCTGGGGAAATCAATTGTATTTGAGGACAGAGTGAATCTATTGAAGATACAGAAAAGGTTTTCACGTTTTCATCATTCTTTCTATACCTATCCATCTAAGCTTGCATACTTATTATGCTTGACTGATAGGACAGCGTTGGTTCTCTCATATCGAAGAATTTCATAAAAAATCGTCAATATGCCGAATTATAGCGATCTCCTTACAAAACTCACTTCGTGCAGAACCTTTAAAATATAAACGCGATGGAAAAAAAATCAATTTTGATGTGTCCGAGACGATACACGAAAAGCACCTTAATAATCGAATCAAGGTGTTGATACAACATCCCAGCGCAGCATTTTTCTCTCTCCCTATGCATCATCTGACAAAGGATGAAGATTATTTTTTTCTTATTGGCTTTTCGATCTTTTCTCTACAGATTGGAAATCACGATTTGATTGCTTCGCGGGCTATGTTTACGCTAATGGATCTTGTATGAGGCTTGTATGGATCTTGTATGAGGCTTGTATGGATCTTGTATGAGGATCTTGTATGTGTGTGTGTGTGTCTGATATTTCTGTTCCACAAAACGAATGAAATCATTTCTCACAGACACAGAAAATAAATTTATTCCTTTATTTTTAGTTTTATTCTTCTTTGCTTTAGAGAAAAGCAATTGAAATGCAGGACTATTGGTTAAGGAGTAAAAGATACGAAGCAAAAAAAAAACTGAAATGGAAGAAATTAGATTACGTTCTTTCGAAGTAAATTCTTTTCAGATTTTTTTCTTCGACTTTTTCACGTGCTACATTCGAGACGTGAAGGAAATAAGATCTTGTTCTATTGTTCATAACAAAAAAATAACATTTTCGTAGCAGAGTGATTTGCACTCAGTAGCGTCTAAGTGGAATCGGAGGTGTTTGAAAACATACGATGATCACTTTCAAAGATTACTGGATGGTTTCGGAACTATAGACTTCATTAAATTCGATTTTGCAAATATTGAAATTTCGAAGCTCTTAGAATGGAGTACTCAGAAATTTTCAGCAGAGGTGTTTTTTGGGAGGAAGGGGGTGGGGGGGGGGGTAGTGAAGTTGATATGATTTAGTCTCTGGTTACTGAAGTCAATAATTTAGTATTATTGCAAGCCTCAAAGGAAGTTATTTCCTGAAACCCATCTATCATTTAGTATGCCATCGGCTCTGAATCTTATTATCTTTCCAGGCTACTGATAATATTCCGTAACACTAAAGAATGAAATATAGTGTAGTATCGAAACAAATCTGTAAAAAAATTGTCGTTTTTCGGGTCGTTTTTCGACCTAAATAATTTCGACCTAATAAATTTCATACCAGATAAGCTAAAATTGATTGTACTGTAAACGAATGTAATAATTAAGAAACAATGAAGAAATTGATATATATTTTTTAAATATCTTTACTGATTTATGATTTAGAACTAAGGTTTGTTAGTGATTGTTGCCACCACTAAGAAGTTTGTCGCAGCTGTTTTCTTTTCAAATTGTCGGGTCCAGGCACACGTACTCGTAATTTAGTTTCTGAGAGTGGGGGGTACGAGAATTTAGTTTCTGGGAGTGGGGGGTACGAGAATTTAGTTTCTGGGAGTGGGAGGTACGAGAATTTAGTTTCTGGGAGTGGGGGGGGGGTACGAGAATTTAGTTTCTGAGAGTGGGGGGTACGAGAATTTAGTTTCTGAGAGTGGGGGTTACGAGAATTTAGTTTCTGGGAGTGGGGAGTACGGGAATTTAATTTTTAGGAGTGGGGGGTACGAGAATTTAGTTTCTGGGAGTGGGTGCGTACGAGAATTTAATTTTTAGGAGTGGGGGGTACGAGAATTTAGTTTCTGGGAGTGGGTGCGTACGAGAATTTAATTTTTGGGAGTGGGGGTACGAGAATTTAGTTTCTGGGAGTGGGTGGGTACGAGAATTTAATTTTTGGGAGTGGGGGGGTACGAGAATTTAGTTTCTGGGAGTGGGTGGGTACGAGAATTTAATTTTTGGGAGTGAGGGTACGAGAATTTAGTTTCTGGGAGTGGGTGGGTACGAGAATTTAATTTTTGGGAGTGGGGGGTACGAGAATTTAGTTTCTGGGAGTGGGTGGGTACGAGAATTTAATTTTTAGGAGTGGGGGTACGAGAATTTAATTTTTAGGAGTGGGGGTTACGAGAATTTAGTTTCTGGGAGTGGGGGGAGAGAATTTAGTTTCAGGGAGTGGGGGGAGAGAATTTAGTTCAGGGAGTGGGTGGGTACGAGAATTTAAGTTTTGAGAGTGGGGGGTGCGAGAATTTAATTTTTAGGAGTGGGGGTACGAGAATTTAGTTTATGGGATTGGGGGGGGTACGAGAATTTAATTTTTAGGAGTGGGGGGTACGAGAATTTAGTTTCTGGGAGTGGGGATACGAGAATTTAATTTTTGGGAGTGGGGGTACGAGAATTTTGTTTCTGGGAGTGACGGGGGATGTACGAGAATTTAGTTTAGGGAGTTGGTAGGTCGACAATTTATTTTCGGGAGGCGGAGGGTCAAAGAATTAAGTTTAGTCTCGAGGGTATAAGAATAAGCTTTCAGTAGTGTTCCCCAATTACCAAAATATTCCACCGGACAGGAATGGTTAAAATGATATTCGACATGGACTGAAAATTTATAGTTTTTTTAATCTGTTTCTAGTGTGGATATTTATTGTGGGGCTAAAATAAAATTATATAAAAATAACTGTTTTCGATTTCAAAACAATTAGTATACAAGTTTGAGATTTCGTATAGGACGACCGGATTTTTGGGCATGACGGATTCGGATCCTCTGCCTCATCCGACTACGTATGTTCCTGGTCGGGTCTATGTTACTTTTCAACATTAACCGTATTGTTGCCTTATAAATCTGTTTATCGAAAATCAAAATTCTTGAAACCATAATTCGGGAGCTGTATTAGAAGTAAATATCCATAAAGGAACTGAAATGCTTATAGTATCAGATACTTTAATTAAGAGAGTTGCGGGTTATTTTACTTCTGAGCGGCATGTTTTGTACACAGTTTGCTAAATCGCGAGGTCACAAAGACCCCAAGGGCTTAGAGATGGTTAAGGGAGACAGATGGTAGCCTGCCATCAAAGTCATCCAGCGTTTTCTTTAACGTGCACTGGGTATGACTCTCCCGCATACGGTTCCATGGTTTAACGTCCCTTTCTAAGGACGGCATCCTTTACAACCAGTCGGTTTCCCCTACTGACCTAGGGCAAGGCGAAGGAGTTTTTGCAGAGGTAAATGTTAAAGCTGGCACAGTTAGTACTCTAATCTGGAAACTAAAGTTTGCAATCATGGCGCGCTACCGACTCCCCCCCCCCCCAAAAAAAAAAAAAAAAAAACATATAATCTTGCTACTTTGTAAGAAGCATATTATCATAAAGCATATATAAGTGTCGCTACTGTTCAGTTTTTTCACTTCCCTTTTATGATTAAGAATTTACGGTCATCACTCTTGAACCCTCTTGGAACGCATTTCTAAAGAATATGTGGTTCCAAGGCACAGATCTGGTTGCACTACCTTTCAATTTTTTTTTACGTTCGTCTCTGCTCTACCCCGGTGAGGAAGATTGAGCTCGTATAGGGTGGGGTTGTTTTACCTCTGAGCGGCACTTTTTTGCACACCATGGGCTAAATGGCCAGGTCACATGGACCCCGAAGGCTCAGAGAAGGTTGGGGGAGGGGACCCACTGGAACAGCTGTTGGGAGACAGATGGTAACCTCCCGTCAAGGCCATCCAGCGTGTTCTTTAAAGTGCACAGGGTACGGCTCTCCCACACACGGGGCCACGGCTTAACGTCCCATCCGACGGACGGCGGCCTTTCCAAGCCCATCGGCGTCCCCTACTGACCGTGGGCAAGGCGGGGAATTTTTGCGGAGATAAATCTCAACGCTGACCCAGCTGGGACTCGAACCTGGGAACTACAGATTACGAGCCTGGCGCGCTACCGACTGAGCCACCCCCGCCCCCAGAGCTCGTATAGGACATCATCAGTAAGATGAAAGGTCAATATTTGCGATGTTCTTCCCACTTGCCTAATGATAGAAATTAATGTTTTCTACAATACTTTTCTTTTTGGTTCCATTTCAAGTTCCACTAATCGAGTTACAACACTTCTTTAGATATCTGTCTTTGTTCTGCTTTCAAAGCTTAAATCGCGACCAAAAACGTAGACTGTGCTAGTTGTTTTAACGCGAATAACCTGGTAGATGCGGCTGTAGGCAGAGGACAAGTTAACAACGCATTTGGGACCCTGGTATTCAAACATAAAAATAAATACCTTTCAATAACTGCTTACCAAAGTGGTTTGACAGTAGCCTGCCAGTTAAATACTCCATAGTAGATAGTCTGTGATAGTGGTTCTCAACATTTTATGCTTCACGTACCCCCTGGAAATGTGTATATAACTGGCATACCCCTTGTATATATAGATAAAACTATAGTTATAGTATAACAATTGGAATAATATATATATATCAGTGGTTCTCAACCTTTTATGCTTCACGCACCCCCTGGAAATATGTATGTAACTGGCGTACCCCTTGTATAGATAGATAAAACTACAGTTATAGTGTAACAATGGGAATAAAACACATATGTATATCATATATCTAGCGACTTTTGAGCTCTCAGGGAGTACCCCCCAGAAATTTCCGCGTACCCCCTTAGGGGGTACGCGGTAAAATTTTTGAGAACCCCTAGTCTATGAGGATGGCAGGAACTTCAGCAGAAAAACAACACCAACATCCATCCTATACCAAGGGCTCGAATCCAGGTCCCTTTGATCAGTCGCTAAGAACGTTAACCACTCGGGGACAAGGACGCCAAAATTTTAAGGTGAGATTTTAAGGGTACTTTCCCGATTGACAGTCTGCAAAAATATATCTTCGGAAATTAAATTAATATCAGCAAGGACAGAATCATACAATTTAATTTTTTTATGTAACTGTACTTAAGCTGGAAATAATAACAAACCCATATTTTCTGGGGTTATGTTGGGTTGTTTTACCTCTGAGCGGCACTTTTTTGCACACCATGGGCTAAATGGCCAGATCACATGGACCCCGAAGGCTCAGAGAAGGTTGGGGGAGGAGACCCACTGGAACAGCAGTTGGGAGACAGGTGGTAGCCTCCCGTCAAGGCCATCCAGCGTGTTCTTTAACGTGCACAGGGTATGGCTCTCCCGCACACGGGGCCACGGCTTAACGTCCCATCCGACGGACGGCGGCCTTTCCAAGCCCATCGGTGTCCCCTACTGACCGTGGGCAGGGAATTAGGCAGAGATAAATCTCAACGCTGACCCAGCTGGGACTCGAACCTGAGAACTACAGATTACTAGCCTGGCGCGCTACCGACTGAGCCACCCTCGCCCCAGGTATTGACCTAAATAGAGTAATTAATAGATATCACATTACTTTTATTTCTTCCTGTAACAGTGTAAGTAGAGTTTATTCAGTAAATTAAAATTAATCAAGACATACTCGCGTTCAACCATATTGCAGGAAATATCAAGTGTCTGTACTATATTATTAATTGAGAAAGAAAAGGTTCAAGCTATATAATTGAGAACTGGCTAAATTCTACTGTTGTAAATATATAAACAAGAATATTACTGTGCAAGCTTACGAACAATATTCAATTTGTATTCTAAATCTAAAGTCTACTAAAAATTGCACCCATATTTTTATTGTGAATTCGCTTTTTCTGGTAATAAATCAAAATTAGAAGTGTGGTTAATTTTATTTCGTAACAGTTTTTAAAAAAAATTACTAAACAAAATTGTATATAGGTTCTAAATGGAGCATTGCCTCCTGGCCCCAAAACACTACTATCGGTCTGCTACTTCCAACTATATATTTTCCGTTAGACTCTATGGCGGGGGTGGCTCAGTCGGTAGCGCGCCAGTCTCGTAATCTGTAGTTCCCAGGTTCGAATCCCAGCTTGGTCAGCGTTGAGATTTATCTCCACAAAATTCCCCGCCCTGCAAACGGTCAGTAGGGGACACCGATGGGTTTGGAAAGGCCGCCGTCCGTCGGATGGGACGTAAAGCCGTTGCCCCGTGTGCGGGAGAGCCATACCCTGTGCACGTTAAAGAACACGCTGGATGGCCTTGACGGGGAGGCTACCATCTGTCTCCCAACAGCTGTTCCAGTTGGTTCCCTCCCCCAACCTTCTCTGAGCCTTCGGGGTCCATGTGACCTGGCCATTTAGCCCATGGTGTGCAAAAAAGTGCCGCTCAGAGGTAAAACAACCCAACCTGTTAGACTCTGTACCTTGAAGTCTATGTTGAGTATTATTTTTCATTCAGACAATAAACAAGACTCTTATGGTGTAAAATAATCAAACCAACTAGAACTATCAGGTACTTTATTAATAATTCTCAGACTGTTGTTTTAGATGAAAGTAAAGTTGGAGAAGAAATTATTTTATCGTCTTGGAATACGAATCTACGGTCTCTTGATTTGAGGCGGGGTTGGCTCAGTCGGTAGCGGCCAGGCTCATAATCTGTAATTCCCAGCTTCGAGTCTCAGCTGGGTAGGCGTTAAGATTTATCTCTGTCACATTCTCCGCCCTGCTCACCGTCAGTAGGGGATACCGATGGGCTTGGAATCGTCTTGGAATACAAATCTACGGTCTCTTGATTTGGAGCGGAAGTAGCTCAGTCGTTAAACATAATTTCCTAAATTTGTTAACCAAAAAAGTACTATCTATGTTGATATATACCACAATGATCATCTATGTTGTACATACCACAATGATATATATATCAACATAGCGCGCCAGGCTCGTAATCTGTAGTTCCCAGTTTCGAGTCCCAGCTGGGTCAGCGTTGAGATTTATCTCTGCCAAATTCCCCGCCCGGCACGGTCAGTAGGGGACACCGATGGGCTTGGAAAGGGCGCCGTCCGTCGGATGCAATATTAAGCCATGGTGCCGTGTGCTGGAGAGCCATACCATGTCCACGTTAAAAAACACGCTGGATGGCCTTGACGGGAGGGTACCATCTGTCTCCCCAACAGCTGTTCCAGTGGGTCCCCTCCCCCAACCTTCTCTGATCCTTTGGGGTCCTTGTGACCTGACCATTTAGCCCGTGGTGTGCAAAAAAGTGCCGCTCAGAGGTAAAACAGCAACCAACAGGTACTATACCGCTGAATGCAGGCGCTAATCACGGTTAGTGACTGTCTCGATCATCGACCATCTTAACTCACCTATGGTCGCATCAAGAAGCATTTGCAATGTCGCCAAGAAGTCGTGGAAACATATTGATACTGTCATACCAAAAGTTTAGCCCAGCAGCTAGGTGGGTGGGGCGACATTAAGGGGAACGTAAAAAAATATAGAAAATATGTTTTACACTACTCATCCACCAACAGCCATGAGCTGCAACCGAGCACGTAGCTGCAATATTACTTCCAATTACTAATATGTTACTTTCTAAGATGGCTCCATAGAGCGCAACAGAAAAAAAAATTAATTAGACCATACTAAGTTTTACTATTGACATTACCTTATTTGTTTACGCCATTAGAGGAGCTCATTTCTAGCCTAGGGCACTTTCTGGTCACTCGATAAAAATGCCACCAATATGGAGTCAGCCTTGTCAAAAGAAATGTTAATGTACACGACGTAGCGAGTTAAGGAACAGGAATGAAAGAAGATAAAATGTTTGGCTGTAACTTATTAATTAACGTTATGAATGTCAGAAAAAGAGACGTCGCAATAAGGCGCTGCATCCAGGACGTTGTTAGCGACATGAATTGCCCCACTTTTCACTCCCGGATGCTTTCCTCAGATTCCTTTCGGCATACTGGCGACCACAGATTCACCAACTAGCACAGGAAGACGCCTGAGCATCACTGCTGCCAGCGCCACCTATGGGAGCAGGACGTAATTTTGATTTTCTCAACGACTTTCAAAGTATGAGGACGTCTTCTTTCGCTGCCATTCCTTATTTTGCAATTTCGTATCAGACTACGCCGTCCCGTGGCCGAGTGGTTAGCACGCTTGGCTACTGATCTAAGGGACCTGGGTTCGAGCCCCGGATTAGGCATGGATGTGTGTGTCGTTTTTCTGCTGAGGTCCTGCCATCCTCTCAGATCTCTTACTGTGGCATATAAACTGACAGGCTCCTGTCAGACCTCTGTGGCAAGCAGCTGCTTGAGGGGGTATTTATTATCAGACTACTTATTTTTTTTGCCTTTGTTCTTACCTTATAAAGGCCTATAATTGCCTTAAATATAATTAATACATATAATAATTATTTATTATATAATTACTATATAATATAATTATTAATTAATATATATATTATATGAAATGCCAATAATTGTATTTCTTCTTAGAACTGCTTTAATCATATTTTTCCGTATGCCTGGAGATTATTCGTTATTCAGAATTTATTAAAATATTTAACTTACGCTGGGGTAGGCGTGGCTCAGTCGGTAACGCGCCAGGCTCAGAATCTGCAATTTTCAGGTTAGAAGTCTCTGCAAAACTCTTCGCCCTGCCGACGGCCAGTAGGGACACTGATGGTCTTGTAAAGGCCGTCGTCCGTCATGTAGAACGTTAAACCGTGACTCCGTATGCGGAAAACCATACCCTACGTACGTTAAATATATGCACGTTAAAGAACTCGCTGGATGGCCTTGATGAAAGCTACCATCTATCTTCCAACAGTTGTCAAGTGGGTCCCCTCCGCAAACTTTCTGTGAGCCTTCGGGGTCCTTGTGGCCTGTCCATTTAGCCCGCAAAATGTGTGGCCCATTTTGTGGAAAAAAGGGCCTCTCAGAGGTAGAACAACCCAACTTCACGCTAATGTTGAAGCTCCAATTTATCATGAAAGATAATCGGTTGCTTATAAATCTTACACTATGGGTTGGGTTGGGTTGTTTTACCTCTGAGCGGCACTTTTTTGAACACCATGGGCTAAATGGCCAGGTCACACGGACCCCGAAGGTTGGGTTGTTGTTGGGTTGTTTTACCTCTGAGCGGCACTTTTTTGCACACCATGGGCTAAATGGCCAGGTCACATGGACCCCGAAGGCTGAGAGAAGATTGGGGGAGGGGACCCACTGGAACAGCTGTTGGGAGACAGATGGTAGCCTCCCGTCAAGGCCATCTAGCGTGTTCTTTAACGTGCACAGGGTATGGCTCTCCCGCACACGGGACCACGGCTTAACGTCCCATCCGGCGGACGGCGGCCTTTCCAAGCCCATAGGTGTCCCCTACTGACCATGGGCAGGGCGGGGAATTTTGCGGAGATAAATCTCAACGCTAACCCAGCTGGGACTCGAACCTGGGAACTACAGATTACGAGCCTGACGCGCTACCGACTGAGCCACCCCGCCCCTCCTATTAAGGTATCCACCAATTTTCGCTCTGATCCGTCATCATTCCTTCTCTACATCGCTCTGAATAATGTCAGTTTAATTATAACTACCCTGTATATTGAACAAACTGATAATAATGAATTTTTAAATA
The DNA here is from genome assembly GCA_038380435.1 of Ryuthela nishihirai. NCBI lineage: Eukaryota > Metazoa > Arthropoda > Arachnida > Araneae > Heptathelidae > Ryuthela > Ryuthela nishihirai. The sequence goes on from JAWZYU010000022.1 coordinate 27,675,677, forward strand.
TCATATCAAATTTAAATAACAAAAAAGCAATAGGTTATGATGGTATATCTGTAGATATGTTGAAAATTATATCTAAATATAAATTAGATTTAATTGTTTATATAATAAATTTATCAATTTAAACTGGAAATTTCATTGAAGAATTTTTAAAAAGAGCCCTGGTACTTCAAGTGGAAAAGCAAGATAACCCAGATAAAAGCCAGTCAGTTCTCTTCTCTAGAAAGAAGATTGTTAATCCCGATTCTCCTAAAATTTTTGGAGTTGAAACATCCTGGACACCAACAGCGAAATACCTTGGTGTCATTCTACATAAAAAAAGTTTGTTGGAAGGCACATATTGATCATGTGTTCTCAAAGGTTCAAATCATTAGATGTAAACTTGCATTGCTGATAGGATGGAGCTCGAAACTGCCTCCAGAAAAGAAATCATTTCTTTATAAGACTCTTCTGCGACCAGTCCTGACATATGCCTCACCAATATGGGGTAATACTACCAACAACAATGTTAGGAGGCTTCAAAACTTCCAAATTAAAATCCTGAGATCTGTGGTCAGTGCTGTCTGGTTTGTGAAAAACAAGACCATTCACACTGAGTTCAGCACTGACCACATATACACCCATATTCGGAATCCCGCGCAGACCTTTTTCGAGGCAGTGGGAGATAATCCTTATGATATAATTAGATCTTTGATTGATTATGATCCATTGATTTCAAATCAATTCAAGTATCCTAAGATTGTGGTGTATGACACCTGCATGTTGCACTTTAAGTTGTGCTTCTTTAGCAAATTTGTTTTGCCCGTGTGGCCCCTTTGGGGTTTATGTGTTTTACTTTTGTTATTGCCAATCAGGCACTATTTTAGACTTCGAGATATAAGCCATAGGCTTGGAGCTCTTAATATTAATTCAAGATATCAGATTAGAGTAATTATAGATAGATTGCAATATTACCACTATTTTCCAAAGTTATTGAAAAAATTGTAAAAGAAAGAATTTTTAGCTACTTTAATAATTCAGGTCTCTTTGCCACTAATTAGTATAGATTTCGCGAAAAAAGAAATACTTGACATGCTTTCTTCAAACGTAATGAATTAGCTTATAAAGAAATAAACAATAAAAAAAAAATTAACATTTTTTTCTTAGTATTGGGAATATATTAATTCTATTAATCATTAGATACGTTTAAAAAAGCTGTATTATTATGGAATTTAATTGGCTAAAATCTTACATTGAAAAAAGACAACAATATGTAATAATTAATAGCATAAAAAGTGATATTGCTTATATTACACATGGTGTTCCACAAAGATCGGTTTTAGGTCCTTTATTATTCCTTATTTTTATTAATGATTTTTGCAAACTAACAACTAAGGCGAATATTTTTTCATTTACTGATGGCATAACTTTGATATTCCAAGCAGAGTTGGGTTGTTTTACCTCTGAGCGGCACTTTTTTGCACACCATGGGCTAAATGGCCAGGTCACATTGACCCCGAAGGCTCAGAGAAGGTTGGGGGAATGGACCCACTGGAACAGCTGTTGGGAGACAGATGGTAGCCTCCTGTCAAGGCCATCCAGCGTGTTCTTTAACGTGCACAGGGTATGTCTCTCCCGCACACGGGGCCACGGCTTAACGTCCCATCCGACGGACGGCGGCCTTTCCAAGCCCATCGGTGTCCCCTACTGACCGTGGGCAGGGCGGGAAATTTTTCGGAGATAAATCTCAACGCTGACCCAGCTGGGACTCGAACCTGGGAACTACAGATTACGAGCGTGGCGCGCTACCGACTGAGCCACCCCCGCCCCACCCTGAATTAGTAGATAAATAAAATGTGATATTGTTCAGATATATTCGACACCACAAAACTTGCCCACAATGATTCTTTTGTATATAATTGTTGGATCAAAACAAAGATTCCTATTTTGCGAGAGGAATAATTGCGTTACGGGAGTGGGTACACGAAATCAAAGAGCTGGAAGGGCGGAGCCATTAAGGGTGTGGCAAAAATTCTTCGAACAGATTTAATTGTGTCGTTGTATCGATTTTCTGCTACAACGGGCTTATGTGGAAGTCGTCTATCTGTACTAGCTAATTAATCTGTGACAGGCGACAGTCTTTTCTTGATTTGGAACACAGTCAGCTACGTTATTTGAAACCAACTCAATAAAGTAGCTCGGCTCGTCAATGTTGATCTCAATGCAGCAGGTAACAAAGCCTTTTGGCATGGCTTAGCTTATTTTCTAGATCCAGTGGATCTTAGTGACTTTAGTAATCTAGCTGTGTGGGTTGATTTCTAGCGAAAGAGCGACGAGATTTTCCTATACGAGAAACTCTCTGATTCTAACGTTCAATATGTATACCCGCGCGTGATCAGCAGAATTGGCTGCATTTGTAATTGTATCTGTATCGATTCTTTCCCTCCTCCTACCCCTTGATTTTTGTTGCGGGGGTGGCTCAGTCGGTAGCGCGTCAGGCTCGTATTCTGTAGTTCCCAGGTTCGAGTCCCATGTGGGTCAGCGTTGAGACTTATCTCCGCAAAATTCCCCGCCCTGCCCACGGTCAGTAGGGGGACACCAATGGGCTTGGAAAGGCCGCCGTCCGTCGGATGGGACGTCAAGCCGTGGCCCCGTGTGCGGGAGAGCCATACTCTGTGCACGTTAAAGAACACCCTGGATGGCCTTGACGGGAGGCTACCATCTGTCTCCCAACAGCTGTTCCAGTGGGTCCCCTCCCCCAACCTTCTCTGAGCCTTCGGGGTCCATGTGACTTGGACATTTAGCCCATGGTGTGCAAAAAAGTGCCGCTCAAAGGTAAAACAACCCAACCCCTTGATTTTTTTTAGATCGGCCTTGCCTGTGCATGTTAAATAACACACTCGATGGCTTTGACGGGAAGCTCTTATCTGTCTTCTAACAGTTGTTCAGTGGGTTTCCTTCCTCCAGTTTTCTGTGAACTCTTGGTCCTGCATGGCCGCCGTTCGTCGGATGGGACGTTAAGCCGTGATACCGTGTGCGGGAGAGCCATACCATGTGCACGTTAAAGAACACACTGGATGGCCTTGACGGGAGGCTACCATATGTCTCCCAACAGCTGTTCCAGCGGGTCCCCTCCCCCAACCTATGGCCATTTAGCCCATGGTGTGCAAAAAAGTGCCGCTCAGAGGTAAAACAACCCAACCCAACTGCCAATCGATACACTGACAGCTAAACTTATTAAATGAACGGTGATGTGTGATTTTTCCTTAATGAATTCACGAACATCAGCGATGGTTCTATCGTTCAAGGCCTCCTTTGGTCTTTGAACCTCTGCCGTCCTTCTCTGAATTTGTGCATCCATCCCGTAACTGTGCCATATGAACAGGCATCATTCCCATATATTTGCCATAAATCGGCAGGGGTGGGTTGCTTTACCTCTGAGCGGCACGTTTTTGCACACCATGGGCTAAATGGCCAGGTCACAAAAACCCCGAAGGCTCAGAGAAGGTTGGGGGAGGGGACCCACTGGAACAGATATTGGGAGACAGATGGTAGCCTCCCGTCAAGGCCATCCAGCGTGTTCGTTAACGTGCACAGGGTATGGCTCTCCCACACACGGGACCACAGCTTAACGTCCCATACGACGGACGGCGGCCTTTCCAAGCCCATCGGTGTCCCCTACTGACCGTGGGCAGGGCGGGGAGTTTTTGCGGAGATAAATCTCAACGCTGACCCAGCTGGGACTCGAACCTGGGAACTACAGATTACGAGCCTGGCGCGCTACCGACTGAGCCATCCTCGCCCCTAAATCGGCATGAATTTTGTTTTCGCGTCCTTGTGAAAAATGTAAAATATTTCTCTCTCTTTAGTAGGCTCCATAGCAACAACGCGCAGATTCTTCAGACCAAGCTTTTCGCGATTCCAGCAAAGAGAGAAATGATGATACGGCCTTTTTTTTAAAAAAAAAATAAGTAATGATAAGTTTAGACAAGCTTTCAAACGTTTAGTGGTGTTGACTTCAGAGGAACGAATATGCAAATCTACAGACCCGTGTCAAGAACCTTTTGAATGCCCTTCGTAACCGTAAATTCAAATAAACATTTCCTCAATATAATATAAATATCTCTCACAAAGTATAATTGGAAATACAAAAATATCTATAAAAAAAAAATTACTTTCAAAGTAACCAAATAATTGCATAATGATTACAACTTTTTACCCTTCTTTTCTTACCTTTATTGGGGCGGGGGTGGCTCAGTCGGTAGCGCGCCAGGCTCGTAATCTGTAGTTCCCAGGTTCGAGTCCCAGCTGGGTCAGCGTTGAGATTTATCTCTGCAAAATTCCACGCGCTGCCCACGGTCAGTAGGGGACACCGATGGGCTTGGAAAGGCCGCCGTCCGTCGGATGGGACGTTAAGCCGTGGTCCCGTGTGAGGGAGAGCCATACCCTGTGCACGTTAAAGAACACGTTGGATGGCCTTGACGGGAGGCTACCATCTGTCTCCCAACAGCTGTTCCAGTGGGTCCCCTCCCCCAACCTTCTCTGAGCCTTCGGGGTCCATGTGACCTGGCCATTTAGCCCATGGTGTGCAAAAAAGTGCCGCTCGGAGGTAAAACAACCCAACTTACTTTTATCCACAATATTCACTAAATGACGTCATTCAGTTCATTTTCAATCAAACAACCTTGACTCAATACATACACGTGGCTTACGCTAATCAGCTGTCTGTTCCACGATTTCCGAATGTTTTTGTCTGTCCCACAGGTGTGCGTAAATGACCTTGTCTCTTCAAGTTCATGCACGTGGCATCTCTGGAGAAAGTTTTTCTAGTAGCGATCACTAGCAATTATACTGCAACTTTATTTGGACTGTTTTGAGCTTTAAACCATTTTCGATAGGATTAATGTGAAGAACTATAGGTTTTTATGAGGGCTGATTTTCATCACATTAAAACCCTTTTTGATCATATAAAAATTCGTAAAACTTAGCAACTCCCTTTAGGTGCGTCTGTTCTCTACCATACTACCGTTGCCCATGGATGATAAAATATAATGAGAATAACGCTTCACTTTTGGGTGTTAGTCTTAATCTTATTTTATTTTTGAAATTATCGCTAGAACGTCACATGAATAATGTAATTATTTCTATTGATATGTTTTTTCACAACAACAAAAAACGAAACTGACGAGGCTTTTGAACTTTTTTTTACCGTTATTTTTTCTCTTTCATTGAAAAGCAATTTTCGTTCTTCTTCACATTGTCAAGGTTTTCTTTCAAAGTAACGCCCAGAGATTCACAATTAACCATTGCACGATACTCACATAATTCGTCGACAACTAATGAGAAATGTTCGCATTATTTAACGTTATTTATCGGGTTAGAAAAATTTCAGTTAGCTAACATTTTAGGCTTGTTTTGGGTTGTTTTACCTCTGAGCGGCACTTTTTTGCACACCATGGGCTAAATGGCCAGGTCACATGAACCCCGAAGGCTCAGAGAAGGTTGGGGGAGGGGACCCACTGGAACAGCTGTTGGGAGACAGATGGTAGCCTCCCGTCAAGGCCATCCAGCGTGTTCTTTAACGTGCACAGGGTATGGCTCCCCGCACACGGGGCCACGGCTTAACGTCCCATCCGACGGACGGCGGCCTTTTCAAGCCCATCGGTGTCCCCTACTGACCGTGGGCAGGGCGGGGAAATTTTGCGGAGATAAATCTCAACGCTGAACCAGCTGGGACTCGAACCTGGGAACTACAGATTACGAGCCTGGCGCGCTACCGACTGAGCCACCCCCGCCCCACATTTTAGGCATTTTTGCCATTGTTTCCGATGAATAATGAATTCCTTCGTTATTTTCTCAAGGAATAGAAAATCTTTTAATTATTCCAGGTTCACTTGAAAGGCCTTTAAAGCCTAATAACCAACAAACATTTATTGAGTCTTCGATTGCTTTCTTTTTATCTCAAACCTTAATTAGATTAAAGGTAAATAAAACTGTTATATCAGACTTTTGGAAAAACACGCATCTTTAGAATTATTTACAAAGATTCTTTCACTTTTGTTTCTCTGGAGAGTAATATTAAAGAATCTTTTCAAGCCAGAATGAATGGGGCGGGGTGGCTCAGTCGGTAGCGCGCCAGGCTCGTAATCTGTAGTTCCCAGGTTCGAGTCCCAGCCGAGTCAGCGTTGAGATTTATCTCCGCAAAATTCCCCACCCTGCCCACGGTCAGTAGGGGACACCGATGGGCTTGGAAAGGCCGCCGTCCGTCGGATGGGACGTTAAGCCGTGGCCCCGTGTGCGGGAGAGCCATACCCTGTGCACGTTAAAGAACACGCTGAATGGCCTTGACGGGAGGCTACCATCTGTCTCCCAACAGCTGTTCCAGTCGGTCCCCTCCCCCAATCTTCTCTGAGCCTTCGGGGTCCATGTGACCTGGCCATTTAGCCCATTGTGTGCAAAAAAAGTGCCGCTCAGAGGTAAAACAACCCAACCCAGAATGAAGCAATTATTTACTGTTCCAGCTTAATAGTTCTTTATATATTGAGCAACTGAAAATCGACTGTAAAAAATACGGCTTTGCAATGAATGAGACCAAAAATTCGAAAAAGAAATTCAGTCTGCTTTATTCTAACTCTTTGAATATTTGAAGTTTGAACAATGTGTCTTATAATAAGGCGCAATTTTCTACGACGCCTTTTAATAGAAATTAATGAATTTCGCTTGCACATTTTCCTTCGAGTAATAGTCGAATAGTTTTTCATTAAATTTACTTTCTGGACAATTTAGCTTCAGTTCTTTTCAATCAATTAGCTTCAACTAGTGAGGAGGAGAGTCGTCTCTGCCAAAGAATTCAAAGACATTTTTCGTGTTTTCAAATTGTCTCAAAGCGATGATTTATCAAGAACAGATGATATTTTAGATTTGGGTTGTTTTACCTCTGAGCGGCACTTTTTTGCACACCATGGGCTAAATGGCCAGGTCGCATGGACCCCTAAGGCTCAGAGAAGGTTGGGGAAGGGGATCCACTGGAACAGCTGTTGGGAGACAGATGGTAGCCTCCCGTCAAGGCCATCCAGCGTGTTCTTTAACGTGCACAGGGTATGGCTCTCCCGCACACGGGGCCACGGCTTTACGTCCCATCCGGACGGCGGCCTTTCCAAGCCCATCGGTGTCCCCTATTGACCATGGGCAGGGCGGGGAAATTTTGCGGAGATAAATCTCAACGCTGACCCAGCTGGGACTCGAACCTGGGAACTACAGATTACGACCCTGGCGCGCTACCGACTGAGACACCCCCGCCCATCTGTGCAACTGTCTCCGAACATTCTTGTTTGACTCACTCGTGTGCGTAAATGACCTTGTCTCTCCAAGTTCATGCACGTGGCATCTCTGGAGAAAGTTTTTCTAGTAGCGATCACTAGCAATCATACTGCAAATTTATTTGGACTGTTTTGAGCTTTAAATCACTTTCAATAGGAATAATATGAAGAACTATAAGACATTGGTTTTATTTTCACTAAAAATAACGACCCTAGTTACTAATGAACCGAAATTCTTGGGAAATAAACGAATTTTATGCAAGTGTTGTTAAACGAATTTTATGCAATCGGGTTCAACCGTTATAACCAGCAGTCTAGAATGCAACCAGAAGCGTAATATGTCCAGAGAGAAAATATTATACTTATGGAGAACCAATTTAAAGTTTCTCCGCAGAATAAACTACTGTTTAACGATTTTCTAAACAATTTTTAATGCAGTAGAAAGCGGGTTCTTAGATTACGAAAAATATCAGTAAGGATATTAAAACAAAGAAGGAAAATACATGGCACTATTGGAAAAATAAATAACAGCCAATTATGGTGAACCAAATTGTTTGTCTGAAAAAAAATGACTTTTATGCTTGATTATATAGCCAAGTGAGTTAATAATAATAATACGGTCTAGACATTGAATAAATAAGTTCTTTTGAAATTTTTCTTAAAATAAATTCTTTATTCTACTCTCTTGATAATACAAAATCCTGATTCCTGAAACGACATTTTAAGTCTTGTATGTTTTCGTTTGTTTTTAATTGCGATGAACCACCTGTAAATAAATTGTTTCATATTTTAAAACCAACGTTTTAAGCTGTTTCCAATGTTTGGAGCATAGCTTTCTTGATAAATGAAGGTCAATTATTGAAATAACCAAGTAACAGATACCAATTCAGCACAAAATATATGTTTTTTGCTCAAATGGTTTTAGTATTTTTAAAGAACTTGATTCTCCCTATAATCTTTTAAAATTAGTCTGTATCAAAATTCTCCAATAGGATCGCTAATCGCTTCATAGAGTGAATCGTCCAGTGATACGTGATGAATTAAGGTGTACAATCACAGAACAATAATTTATGAGTACATAAAAATTTGTTTATATTTGGTCTAAACTGCTAAAAATTTATGTTAGCCAGTAGAACGCTCTAACCAACAATGGAAAGAAAATTAGTACACCAAAATTTCAATTATGTTTTCGACTCTTATTGCTGATACTCAATAAGTCATGAATTATAAGAATTTTAATATATTATTATTATTCATCAAAATAAAATCAATCAAAATACTTTATTTTCAACACATTAGACTATACATTCAGTACAATATAAACAACCCATAAACATTCGCTTATCTAGGTTGTTATAGTTAGTATTATATGAAATAACAAAAATAGAAAGTTCAACTTATTTCTCACACATTAATTAAAATCTAATGATCCATACAAGATGGAATGTGACAAATTATAATGGGTTGGGTTGTTTTACCTCTGAGCGGCACTTTTTTGCACACCATGGGCTAAATGGCCAGGTCACATGGACCCCGAAGGCTCAGAGAAGGTTGGGGGAGGGGACCCGCTGGAACAGCTGTTGGGAGACAGATGGTAGCCTCCCGTCAAGGCCATCCAGCGTGTTCTTTAACGTGCACAGGGTATGGCTCTCCCGCACACGGGGCCACGGCTTAACGTCCCATCCGACGGACGGCGGCCTTTCCAAGCCCATCGGTGTCCCCTACTGACCGTGGGCAAGGCGGGGAATTTTGTGGAGATAAATCTCAACACTGACCCAGCTGGGACTCGAACCTGGGAACTACAGATTACGAGCCTGGCGCGCTACCGACTGAGCCACCCCCGCCCCCACACAAATTATAATACTCTTGCATTTTTGCAAATATAAAAATCAGTATTTTGATTTGAAAACAAACTAGAATAGGAAAGAAAACACGTTTATTACAATATAGTACAACAGGAGCACAGGAATAAAATTTTAATTTTAATATTTATCGTAGAACTGTAAGCATATAATCGAAGTCGAGAGTATGTGAGAGATAAAACTTTAATATTTTCTTCACGATAAATACTCCACCAATACAATTTCGAAGTTCACTAGGCAATAGATTGAACGTTTTTGTGCTAAATATAAAATACGTTTATGCAATATTTCCTTTTTTACAAGTGGAACTACATAGGGTTAGGTTGTTTTACCTCTGAGCGGCACTTTTTTTGCACACCATGGACTAAATGGCCAGGTCACATGGACCCCGAAGGCTCAGAGAAGGTTGGGGGAGGGGACCCACTGGAACAGCTGTTGGGAGACAGATGGTAGCCTCCCGTCAAGGCCACCCAGCGTGATCTTTAACGTGCACAGGGTATGGCTCTGCCGCACACGGGGCCACGGTTTAATGTCCCATCCGACGGACGGCGGCCTTTCCAAGCAATTCGGTGTCCCCTACTGACCGTGGGCAGGGCGGGGAATTTTGCGGAGATCAATCTCAAACGCTGAGCCAGCTGGGGCTCGAACCTGGGAACTACAGATTACGAGTCTGGCGCGCTACCGACTGAGCCACCCCCGCCCCCATGGAACTACATACTTTGTGCCATCTAAAAGAAAGTTATAATTATTTACTTTTAATTTAAAAAATGTGTATGCTTAAAAATATAAATCTTTAATTTATAAACAAATAAGTGAACAAGATTTCTTCTTTATACATAGCTATACATATATCTTATATATTATTATATGGAGAGAGAGTAAAAAGGGAATTTTTTTACATGAATATCAGTTTAGAAAAGCCATTGAATGAGTGGGAATGGTTAATAATTTTTGGGGGGCGGGATTAATTACGTGATCGCTAAGACTTAAGGCGCAGTTGATTGCTCTTGTTCATACTTAAGACATGGAAATTTAACAGGATTGGTGAACCTCTGACTCTCTCGGTAATCAAAGGCGAAATTTATTTTCTACATAGGCTCCATTTACCACTCACCCCGCCGCCCTGCCCATGGTCAGTAGGGGACACTGATGGGTTTGGAAAAGCCGCCGTCCGTTGGATGGGACGTTAAGCCGTGGCCCAGTGTGTGGGAGAGCCATACCCTGTGCACGTTAAAGAACACGCTGGATGGCCTTGACGGGAGGCTACCATCTGTCTCCCAACAGCTGTTCCAGTGGGTCCCCTCCCCCAACCTTCTCTAAGCCTTCGGGGTCCATGTGACCTGGCCATTTAGCCCATGGTGTGCAAAAAAGTGCCGCTCAGAGGTAAAACAACCCAACCCACTCACCCAGACAGCAGACGCATGACTGCTTTTTCTAGACACTATAACTCTTAGGCCTTCAACCTCAGTTTATCAACGTTGGTGCGTTAGTCAGGCAGTTCCCTCATTGACTAACGAGATAGTTTAATAACCCAACTGAAATAAAGTACATTACACAACTTGTGGTTTGGATTTATTTTATATCAGGGTTAGGTTGGGTTGTTTTACCTCTGAGCGGCATTTTTTTGCACCATGGGCTAATTGGCCAGGTCACATGGACCCCGAAGTCTCAGAGAAGGTTGGGGGAAGGGACTCACTGGAACAGCTGTTGGGAAACAGATGGTAGCCTCCGGTCAAGGCCATCCAGCGTGTTCTTTAAGTGCACAAGGTATGGCTCTCCCACACACGGCGCCACGGCTTAACGTTCCATCCAACGGACTGTGGCCTTTTCAAGCCCATCGGTGTTCCCTATTGACCGTGGGCAGGGCGGGGAGTTTTGCGGAGATAAATCTCAATGCTGACCCAGCTGGGACTCGAACCTGGGAACTGCAGATTACGAGCCTGGCGCGCTACCGACTGAGCCACCCCCGCCCACATTTTATATCAGAAGACTTCAAAATTCTTGAAGAAATGCTCGCAATTCATAGTCTAAAGAACTACAGTCACAGCATTCATGTTTTTGACGTTTTCGGTGATGTTACGAAAAGGTTTGAATTGGATAAAAAAGAAAAATACCATCGAAAATCATTAGAATACCGTCGAGCAGAGTGTTCGTTCCCGTGTCCTATGAGCGACGACTTTGAGAGAATTGTGGACAGCTCTGGAGGATGCATGGATCGCCATACCTGTGGAACATTTATGCAAACTTGTGGATTCCTTGCCTCCGCAAGTTTGCACAAGCAATATATTCTCATTATGTTGAAACAGGTTGAAAGTGGTCGTTATCAGGGTCAGAGGGGGTCCAACATATTACTAGGTTGCTATCCCTAATTCAATGATATTTCAGTGTATATAATAATTTGTCCACTAAATGTAATTGAAGATTATTGAATGTAGAGGAGAACCCTGGTTTTAAAGATGTCGTGAACTTTACGTATGTAGAGCGGCCTATATTGACTTTTTACTAACACCAATCAGTTGCATTGTTCTCGGTCATCAAGGATGAAAAATCACAATATGAGTTACGATTTCTGAATGACATCACTGCTCACAGGAATGAAGTGGGTTGGGTTGTTTTACCTCTGAACGGCAGTTTTTTGCACACCATGGACTAAATGGCCAGGTCACATGGACCCCGAAGGCTCAGAGAAGGTTGGGGGAGGGGACCCACTGGAACAGCTGTTGGGAGACAGATGGTAGCCTCCCGTCAAGGCCATCCAGCGTGTTCTTTAACGTGCACAGGGTATGGCTCTCCCGCACACAGGGCGACGGCTTAACGTCCCATCCGACGGACGGCGGCCTTTCCAAGCCCATCGGTGTCCCCTACTGACCGTGGGCAGGGCGGGAAATTTCGCGGAGATAAATCTCAACGCAGACCCAGCTGGGACTCGAACCTGGGAACTACAGATTACCAGCCTGGCGCGCTACCGACTGAGCCACCCCCGCCCCATGTAGAGCGGCCTATATTGACTGTTTTACTAACACCAATCAGTTGCATTGTTCTCGGTCATCAAGGTTGAAAAGTCACAATATGAGTTACGATTTCTGAATGACATCACTGCTCACAGGAATGAAGTGAATTAGAGCGCTAATTTTGAAATTTGTCACAGCATGTTCGAAATTTTACGACGAAACTGAAATTTTTGTGGTCCCTTCAAAGATTTAAGCCTTCATCCACTTTATCAATATGGATGGGACAGTGTGAAGAAAACCCTAATTTCGATCGTCATCTCAATGTTTATTGGTTGAAGAATCTAGTAAAAAAGTTTGAACTACGCTTTTCAGATTTTGAAAAGTGACGAATTGCTTTTAAATTTGTGTAAGATTCATATTCTTTTATCATTCATAATTATCGAGTATCTGAAGAACTCTTCAGTCTTTTCTTTAGGGAGGAATGTTTTCCAGTCGAAAGTGCTTTCTCTTCAAAGCAAGGACAATCACTTGAAACATGATATTTTCAACGGCGATTCCGTGAAAGAAATGAATTTAGGATATGCGACTGCGCAGATGATGAAACGATAGTTGTCATTAATCATTGGTTCACTGAGCTATCAGTTACTTGCCAATCAGCCAATGGTGTCACAAATCTACCTGCCTCGATCTCTTTTTATCAATTGCTTTCATTCACACTTCTCAACTGATTTCTCATTTTGATCTGGAATCGTATCTCGAAAGACAACTTCACAACTCAGAGTAATTATTTGTGTCTAAAAAATAAAAATAAATAAATACCCCCTCAAGCAGCTGCTTGCCACAGAGGTCTGACAGGAGCTCGTCAGTTATATGCCATAGTAGAAGGTCTGAGAGGATGGCAGGACCTCAGCAGAAAAACAACACGAACATCCATGCCTTACCCGGGGCTCGAACCCAAGTCCCGTAGATCAGTAGCCAAGCGCGCTAACCACTCGGCCACGGGACGGCTGTGTGTCTAAAAGATAACTATAATTAATAAACTTATAAACATCGTACAAATGACTAAAATTATTGAAATTACATTTTGCATTCACTGTAATAGAATACATACAAGGTAACAGGCCTGCCAAAAATTCCCTGGCCGAAAGCATTTCGCATACATGACTCCAAAGACAAATCCGAGGTTCTATAAAAGCTGGCAGTGATTCTGTGATATTAATTACCTGTTGCACAAGCATTATGTCCATGTTGGAGAACGTTTTGCAACCATATTATGACACAGAAACATTGCATCAATGTCTTTACATGTGATAGAGAAATTCGGCTGATGCCAGACCAATATAGCTAAGACTTTAAATGTCCCCAGTCAGTGCTATCAACATTTTGTAGACGACTTCAACAGACAACATACGTTAGCTGTAGACGAATTCAATGTCGTCCAAGAGTCTGCTATTGAGCATATTAAATGGCTAGCCTATACCTCGGATCTGAACCCTATAGAGCTGTATGTATGAGATGCTTTGGAAATTATCAACACCCTCCAAGAATCTTCCACGAGCTCCGATCTGCTCTCCAGGAAGAGTAGGATGTACTGATACCAGAGCTCATGACCAGCCTGGGGGTAAACAGTATGAGAAAGTCATTGTGAACCTTGTATGGCTGTATGGGGTCATCATACTTAAGTATAAATTTCTTCATTATGTTGAAACAGACATGCTATGATAGACTTTCTTGGAGAACTAAATTGCACGGTCTGGTTGGACCTCCGTAGCCCATGGCTGCTTGAGGATGATGATGATGATGATGATGATGTTGCTAAAATGCTTATTCGTTAACCATTCCTGGGGCGAACGGTTCAGTGTGCTTTTTTAAGGTCTCCATTCCTATAGAGAAATATAAATTGCTATTATAAATATAAATTGCACTGTCTTTATTGAGACTAAAATTAGGCTGTATAATAGTTTGGTTCTTTCTGAGTTAGTTATGGTAGCGAAACGTGGACACTTTGTAAGCAGGATAACAAGAAACCTAATACTTTTGATTCTAAATGCTTCCGCAGTGTCTTGGCATTAGGTGGATCATCTTTGTAAGTAATGATGAGGTTAACAAAAGGAGTCATCAACCTCCTTTGAGCAGCATATTGTGTAGAGAGAAACTGCATTGGTTTGTCCATGTTGCCCGTATGCATAGCTGCAGAATTGGCAAAGAGGATTATGAACAGTGTGCCCTAGGGTATCAGAAAAAGGGGGAGACCTATGATGCGATGGGCAGACAATGTGAAACAGGGTTGGGTTGTTTTACCTCTGAGCGGCACTTTTTTGCACACCATGGGCTAAATGGCCAGGTCACTGAACCCCAAAGGCGCAGAGAAGGTTGGGGGAGGGGACCCACTAGAACAGCTGTTGGGAGACAGATGGTAGCCCCCCCATCAAGGCCATCCAGCGTGTTCTTTAACGTGCACAGGGTATGGCTCTCCCACACACGAGGCCACGGCTTAACGTCCCATCCGACGGACGGCGACCTTTCCAAGCCCATCGGTGTCCCCTACTGACCGTGGGCAGGGCGGGAAATTTTGCGGAGATAAATCTCAACGCTGACCCAGCTGGGACTCGAACCTGTGAACTACAGATTACGAGCCTGGCGCGCTACCGACTGAGCCACCCCCGCCCATGTGAAACAGGACTTTGCTAGAATTGGCCTATATAGTGGCTAAATGCAGCAGCTGTAGCTCAGAACAGACACATCTGGAGAAGAAAATTACACAGTCTGGTTGAACCTCCATAGCCCATGGCATCATGATGAGGATTTTGTTTGTATGTATCGGATCAGTCCTAATTGTATGCATGATTGTGTATACAATAAGGTATACGATCATGTACAGTCGTATCAGAATAACATGACCACCTACCATAGTATATGATCATGTACAGTCGTATATATATATATATGGTAGGTGGTCATATTATTCTGATACGACTGTGTATGTCTGTGTTCGACATAATTAACACAGCTGAGTTAAATTAAAAATCTTAATCACTGTCCAAGCTGTTTTATTAATGTTCCAGTATATCAAAATGCATTTTGATCTACTGGAACAATATGTGTCTTTATGTATTAAATATGTAAAGTTCGTTATTTGGATGAATACAGGAGAGTAGGGACGTTAGTAATTTCTTGTCGAAATATATGAAGTCCTTCCCTATTGCACGGATCACACAATGTTATTTAGAGCACCGTAACTTGACATGTTTCGACTATTAACGTCATCTTCAGAAGTTGGGTAAACAGTTCTACTTCGGAGATTGTATGCGTGTGAGTTGTTGTGCGGCTGCGCCGTATGGTTTGCAGCGAGTGGCGCTGTTGCGGTTTGGTGGTCGTGCCCATGTGCCTCGGGTAGGGGTGGGGGTGTGAATGTTTTAGCAGTGCTGCGCTGATCCAGGAGCAGTTTCCATGGGTGGGGTGGGTGGTACATTTCTTCATTGCAGCACGCTTCTCTATTTTGGTATATCACCAGTTGTTCAGCGATATCCAATTGAAATTTAATCAGGGTGGGGAGGGCACAAATAATTTTTAGTAAAAATAAAATAAATACCCTCTCAAGCAGCTGCTTGCCACAAGGGTCTGACAGGACCCTGTCAGTTTATATGCCAAAGTAGAAGGTCTGAGAGGATGGCAGGACCTCAGCAGAAAAACGACATATACATCCATGCCTTACCCGGGACTCGAACCCAGGTCCCTTAGATCAGTAGCCAAGCGCGCTAACCACTCGGTCACGGGTCGGCTAATTTTGGAGGGTTGGGTTGTTTTACCTCTGAGCGGCACTTCTTGCACACCATGGGCTAAATGGCCAGGTCACATAGACCCCGAAGGCTCAGAGAAGGTTGGGGGAGGGGATCCACTGGAACAGCTGTTGGGAGACAGATGATAGCCTCCCGTCAAGGCCATCCAGCGTGTTCTTTAACGTGCACAGGATATGGCTCTCCCGCACACGGGGCCACGGATTAACGTCCAATCCGACGGACGGCGGCCTTTCCAAGCCCATCGGTGTCCCCTACTGACCGTGGTCAGGGCGGGGAATTTTGCGGAGATAAATCTCAACGCTGACCCAGCTGGGACTCGAACCTGGGAACTACAGATTACGAGCCTGGCGCGCTACCGACTGAGCCACCCCCGCCCCATTTTTGAACCGTACATCCCTTTCGTGTTCTTTTATCCTAGTTCGGCAAGTTCTTTTCGCTTTGCTATTAGTAAGGTTTATTGTTATTGTCGGTGTTTTCTTGTAACGATATTTTATACTCTGGTCCCGATCGGTTTTAATTAAATTAATTATAGTGTTGCTGGTTTAAATTGGCATTGGCATTTAAATTTGATCTACTAAAACAATAATAAAAAAGCTTGGATAGTGATTATGTTTTTTAATATATGTCTTTATCGTATGCATAATCAATCTACATAACCTTCCACTGATCAACGCGGGGCGGGGTGGCTCAGTCGGTATCGCGCCAGGCTCGTAATCTGTAGTTCCCAGGTTCGAGTCCCAGCTGGGTCAGCGTTGAGGTTTATCTTCGCAAAATTCCCCGCCCCGCCCACGGTCAGTAGGGAACACCGATGGGCTTGGAAACCCACCGTCCGTCGGATGGGACGTTAAGCCGTGGCCCCGTGTGTGGGAGATCCATACCCTATGCACGTTAAAGAACACGCTGGATGGCCTTGACGGGAGACTACCATCTGTCTCCCAACAGCTGTTCCAGTGGTTCCCCTCCCCCAACCTTCTCTGAGCCTTCGGGGTCCTTGTGACCTGGCCATTTAGCCCGTGGTGTGCAAAAAAGTGCCGCTCAGAGGTAAAACAACTCAACTCAACTGATCAACGCGGGGCGGGGGTGGCTCAGTCGGTATCGCGCCAGGCTCGTAATCTGTAGTTCCCAGGTTCGAGTCCCAGCTGGGTCACCGTTGAGGTTTATCTCCGCAAAATTCCCCGCCCTGCCCACGGTCAGTAGGGGACACCGATGGGCTTGGAAAGGCCACCGTCCGTCGGATGGGACGTTAAGCCGTGGCTCCGTGTGCGGGAGAGCCATACCCTATGCGCGTAAAGAACACGCTGGATGGCCTTGACGGGAGGCTACCATCTGTCTCCCAACAGCTGTTCCAGTGGGTCCCCTCCTCCAACCTTCTCTGAGCCTTCGGGGTCCATGTGACCTGGCCATTTAGCCCATGGTGTGCAAAAAAGTGCCGCTCAGAGGTAAAACAACCCAACCCAACGTGCGGCCGATCTCGAGTATGGCAGCAGCCTCGGACTTCTCCGCCTTCCTTAAGCAACGTTCCAGCCACGAGTGTCAGCTTTCCTCACCTTGGTCTTCTCTTCTGTGCTAAAGGTCACCATCTGCAGAATCGTGGCCCTCGTCCATTGGTGGGTACCGACGAGGTGCGAATCTTTTGAGCCCAGATGATGCTTGTTTACCCGTTTGCAAGTCACGTAATCTCCCTCATTCGGGGTCCAAGCTGACCAAAGGTGGAAATCCAATGCTGGCGGTGGTATCCTTCTTCATAGTCGAATGCCAAACAAAATGGCGGAAAAATGGACACTGTTAATTTGAAAAAATGGCGGATGCTCTGCAGCCATCGGCACGAAATGTGAGCACAACACAAGTCTACTACGTTTCTTCTTTTCCAGAAGCAAATGCAACCCGGTGATGCATCACTGTGTATCATTTTCCATAGCGAAAATTTGCACAGGCTTATGAATCACCCAAAGAGTTGTTTTCCGATGTAATATTAATTTTTGCCCATTTGCAGGATTCGTGGATAAGCTACTTTATAAAAACACACATTTGTATTGCTCTGGGGAAAGGAATTGCACTCCAACAGAGTTGAGATTGATTTGGGTTGTTTTACCTCTGAGCGGCACTTTTTTGCACACCATGGGCTAAATGGCCAGGTCACAAGGATTGGATTGGATTGTTTTACCTCTGAGCGGCACTTTTTTGCACACCATGGGCTAAATGGCCAGGTCACAAGGATTGGATTGGATTGTTTTACCTCTGAGCGGCACTTTTTTGCACACCATGGGCTAAATGGCCAGGCCACAAGGACCCCGAAGGCTCAGAGAAGGTTGGGGGAGGGGACCCACTGGAACAGCTGTTGGAAGACAGATGGTAGCCTCCCGTCAAGGCCATCCAGCGTGTTCTTTAACGTGCACAGGGTATGGCTCTCCCGCACACGGGGCCACGGCTTAACGTCCCATCCGACGGACGGCGGCCTTTCCAAGCCCATCGGTGTCCCCTACTGACCGTGGGCAGGGCGGGGAAATTTTGCGGAGATAAATCTCAACGCTGACCCAGCTGGGACTCGAACCTGGGAACTACAGATTACGAGCCTGGCGCGCTACCGACTGAGCCACCCCCGCCCCCAGGTCACAAGGACCCCGAAGGCTCAGAGAAGGTTGGGGGAGGGGACCCACTGGAACAGCTATTTGGAGACAGATGGTAGCCTCCCGTCAAGGCCATCCAGCGTGTCCTTTAACGTGCACAAGGTATGGCTCTCCCGCACACGGAGCCACGGCTTAACGTCCCATCCGACGGACGGCGGTCTTTCCAAACCCATCGGTGTCCCCTACTGACCGTGGGCAGGGCGGGGAATTTTGCGGAGATAAATCTCAATGCTGACCCAACTGGGACTCGAACCTGGGAACTACAGATTACGAGCCTGGCGCGCTACCAACTGAGCCACCCCCGCCCCAATTTGAGATTGAACTAATTCAGGTGTTTTCTATGTTATTTCCAAAATCCAAGTATTCCCTACCGCGTTTGAAATGAGTTAAACTAGGCTCTATGTACGGCAAATCTTTATTGTCATTATTCAAAAGGATTTCTGCAATAAATGACATCAATTCGTATTCAGTCAAGATTAACCAAAATATTTCCATCACTATATATCTAGCATAGAGTGTTTACATAACTCAAAATCTATTACAGTACTGTGCGAATTAGTTGGGATAAGCGAAGGAACGCTAAGTCCCTTCCGCTGCAGAGTCTAAACTGCTGCAAGTCTAGACTTGTTCGTAACCTTCTGCTGCAAGTCTAAACTTGCACGTGTCCCTGCAATGGACACACGCAAGTTTAGACTTGCAGCAGAGCGATATCTGCAAGTCTAGAATTGTCTGTTGTGTTACTCTGCTATTATTTACACTTCCACTTTAGTCGGAATTGATATTTCATAGGCTGAGGACGTGATTATGTAAGTAGTTCACAATTTTCATTGGAAACTTTTTTTTAATTAAATACATCATGGACATCACGCCTCATAAACAAGCTAAAATAATCGCTTTAGGTGAAAACACCTCACTTACTGCCTAGGCAGATAGCAAAAGCAGTTGGCATCGTGAAATCCAGCGTCTCACTGATCATGAAGCTGCTTAAGGAGACAGGGTCTGTGGACAAGTCTAGTAAAGGACGTTGTACAAGAAAAAGAAAAACCACCCTTAGAGATGATAGTCTAATTCGAAGAATTAGTATCATAGACCCGAAGAATACCAGTGGAGACATCAAAAGGGAGATTGCGTCTCATGGAGTTAATATAGATGCTTCCACTGTACGTGGTCACCTTCTGGAGTGTGGCCACTGTGCTCGACGCCCATCCAAAAAAGCAGCTTTTGACACCCGCTATGAAGCAAAAAAGGCTATCCTGGGCAAAGAAACATTGAGACTGGACTGTGGAAAATTGCGAAAAAGTGATATTTTCCGACGAAACCCACTTTGAGGTGCATGGCTACAGGTCAAATTTCGTCCGCCACTTCCCTGGAGAACCTCTTTGATCCGGCCACATCCAGCAATCCCCCAAACACCCACACAAGGTCAGGTTTTGGGGATGTTTCACAGCTTCCGGATCACAGACGCTTCAGCCCATTGAAAGAAAGATGGACAGGAAAAAGTACATTGGCATTCTGGAGGCGAAAATGGTCCCAACATTGAAGAAGCTGTTTCCTAACTGCGAGGGAGTATTTCAACAGGATCTGGCTCCATGTCACAATTCTAAGCTTGCTAAGAGCTGTACCCAGCATCATTTGAAGGTATTGGAGTGGCCAAAAAATTCACCCGATCTAAACCTCATTGGAAATTTGTGGGTCATTATTAAAGCGCGCATATCTAAGATGGATTGCAGGACGAAAACCAAAGTGATAGAAAGTGTCATGAAAGTGTGGTACCATGACCCTGAAGTGAAGGAGATGTGTGGAAAGCTAGTGGCATCAATGGTTGAGAGGGTGAAAGAAGTAATTACAGCTAAGGGAGATCACATTCACTATTAACTACACTATTAAACAAATAAATATTGTTACGACAGAAGAATCTGGCAACCGAAAGCAAAGTTTCAGCGAACGAATAAGAACTTTGGGAGAATTTGGAGAAGAAGAGTGGAGCGTTAACGGTCGTTGTATTGTAACGGTCGTTGTGTTGTAACGGTCGGTGAGTTCGAAAATGGACGGTGAGCTGTTCTGAGACAGTGCGCGTAAGTATCAAGAAGTAACTTGATGTGTTGTGTATACGCGGAAGGATAAAAGTGGGATCTTTTATCGTTAAGTATCAAGAAGTAACTTGATGTGTTGTGTATACACGGAAGTATAAAAGTGGGAACTTTTATGGCTAACTTCGAATGTCTACACGGACTGTCTTTTTGTTCGGCTAGTGTGTGAACAGTTATTAGCACAGGACGAGAATTGGTTTACGAGTGAAGATCTTCGGGTGACCTGGTAAATCAAGTAAAAGGTAGTATTTAGTAAAATACACAGAGCTGATGTTGTGTGCTCACGCAGGAAGATTGATGACTTGTGCATGTTAATTTGTTAATAAGATACTTCATCCATATTTCCTTTGTAACAATTTACCTTGTATTGAATTTGGTTTTGAAATATAGCTTTTAATACTCACGCTCAGTGGCTATCCATTTTTGTGATCCGCAACATTTGGTGTCAGAAGTGGGATTAATTAATTGAATGCCGTTAACTAGAAGTATGGATGAATTAGTAAAGTTGATAAATAGCTTCAAAGCCGATATGACTAATATGAAAGCCGATATGGCTGCGCTGATGACTGATAGGAAAGCCATTATTTCTACGCTGATGACTGATAGGAAAGCCATTATTGCTACGCTGATGACTGATAGGAAAGCCGTTATTGCTACGCTGGTGACTGATATGAAAGCCGATATGGCTACGCAGATGACTGATATTAAAAGTGATCTAGCTGCCCAAAGCGATAAAATAGGTGACTTGAAAGCCGAAATGGCCGCACAAAATACTGAGATGAGAGATGAAGTGGCTCCTCAAGTTGGTAAGATTATTGATCAGTTCAAGGATAGTAAAACCGAACTCAATAGACAATGCAATAGTTTAAATGTTGAATTTGTCAGTGAAAAAGATGATCTTGATAGTGTTAAGTTAGATTGTAAACATGGAAAAGAAAAAGAGAAAGGCAACGCATATAAAAATGTGGATCTGCTACTGGAAATCAAGAATCGTAGAGATAGCGCAGATAATGCCTTTGACCACGCAACTACTGGTGATGCATGGCAGAGTGTCTATGTCGCTGGTGACATGTCTAGGAACTGTGAAGAACAATCACACAGATCAGAGAGCTGCGAGACTATACAGTACGCTTTGCACTTCAAAATACCTAGGTATACAAGTCTGGCACGATCTGAAGAGAGATCCACACGAAAGGTATTCTATTCCTCGCCGTCAGCAAAATGCGTCATGGACAATTATCGCAAAGGCAGAGTAACGAGTGGTAATGAAGGGGAACGAAACAGAGTTTACGTTTCGCAGAGTGGTCCGAGTAAAGAAGAGGCGTCCATTCATCATAGATACAAAGTGCCATTCGACTTTACCGCGGAAGTCGGAGAGGTTTTTCCGAAGCATATAGCCACACTCGAATCGTTTATAGAAAGTGGGGATTTAAGGAAGAGGAATTCCGAAGGATGGCTTAGAAGCATAACAGGTGATGCTAGTAAAAGAGCTTCAGGCAGAGACAGTACTTCAAAGACTAACTTTCTGGATGAAACTAAGCCTCAGAGTTACGATCAGAGAGAAGTAAAGCCCTCAGACAATCTCAACGAAACCATGCTGAATTTCTTTTCTGAACAGTCAATGTGCAGATTTGGACATTATAACCATTTAGATTATAAGGATATAGAAAAGTTTTATCACGATTACAAGAGCTCTAAAGTGGACAATATCATGTTACAAAACTCGTCGCTGATCTCCAGAATGAACAATTTGGCAATCATGACTGATGTTTCCCTGGCTAATTACAATGAGAGCTCCAAGAAACTGAATTCCGAAGAAACAGCAACTATGACCTCCTCGGGTCATGTGTTTTGCTGGAGACCCGAGTGGCGCCATCGGATGGTAGATAAATACGGTACAGGAGGTGTCGGCGACAAAGTGAGTCTTGTCTTGGCTCCTGCACTTGCTGCTTTAGGTCTCAAGGTCCCTATGATCTCCGGTCGTGCTCTCCAATTGACGGGAGATACTCTGTACAAATTGGAATCCATCCCTGGCTTCACAGTCGACTGCACTAAAGATAAAATCGAGCAGATGATGGAAGACGTCGGATGCTGCATCGTAGGACAGACAGAGGAGCTGGTGCCAACAGATAAGGAGATTTACCGCTGCAAGGATCTGATGGCTACCATAGATAGCGTTCCTCTAATGATATGCTCAATTGTGTCCAAAAAGCTGGCTGAAGGAGTGTGTGCTTTGGTTTATGTTGTTGAATTCGGAAAAGGAGCTATTGATCTCATCAGTACAGAAGATGTTGCTGTTGATTTAGTTAAGAAAATGGTTGCAGCATCACAAGCTCGTGGAATGAAGAGTTTGAGTTGTTCAGCTGTTATCAGCAACATGGATTCACCTCTTGAAAACTCTGTTGACAACTCTCTGGAAGTGATGGAAGCTGTTCAGTGTTTCCTTGGTAACGGATCCTTGGAACTGCAAGAGCTCGTCGAAGAGTTAGGAGAACTTCTGCGTTTTGTGAACATTGTGGATAATAGGGTAGATGAAGCATCACGTGTCCGTAAGGTTCTGCATAACGGCAATGCTTTGAACAAGTTTCGTAACATGTTAATAGAACAAGGAGTATCTGAAGATGTTGCAAGCTGGCTATGTGAAGGTAAAACAGAAAAAATATTGCTAGCAGCCCGACACATCACTGATTTCACTTATACAGGAGAAACAGGTAAGGTTGTCGGATTAGAAGCTGCAGTTCTAGCAAGAGTATGGAAGGAGGAGATGGACCGAAGCGCTAAAAAGAATTATGGAGCTGATATTATATTTGTGAAGCACCTTGGGGATCAAATTGAATCAGGTGAAATATGGCTGAAGGTTCATCACGACAGTTCTGAATTAAGTGAAAGTCAACTGACAAAAGGGTCAGACTGGAGGATGAAACTCCTCCCTAGATTTTATGTCACTAATGACTTTCATTCCTTGTTACTGTTGATAGAAGTAAAAATCCAAAGAAGAAAACTTTCGACAAAGAAGAACGCTTTTTACAGGTTTTGCACGAAAACTCTTAGTCGATTCTTCTCCCTGCGGAGACATAAACGTGTTCACAAGGGCTATAGGCCTTACACGTATTATGTTTGTGGACGAGGCTTCAGTCAGAAAAGAAATCTACGTCATAATGAGATTCGCTTTCATTTTGACACAGACGTGGTATATCGCATTCGTCGATGTCCAGCTACAAAGTGCAAGGTGGTTCACGTGGATCATTTGGCCCCGTTTCATCGAAGAACTGAAGAAGCTTTGGAATCCAGAATTGTTCGGGACGAACAAGACCTAGGAAGGGGGCAGTGTTACGACAGAAGAATCTGGCAACCGAAAGCAAAGTTTCAGCGAACGAATAAGAACTTTGGGAGAATTTGGAGAAGAAGAGTGGAGCGTTAACGGTCGTTGTATTGTAACGGTCGTTGTGTTGTAACGGTCGGTGAGTTCGAAAATGGACGGTGAGCTGTTCTGAGACAGTGCGCGTAAGTATCAAGAAGTAACTTGATGTGTTGTGTATACGCGGAAGGATAAAAGTGGGATCTTTTATCGTTAAGTATCAAGAAGTAACTTGATGTGTTGTGTATACACGGAAGTATAAAAGTGGGAACTTTTATGGCTAACTTCGAATGTCTACACGGACTGTCTTTTTGTTCGGCTAGTGTGTGAACAGTTATTAGCACAGGACGAGAATTGGTTTACGAGTGAAGATCTTCGGGTGACCTGGTAAATCAAGTAAAAGGTAGTATTTAGT
Organism: Ryuthela nishihirai; assembly: GCA_038380435.1. Lineage (NCBI taxonomy): Eukaryota > Metazoa > Arthropoda > Arachnida > Araneae > Heptathelidae > Ryuthela > Ryuthela nishihirai. The sequence continues at coordinate 27,700,075 of JAWZYU010000022.1, forward strand.
AAAATACACAGAGCTGATGTTGTGTGCTCACGCAGGAAGATTGATGACTTGTGCATGTTAATTTGTTAATAAGATACTTCATCCATATTTCCTTTGTAACAATTTACCTTGTATTGAATTTGGTTTTGAAATATAGCTTTTAATACTCACGCTCAGTGGCTATCCATTTTTGTGATCCGCAACAATATTTTAGTTGTGTCTTTGTTACTGCATTTTCCTATTGCCCCAAATAATTTGTACAGTACTGTATATACATTGAATATACCCTCAAGCAAAAATACACTGAAAGTCAAGTAGACTGAAATTTGTTACTTTATAAGTCTAATTGGAATAGAGGCTTCGCTTCACTCCATTGATCATTGATCCTATTAAAGTCCCATTTGATTGATGATCTACACTATATGATCAAAAGTATAATAATCATCCACAATATCCTGAAATAGCAAAGAAATTAATATCGCATTGGATCCACAATTTGCTGCTATTACAGCTTACACTCTGTGGGTGAGGCTTTCCACTAGATTTTGGTATGTTGCTGAGGGAACTGGCTGCCATATATGCAATAAGAGCATTAGTGAGGCCGGTCACTGATGTGGCGCTGTTCCGCCTAGCTTTCAGTCGGCGTTCTAATTCATCCCAAAGGTGTCCCATGGAGATCAGGGCTCTGTGCAGACCAATCAAGTTCTTCCATACAATTCTCATCAAACCATTCCTGCATGGTACTCACTTTGTGGACAGTCATGTTGGTACAGACATGGTTGGCATTGTCATGTCTGTAAGAAAAAGGTCTTCAACGAACGTTGCCATAATTTATAGATAATAGCTATGAATTGTCGAGAATTTTATTATAGGCCGCAGCATTCAGAGTGCCATTCACAGGAACTAGGGGCCCTAGCTCGAAGGGGTGGGGGTGGCTCAGTCAGTAGCGCGCCAGGCTCATAATCTGTAGTTCCCAGGTTCGAGTCCCAGCTGGGTCAGCATTGAGATTTATCTCCTCAAAATTCCCCGCCCTGCCCACGGTCAGTAGGGGACACCGATGGGCTTGGAAAGGCCGCCGTCCGTCGGATGGTACTTTAAGCCATGGCCCCGTGTGCAGGAGAGCCATACCCTGTGCACGTTAAAGAACACGCTGGATGGCCTTGACGGGAGGCTACCATCTGTCTCCCAACAGCTGTTCCAGTGGGTCCCCTCCCCCAACCTTCTCTGAGCCTTCGGGGTCCATGTGACCTGGCCGTTTAGCCCATGGTGTGCAAAAATGTGCCGCTCAGAGGTAAAACAATCCATTCCAATCCCTAGCTCGAACCATAAAAAAAACCCCAGAGCATGATGACTCTTCCACCAAACTTCCTACTTGACACAACAGAGTCAGGTAGGTAGCGTTCACCTGGCTTCCTCCACACCCAGATTCGTCCATTGGACTACCAGATGGGGAAGCGTGATTCATCACTCCGGAGAACACGGTTCTATGACTCAAGAGTCCACTGGCGCTATGCTTTACACCACTCCAACCGACGCTAGTGTTGATTTTGTTAATGTAAGGCTTGTGTGACACTGCTCAGCCATGGAAACACATTTTCTGCAGCCCGCAACGAACTATTATGGTGCTGGCGTTGCTCCCAGAAGCATTTTGGAACTCGGTGGTGAGGGTTACAACCGAGGACAGCCGATTTTGTCCCACCACCCTCTTGAGCACTCGGCGTTCACACTCTGTCATTTTACGTGGCCTACCAAGTCACGATTGTGCTGCTGTTTCTCCTTGGCATTTCCACTTCAAAACAACATCACGTACAGTTGATCGGGGCAATTGGAGCAGGAACGAAATGTGCCGAACTGACTTGTTACTAAGATGGCATCCTATGACTGTGCCACGTTGAAAGTCACCGAGCTCTAATGTACAGTCGCTCAAAAATTATCCAAACAATACGGTTGATTACAGAATTCAGAAAATATATCTGGAAACGATTTTTTTTTATTAGTGATCTGGCAACCTTTTTGTATGCTATAAACTATATTATACTGTACACGAAGGTTGGCAGATCACTAATTTCTAAAAAAAATCGTTGCCAGATGTTTTTTCTGAATTCTGTAATCAACCATAATGTTCGAATATTTTTTTGAGCGACTGTACGGCTAATTCTCCTGCGCGCCAGGCTCGTAATCTGTAGTGCCCAGGTACGAGTCCCAGCTGGGTCAGCGTTGAGATTGATCTCTGCAAAATTCCCCGCCCTGCCCACGGTCAGTAGGGGACACCGATGGGCTTGGAAAGGACGCCGTCCGTCGGATGGGACGTTAAACCGTGATTTCGTGTGCGGGAGAGCCATACCCTGTGCACGTTAAAGAACACACTGAATGGCCTTGACGGGAGGCTACCATCTGTCTCCCAACAGCTGTTCCAGTGGGTCCTCTTCCCCAACCATCTCTGAGCCTTCGGGGTCCATGTGACCTGGCCATTTAGCCCATGGTGTGCAAAAAAGTGCCGTTCAGAGGTAAAACAACCCAACCCTAGTACACTATTCACATATATTGCGATCTGCTTCAAGATGCTGTTTGTAAACAGCGTAGACAGCACCTTCAAGAGATACAGATATATGTGTAGTGCAGGTAGACATATCATCACAAAGGTAAAATCTTGATTGGCGGACGATAGCTAAGCGATCAGAACATCACACACACACTCGGATCAAGACAATTTTTTCCTGTAACTTTGATATCGACGTGAACAAGACGTTGCGTTAACATCTGGAGTGAAAAACAAGAATTTTCATCAGAAAAGAGCAATTAATGTAATACTCAACAACAGGAGAAAAATTGGCCTAGTTTCGAATTTTTGGTTTTCAATCCTGCCAAAGTTACAAAAAAAAAAAACATTTACTTGGCTCAGTGTTATTATTTGTTGTTTAACTTTTCTCTCTTGAAAGAAACATCTTCCCTTTTTTAATGGTTTAGCATATTTAAAGCTAAAAATGCGAAAAAGGATCCCAATCGAACAGGTTTTAATGCACGTGGAAATCCCACCGTTTTCCTGATGCTTTTGTTGGACCCGGGCACTTAGCTGTTTTATTTTTAACCTATGATGACCGAAGTATCGATTCCTCTCTTGTTCGTTGAGCAGAGATTTCCTTCCTGCAAAAATCACCGAGAGCGTTGCTCAGTCACATTGAAAAACTTTTCCATTAGTTTCTCATATTTCTATATCGATGTCAAATTTCATCGATTTAGTAGCTGGGTTGGTCTTAAGCGTAAAATACATCATAAATCATCACTGCGCAAATTATTTGAAATGTTGTTCATGTGAATTTGTACATCAAATCTAATGGCTCGAGCATTCACTAATGCGTGGAAAACTAAGTCTGAATTGTAGAAATATCTGAAATTAATCAAAATTAAAAATTCCGAATTGTATTTTAAAGATAAAGAGTAAATATCCAAACGTGAGGGGCGGGGATGGCTCAGTCGGTAGCGCGCCAGACTCGTAATCTGCAGTTCCCAGGTTCGAGTCCCAGCTCGGTCAGCGTTGAGATTTATCTCTGCAAAATTCCCCGCCCTGCCCACGGTCAGTAGGGGACACCGATGGGCTTGGAAAGGTCGCCGTCCGTCGGATGGGACGTTAAGCCGTGGCCCCGTGTGCGGGAGAGCCATACCCTGTGCACGTTAAAGAACACGCTGGATGGCCTTGACGGGAGGCTACCATCTGTCTCCCAACAGCTGTTCCAGTGGGTCCCTCCCCCAACCTTCTCTGAGCCTTCGGGGTCCATGTGACCTGGCCATTTAGCCCATGGTGTGCAAAAAAGTGCCGCTCAGAGGTAAAACAAACCAAATCAATCCAAACGTGATGATAATTCTAGGAGTGATGTAAAGATTTTTTGAAGTGGTTAAAAATTTTGGCACTGTTACGTCACGAACTGTATTTCTTAAAACTGCAATTTTTCTAAGGCCTCTCGCGGCTATGCTACTGGTTTTCAGCTGATGTGTTATTTAACGGTAAAATTATTGAATGCAATGAAAAGTGGAATAAAAATATAAAAACTGAGGATTTCATGAATAAATTAGTATCTCTCATTTTGGTAGGCATTGAAGTTAAGGAAGAAATAAGTCACCACCAAGTAAAAAATGTGAAGAACTGACGACTAAAGAAGATAGGATAACTAGTCTTCCCTGAGGAAATGCACGCACATTAAAAAAGAATCCTTAATTGCTTTATACAGGACAACGTACGGGTTGGGTTGTTTTACCTCTGAGCGGCACTTTTTTTGCACACCATGGGCTAAATGGCCAGGTCACATGGACCCCGAAGGCTCAGAGAAGGTTGGGGGAGGGGACCCACTGGAACAGCTCTTGGGAGACAGATGGTAGCCTCCCGTCTAGGCCATCCAGCGTGTTCTTTAACGTGCACAGGGTATGGCTCTCCCGCACACGGGGCCACGGCTTAACGTCCCATCCGACGGACGGCGGCCTCTTTAAGCCCATCGGTGTCCCCTACTGACCGTGGGCAAGGCGGGGAATTTTGCGGAGATAAATCTCAACGCTGACCCAGCTGGGACTCGAACCTGCGAACTACAGATTACGAGCCTGGCGCGCTACCGACTGAGCCATCCCCGCCCCTATGGAATGATGAATCCGTCTCCAGCAACCGGTAAAGTCTTCGACTAATCCCCCAGGATTCCAGTCTCTCTCGTCCTCTTTATCCTGTTGTAGTCACAGGAAGTCGAGAGCAGCCGTCGCTAAGCTGTCAGGCAGTTATCTCGTACTCTTTCCTCTGGCGACTAATGGTCTAAAGCACGCGACAGAACCGAAAACATCACTTCCTTTCTTGGAGCATTTGTGGACTGATCTTCCGGCATAAACTCGCCTTCATTACGAAATCTACGATTCCTTGGAAAACAGGGTTTCGTTCTTTTAGATTTTTTTTATCAACTGATGCGTAGACATAGATTAACCCTTTCAGGACCATAATGTTTCTAAGAGTAAATATTAGTATGTAACTGTTTATTTTAGTTTGTTTAGACGTAAAATAAATAAAAATCATAAGAAAAATACATAACAATGTGTAGTTTTTTTGGAATTTTATGGGAAATATTTCTCCCAATGGACTATAAAGGTAACACAAATTATAGTTAGGCTTATTATGCAATGTCTTTTATTTATTGGTTTATTAGAACAAAATGTTAACTAAAATAATACAAAATTATGAAATAAAATTACTATGCAAAATGATGTGCTAATTATGATATTCTGCGAAGCAATTTCTTTTGGTAGTGAGGCAAAGATGGACATTGCACATAGTACATATATTATTCCTCCTGACAGTTCTGTTTTTGTTTTCTAAACGTTCCCGTTTACGTAATTGCGTTCGGCATACGTTCTATTTTGACATTCTGTATAAAAAATGCAGATAAGGTTATAATTAAATACGACAATCACCAATTTTAAAATGGGGAAAAATGTTTCCCTTAGTCGTGAAAGGGTTAATGGCAGATCAAACTGAGCTCTTCCTGGTCATTCGAATGGAAAACCGAATTCGAAGAACGAAAATTTTATTTTTCTATTTAAAAAATAATGAAACACGATACTTCGAAATCTTTACAGGAAAAAATAAACAAAAAAAAATCATTTAACAAAAAGTAACGTTTATTATAAAAAAAAAGGTCCTCGAGCTACTGTTTTGGTTAACCACATTCACTCACAAGAAAAAAACATCACAATGGCGAAAGCAGTTAATTTCAGGAACTAATCCAGCATTACTCTAACTCATTATTCTGAAATAACTTGCAATATCTGAAAATTTATGGGAAAAATACATTTTTTATTTAAATCTTTATAAGCCATTTTCACTTTTTTTCTAGGTAATTACTAATAACCTTGGGGCCAAATAAATGAAAAGTAAGATGCAGTCTTTTTTTCTATCGTGGACACAACATCCCCTTAGCTCAAACGAGCAATTAAGTGGCTCCAATCTCTATTATTAAACATAGAAAAAAAATTTAAACATGGAAAAACAGCAATTGGACTCTGGAGAATATGTAATGCTCGATTTCAAAGTTTGTCCTTTTCCGACATTAGCCCGCTTCCTCCGAAAAAATTCGAACGCAATAAAACGGGCCAATTATGAAATCATTTATTCAATTTATATTAATTTCAAAAGAATCTAAGACTCCAGCAGTTTTTTTATCGATTGTTAAGAAAAAAAAAATTCTTCCTTGTCTGTTTGAAGTTAATATACTTACTGACTTCATCATTGAAAAGTTTCAGTTTTATATTTTACCTTTCAAGGAACGCAACAGCCTAGTGTTGGCTAGTGGTTAGCAAGCTTGGTTATTGATCAAAGAGATCTGGGTTCGATACCCGAGTAACGAATAGATGTTCGTATTCTTTATCTGCTGAGGTCCTGCCATCCTCACAGACCTTCTATTGTGGCGTATATACTGACATACTCTTCTCAGACCTCTGTGGCAAGCAGCTGCTTGAGGGATTATTTATTTTCAAGACACTTAGAGGTTGAGATAATTTACCTCTGAGCGGCACTTTTTTGCACACAATGGGCTAAATGATCAGGTCACAAAGATTAGGATGGCTCAGAGAAGGTTTGGGGGAGAAGATCCATTTGATAGCAGTTGGCAACCAGTGTATTCTTTCACGTGCATATGGGGCTGCTTAAAGTCCCATCCGATGGACAGCGGCCTTTACAAGCCGATACGTGTACCCAATTGACCATGGTTAGGGCGGGGAGTTTTGCTGAGATAAATTTCAATGCTGGCCCAGCTGGGACTCGAATCTGGGAACTGCAGATTACTGTCCTGTCGTGCTACAGACTGAACCATCCCTCCCTGCCCCAGGCACATAGAGGAAGATATGTTTATTAATTTATGCGGGTTGGGTTGGGTTGTTTTACCTCTGAGCGGCACTTTTTTGCACACCATGGGCTAAATGGCCAGGTCACATAGACCCCGAAGGCTCAGAGAAGGTTGGGGGAGGGGACCCACTGGAACAGCTGTTGGGAGAGAGATGGTAGCCTCCCGTCAAGGCCATCCAGCGTGTTCTTTAACGTGCACAGGGTATGACTCTCCCGCACACGGGGCCACGGCTTAACGTCCCATCCGACGGACGGCGGCCTTTCCAAGCTCATCGGTGTCCCCTACTGACCGTGGGCAACGCGGGGAATTTTTCGGAGATAATTCTCAACGCTGACCCAGCTGGGACTCGAACCTGTGAACTACAGATTACGAGCCTGGCGCGCTACCGACTGAGCCACACCCGCCCCCGAAAGAGGAGGCATAATTTGATGTACTATATGATATTACTCTCGTCACAAGATTTCATTTTACATATAAATTTTTAGATCGTTAAGATCCGACACTCATTGTGTGATGTTGCTTCTTCGTTTGTTTGTCTATTGGGACCACTTAGGAATGTACCCTCGGTTCGATCGCAATACGCGACGGGTGAAAGAGTTTTTCAGATAAAATCAACGGTTTTATCACAATTGCAGAGACTCAATACTGAGACTCCTCCCCAATAAATTGGTTCAACTTCAGACTTTACTTAAAAATAACAATTATTTATTGAACCTTCCAAATATGCTTGATAGAACAAGGACATATGCTCAATTATATAGCATTACAACAACACCAGCTTACTATGCCTGTTCAGCTGTATTCACAGAGCCCAATGCCATTATTACCAGTCTGCATTTCCCATCTTTACAATTTCTCGTCTGCACGCTTTCGTTCCTAGACTGGCTCTCTCTTCCTCGTTGCCAAACCCTTTCTTCCTTTCTCTCTCCGCTCAGGACCATCTGGGAAGTCCGCTAGTACTTGGGTGACCTCCGTCCCCTCCGGGCACTACTACTTCAATTAACTTTCCAGATGCCGGGACAGAGGGCCTCCCACATAGCATATGCCTATTTTGGTGAAATCCAAAATAATATACAAATCATGAACAAAAAAAAAAATCTAAAAATGCCTCTAGCCTGACACATTGACTTACCCTCAATTTTCCGGGAGAGGGGGAAAGACGAAGTGAGGGTGTCCCACTCCCTACTTGAAGGCTGCTTCTTCCATCTTGCTTCAGGAGGCCGTTTTGGATCCCCCTTATGAAGGGTCTACTGATTTCTTAGAGAGGCCCTCTTGTGTGAATTCTTCTGTTCTTCATGATCCGAATGATGCTTTATTAGCGGAGAGTGCTGATGGTTGCTCCCGCATTTGAGCTTCCTGTAGGGACATTCCCCTCCCCTGCTTGTTGCACCGAGTGATACTGGGTTGGGTTGTTTTACCTCTGAGCGGCACTTTTTTGCACACCATGGGCTAAATGGCCAGGTCACATGGACCCCGAAGGCTCAGAGAAGGTTGGGAGAAGGGATCCACCGGAACAGCTGTTGGGAGACAGATGGTAGCCTCCCGTCAAGGCCATCCAGCGTGTTCCTTAACGTGCACAGGGTATGTCTCTCCCGCACACGGGGCCACGGCTTAACGTCCCATCCGACGGACGGCGGCCTTTCCAAGCCCATCGGTGTCCCCTACTGACCGTGGGCAGGGCGGGGAATTTTGCGGAGATAAATCTCAACGCTGACCCAGCTGGGACTCGAACCTGGGAACTACAGATTACGAGCCTGGCGCGCTACTGACTGAGCCACCCCACCCCCCGAGTGATACTGTGTTGATATGATTTCTATAGAGAGGCTCTCATTGCTTCCGTGGATAATGAGCGTATTCTACCTATTAGCCTCCCGCTTTCAGACTGAGTCCTAGAATCCCCCCTCCTTTCGTCATAGGTTGGTAATGATTGTACCATTGAAATTCTTCAGAACGATTTGGAGGAGGGGGGTTATACTGTGTATAATGTTGAAATTTTCCATTATTCTCACCTTAATGAGGGTTAAATTGTATTTATTCCTGCTACAGAAGAAGACCTTTCTCAGGTTTTTGCTACTCCTGATGCCTCTCCCCTCCTGTGATGATGGTTACTCCGACCTTCCTCCTGGGGTGATTTTTGATGATGCCCAATTACTCTGGTTTCCATAAACTTAGGAAAACTCAGAAAAATTATGATAAACAAAAACTATGTGAATGATTTGAATGAAATTTGATGCAAACATGAATTACAATGCTAGTTTCAGAACGGCATAAAATATTTTACACTAGAAACATTTTTCGTCAAAAAATGACACTTAGAGTAACTTGTCCAAAAATGAGGTGTCAGAATGCAATGGACAAAGTGCTTTAATAAGGAGTGTGGTCACCCCTTACGCAATGCAGGCACGACAGCGATGTTCCATGCTGTTTATGATGTTGTTAATCAGCTCAGTAGGGAGTAACGATTATTGTTACTTTAAAGCAGTTATGAGCTCCCCATTTGTTCCAGGTGGTGAATTGAGGGCAGTAACACGTCTCCCTAGAGCATCCCACACATGCTCAATCGGATTTAGGTCGGGAGTGTCAGGACCCCTTGCTCCCCCCCTCTGGGTGCGCCACTGGTTGTAGCAGCTGCTGGTTGGGTTTACCTCTGAGCGGCACTTTTTTGCACACCATGGGCTAAATGGCCAGGTCACATGGACCCCGAAGGCTCAGAGAAGGTTGGGGGAGGGGACCCACTGGAACAGCTGTTGGGAGACAGATGGTAGCCTCCTGTCAATATCATCCAGTGTGTTCTTTAACGTGCACAAGGTATGGCTCTCCCACACACAGACCATGGCTTAACGTCCCATCCGACGGACGGCGGCCTTTCCAAGCCCATCGGTGTCACCTACTGACCGTGGGCAGGGTGGGGAATTTTGCGGAGATAAATCTCAACGCTCTCCCAGCTGGGACTCGAACCTGGGAACTACAGATTACGAGCCTGGCGCGCTACCGACCGAGCCACCCCCGCCCCTTGGCAGCTGCTGGTGTCTGGTTTGCTAGTCGTCGTGAGATCATGGACCAGACATGTTCAATTTGGACAGATCCAGTGAATGCGCAGTCCACGGTAGAAGTGTCACATGGTGGCTATCCAGGAATTGTTGGACGATGCATGCCACATGTTGTCGGGCATTGTCCTGTTGGTAAATGGCAGCAGAGAGACCCTGAAGATAAGGTATGACCACAGGCTCTAACACCTCAGTGATGTAATGCTGGCTGTTCAAAGTACCAGTAATACATACGAGGTGCTTGCGTGAATGGAGTCCCCATACCATAACAACAGGGGCCGAACCTGTATGGTGCTGCATCATGCATGTCTCACTGAGCCTGTCGCCGCGGTACCGCCAGATACGGATTCGTCCATCATGGTGCTGCATACTGAAGCGGGATTCGTCTGAAAAGACGATGCGATGCCATTCACATATCCATGCACGACGTTCTTGGCACCATTGCAGTCGCATACGCCTGTGTTGTAGAGTCAATGGTAACAGAAGCAATGTCCACATAGCAAAGATGCCCCAATGCTGCGGAAGACGTTGAACCGTACATGTGGACACTGGTTGATGCGCAACACACCCTAACTGTTGAGCTAAGGTGTTTGATGTGGCTGTACAATCATTCAAACTCATGAGCACGAGTTGTCTGTCCTCTCATTGGTTTGTGTGATAGGGCCGTTGAGATCCCTCACGTCGGCGAGTTAGTTTCACGTCGCCTCACGTCGGCGAGTTAGTTCCTCCTCTACCCACTTACGCCATATTCTCCCCCCCCCCCGATAGGGGACCACCTTGTCGTGGTGGGGGGGCCTAGGGCCCAGCAACCCGGTCGAAGGCTGTGCTGACTGGATTGGTGCCCCGGTTGGACACAGCCAAGGCCAACCGAGGCCAACGATGCCGCTGACCGGTCGGAAGGCCGGTTGGATGGTGACGGTGTCCGCGGCCTCAACAATCAGGTGCACTGGGTGAGCAGTTCGAGGGCTCTGCTGAACGGTCTGAGCCCGCCTAGTAGGCACGAACCCTCAAAAAAAAAACAAAAAAAAAGTCTGGGTCTTACTAAGAGTCTCCACCCCGGACGCCGAGCGAACTTGGATCTATATATCCTTGTTCATGGCTAACCGGGGAATAGATTAAAGTAAGGTTTCTTCCGGTGGTCAGCTTTCCTTTTATAGGACTGCTGCCATGTGAGGCTGGGGTTGAGGTGCGCCTATAGGGCGTATTCATTGCCCCCCGGCTCTAGATAAGCACGGCTTTTCATAACCAGGTAGTGCTGTACAAGCGGAACCGGGAATTGCAGTGGTTGCATAAGATCGCAATAAAAGAGATCAATTACGCCATATTCTTATCACCGTGGGAGCATTCCGTCTAACACGAGCACCGATGTCTCGGTACGATAATCCGCCTTCCCGTAATCCCACAATTCTCCCTCGATCAAAGTCGGAAACCTGGTCGTATGGATGCCGTGTTTTTCGACGGGGCATTCTTGATCCTTTAGTGCGCAAGAACTGCGAGCAAGCACAATTCCAGCGCTTTACATCGGCTCTTTGTAATCTCCTCTTATACCACTTCCAGGGGGCGTTACTGTCACACATGGTCTGCGTATGTGCCGCGCTTTGAATCATTTACATGTTTTCCCATGGGCTACCCATCTTGCATATTTCGGGACAATCTGATGAGTTCTTCCTGGTGTTGCACTTTTAACGGCCAGCAGTGTTTATAAGACAGGGGTGCTCAACACTTTGCTCGCGAGCCAAATGTGTCTCGCACAACAGTTCAAAGCTGCTCGAGGAAAATAAATTCTATTGGGTTGGGTTGTTTTACCTCTGAGCGGCACTTTTTTGCACCCCATGGGCTAAATGGCCAGGTCACATGGACCCCGAAGGCTCAGAGAAGGTTGGGGGTGGGGACCCACTGGAACAGCTGTTGGGAGACAGATGGTAGCCTCCCGTCAAGGCCATCCAGCGTGTTCTTTAACGTGCACAGGTTATGGCTCTCTCGCACACGGGGCCACGGCTTAACGTCCCATCCGACGAACGGCGGCCTTTGCAAGCCCATTGGTGTTCCCTACTGACCGTGGGCAGGGCGGGGAATTTTGTGGAGATAAATCTCAACGCTGACCCAGCTGGGACTCGAACCTGGTAACTACAGATTACGAGCCTGGCGCGCATAAATTCTATTATTTCCGAGATATATTCCTGGAGTGTTTATTTTTGTAATGCGAATATTTTGTCATATGTTACTTATGAGGAACTTAATAAATAATTTTTGTATTAATATATATGCATATATATGCTTTCTCTAAAATTATATGATAAAAACATTTTAGCAATATTTTTGGTCACCATATGAAATTTAACGTTTTTCATATACAGGTATTAAGCAAAGTGGCTAGCGAAAAATCTTTAATCGTAGTAAGTCGATTTTTTGGTACCACTTATGTTTGGATATCGTGGAAACAACCTGCTTCGTATATCGTGGCATTACTCTATTCCACTGACAACAGTTTTTTATCAATGAATACGTGGCCAAGTGGTAAGCGCTATACTACTAGTTAAAGGCACCTGGGTTCGAGCCGCGGGTAAGGCATGGTTGTTTGCGTTGTCTTTCTGCTGAGGTCCCGCCATCCTCACACACCTACTACAGCGTATTAAACTGGCAGGTTCTTTTCAGATCTCTATGGGAGCTCAACTACTAGAGGAGGTATTTATTTCTTTTTATAACAAGTAATACATACTATAACAAACATGTAAATTTCGATCAACTGCAAAATAACAGAAGTCGCTGAATTTCTGATTACAGTTGGGTTGGGTTGTTTTACCTCTGAGCGCCACTTTTTTGCACACCATGGGCTAAATGGCCAGGCCACAAGGACCCCGAAGGCTCAGAGAAGGTTGGGGGAGGGAACCCACTGGAACAGCTGTTGGGAGACAGATGGTAACCTCCCGTCATGGCCATCCAGCGTGTTCTTTAACGTGCACAGGGTATGGTTCTCCCGCACACGGGGCCACGGCTTAACGTCCCATCCGACGGACGGCGGCCTTTCCAAGCTCATCGGTGTCCCCTACTGAACGTGGGCAGGGCGGGGAATTTTGCGGAGATAAATCTCAACGCTGACCCAGCTGGGACTCGAACTCTGATTACAGTGGTCGATACTGGATCAGGAGAGCAATGGACAATTTATTGGTCACGAAGTCCAATGTTCCAAAGAGACGTTGTCACGAAATCAAAATGCAAAAAAAGATTGACTTTCTCAGTGAGTGACATTCGAACCCAGTTACACTCAGGGTTGTCCACTAAACTATCAGCGGTTAATTGCTTTTTAAGCTAATGTAACTTAAATTATTGTGATTAATATAAAACAGTTAACAGTTGATAGTTTAGTGATCAAGAACACCGGCATGAAACTGAGAGGTGTGGGTTCGAATCCTACTCATGGCGAAACTCAAATATGTCAGCTAACTATACATGAGTCCCAATTGTATAGGATATCTCCAGTGATACTCTATTGTGATATGTGAATGATAGATTAAGCTAAAAACATTTTTGTTGCGATTAATTAAATGTAAATTTTGCATACTTTTTTCACATCAAATATAAATAATAATAATAAGAAGTAGTAGTAGTATAACTAAATATATAAACAAAATAATCATTTTTATTGTGTAAAAAGAGAAAATAGTTAAATATTTTCGACCATTTTCATCTTTCCAATCTCATCTAAATGAGTTATTTATGTGGTCTCCAAAGAAATGCAAATTTCTTAAATCATAAACAAAAAATACTCCCAAAATGTAATTACGGAGATCACAGCTTTGCTATAATTTCACTCAGGTTAGAAAAATGCGTCGAAACTAGGCGTACAAGTTGGATTAATAGAACCTCCGGGAAATTCCACTCAAGCGTCTTAATTGCTTCCTAAGAGAATTGGTACCATATGTTCTCTTCTTTCTGCGTCCAATCTGAAGTGCCCGTTAAGGGTGATTCGATCTCCACGTACGCCTTGAATGTACCGAATATTATCCACACATTTTCATGATGTGCTGTTTCGTGGTTTCTTGACACATACATGGCTCAGAAATTGCCTAAATATCTAAGTTTTATGCAAATGTTTGACAAAGTGTTATACAGGTTACGGTCGATTGACGCCATAGATGCCTTCTTAAGATTGTGACGAAAAATCGAAAGCGATCTTTCCACAAGATACTTATAACTTAAAGAATTCTAAGGCAAATTATATTTTTAAATTTTCAGATAATGAAAATTTATTCATAATATTAAACGTAATTAATATATTAATCCCCATCAAGAAATATAAAAAAAATTAAATGTTTATAAAGGCTAGACTTGAAATTAAAGTTCCTTCAGGATGGCTATTATTTTGTAGTTTTTCCACTTATAGCAGTGAGGTGCAGAATGGTGGCATCTCTAAAAGTTGTGTACTGGAGAACTGAGTTAATGTCCTTCTTTTCTCAATATAAAGTTATTTATAACACTTAAAAACATGATTTGACTTCCTCATAACTTTGCTTCGTCTCTGATCATCTGATTCTTTTTCATCAAGTTCAATGTTATTTCTTCACTGTAAATGGTGTGAAAGTGAAAGTGCTTAAATTGGATTGCCGTTTTGCGGGTGTGGCCTCTGTAATATGCAAGACCTCGGAGCTTTACGTATTAAAATTGAAAAATTACGAACAACAAGATTTCAAGCTTATATTACCACACTCTCTATATTTGCTGATAATTCCCGAAAACATATTCTAATTATGGTGCAAAAATGGTAGAGCTCTGAAAACTTTAACTTATGGGTAATATCGGTTCGTAATATCGTGTGGAAAATCTGATCCTACCTGTCCTTCAAATTAAAATAATAATTAAACGGTAATCTACGTGCTAAAGATTTAAAAATTAGTGCGAACTGATATGTCTAGACGGAGATCTCAGAGACTTTACGAAATTTCAGATCTTGAGGGTTACTCAAGGTCAGAGGTCAAAGTGCGGTCTACATGTACTGGAAAGTGAAATTGGTGCCCTGATATAATTCGGTAGCGGATCTCAGTAAAATGCTGAACGACGATCGAGAAATTAAGAAGTGCCAAAGGAGACGACTGATTTATTTTTCGCATTTATATAAGAGAAATGAAAATTACAGTTGATAAATTAACTCTGTAAATGTGAGATGTCGGTTAAAAAATGTCCTACTAAAAACTACCTGTAAAATACACCAATAAATCCTTACTTTTATTTGTCTTAATTAATGGAAGATTGCGTTTGTTTACTATTAATTAAACTTGGTGACTTTTCACTATACATGATCACTTTTCTAAAAATGTGGAACTAGACTCCTAGGTGGTTTTCAGATACGTGAAAGCGGAGTCGCAAACATATCTTCCATATTAAAAATGCAAATTCTATCCATTAGGACTGTAGATTGTCTAGACACAATTCTGTCTGATTTAAGCTTTCCAACAGTTGCCAAGATAACAAGTCAAAATTCAAAACAGTAAATGCGGAATGAGACTGCATTATTTAAACGAAGATCAGGTTTGAAAAATTATGGAATGACAAACAAGTTCCTTTTCTCGTTAATACCATTGATAAATCTACACTTGATGATATTATTATTTCTAGTTGACAATTCTAGTTGACAGTTTTCAGTCTTAGACATTCTCGTCATGATAATGTGGTATTTTTCAAAACATAACAATTCTAAGAATAAAATGTTTTATGGAATCAAATACCTTAATCATTGATGGTGTTGGTAGGTCATGCAAATGTGCATATTATTTGGGTTGAGGTAGAGTCTACGTAAGTCTATGTGTCAAACTATTTGCGAAACACAGATTTAAAAATAATAAAGTAAACAAATATTTATGCTATGAATGTAATTTCAAAATATTTAACTCTTCCAGGAAGTTTTCATACCACACATTCTTAAATTCTGAACCAATATATAAATTTAATTATTATAATTTTTTCGTTAAAATATCAGTATGTTTCAGTTTTAAATTTTGTTTAATACGAGAATCATGACAGCTGCTCTCTTGAAACAAAACGTTTTTTTTTTCGTAACTGCAATATTTAACTTCAAGATTTTGGAGATATGTTGAATTATTATTTCAGAGCTGGATCATAAACATTTTAATTGGATATTATTGCAAAATGTTCTTTATAAGTGGGAGGGCTTTTTATGTTGTTACACATTTCAAATTGATACACATTTTTATGTTGTTACACATTTCACATACAATAGTTATAGATTCCATAATATGTACTCGTTTTATCACAAAACACATTGATAACTATTAACGCTGTTGTTAAAC
Organism: Ryuthela nishihirai; assembly: GCA_038380435.1. Classification (NCBI taxonomy): domain Eukaryota; kingdom Metazoa; phylum Arthropoda; class Arachnida; order Araneae; family Heptathelidae; genus Ryuthela; species Ryuthela nishihirai. The sequence continues at coordinate 27,716,278 of JAWZYU010000022.1, forward strand.
AAGAAGCGAGATACTTCAACTATTATGCTAGCTTGATTGTAGTATATGCAATGCTCAACACTGATATGGAAATAAAAATTATAATTTTTCGTTGCCTTTATTCATTTTTTTGCTTGATACTATTCCTTAGTTCTTTAGATCATTGTTCCTCAACCTTTTTCACAAGACGTAGAAGTGGAATCACTAAAGTCGCTATGATGTATGTCAGTTTACAAATAAATAAATAAATAACCTTTTGCATCATACGTCATTTGGTCAAAATATCTTGGTTACAGCATGATTAAATCAATTTTTTTTCTGATCGATGTATTTTCGCAAAATGCATGCATTTTAATACATTTATATAATATGTTGCAACGTAGTACATTACTCATTCAATGTGAAGTTTAAGAATTCGAAATAATCGAATAATTTGTTAAGAATAAATTTTATAGTTATAATTATAAAAAGTGAAAAAATGTAGTTGTGAAAAAAAATTTTTGCATACAACATACAACATAAAGGTAAATGACCATAATTGAAAAATATACGAATAACTTTGTTTGCAATTCAAAAGAAACGAAATGTTCTCGGAATGCTGAATAATTATTTTTAAAAATTTGCACCCCACCTAGATGATCTTCAGTTTTACCCAGGTGGTTATAAAAGCACAATTTTGAAGCTTACCGCTGCATTCTTCTTTAATTAACATATATTTAAAATGTTGCCTTTTTTGTGAAAAAAAAAATGCAAACGACAAGAATAAAATTTTCCAATTTTCTAATTTTGATTCTGTGTTATTGTTATTTAAACCCAGGTTTGGTCGTGTCGTGTTGTTCACATGTATAGTTGCAGGTTAGCGAATAGGGTTATGAACAGTGTGCAAAAAGGCCTCAGGAAAAAAGGAAGACAATATGCAATGGATAGACAATGTTAAACAGCACTTGCTAGAAATGACCTGGAGTGTCCAGATGGTGGCTCAGAACAGGCATGGGTTGGGTTGTTTTACCTCTGAGCGGCACTTTTTTGCACACCATGGGCTAAATGGCCAGGTCTCATGGACCCCGAAGGCTCAGAGAAGGTTGGGGGAGGGGACCCACTGGAACAGCTGTAGGGAGACAGATGGTAGCCTCCCGTCAAGGCCATCAAGCGTGTTCTTTAACGTGCACAGAGTATGGCTCTCCCGCACACGGAGCCACGGCTTAACGTCCCATCCGACGGACAGCGTCCTTTTCAAGCCCATCGGTGTCCCCTACTGACCGTGGGCAAGGCGGGGAAATTTTGCGGAGATAAATCTCAACGCTGACCGAGCTGGGACTCGAACCTGGGAACTACAGATTACGAGCCTGGCGCGCTACCGACTGAGCCACCCCCGCCCCTATTTTTAACTATTCCACTTTGATATTTTGTATGATTGAATGTCCTTTTTTACGTCTTTGCAATAAACATTTTTGTCATGTGTCAAAATGATGCGAAACATAGTATAGAAATGTAATGATACGTTTCTTGTTATAATTTCTCAAATTGCAAACAGATGAATTTTGCTACATTACTTTGTTTCTTATCCTGATCTGTTCTCTTGCTGATGAAAAATAAGATTAATTTAACTTTTGAGGCTTTCCTCAGATAATAAACCTTTTATCACAGATAAAAAGCAGAGCGAGATTGATTACATCCAAGGAAAGACTTCGTCAGCGTAAGTTCCGATAAATCAGTTCAGATGAGCCATTAATCACGTCAAGAACAAAAACCACCAGGCAGCTAAAGTTACAGAAGTTTAACTAGATTAAGCAATTTGTTCTGTGTTACTAATGTACTTTTAACAATCTTATTTATTGCAGTTCCACCATATCTGTAATTCCTCCTCCAGCTCATCTAGAAAAATTTTGCTGCGGTGGATTCGATTGCTTCTTTTGCTTTTTCTTAATGATTTTGTGAAATCATTTCACTTCCTGATTACTCCGGGGCGGGGGTGGCTCAGTCGGTAGCGCGCCAGGTTCGTAATCTGTAGTTCCCAGGTTCGAGTCCCAGCTGGGTCAGCGTTGAGATTTACCTGCGCAAAATTCCCCGCCCTGCCCACGGTCAGTAGGGGACACCGATGGGCTTGAAAAAGTCGCCGTCCGTCGGATGGGACGTTAAGCCGTTGCCCCGTGTGTGGGAGAGCCATACCCTGTGCACGTTAAAGAACACGCTGGATGGCCTTGACGGGGGCTACCATATGTCTCCCAACAGCTGTTCCAGTGGGTCCCCTCCTCTAACTTTCTCTGAGCCTTCGGGGTCCATGTGACCAGCCCATTTAGCCCATGGTGTGCAAAGAAGTGCCGCTCAGAAGTAAAACAACCCAACCCTGATTACTCCAAAAAAGAAATTTATTTCAACAGCAGTTCAGTTGAGAGTTGATGAACATCTGGTATTTATGCAGTCATTCATAATTGTATACTGTCTCCTCAAACGTTTCAATAATATATCCATAACGACAGTCCACAAGTACACAACAACACACAATACTTTATGTATGTAACAAAATTTTCACCAGGAGGACTTGGGTTCGGATCCCACTTGTGATTGAAACCGAAAATCATAAAGAAGAAGTAGACGGACTGAAATTCCACCGATCAGGTAAACAATGATATTTGACTGTAGCAAACGGTCTCACCTACGTCTGCATGAAACCATCCACAGTTCAAACTATGAAACCATGAAACTGCTACCATTACACTATGACATCACAATAAGGCGAAACGGAATTGTCGAAGTTCACAAAGTTGTCGCTGGTTTCTTGCAGCTTTCTGCTACATTTTCTTCTATACGCTAGATAAATATTTTTGTCGTTAAAGACTATCAAAATCCACCAGTTCTAGCGACAAATCTGCCAAAATAGCTCATTAGCTACAGCTAATGAGCATGATTCTGAAGCTTCTTCGCACTCATTTCCCTCAGTTTCCCTGATAAGGACTCACTTCCACTGTCGTGTATCAAGAACGGACTAAACCAAACATCCTCTTCTCCAGGTTCGTGGACAAAGAGGAGACGCTCGAATTTAATTGGCCACAATCTCTCAATTTAATTTACAATTCTTCATCTGCTTTGCATTCTAGAAATACATTCACTTTTCAGAACTTGCATCAAAGCAAGTTCTGAAAGCTTGACTGTAGAAACAAATGCTGCATACTACTTACAAATAGCGCGTATAGATAACAGATAAAATAGAGTAACACTTAAAATAATGTTAATAAAATTCCCTTGAGGCTTTGGGTTGGGTTGTTTTACCCCTGAGCGGCACTTTTTTGCACACCATGGGCTAAATGGCCAGGTCACATGGACCCCGAAGGCTCAGAGAAGGGGACCCATTGGAACAGCTGTTGGGAGACAGATGGTAGCCTCCCGTCAAGGCCATCCAGCGTGTTCTTTAACGTGCACAGGGTATGGCTCTCCCGCACACGGGGCCGCGGCTTAACGTCCCATCCGACGGACAGCCGCCTTTCCAAGCCCATCGGTGTCCCCTACTGACCGTGAGCATGGCGGGGAATTTTGCGGAGATAAATCTCAACGCAGACCCAGCTGGGACTCGAACCTGGGAACTACAGATTACGAACCTGGCGCGCTACCGACTGAGCCACCCCCGCCCCAGAGGCTTGGTGTAGCTTATCCGCAAGAAACGTTAAATATACGCAGTTTGAAATAATTGATATACATCGGTTACACGTTGACGTTTATACTTATGAAGTTTAGGATGTAGAAGTACTTTTATACTCTCAACTTTTTAAAAGTCGATTTTTGGTCTCAGATTTAAGTTTTGATAAGGTAAGAATGGAAAACATTTCTCTAAGTAAAGAGTTAAATTAAAAATTGCCTATCTTCATGCATGGTATCATATAGAGTAGAAAATAAACCTAAAGCATATCGATAGTGCAATCATTCACTGAGTTCGTATTCACTTCAAAGGAAGTTACGACGACGCCAATCTTGTTGTGTAGGTAAAGCGGCGCCCTATCTTCCTTTGAAGTGAATACGAACTCAGTGATTGATTGCACCATCAATATGACTAAGTTTATTTTCTACTTTTTAGAGCCATATGAAGAAGATAGTTATCTTTTGGTAATTTTAGCTTATTTATATTTTTTCTTTGTCACTAAAAACACCTGCCTTCAAAAACTTTAATTTGGAGCAGTGTTTGAGGTTAGCCCATCACATTGGATTGGGTTGGGTTGTTTTACCTCTGAGCGGCACTTTTTTGCACACCATGGGCTAAATGGTCAGGTCACAAGGACCCCGAAGGCTGAGAGAAGATTGGGGGAGGGGACCCACTGGAACAGCTGTTGGGAGACAGATGATAGCCTCCCGTCAAGGCCATCCAGCGTGTTCTTTAACGTGCACAGGGTATGGCTCTCCCGCACACAGGGCCACGGCTTAACGTCCCATCCGACGGACGGCGGCCTTTCCAAGCCCATCGGTGTCCCCTACTGACCATGGGCAGGGCGGGGAATTTTTGCGGAGATAAATCTCAACGCTAACTCAGCTGGGACTCGAACCTGGGAACTACAGATTACGAGCCTGGCGCGCTACCGACTGAGCCACCCCCGCCTCCATCACATTGGAGAAGTCGTAAGTTTTAATTTGAGTTATGACTTGTTAAAGTCGAAACCCGTGAAATTTCGCCACCCCCCCCCCCTTTTATTAGGCGGAAATAATGGGGGCAAAATTCGAAATAGTTTGCGATGGTCATTATATGAGTGTTCATTTGACATCTAACTAGTAGCTATAGGCCCTTCCATTCGGAAATTATAGTAGAACTACTTTCATATTTCCCGTTTTTTAGGGGAAGAAAGCTTAGAGGATTCAATATTTATAGTCTATGACACTACCGCATCACAAGGGTTGGGTTGTTTTACCTCTGAGCGGCACTTTTTGGCACACCATGGACTAAATGGCTAAGCCACAAGGACCCGAAGACTCACAGAAGGTTGGGGGAGGGCATCCACTGGAATAGCTGTTGGGAGACAGATGGCAGCCTCCCGTCATGGTCATCCAGCGTGTTCTTTAACGTGCATAGGGTATGGCTCTCACGCACACGGGGCCACAGCTTAATGTCCCATCCGACGGACGGAGGCCTCTGAGCGGCACTTTTTTGCACACCATGAACTAAATGGCTAGGCCACAAGGACTCGAAGACTCAGAAGGTTGGGGAAGGGGACCCACTGGAATAACTGTTGGGAGACAGATGGTAGCCTCTCGTCATGGCCATCCAGCGTGTTCTTTAACGTGCATAGAGTATGGCTCTCACGCACACGGGGCCATGGCTTAACGTCCCTCCGACGGACGGCGACCTTTCCAAGCCCATCGGTGTCCCCTACTGACCGTGGGCAGGGCGGGGAATTTTGCGGAGATAAATCTGAACGCTGACCCAGTTGGGACTCGAACCTGGGAACTACAGATTACGAGCCTGGCGCGCTACCGACTGAGCCACCCCCCGCCCCTATAAGTAGAACTCTATAGTGTCTGACGCGTTTACCGTAGCATTGAAAATTTGGTAGTAATATTTGCCATGTATCCGGGTGTTGACCGCGTGATCTAAACTTTTCTTGTAATCATTTTTGAAAAGGTATTTAAGAATTATAGCATATCTATACATATCTTCCACAGGCAACGCGTTGTGGTGTACTAATCTGTTCTTATTAGAAGACATTATGATTCTTTTAACCCTTTCAGGACCATAAGGTTTCTAAGAGTAAATATTAATATGTAACTGTTTATTTTAGTTTGTTTAGACGTAAAGTAAATAAAAATCATAAGAAAAATACATAACAATGTGTAGTTTTTTTAGAATTTTATGGAAAATATTTTTCCCAATGGACTATAAAGGTAACACAAATTATAGTTAGGCTTATTATGCAATGTCTTTTATTTATTGGTTTATTAGAACAAAATGTTAACTAAAATAATACAAAATTATGAAATAAAATTACTATACAAAATGATGTGCTAATTATGATATTCTGCGAAACAATTTCTTTTGGTAGTGAGGCAAAGATGGACATTGCACATAGTACATATATTATGCGTCCTGACAGTTCTGTTTTTGTTTTCTAAACGTTCCCGTTTACGTAATTGCGTTCGGCATACGTTCTATTTTGACATTCTGTATAAAAAAATTCAGATAAGGTTATAATTAAATACGACAATCACCAATTTTAAAATGGGAAAAATGTTTCCCTTGGTCGTGAAAGGGTTAATGGCAGATCAAACTGAGCTCTTCCTGGTCATTCGAATGGAAAACCGAATTCGAAGAACGGAAATTTTATTTTTCTATTTAAAAACTAATGAAACACGATACTTCGAAATCCTTACAGAAAAAAATAAACAAAAAAAAATCATACCATTCCTTGAAAAATCCATACCATTCCTTGGAAATATTCCAATGAATATTTTACTCATTGGAAATATTCCTATGAGTATTTCATTCCTTGGAAATATTACTATGAGTATATCATTCCTTGGAAATATTCCTATTAGTATTTCATTCCTTGGAAATATTCCTATTAGTATTTCATTCCTTGGAAATATTCCTACGAATATTTCATTCCTTCGAAATATTCTTTTGAATATTTATTCCTTGGAAATATTCCTATGAGTATTTCATTGCTTGGAAATATTCCTATGAGTATTTCATTCCTTGGAAATATTCCTACGAGTATTTCATTCCTTGGAAATATTCCTACGAGTATTTCATTCCTTGGAAATATTCCTACGAGTATTTCATTCCTTGGAAATATTCCCAAAGTATTTCATTCCTTGGAAATATTCCTATGAGTTTTTCATTCCTTGGAAATATTCCTATGAATATTTTATTCCTATGAGTATTTTATTCCTTCGAAATATTCCTATGAGTATTTTATTCCTTGGAAATATTCCCATGAGTATTTTATTCCTTGGAAATATTCCTATTAGTATTTCATTCCTTGGAAATATTCCTACGAGTATTTTATTCCTTGGAAATATTCCTATGAATATTTTATTCCTATGAGTATTTTATTCCTTGGAAATATTCCTATGAGTATTTCATTCCTTGGAAATATTCCTACGAGTATTTTATTCCTTGGAAATATTCCTATTAGTATTTTATTCCTTGGAAATATTCCTACGAGTATTTCATTCCTTGGAAATATTCCTACGAGTATTTCATTCCTTGGAAATATTGCTACGAGTATTTCATTCCTTGGAAATATTCCTACGAGTATTTCATTCCTTGGAATTATTCCTATGAGTATTTCATTCCTTGGAAATATTCCTATGAGATTGTATTCCTTGGAAATATTCCTATGAGTATTTTATTCCTTGGAAATATTCCTACGAGTATTTCATTCCTTGGAAATATTCCTACGAATATTTCATTCCTTGGAAATATTCCTACGAATATTGCATTCCTTGGAAATATTCCTACGAATATTGCATTCCTTGGAAATATTCCTATGAGTATTTCATTCCTTGGAAATATTTCTATGAGTTTTTCATTCCTTGGAAATATTCCTATGAATATTTTATTCCTATGAGTATTTTATTCCTTGGAAATATTCCCATGAGTATTTTATTCCTTGGAAATATTCCTACGAGTATTTTATTCCTTGGAAATATTCCTATGAGTATTTTATTCCTCGCAATACCAATCCATTTATTATTTTGCTTTTCAGATTGAAGTATTAGGTGATGGTGGGATATACAGTGATAATGAGATTGATAGTTACGGCTTTTCTCATAAAAATCACTGATACTCGAAATATCTGTTTAAAAAAAAGGAACAAATTTTAAAATTCGTAAGAAAAGATAATTTTCATTAACGTTAAGATAAAGAAATTATTGATTTTCAAAACCAAATTTTAATTTTGGACCAGAACCAAATGCATATTGATTTGTTTTTATAACTGCTTTGTAACTTATGAAAGCACTAGTTTTAGGGATATTTAAAAAAGAAATTAACGCACACACTAAGATGAACAACTTGAAAGAATAATCGAATCAAAAAACGCAGACTACAATTTTTTAATTTTATCGCTATGAAGTCAAAAGATGCTTTCAGTTCCTCATCCATGATATTTGATAAAGATCCATTATTTCTTAAGTCTAAACTAAGGTATATATATAATGTATGTTTCCATTCAGTTCATAAATTATATACATTACATTCATTTTCAGGAAGCAATGGGTGGTAAAAATAGTACCTTGAGTCATCAATTTCGAAGAGTGCAGGAAGAAAAATGAATTTAGCCATCCATTATTAAAAGAGACAGAGAAATTTATCTTTCTTTATCAGACGTAAAATAAAGACAAAAATGAGCTATATGAAGATAGGTCCTTTGGACAATTGGATCGAGCATTTCCTGCCTCTTCCTTCGAAGAAGTAATATCTTTCTGCACGTCACTAATAACCTTCAACATAGGAGAGTGCCCTCTGGCATATTCCATTCATCATCTCATTAAATTGCTCCTCGGCTCCTCTTTCATTTACCGCTAACCATCATTTAGCTAGCCAACGTGACGAAATAGTAATATCACATATTTCTGCAAGCTATATCGAAGCTTAATGGCTTTGTACGCCTGTCCGTTTGTCATAGTTGGCATTCTTTCACAATATTTAAGAGCAATAGATGGCATAGTCGGTACCGTGCTACGAATGTAACTTGAACTTTCACATTCAAGGCAAAAACGAAAGACAGGAGCCGAGAGTTTCTTACCTTTCTTTCCTCCTCTGTAAAAAAGGGACACTCAAATGCTCCTCGGCTTTGCTTTATCACAGTTTTCTTTGAAAGAACGGGTTGGGTTGCTTTACCTCTGAGCGGCACGTTTTTGCACACCATGGGCTAAATGGCCAGGTCACATGGACCCCGAAGGCTCAGAGAAGGTTGGGGGAGGGGATCCACTGGAACAGCTGTTGGGAGACAGATAGTAGCCTCCCGTCAAGGCCATCCAGAGTGTTCTTTAACGTTGGGTTGTTTTACCTCTGAGCGGCACTTTTTTGCACACCATGGGCTAAATGACCAGGTCACATGGACCCCGAAGGCTCAGAGAAGGTTGGGGGAGGGGATCCACTGGAACAGCTGTTGGGAGACAGATGGTAGCCTCCCGTCAAGGCCATCCAGCGTGTTCTTTAACGTTGGGTTGTTTTACCTCTGAGCGGCACTTTTTTGCACACCATGGGCTAAATGGCCAGGTCACATGGACCCCGAAGGCTCAGAGAAGGTTGGGGGAGGGGATCAACTGGAACAGCTGTTGGGAGACAGATGGTAGTCTCCCGTCAAGGCCATCCAGCGTGTTCTTTAACGTGCACAGTGTATGGTTCTCCCGCACACGGGGCCACGGCTTAACGTCCCATCCGACGGACGACGGCCTTTCCAAGCCCATCGGTGTCCCCTACTGAGCGTGGGTAAGGCGGGAAATTTTGCGGAGATTGAAAGAACGGAGACTGTTACGAAAAGCAGAAATCCATTAACAGAGAAGTTACAGGTGGCAATATGCGCAGGTGAAGAAAACAACACAAATATTTACATGAACAATTGCAGCCTCACTATCCTTATCATACCTTATTACTGACGGATTCTGTAAAGCAACCACATGCAATACGTCGACACTCCCGGATTAGGGAGGAGGCAAGAAAAAGGGTTCACAACCCCTTTTCTTACTAATACCTAGCATTATTCAAAATAAAATTAATATATTTTTGACCTTATGCAAAAATTTAAATTGGTAACGATAATAAAACTCAAAGAACCGTGATATAAGATCGCTTGGGTTGGGTTGTTTTACCTCTAAGCGGCACTTTTTTGCACACCATGGGCTAAATGGCCAAGTCACAAGGGCCCCGAAGGCTCAGAGAAGGTTGGGGGAGGGGAACCACTGGAACAGTTGTTAGTAGAGAGATGGTAGCCTCCCTTCAAGGCCATCGAATGTGTTCTTCAACGTGCACAGGGTATGGCTCTTCCGCACACGGGGCCAGGGCTTAACGTCCCATCCGACGGACGGCGGCCTTTCCAAGACCATCGGTGTCCCCTACTGACCGTGGGCAGGGCGGGGAGTTTTCCTATAATATTAGTGTTTTTATTTATTTACTCATTTATTATAACGTTTAATTTCTTATATTAAATGGGGGCGGCAAAATGTTTAAGTGCCCTGATCCCCAGAATTGTTAAATCTTCCCCTGCCTCTTTCTCGCGAGTAATGCAGTGACTTTGTAATCAGGGCTGTATCTATGGGGGAGGAGGGGGCAGTGGGCTATGCTCTCCTCCCCTCGTGATACCCAGTATCAGCAGAATATAGCAGCGAAGATAGTGGCTTTAATAAACCTAATGATCTCTGATACAAAAGAATAAGAATATGTTTTTTTTTCTAGCTTTTTTGTTAATATTTTTTCAATTCGGTTTCATCTTATTGGGTTGTTGTTGGGTTGTTTTACCTCTGAGCGGCACTTTTTTGCACACCATGGGCTAAATAGCCAGGTCACATGGACCCCGAAGGCTCAGAGAAGGTTGGTGCAGGGAACCCACTGGAACAGCTGTTGGGAGACAGATGGTAGCCTCCCGTCAAGGCTATCCAGCGTGTTCTTTAACGTGCACAGGGTAAGTCTGTCCCGCACACGGGGCCACGGCTTAACGTCCCATCCGACGGACGGCTGCATTTCCAAGCCCATCGGTGTCCCCTACTGACCGTGGGCAGGGCGGGGAATTTTGCAGAGATAAATCTCAACGCTGACCCAGCTGGGACTCGAACCTGGGAACTACAGATTACGAGCCTGGCGCGCTACCGACTGAGCCACCCCGCCCCTCATCTTACTGTATGTATGTTACCTACAGACTAAGACTGAAGTTTTATTTTATTGCATTTTTCCTAGATAGTAAACATCTGTCGCAAACAATAGTTCAGCTGCATAGTTACCAAGCATCCGAAAGCCGCGACTGTTCTCCACAAATTCTTTCTCCCGATTCTCTCTCTTCTGAATTACACAATGATACAAGAAGAAATTCCCCCAGCGTTGTTTCAGTTAATGCCGCATATCGTAGAATTATTTGCAACCTTTTTGAGTTACAATTGAATGCGGACGCTTGTTATCGGAAAGAACTCGAAAGTTATCATGAGTGAGGTTGCCTTCCCCCAAAGGAAGAGGCGTTGTGAAGTAGGATTTATTTGTTTTTATTACAGATAGTTTTGGAGAAAATAAAAATGTTACAAAGTGAGGAAAGTCAGCGCGGAGCCATCAACGACGGAGGATTTGGCCACGTGATAAGTTTAAATATGGCTCATCCTCTCTACCTCGCTGGCGATAGCTGTTTGTAGGCAGCAAGAAGTTGTTGATATTCAAGAACTCTTTCCTTCCAGGCTTAAACTGCCGTGCCTTCAAGTATAATCTTCTCGTTACCCTGGAAACGGTCCAGTACTTTAGTTACATGGATACTCAGTCGCGAGTTCGCGTGGAATCACTACAGAGTGACCAGAAATATTGCACAAGACTTATTTTTTTTGGTTTTGAAGTATAAAGATATCCACTATGCATTTTAAAGACGTATAAAAATGTTTCTCAAAATCTCGGAAATTCTGAAAGAATTCTAAACGTTATTCAGATACTAGACTAAAATTTCTCCGTGTCATAGTTTGAAAGAAATATTTACAATATAAATGCAAACACGTGCGTCATAATAAAATGGCAAGTTAAAACTAAATTGCATCCTAATCGTCTACGGCGGATAGAAAGTGTTTTCTCGAACGCAAAGTCATTCATTTTTGGTGACGACTTTCATTGGGGTTTATTTTAAATTAAAATAGAAGCTTGACAAAGACTAAATTCGAATCATTAGCTTACAAGTGTCGTTTCGGCTTCCAATTAAATCTTATTTTTCAAGGTGCTAGAATAAATTTTTTGATAAACTGTTTGCAAGTTCGAATTCATTACGTGAAATGTAGCTCTTACTAATTATGTGGGGCGGGGGTGGCTCAGTCGGTAGCGCGCCAGGCTCGTAATCTGTAGTTCCCAGGTTCTAGTCCCAGCTGGGTCAGCGTTGAGATTTATCTCGTCAAAATTCCCCTCCCTGCCCACGGTCAGTAGGGGACACCGATTGGCTTGGGAAGGCCGCCGTCCGTCGGATGGGACGTTAAGCCGTGGCCCCGTGTGCGGGAGAGCCATACCCTGTGCACGTTAAAGAACACGCTGGATGGCCTTGACGGGAGGCTACCATCTGTCTCCCAACAGCTGTTCCAGTGGGTCCCCTCCCCCAACCTTCTCTGAGCCTTCGGGGTCCATGTGACCTGGCCATTTAACCCATTGTGTGCAAAAAAGTGCCGCTCAGAGGTAAAACAACCCAACCCAGGTGGGTCAGCGTTGAGATTTATCTCCGCAAAATTCCCCGCCCTGCCCACGGTCAGTAGGGGACACCGATGGGCTTGGGAAGGCCGCCGTCCGTCGGATGGGACGTTAAGCCGTGGCCCCGTGTGCGGGAGAGCCATACCCTGTGCACGTTAAAGAACACGCTGGATGGCCTTGACGGGAGGCTACCATCTGTCTCCCAACATCTGTTCCAGTGGGTCACCTCCCCCAACCTTCTCTGAGCCTTCGGGGTCCATGTGACCTGGCCATTTAGCCCATGGTGTGCAAAAAAGTGCCGCTCAGAGGTAAAACAACCCAACCAATTATGTTTTGGTAGAGTGCCATATGGTGTGAGCTACGTGGCCCTAGTAGTAAAAAACAATGCTATTTGTAGATATATTTATGAAACGATTTGTAGATATGTTACATATATAATTATATGTAGCATATAAATGTATTTTAATGAGTAATAGTAACATTACCTTTATTTGATTGAAACGTATCGAAATATATTGTAATGAACAAATCACATATTCGCTGTTGTGAAATATTCAACACTACTTGGTCTTGTTTTATGGCTCAATGGGATAATAACTAAGGAGGAATTGTTGACGAACAATTGATTATCACAGTCTCATTGTTTTAACTTGATTGAGATTAGGCAATCTTTTCATGGCGGGAGAGGAATGAAATCGGGCAGAAAACTAGGGTTGGGTTGTTTTACCTCTGAGCACACCATGGGCTTTTTTTGCACACCATGGGCTAAATGGCCAGGTCACATGGACCCCGAAGGCTCAGAGAAGGTTGGGGGAGGGGACCCAATGGAACAGCTGTTGGGAGACAGATGGTAGCCTCCCGTCAAGGCCATCCAGCGTGTTCTTTAACGTGCACAGGGTATGGCTCTCCCGCACACGGGGCCACGGCTTAACGTCCCATCCGACGGACGGCTGCATTTCCAAGCTCATCGGTGTCCCTTACTGACCGTGGGCAGGGCGGGTAATTTTTGCGGAGATAAATCTCAACGCTGACCCAGCTGGGACTCGAACCTGGGAACTACAGATCACGAGCCTGGCGCGCTACCGACTGAGCCACCCCCGCCCCCACACAAAAAACTAGGAAAACGGATTAAAGAAAACAGTTACTATATTTTTTGCTAGAGTAAATGTTATTTCCAAAAAAAGTACCTTTTTTTCCTTTTCTCTGTTCCATTCTCGTTTTCAGTTTCGTTTTGTTAACTTCTTCATTGTAATGAGGAAATATTTTTAGGGGAATTAATTCTGTAAATAATTCGAAAGATATTCAGTTTCTTTATACGCAAATATATATTTACAAAGCATTTTTTCCAGTCTATCAGTTCTTTGGACCAATGTAATACGTCAATCTATCCCCAAATTAATGCAAATATATGATTTTTAAGGTAATATTTTCATATTGAGTTCAATGATTAGTTTCAGAAAACTTTTTCATGAACTTTTTATCATAATGAAGAAAAGTCGATTAATAATTCGAGTGCGGATGATAACCCGCACTCTAATTATTAAGCAATGAGATCGTGCTACTCTATTATTGGGACACAATTTCTTCATCGTATTTTCATCGTTATCTCTTTGTACCATAAACAAGACCAACTGGTATTCAGTGTTTCAAAGCTATCTCACGGGTTCGGTTCGTAGTTCGAGTCCGAAAGGCAAATGGTGTGATATATTTCCCATATTTGCTTATTCTCCACTCATATAACTGCTTTATTACCGTGAGCATATGGGGCGGGGGTGGCTCAGTCGGTAGTGCGCCAGTCTCGTAATCTGTAGTTTACAGGTTCGAGTCCCAGCTGAGTCAGCGTTGAGATTTATCTCCGCAAAATTCCCCCGCCCTGCCCACGGGCAGTAGGGGACACCGATGGGCTTGGAAAGACCGCCGACCGTCGGATGGGACGTTAAGCCGTGGCCCCGTGTGCGGGAGAGCCATCCCCTGTGCACGTTAAAGAACACGCTGGATGGCCTTGACGTGAGGCTACCATCTGTCTCCCAACAGCTGTTCCAGTGGGTCCCCTCCCCCAACCTTCTCTGAGCCTTCGGGGTCCTTGTGGCATGGCCATTTAGCCCATTGTGTGCAAAAAAGTGCCGCTCAGAGGTAAAACAATCCAAAACCGTGAGCTTACATGCTCTCATTCCTATTACATATTGTTACGACAGAAGGAATCTGGCAACCGAAAGCAAAGTTTCAGCCAACGAATAAGAACGTTGGGAGAATTTGGAGAAGAAGAGTGGAGCGTTAACGGTCGTTGTATTGTAATGGTCGTTGTATTGTAACGGTCGTTGTATTGTAATGGTCGTTGTATTGTAACGGTCGTTGTGTTGTAACGGTCGGAGAGTTCGAAAATGGACGGTGAGCTGTTCTGAGACAGTGCGCGTAAGTATCAAGAAGTAACTTGATGTGTTGTGTATACGCGGAAGGATAAAAGTGGGATCTTTTATCGTTAAGTATCAAGAAGTAACTTGATGTGTTGTGTATACGCGGAAGTATAAAAGTGGGAACTTTTATGGCTAACTTCGAATGTCTACACGGACTGTCTTTTTGTTCGGCTAGTGTGTGAAAAGTTATTAGCACAGGACGAGAATTGGTTTACGAGTGAAGATCTTCGGGTGACCTGGTAAATCAAGTAAAAGGTAGTATTTAGTAAAATACACAGAGCTGATAGTGTGTGCTCTACGCAGGAAGATTGATGACTTGTGCATGTTAATAGTTGATTTGTTAATAAGATACTTCATCCATATTTCCTTTGTAACAATTTACCTTGTATTGAATTTGGTTTTGAAATATAGCTTTTAATACTCACGTTCAGTGGCTATCCATTTTTGTAATCCGCAACACTTGGTGTCAGAAGCGGGATAATTTATTGAATGCCGTTAACTAGAAGTATGGATGAATTAGTAAAGTTGATAAATAGCTTGAAAGCCGATATGGCTACACAAATGAATGACATTAAAAATCAAAATAATGACTTGAAAGCCGATATGGCTACACAAATGAATGACATTAAAAGTCAAAATAATGACTTGAAAGCCGATATGGCTACACAGATGAATGACATTAAAAGTCAAAGTAATGACTTGAAAGCCGAAATGGCCGCACAAAATAATGAGTTGAGAACGGAGATAGTTTCTCAAAAAGATGATTTGAAAGCCGAAATAGCGGCACAAAATACTGAGATGAGAGCTGAAGTGGCTTCTCAAGTTGGTAAGATTATTGATCAGTTCAAGGATAATAAAACCGAACTCAATAGACAATGCAATAGTTTAAATGTTGAATTTGTCAGTGAAAAAGATGATCTTGATAGTGTTAAGTTAGATTGTAAACATGGAAAAGAAAAAGAGAAAGGCAACGCATATAAAAATGTGGATCTGCTACTGAAAATCAAGAATCGTAGAGATAGCGCAGATAATGCCTTTGACCACGCAACTACTGGTGATGCATGGCAGAGTGTCTATGTCGCTGGTGACATGTCTAGGAACTGTGAAGAACAATCACACAGATCAGAGAGCTGTGAGACTATACAGTACGCTTTGCACTTCAAAATACCTAGGTATACAAGTCTGGCACGATCTGAAGAGAGATCCACACGAAAGGTATTCTATTCCTCGCCGTCAGCAAAATGCGTCATGGACAATTATCGCAAAGGCAGAGTAACGAGTGGTAATGAGGGGGAACGAAACAGAGTTTACGTTTCGCAGAGTGGTCCGAGTAAAGAAGAGGCGTCCATTCAGAATAGATACAAAGTGCCATTCGACGTTACCGGGGAAGTCGGAGAGATTTTTCCGAAGCATATAGCCACACTTGAATCGTTTATAGAAAGTGGGGAATTAAGGAAGAGGAATTCCGAAGAATGGCTTAGAAGCATAACAGGTGATGCTAGTAAAAGAGCTTCAGGCAGAGACGGTACTTCAAAGACTAACTTTCTGGATGAAACTAAGCCTCAGAGTTACGATCAGAGAGAAGTAAAGCCCTCAGACAATCTCAACGAAACCATGCTGAATTTCTTTTCTGAACAGTCAATGTGCAGATTTGGACATTATAACCATTTAGATTATAAGGATATAGAAAAGTTTTATCACGATTACAAGAGCTCTAAAGTGGACAATATCATGTTACAGAACTCGTCGCTGATCTCCAGAATGAACAATTTGGCAATCATGACTGATATTTCCCTGGCTAATTACAATGAGAGCTCCAAGAAAGTGAATTCGGAAGAAACAGCAAATATGACCTCCTCGGGTCATGTGTTTTGCTGGAGACCCGAGTGGCGCCATCGGATGGTAGATGAAAACAGCACAGGAGGTGTCGGCAACAAAGTGAGTCTTGTCTTGGCTCCTGCACTTGCTGCTTTAGGTCTCAAGGTCCCTATGATCTCCTGTCGTGCTCTCCAATTGACGGGAGATACTCTGTACAAATTGGAATCCATCCCTGGCTTCACAGTCGACTGCACTAAAGATAAAATCGAGCAGATGATGGAAGACGTCGGATGCTGCATCGTAGGACAGACAGAGGAGCTGGTGCCAACAGATAAGGAGATTTACCGCTGCAAGGATCTGATGGCTACCATAGATAGCGTTCCTCTAATGATATGCTCAATTGTGTCCAAAAAGCTGGCTGAAGGAGTGTGTGCTTTGGTTTATGATGTAGAATTCGGAAAAGGAGCTATTGATCTCATCAGTACAGAAGATGTTGCTGTTGATTTAGTTAAGAAAGTGGTTGCAGCATCACAAGCTCGTGGAATGAAGAGTTTGAGTTGTTCAGCTGTTATCAGCAACATGGATTCACCTCTTGAAAACTCTGTTGACAACTCTCTGGAAGTGATGGAAGCTGTTCAGTGTTTCCTTGGTAACGGATCCTTAGAACTGCAAGAGCTCGTCGAAGAGTTAGGAGAACTTCTGCGTTTTGTGAACATTGTGGATAATAGGGTAGATGAAGCATCACGTGTCCGTAAGGTTCTGCATAACGGCAATGCTTTGAACAAGTTTCGTAACATGTTAATAGAACAAGGAGTATCTGAAGATGTTGCAAGCTGGCTATGTGAAGGTAAAACAGAAAAAATATTGCTAGCAGCCCGACACATCACTGATTTCACTTATACAGGAGAAACAGGTAAGGTTGTCGGATTAGAAGCTGCAATTCTAGCAAGAGTATGGAAGGAGGAGATGGACCGAAGAGCTAAAAAGAATTATGGAGCTGATATTATAGTTGTGAAGCACCTTGGGGATCAAATTGAATCAGGTGAAATATGGCTGAAGGTTCATCACGACAGTTCTGAATTAAGTGAAAGTCAACTGACAAAAGGGTCAGACTGGAGGATGAAACTCCTCCCTAGATTTTATGTCACTAATGACTTTCATTCCTTGTTACTGTTGATAGAAGTAAAAATCCAAAGAAGAAAACTTTCGACAAAGAAGAAAACTTTTTACAGGTTTTGCACGAAAACTCTTAGTCGATTCTTCTCCCTGCGGAGACATAAACGTGTTCACAAGGGCTATAGGCCTTACACGTATTATATTTGTGGACGAGGCTTCAGTCAGAAAAGAAATCTAAGTCATAATGAGATTCGCTTTCATTTTGACACAGACGTGGAATATCGCATTCGTCGACGTCCAGCTACAAAGAGCAAGGTGGTTCACGTGGATCGTTTGACCCCGTTTCATCGAAGAACTGAAGAAACTTTGGAATCCAGAATTGTTCGGGGCGAACAAGACCTAGGAAGGGGGCAGTGTTACGACAGAAGGAATCTGGCAACCGAAAGCAAAGTTTCAGCCAACGAATAAGAACGTTGGGAGAATTTGGAGAAGAAGAGTGGAGCGTTAACGGTCGTTGTATTGTAATGGTCGTTGTATTGTAACGGTCGTTGTGTTGTAACGGTCGGAGAGTTCGAAAATGGACGGTGAGCTGTTCTGAGACAGTGCGCGTAAGTATCAAGAAGTAACTTGATGTGTTGTGTATACGCGGAAGGATAAAAGTGGGATCTTTTATCGTTAAGTATCAAGAAGTAACTTGATGTGTTGTGTATACGCGGAAGTATAAAAGTGGGAACTTTTATGGCTAACTTCGAATGTCTACACGGACTGTCTTTTTGTTCGGCTAGTGTGTGAAAAGTTATTAGCACAGGACGAGAATTGGTTTACGAGTGAAGATCTTCGGGTGACCTGGTAAATCAAGTAAAAGGTAGTATTTAGTAAAATACACAGAGCTGATAGTGTGTGCTCTACGCAGGAAGATTGATGACTTGTGCATGTTAATAGTTGATTTGTTAATAAGATACTTCATCCATATTTCCTTTGTAACAATTTACCTTGTATTGAATTTGGTTTTGAAATATAGCTTTTAATACTCACGTTCAGTGGCTATCCATTTTTGTAATCCGCAACAATATTTTAGAGATTTTGTTTCTCCGTCTGTCTCTGTCTGAACTCCTCCTAGATGGTCAGAGCTAGGACCAAATTTCAATTTCAATCAAATTTCGTCTACAGCTTAATCTTATCGTAAGTGCAAAGTAAGAGTCTACCACAGACATCACGCCCTCACCCAAAGAGTTGAGGGAAAAGTCTGCCGATTGATAACTCGCCGCATCGATAACGTACTACTCCATTCATGACACTCCATGATAAGGTAAGCGATAGCAGCGCACCCTGAGATTTCAGACATTTTCAGAGTGTTTAAACAACACCTCCTACAACGGAAGACCAGTGGACACAGTTATAGCATCTGCATTAGTAGTTCTGTAATTCAGAAAATTCTTATATTTCCATTTATAATATTACTACTGGTAAACCTTTGTACTAATATTTGAATTAAGGTTTATTTATAAATATACCATATTTAGTACGTAAATTATTCGTATATATTAGCATTATGATAATTTCTAACAAATACGAATAATTTTTCTTCTGATTGAGGTATATTTATAAATAAACATTATTATAAATAATAGTACACCAGTCATATAATTAAGAAAAATTTCTATGAATTTTTCTAGATATAGGACTACTTAAGATTGACGTCATAACTTGGTACATTGGCCTTCTGTTATAGGAGGATTGGATTGTTTTACCTCTGAGCGGCACTTTTTGCACACCATGGGCTAAATGGCCAGGTCACATGGACCCCGAAGGCTCAGAGAAGGTTGAGGGAGGGGACCCACTGGAACAGCTGTTGGGAGACAGATGGTAGCCTCCCGTCAAGGCCATCAAGCGTGTTCTTTAACGTGCACAAGTATGGCTCTCTCCCGCACACGGGGCCACGGCTTAACGTCCCATCCGACGGACGGCGGCCTTTCCAAGCTCATAGGTGTCCCCTACTGACCATGGGCAGGGCGGGGAATTTTGCGGAGATAAATCTCAACGCTGACCCAGCTGGGACTCGAACCTGGGAAGTACAGATTACGAGCCTGGCGCGACTGAGCCACCCCCGCCCCATTGTTATAGGAGGTGTTGATTTAAACAACTCATTGCAGCTAGGAATCTGATGTACACTGACATGCCACTATTATTAGGTACACTTCACTAGTAGCGTATTGCGCCTCTTTTGGCCTTCAGAATAGCTTGAATTCGTCGAGGCATGGGACATACAAGATGCTGGATGCGTTGTGCAGGAATTTTATATTCTGCGGAAATGATTGTTACACGCAGTTGCTGCAAATTGGACGGCTGCACATTCTCTGCGAACACTCTTACCACCTCATCCAAAAGATGTTCGATTTAGATCTAGGTACTGTGCAGCCAACTCAAGCAAGGAAACTCGTCGGTATGTTTCCTGGAACCTTAGGGTGACAATATGTGCTTTGTAAGCAGGTGCATTATCATACTGAACGTGTCCATCCGAGTAAGGATAAACAGTAACAACGATGTTCAGATACGCCTTGGCGTTCAGAATTAGGCTATCGATGGGTATCGGAGCACCTAATGCGTACCAGGAAAACATTATCCACACCACCACCGGCCTGTACTGTTGACACCAGTCTAGATTGCTCCATGACCTCATGCCCAGCTGGGTCAGCGTTGAGATTTATCTCCGCAAAAATTCCCCGCCCTCCCCACGGTCAGTAGGGGACACCGATGGGCCTGGAAAGGACGCCGTCCGTCGGATGGGACGTTAAGCCGTGGCCCCGTGTGCGGGAGAGTCATACCCTGTGCACGTTAAAGAACACGCTGGATGGCCTTGACGGGAGGCTACCATCTGTCTCCCAACAGCTGTTCCAGTGGGTCCCCTCCCCCAACCTTCTCTGAGCCTTCGGAGTCCGTGTGACCTAGCCATTTAGCCCATGGTGTGCAAAAAAGTGCCGCTCAGAGGTAAAACAACCCAAATCCATGACCTCATGGTATTTGCACCAAATTCTGATCCTATCATCAGCATGATTCAAAAAGAAACCTTGATTCGCCCTACCAGGATAGCTTTTCCAGTCTTCAATGGTCCTGCACCCACTAGTGACGCGCTTTCGTGTTCTTTTCTGACAATATCAGCACTTCACATGGTCAGCCGCTGTTATAACCCATTCGCAACAAAGTCCGATACGTGCGCATTTGGAGATGATCTTCGGCACACCAATGTTCAATTCTGCTATGATTTACCTGATTGAGGCTTGTCTGTTCGCTTGCACGATTCTCGCCTGTCTTCTTCTACTCTTTTGATCCACAAGCTGTTTTCGTCCCCATGATCACCGATCACTGGTATTTTTTTCTTGCTTTTCGCACCTTCTCCGTAAAGCTTTGAAACAGTTGTGTGTGAAAAGCCCATGAAGACGGCCATTTGAGAAATGCTAGAACTGGCATGCCTGGCAATAACTATCATACCACTTTCAGTCGCTTGGTCGCTCGTTTCGCCCATTCTGACGCTCAATCCAACTCTAACAGATCATCGAAGAGATGCTCAGTCTGATTTAAACCACCCACTACAGTCAGATGACGTATTACGTGTTGGGTTGGGTTGTTTTTCCTCTGAGCGGCACTTTTTTGCACACCATGGGCTAAATGGCCAGGACACAAGGACCCCGAAGGCACCAGAGAAGGTTGGGGGAGGGGACTCACTGGAACAGCTGTTGAGAGACGGATGGTAGCCTCCCGTCAAGGCCATCCAGCTTGTTCTTTAACGCGCACAGGTATGGCTCTCACGCACACAGGGTATGGCTCTCCCGCACACGGGGCCACGGCTTAACGTCCCATCCGACGGACGGTGACCTTTCCAAGCCCTTCGGTGTCCCCTACTGACCGTGGGCAGGGCGGGGAGTTTTGCGGAGATAAATCTCGACACTGACCCAGCTGGGACTCGAACATAGGAACTACAGATTACGAGCCTGGCGCGGTATCAACTGAGCCAGCCACTCCCCATCTCAGTGTATAAACCCCACACAACAAGAAAAAGTGTGAAAAGCACACGAAATTCGGGACTGATCAGTGAAGCACCTGCGGAAAACGCCACCAGTGATGTTACCCGGGATAAAAGAGATTGCGCACATCCATTCGGAATACGTCTGCACACTTGCTTCCCTGACTTATTATATTAACGCCCGAACAACGTTGAGCAATTTTTCTAGCTATATATAATTTTCAGAGGTTATTTTTTGCATCCTTTCATAGAGTAAGTCGTAATTTGTTTTTACTAAAAACCGAATGTTTTTTGACTTATGTGGTCCGTAAAAACAATGAACAAAAATTAAAAACAACGCATATTAAGTTCTGCGAGTATGATAACTTGTAAGCCGTAAACCAGGCCTGTCCGACACAAACTTCGTAAACAGCCACTAGGAAAATAACTATATTTTTAAGGAATCAAGAAATTATCTTGATTAAAACAAAAAAAAACAACACCTTTTTAAATAATGCTTTGAATTTTGTTTGAATATCGTTTAGTTATGCGCCTAAAAATGTTTAGTCAAAAAATTGGGAGAAATGAGCTAGGCCCATTACATTATTTTTAATTAGTTTTATGAGTAGCGGGCTAGAATGGCCTATCCTAAACAATGCTTCTCATGGTACTCTGTCAGTTGGGTTGGGTTGTTTTACCTCTGAGCGGCACTTTTTTTGCACACCATGGGCTAAATGGCCAGGTCACATGGACCCCGAAGCTCAGAGAAGGTTGGGGAGGGGACCCACTGGAACAGCTGTTGGGAGACAGATGGTAGTCTCCCGTCAAGGCCATCCAGCGTGTTCTTTAACGTGCACAGTGTATGACTCTCCCGCACACGGAGCCACGGCTTAACGTCCCATCCGACGGACGGCGGCCTTTCCAAGCCCATCGGTGTCCCCTACTGACCGTGGGCAGGGCGGGGAAATTTTGCGGAGATAAATCTCAACGCTGACCCAGCTGGGACTCGAACCTGGGAACTACAGATTACGAGCCTGGCGCGCTATCCCGGTCATTACAGGATTAACTACACTGTATGAAAAAAATTGTCTGTGGTATTATTTTAAATTTTAATAGCCAATTCAATTGGTTCCGAGATTAGAAATAGTATTGGGCCTTCTGAATTGTGTGATGTTAGTAGTATGGTTTCTGGAGATGTTGGTGTCTCAGATCCATTTCTTAATAGTTATCATGGGGTAACAAACGGTTCTACTGATTAATTGTATTCTATGCAAACTTTTACTAATAATACTAACACAAATTTCAGTGATGCTGTTGGTGATATTTGTGGCGACGAATTACACTGTAGGGTACAGATCATCCATAGTGAAAAGGTGCATGAAAATTCGTCTTTTAATTGGGGAAATGGTGTAAATGTATTTTCTGGTAATGTAAGAAGTTTAAGAAATTTTTTGATCATTTATTTTTTTTTAAATTTATCTGGATTTTTACCAGATATAATCATTCTCTCAAAAATTTGGGTAAAAGAAAATAAAATTCAATGTTATCAAATTAATAATTATAATACTTATTATAAATGCAGACATGATAATAAATCTGGTGGAATTAAAATGTATGTAAAGGAATATATCCAAGTTTTGTATTGCAATTCTGATTTCAAAACTGCTGATTTATTAGAGTGCAGAATGAAAATTAATAATTTTTTATTTCTGTCCTTAGTTTTAACAGATATCATTCTTATTCAAAAACAGAGTTCATTAATGTTGTTGTTGTTGTAGTTTTACCTCTGAGCTGCACTTTTTTCCACACCATGGGCTAAATGGCCAGGTCACATGGACCCCGAAGGCTCAGAGAAGGTTGGGGGAGGGGACCCACTAGAACAGCTGTTGGGAGACAGATGGTAGCCCCCCGTCAAGGCCATCCAGCGTGTTCTTTAATGTGCACAAGGTATGGCTCTCCCGCACACGGGGCCACGGCTTAACGTCCCATCCGACGGACAGCGGCCTTTCCAAGCCCATCGGTGACCCTTACTGACCGTGGGCAGGGCGGGGAATTTTGTGGAGATAAATCTCAACGCTGACCCAGCTGGGACCCGAACCTGGGAACTACAGATTACGAGCCTGGCGCGCTACCGACTGAGCCACCCCCGCCCCAAGTTCATTAATGAACTTGAGAATCTTAAAGACTCTTGTGAGCAATATATACTGTTACAGGGTGATTTAAATATTTTAAAATTGCATGATGCGGTAGAAGAAAGATTTGTTCAACTCTTAAATATAAATGTTTTTTTTTCCTTGTCATGACGAAGTTACCAGAGAAGTGTCGGGTACTTGTCTTGATCATTTGTTTGTTAGAAATTTAAATATGGATCAGTTAACGGCTTATATTACTAAATTACATATATCTGACCATTATTTTGTTGGTTTAAATATTGAGTGTCAAGATATTTCATATCATATTGAGAATGATAATACATTTAAAGAAGATAAAAACAAGGTAATTATAAATAAATTACAGGAATTATTAAGAGACAACTTTATAAATGAATTATATAAGATGATTATTGAAGCATCTTATGTTCTCCCAAACCGAAACCCAGTTAAATAATTAAAACCTTGTATTACTGATGCTTTACTAAACTCTATTAAGGAAAGAAATAGATTATTGAAGTTGAAAAAATGTAATAGTTCTGATACAAATTTGGTACAATATTATAAAAAAATATAGAAACGTGCTAACTAGTATTATTAAAGAATCTAAATCAAGATATTACACTGATGCAATTATTAAAAAATGAAAAAAATTAAAAGCCAGTGGTAAGTTATAAATAAAATGTGTGGTAAACATATAGACCGATCCAAATTTCCAAATGTATTATAGATACCAACCATTATTACAGTGTTAGGGAAAATCCAGTAGATTTGGCAAACATATTTAACGATTATTTTACTAGTATTTTAAAGAATATAACAAAATTAATTTCTGAGAATGATTGTAGTGGTTTGCATAATCTGAAGATATTGTCGAATAAGTATATTACCGGTTCGCCGTCCCGTGGCCGAGTGGTTAGCACGCTTGGCTACTTGATCTACGGGACCTGGGTTCGAGCTCCGGATAAGGCATGGATGTATGTGTCGTTTTTCTGCTGAGGTCCTGCCATCCTCTCAGACCTTCTACTATGGCATATTAACTGGCAGGCTCCTGTCAGACCTCTGTGGCAAGCAGCTGCTTGAGGGGGTATTTAAAAAAAAAATAAGGCGGGGGTGGCTCAGTCGGTAGCGCGCCAGGCTCGTAATCTGTAGTTCCTAAGTTCGAGTCCCAGCTGGGTCAGCGTTCAGATTTATCTCCGCAAAATTCCCCGCCTTGCCCAGGGTAAGTAGGGGACACCGATGGGTTTGGAAATGCCGCCGTCCATCGGATGGGACGTTAAGCCGTGGCACCGTGTGCGGGAGAGCCATACCCTGTGCACGTTAAAGAACACGCTGGATGGCCTTGACGGGGGGCTACCATCTGTCTCCCAACAGCTGTTCCAGTGGGTCCCCTCCCCCAACCTTCTCTGAGCTTTCGGGGTCCATGTGACCTGGCCATTTAGCTCATTGTGTGCAAAAAAGTGCCGCTCGGAGGTAAAACAACCCAACCCTTGTCGAATACATTTTTTATTGAGGAAATATATGAAAATGAAGTTGAAGATGTAATTAAAAGTTTAAACTCTGCAAAATCCTCTAGCACAGACCGCGTTTCTGTATTTATCCTTAAAAGGATAGTAACAAGTATTAAAGGCATTTTAAGTACTTTAATTCATAAATCTTTAATTTCAGGATGTTTCCCTAATTGTTTAAAAACTGCCAGAGTTATGACAGTGTATAAAGGTGGCTGTGATAAGAAAATTGTAGACTAATATCCATCTTGTCTGTCTTTTACAAAATAATAGAAAAATTAATCAAATCTAAAATATAAATTTTTGAATAGATATAATTGCTTTTCTAAAAAATCAATATGGTTTCAGAAAAAACACGAGAACAGAGGATGCAATTCTAAGAATGACATAAACCATATATAAAAGCATTAATCAAAATTTTAAAGTCGTTGTTTCATTCCTTGATGATAAAAAAAATTTGACTTTGTCGCACGTTTAATTCTATTACATAAATTGGAAGCAGCTGGAATGAGAGGTGAAATGCTATCTTGGCTCTCTAGCTATGGATATATATATATAGCTATAGCTAGAGATCTCTATATATCTATGTATCTATGCTATGACTTTCTATAGCCCGAAAGTTATAATTGCGCCTGGGGCGGGGGTGGCTCAGTCGGTAGCGCGCCAGGCTCGTAATCTGTAGTTCCCAGGTTCGAGTCCCAGCTGGGTCAGCGTTGAGATTTATCTCCGCAAAAATTCCCCGCCCTGCCCACGGTCAGTAGGGGACACCGATGGGCTTGGAAAGGCCGCCGTCCGTCGGATGGGACGTTAAGCCTTGGCTCCGTGTGCGGGAGAACCATATCCTGTGCACGTTAAAGAACACGCTGGATGGCCTTGACGGGAGGCTACCATCTGTCTCCCAACAGCTGTTCCAGTGGGTCCCCTCCCCCAACCATCTCTGAGCCTTCGGGGTCCATGTAACCTGGCCATTTAGCCCATGGTGTGCAAAAAAGTGCCGCTCAGAGGTAAAACAACCCAACCCTATAATTGCGCCCTCCAATATTGAAAAATATCGAAAATTCCAAAATACCTTTAGAATATGCAAATGATTTATTTATGCCAGAAATTTGACGTTTTGGTGGTGGAATATAAAGGTTACCAAGATTCCACTGCCAAATATCAGTTGACCCCTTAGACCAGAGGGGGTAGGAAACGCAATTGTTTTGTTTTTAGGAAAAAAATGGAAACTCTTTTATCATTGGATTGGGTAGAAATGAAATGTTACAATTCGCATTTCTAATTGCTTATATAGTTTTGATTTGTATCGTTAGAGTCACTATATATGGAAAAGGCGAAACTTTTAACGAATGTTAAAATCCAATACTTCTGAGGACCACAATATTTGCGATCAAGTGATTTATTTATGGAAGAAATTTGAAATTTCGGTGGTAAAGTTTCAAGAGAAATTTCAATGTCAGTAGCATTCTGTCCCCTTTCTCCAGAGGAATGTGAGAAAAGCGACTTACAAAATTAAAAGATTGAAACGCAAATGCTTTTTATGTCGTTATTAACGATTTTTTTTTTCGTTATTAACGATTTTTTTTTTCGTTATTAACGAAATGCTATTATTTGCATTTTGACCCATTTTCTATTAGCTCGAGTCCAAACTTTTAAGAAGTAAAAATGTAGGTAAACAAAAACTTCTTTGTACTTGAAAGTGATATTTTTTTTCATTTGCGTTCTTCTAAATTTCTTTTCCCATCGTAAGAAATAAAAATAACTTTTTAATATTACTATTTCAAGCATGACATCAACCATTAAAAGAGACAATGAACTGTTTTCATGCAACTTGAAGGAATTTATTTTGCAAGCTGTTTCGCTCCACTTTTTTTCTGGTAATCAAGGGAAACTGTCACGTTATTCTAAATATTATCTCTTTGTACATTTAAAGTTCTGGAATCTCAAAGGGGGGCGGGGTGGCTCAGTCGGTAGCGCGCCAGGCTCGTAATCTGTAGTTCCCAGGTTCGAGTCCCAGCTGGGTCAGCGTTGAGATTTATCTCCGCAAAATTCCCCGCCCTGCCCGCGGTCAGTAGGGGACACCGATGGGCTTGGAAAGGCCGCCGTCCGTCGGATGGGACGTTAAGCCGTGGCTCCGTGTGCGGGAGAGCCATACCCTGTGCACGTTAAAGAACACGCTGGATGGCCTTGACGGGAGGCTACCATCTGTCTCCCAACAGCTGTTCCAGTGGGTCCCCTCCCCAAACCTTTTCTGAGCCTTCGGGGTCCATGTGACCTGGTCATTTAGCCCATGGTGTGCAAAAAAGTGCCGCTCAGAGGTAAAGCAACCCAACCTGGAATCTCAAAGATGCTATCCGTAGCATGTAAAAGACAACCTGTATACGAATCCTGAATCCATAAGAGGTAAAGCTTTTCTCTCTCTCTCCCCCCCCCCCCCCCGAAAAACTTTCGTACTTCGAACAAACTGTTCCAGTCCCTGAATCTGTAAATTTTTTCTAAGGTTTTGTTGTGTTCCTCAGAGGTGTAATTAATATGGTGTATCACGTTGGAACGCTTATCACAGATCACCATTGCAAGCCGGCTGCCAGAGGAATGTTATAATTTTTATTTAAAATATTAATTGTAAAATATAAACTTGAAATTCTTCTACATTTTACACATAATCAAACTTTAGAAGCTTTGAATCAATTGCAAAAATTTTATTTTCAACTCCCACCCAAATTAGGTGTACAGCAATATTAAGCTCTCTTGGATAATAAATATGCACGTAAAATCTTTCGAATTCTCTATTATTCCATTTATTTCACGAAATATGTATGTATCGTTTTTCTGCTGAGGTCCTGCCATCCTCTCAGACCTTCTACTATGGCATATAAACTGACAGGCTCCTGTCAGACCTCTGTGGCAAGCAGCTGCTTGAGGGGGTATTTATTTTTTTTATTTATTATACTCATTTAGGGTTGGGTTGTTTTACCTCTGAGCGGCACTTTTTTGCACACCATGGGCTAAATGGCCAGGTCACATGGACCCCGAAGGCTCAGAGAAGGTTGGGGGAGGGGACCCACTGGAACAGCTGTTGGGAGACAGATGGTAGCCTCCCGTCAAGGCCATCCAGCGTGTTCTTTAACGTGCACAGGGTATGGCTCTCCCTCACACGGGGCCACGGCTTCACGTCCCATCCGACGGACGGCGGCCTTTCCAAGCCCATCGGTGTCCCCTACTGACCGTGGGCAGGGCGGGGAATTTTGCGGAGATAAATCTCAACGCTGACCCAACTGGGACTCGAAACTGGGAACTACAGATTACGAGCCTGGCGCGCTACCGACTGAGCCACCCCCGCCCCACTCATTTAGGGAGTTTATTTTTTAGTTTGCTATGAAGAGTGCTTCTTAATGCAATTTTCACAAAATTCCATCTTCAATCCTTCGACTCTTAACAAAACAGTCAACTTCTGTCAAGTTAACTTAAACCTGCCAAAGACAGCAATGCTAATTGGATTTATCAAGCAGTGCATCGTAGTTTCGTATCCTATATGGGTAGCAGTCGTTGCAGGGAATTTCCTTTTAATGTTGCGTTCTGGCTTTCCGTGATCACTAAATGCCTTACTATCAAATGCCATGAAAATTTTATTAAACGGCATTCGCAATTGAGTCACGCATTATACGACAAGCTCTCAAGTAGTTTGCCAGCTCCTTTTCTTGTCAGCAATCTCGCTCGTTCGTAAATTGTCTTTCACTGTCTCAGTCAGTTCATTCTCCATTTATTCAGATGAGCGTCCTGCCTTCATGATAGGAAAACGTTTCCCACCAATATTAATTTCTCCCTTCCGTCTCCGCAATTATCATGCCCATTTTGTCATCTGTGATGTCTGCTTTACACACCGAAACGTTCTCTCTCTCTCAGCATACTTCGTAGTTTGCGAATATTGACCGTGTCGTTGTTCATTTACCTGCATTTATATAATTTATAACACTTCAAAATGAAATGGTTACTACATATATTAAAAAAAAAGCATGATGCTAATAGAAAACAGGGGCGGGGGTGGCTCAGTCGGTAGCGCGCCAGGCTCGTAATCTGTAGTTCCCAGGTTCGAGTCCCAGCTGGGTCAGAGTTGAGATTTATCTCAACAAAATTCCCCGCCCTGCCCACGGTCAGTAGGGGACACCGATGGGCTTGGAAAGGCCGCCGTCCGTCGGATGGGACGTTAAGCCGTGGCCCCGTGTGCGGGAGAGCTATACCTTGTGCACGTTAAAGAACACGCTGGATGGCCTTGACGGGAGGCTACCATCTGTCTTCCAACAGCTGTTCCAGTGGGTCCCCTCCCCCAACCTTCTCTGAGCCTTCGGGGTCCATGTGACCTGGCCATTTAGCCCATGGTGTGCAAAAAAGTGCCGCTCAGAGGTAAAACAACCCAACCCTAATAGAAAACCACATTTTTAGCTCCTGTAAATTTGAAAATAAGCTTTTTTCTGTAACATTTCCATAGGAGGAAAATTAACAATATGAATAAAATTTCTGTAAATCAGTGGTTTCGAAAGTGTGTGCGTGACCCTCAAGAGTTGATGAACTTTTTAGAATATTTTAGTGAAATTGAATTGTTTATTTTTCTGAAAGTGTCAGGGATCCATTACTTCATTTCGTGCATTACTTTTAGAAATAATCTTTGATACCAGTCGCATACCCAGGATTTAGTTTCGGGGGATGGTACAGTCGCTTAAAAAAGTATCCGAACACTATGGTTGATTACAGAATCCAGAAAAAATATCTGGCAACGATTTTTTTAGAAATTAGTTATCTGGCTAATCAACCTTCGTGTCACGTGACACGAAGGTTGCCAGATAACTAATTTCTAAAAAAATCGTTGCCAGATATTTTTTCTGGATTCTGTAATCATCCATAGTGTTCGGATACTTTTTTGAGCGACTGTAGTATCGAAGAATTTAGTTTCGGGGTATGGTACCATTCAAGAATTTAGTTCCGAGAATTCTGTTTCAGGGAGGCTCCGAAAATTTAGCTTTGGGGGCGGGAGGGAGTAGAAATAATCTTAGAATAAGACTTGAGCAGGGTTTCCCAATTACTGAAATATTCCACCGAACAGGAAAAATTTAAATTTTTTCTCTCTGGTGTAAGATTTTATATTAATACTGATCTACCTAATAACCTAAATTAACTACTGATCAAAACTGTTGGTGACGGCAGCTATGATCTCTTTTAAATATTCCTAATTTGTATGCTCGTTGTGCATCGGCTAAATACATAGGTATTTTCTCGCTCTCATTGCAAAGTTTGCATGTAACCAAATTTCATGTCATTCACTGATATATATCTTCAAGTTAAGATGGGGCAGGCTGACCCTGTAGGTAGTGCGCCAGGCTCATAATCTGCAATTCCGAAGTTTGAGTCTAACCTGCCCAGTGTAGAGAATTATCTATGCAAAACTCCCCAGCCTACCCATGGCAAGTAAGGGATACGTGACCTTGGAAAGTCCGCACTCCATTGGATGGAATATAAATCTGTGGCCTCCTGTGTGGGAAATGGTCGAACCTATTCAGGTTAACATTCTCAATGACCTTGATGGAAGGCTACCATCTGCTTCCTAACAACTGTCCAATCCCTAACAACAGTTTCTTAACAACTTCTATGAGCCCATGGGGGTTCTTGTGACCTGGACATTTAGCTCACTGTGAAAAGTGCAATCGAGAAGTAAAACAACCCAACCCAAGAAAAGATATTATCCACTAATTGTAAACACAGTGTACGTAGAAATGCATGATAGTTTAATGCAATTGTTATGTCTCAATTTTTCTTTCGGCGGAACGAACAAAATTAAATTATATCCAAATTCTTCCCACGCATAGCATCCGCACAAGAAACATCTGCTTTTCTCTGCAAGAGGAGCTGGGGGATGGCACGGTCGCTGCTCACAAGGAATAGGACTTCCACATGCACGAAACAACAAGGAGATCCCCATAAATTCACCTCTCTTAACACCAGAGAGAGGAAGATTGCAGAGCACTTCGCTATGTCCGACTCTGAGTGTCAAGATACTGCTGGACACGTGTGGCGTGAACCCACTTTGAAGGCCAGATCGCAGACCCCTCCTTGCCACCAGACATCACTGCCCAACTCATGAGAACAACTCCGGCCAGGAGATCATGGGAAGTTTGAGACAGCAACCGGGCAACTACATTAATCAACAGGGTGGTAATAGCAGTATAAAACGGGGACGAACAAAGGAGCGAGAGAGTTGCCCACATACTCTTCGAGAGACATATAGATGCTAAGATAGACTTCGAAACCTACATAGAGCCCGAGTGTGACACGAAGGGCCTCGCTCACACCGGAGGTATCCAGTTGAGACGGGCCGCTAGAAAGGTAATTAGAAGATACTCATGCACTGAATAATCATCGATTGCCAGATGCGAATCCCTTTTGCCTTCCAAGCCTAATGAAGTGACCTACAGTAATGACCCAGAGAAATGGCGAACGACTTCTAGCAGTCCCCGGCAGTCTTCGCAAGGAACAACGAGATGATGCCATAGCCACCACCTAATGACGGACAGACATCAGCAGCTGGCCCCCCTGGAAAGAACCCCCCTAATATGAGATACGAAGTATCACCCTTTTCCTCTGGTTAAAAGTGTCGACATCTATATTAGAAGAGGTTAAATTAAGTTTGGCAGTGCTTTCAATAGCGAAGTAGTGTGCTTTAAGGTAACCAAAATTGTAGCAAATCATCCCATCGCTAAACTGAGTATTAAATGTTATATTTATGTTTATGCAAAACCAGAGTGGGTATCCAATCCATTCACAAAATTCCTACACCTCCTCCGCCAAGGGGAGGACCATGGGTTTATGCGGCTTCTCTTCCCTAACAGATGGGACCATTATCAGTTGGTGAAGAGAACACAACGCGATCCCATTTGTCTACAAGTTATTGTACCTCCAATCAAAGGAGTGAGAAACATAATATCTATATTTTAGAACTTTCGAGCAATTTTAATCCTGTAGATTTCAAATAAAATATTTTGCATCGAAATAACTAACCTGTTAATAACGTAAGGGGTTAAATTTGATAAATTTATTTCACAGGCGACTAAATTCGCCAACGTTCAGCAAATCAATAGCTCAGAACGTTATGTCGGTGAATACAGAAAGTGATTTTTTGTTCTCCCTTATGAAGAAAAATACGAGAAACATGATGTACCTCTTCTAATGAGCAAAATGCGTTCTTCTGTAATGTGCAAAATGCGTTCTTCTGTAATGAGCAAAATGCGTTCTTCTGTAATGAGTAAAATGCATTCTCCTGTAAAAAGCAAAAATGCTTTCTGCTGTAATGGTGAATATGAGTGATGTGATAGCAGGAAGCCCAACGTTAAAGGTTAGAAACCCTTTAACATTGGGCTTCCTGCTATCCCAAAAAGAAAATGAGTTATCCTATAATGACTAAAATACACTCATCATCATCATCCTCAAGCAGCCATGGGCTACGGAGGTCCAACCAGACCGTGCAATTTAGTTCTCCAAGCAAGTCTGTCCTGAGCTACATCTACTGCATCTTGCCACTGCACACCAATTCTAACAAGGTCCTGTTTGACATTGTCTGCCCACCGCATCCTAGGTCTCCCCTTCTTTCTGAGGCCTGTAGGCACACTGTTCATAACCCTATTCGCCAATCTATAATTATTCATACGGACATCATAGCCAAACCAACGGAGTCTCTCTCTGCACAATATGCTGCTTAAAGGAGGTTGCCGACTCTTTTACCTAACCTCATCATTAGTTACAAAATTAAACCACCTAATGCCCAAGATACTGTGTAAGCATCTAGAATCAAAATCATCATGTTTCCTGTTATCTTGTTTACAGAGTGTCCAAGTTTCACTGCCATAACTCACCCTAGAAAGAACCAAACTATTATACAGTCTAATTTTAGTCTATAGTTGTATAGACCTATTTCTCCATACTCTCCATAGATTCTTAAAAGTCCCGGCAGCAATCCCTATCCGTCTGTTAATATCATGCCGCACATCACCAGTATCTGTTACATAGCTCCCAAGATAATTAAACTGTGACACCTGTTCAAGATTGCAACCCTTCAGATTAACTGAATCACAACCTGCCTGACCAATTTTCATCACTTTAGTTTTCCCTCTGTTTATAACCAAACATACTCTAGTACCAGTTTCATCAACAGCTCTAATAAAGGAGTTAATCACATCAACATCATCTGCCAAAAGAGCTAAATAATCAGCATATTCTAAATCAGAAATTTTCGTATCTCCAGCCCATTTAAGGCCAAAATCTTTCCCTTGAAGTGAATTTCGCATAACATAATCAATAACCAAGCTAAAGAGAAAAGGAGACAAAATGCACCCTTGTCGAACACCAGGAGTAATGCTAAACCAATTGCTACAAGCCTTACCAACTCTCACACACGACTCGGTGTTATTATAGAGAGCTTTCATAATGTTAATTAACTTGTCTGGTATACCATTTGATCTCACAATCAACCACAAAGTATGACGATCAACAGAGTCGAAAGCCTTTTTGAAATCAACAAAGCTAGCAACCATAGGTTTCTGAAACTCTAAACATTTCTCAAGAATCTGCCTAAGTGAAAATATCTGATCCACACATCCCCTACCACTTCTGAATCCACATTGCTCATCACGCAATTGACTGTCAACCAGATTCTTAATTCTATTAAGCACAATCATGGAAAGAACTTTACCTGGAACAGAGAGTAGGCTGATACCCCTATAGTTATCACATGAACTGCAATCACCTTTTTTGAAAATAGGGATAACAATAGCTCTGGTAAAATCCTTAGGAATCATGCCTTTATCATAAAAGATATTCAAAATTTCAATCATCCAAGTGATAACCGAAACATTCCCAGCTCTAAGCATTTCAGTAGTAATTTCATCTACCCCTGGGGATTTATGAAGTTTAAGTTTAGAAATAGCCAAAATAACTTCAGATTGTGTTATAGGGCCAACCTTATTAAACATGAAAGCCAACAATACATCTATCATCATTGGCAAACAATGGGAGTAGAACTTACCACATTGTTGGGAACATCACTGAAATGCTCAGCCCAACTAGCCATGACAGAATCCTCACCTTCTATAACCTTACCTTGTTTATTCTTCAATCCATGTATACCTGTTCGTTTTCTACCACACAAAACATTAACTATCTGGTACAGCTCTCTGCTGTTTTGCTGTCTAATTGCTTCCTCGGATTTGTCAGCCAAGCCATCAAGCCAAAGATTCTTATCAATAGCTTAACTGATCCTTTACACGTTTATTAAGCTCTCTGTAATGCTTTCTATTAGGACTAGTAGGGTATTGATTAATGACATTTTTGCAGTTCTTTCTTTCTGAAGTATGCTCAAGTCCTTATCACTCAAATAATTCTGTCTCCTCTGCTCCCTTTTTCCTAAAAGAGCTCTGTTATTTTCCAAATAAAAGCCTGTTTAAAATTGTCCCATTCTTCCTCAACTTCAGTAGTAAGTATACCATGACTGTCATAATGATTAAGTAACCTATCATGGTAAGCTTTGGCTGTAACTGGGTCTTTCAGAGCTTCAGTATTAAAGATATATTTTTTAACCCTAGCACAACACTTTTTAAGTTTTAGTTGCAAGACACTTAACAAGGTAATGGTCAGATCCAATTTCAGCTCCCCTATATGCCCTGGTATTCCTAACAGAACTAGCCATTTGCTGTTAATTAATATACAATCAATCATATTCTTATGCAGCCCATCAGGTGAAACCTATTTGTACTTATGTATGTCGCGGTGTTTGTAATAAGTGTTACTACAAGAAATAAAAATGCAACACTTGCAACAAGTTAGGAAAATGTGATGAAATTTAGGGAAGCGGTAGTATATGAGAATGCATGGAAATGATTAGGTTTCCAGCATGATTCAAACGATTGGATAGGCGCAAACTAACGTCACAGGTCCGCAAATGTGTCAACACGACGGTAGACAACGTGTTCGCCTTCATCTATTGGAAAGGAAAGCCACCCAGTGCGTGCGGCATCGTCACACAGCTCCAGCACCTGGTGTCTTGTTGCAGGTCCCATTAGTTTGACATCTTGGTCAGAACTGGTCATCATAATGCGATCTCTAAGTGCCCAACGATATTTACCAATATTTTGCAGCCAGTGGCTGTCCCATTTGTTCAGAAGCACGGACCAGTCAAACACAGATAAAGGCAACCGAAACTCCCTGGTTTACAAAACATTGTGGAAATTGTTCTAACCATTGAAGGTGCCCTTACCCAGACGTCGATGGCCGTTCAAACAGTTAACAGGCTTTGAGCGTAGAAGAATTTAGATATTCTTGGCCTGCAAGAGACCAGATAGACAGATAAAGGTCAGATTCTTAAAAATAATCTTAAATTACTCTTTTCCGGGAAAGACGAAAATAAGCATTACCAAGGCGTGTGTCTGCTAAGAAGCAGACACACTAGTGATGCTATTCTAGGATACGAGTGCATTAATGAAAGGTTTCTTACAGCAAAATTTCAGACAAGCATTAAAGACTTGAATGTTATCTGCTGTTATGGCCCCACTGAGGATGCTGATGAGGATGAGAAGGATAGGTTTTATGGACAACTTCAGGATATTTTGAATTCTGTCAAGAAAGGAGATATTACCCTTGTTTTAGGTGACTTCAATGCCAAAGTAGGTACTGACTCTGACCTTTGGGGAGGAGTAATAGGCCCTTTTGGTATTGGTAGCTGCAATGGCAATGGGCAATGTCTCCTACAGGTACGTAAATTCAATGGATTCAGAATAACTAACACTTATTACATACACCGCGACATACATAAGTACAGTCGCTCAAAAAAGTATCCGAACGCTACGGTTGATTACAGAATTCAGAAAAAATATCTGGCAACGATTTTTTTTAGGAATTAGTGATTTGGCAACCTTTGTGTACAGTATACGAAGGTTGCCAGACCACTAATTTCTAAAAAAATCGTTGCCAGATATTTTTTCTGAATTCTGTAATCAACCGTAGCGTTCGGATACTTTTTTGAGCGACTGTACACATGGGTTTCACCTGATGGGCTGCATAAGAATATGATTGATTATATATTAATTAACAGCAAATGGGCTAGTTCTGTTAGGAATACCAGGGCATATAGGGGAGCTGAAATTGGATCTGACCATTACCTTGTTAAAAGTGTCTTGCAACTTAAACTTAAAAAGTGTTGTGCTAGGGTTAAATATTTTACCTTTAATACTGAAGCTCTGAAAGACCCAGTTATAGCCAAAGCTTACCATGATAGGTTACTAAGTCATTATGACATCCATGGTTTGCTTACTACTTTTTTTGGAAAATAACACTACTCTTTTTGAAAAAAGGAGCAGAGGAGACCGAATTATTTGAGTGATAAGGCACTTGAGCTTATCTCAGAAAAAAAGAACTGCAAGAATGTCCTTAATCAATACCCTACTAGTCCTAATAGAAAGCATTACAGAGAGCTTAATAAATGTGTAAAGAATCAGTTAAGCTGCTGATAAGAATCTTTGGCTTGATGGCTTGGCTGACAAAGCCGAGGAAGCAGTTAGACGGCACAATAGCAGAGAGCTTTACCAGATAGTTAATATTTTGTATGGGAGAAAACGGACAGGTATACATGGATTGAAGGATAAACAAGGTAAGGTATAGAAGGTGAGGATTCTGTCATGGTTAGGTGGGCTGAGCATTTCAGTGATGTTCTTAACAATGTGGTTAGTTCTACTCTCATTGTTTGCAATGATGATAGATGTATTGTTGGCTTTAATGTTGGACCTATAACACAATCTGAAGTTATTTTGGCTATTTCTAAGCTTAAACTTCATAAATCCCCAGGGGTAGATGAAATTACTATAGAAATCCTTAGAGCTGGGAATTTTTCGATTACCACTTGGATGACTGATATTTTGAATATCTTTTATGATAAAGGTATGGTTCCTAAGGATTTTACCAGAGCTATTGTTATCCCTATTTTCAAAAAAGGTGATTGCAGTTCATGTGATAACTATAGGGGTATCAGCCTACTCTCTGTTCCAGGTAAAGTTCTTTTCATGATTGTGATTAATAGAATTAAGAATATAGTTGACAATCAATTGCGTGATGAGAAATGTGGATTCTGAAGTGGTAGGGGATATGTGGATCAAATCATTTCACTTAGGCAGATTCTTGAGAAATGTTTAGAGTTTCAGAAACCTTTGGCTGCTAGCTTTGATTTCAAAAAGATTTTCGACTCTGTTGATCGACATAATTTGTGGTTGATTGTGAGATCATATGGTATACCAGACAAGTTGGTTAACAATGAAAGCTCTCTATAATAATACTGAGTCCTGTGTCAGAGTTGGTAAGTCTTGTAACAATTGGTTTAGCATTACTTCTGATGTTCGACAAGGGTGCATTTTGTCTCCTTTTCTCTTTAGTTTGATTTTTGATGATGTTATGCGAAATTCACTTCAAGGGAAAGATTTTGGCCTTAAATGGACTGGAGATAAGAAAATTTCTGATTTAGATTTATGCTAATGATTTAGCCCTTTTAGCAGATGATATTGATGAGATGAACTCTTTCATTTGAGCTGTTGATGAAACTGGTACTAGAGTAGGTTTGCTTATAAACAGAGAAAACTAAAGTGATGAAAATTGGTCAGGCAGGCTGTGATTCAATTAGTCTGAATGGTTGCAATCTTGAACAGGTCTCACAGTTTAATTATCTTGGGAGCTATGTAACAGATACTGGTGATGTGGCCACGTTGCCCGCATGAATAATTATAGATTGGCGATTAGGGTTATGAACAGTGTGATCCTAGGTCTCACCCTCAGAAAGAGGGTGAGACCTAGGATACGGTGGGGAGACAATGTCAAAGAGGACCTTATTAGAATTGGTGTGCAGTGACCAGATGCAGTAGATGTAGCTCAGGACAGACTTGCTTGGAGAACTAAATTGCACGGTCTGGTTGGACCTCTGTAACCTATGGATGTTTGAGGAGGAGGTGGATGAAAACCATATATAGAATACGGATCAGCGGAAGAAAGCTAGAAACGACTTCGAGAAGGATTTCTTCAAATTTATGAATAATGCTGTGTTTGGAAAAACGATGGTAAATTTGAGAAAACGAGTGAAAATTGAATTGAATTAGAACCCAAAGAGTATGTAAACTCGTAGCATCGCCTGCTTTTCCCTTTTTTCGTGTTTTTGACAACGAACTCGTATGTATACAATCACAACAAACTAAATTGAAACTCAACAGGCCTGTTTATGCTGGATTCAGTGTTCTAGATATTAGTAAAATATTGATATACAACTTTCATTATGACTATATTAGTTCAAAATATGGAGAAAAAGCTAAATTATTGTTCACTGATGCAGATTCACTGTGCTACAAGCTTCAAACCGAGGATGTGTATGCCGATATGAAAGCTGATATAGATCATATCGATACGTCCGACTATCACATAGATTACGTTTTGCATAGTACACATAATAAAAAGGTACTAGGTAAACATGAAAGATGAACTTTCAGGAGTACCTCTCATAGAATTTGCAGGCCTTCGTTAAAAAATGTATTCTATTCTAAGTCTGCAAGAGGAGAAGACAGGGAAAAAGAGTCCCCAAATACATCGTAAAATGAACCCTTCGTCACAAGGATTACAGAGACTGCTTGATAAACAAATCACCTTGTCGAGTTGATTTGACAAGAATTCAAAGTAGCAACCATCATCTTCATTCAGTGAAAGGTGTAAAACTTGGTCTGTCACCATTTGATGACAAAAGTTATATTTTAGAAAATGGTTATGACACCCAAAATGTTTTGTAGTGTCCGTACCAAAAAATGGTACGGACACTACAAAACGATGAAAAATAAGGTAATGGAAGTAAAAACGAACATTTTGTTAAATATGTACACTACGATTTTTAATATGTTTGAACTATATGTTAAGACGTATAAAAATGATTTTATCTGAATGTATGTATAATGTTTTGTGTAACCCATGTATATGTAAAAATATCGCATGTAATTACCATATGTAGACTGCTGTATGTAAAACCATTTCCTCCGTTAGCCTGCATATTTTTTGTAAGTAGGCTGTAAAATATATCTGTAACCAATGTAAAAAATACAATTATAAACCAATGGAAATCATTACTTGGGTAAAATATTATGTGAAACCTTCGCATTGTCATTGTATCTCCCAATACTTTGATTTCCTGATATATTGATATACATAGAGGCTAAAACAGACCAGACAAAACATTTTGGTCAGAACTATATACATTGACAATAGCACGTTTTAATAGTAATTCTCTTGGATATAACTAGACTCCGCAAGAGGGATATATTTTCCAATGTTCATTTCACTGTGGAGTACAGAATCCAGTATCCATCCACTATGTGCTCCTTCAAATTCTTCAAATGAGGTTTTAATCTTCTTACACGCTGAATACAGTTCTCTGTTTAGGGATGATGTAGGAAGACTTGTGACACAGTTACTGCGGAAAAACGGGGTGCAGTGTTCGAAGGTAGAAGGAGACATTTCGCCTGAAGCGTACTTGTACAGCAAGGTACCATTTAATGCTACTTTTCG
Source organism: Ryuthela nishihirai (assembly GCA_038380435.1). Lineage (NCBI taxonomy): Eukaryota > Metazoa > Arthropoda > Arachnida > Araneae > Heptathelidae > Ryuthela > Ryuthela nishihirai. The sequence goes on from JAWZYU010000022.1 coordinate 27,756,222, forward strand.
AGGTCAGTTTTTCTTTCAGATGAGTTATGAGTGACTCCCGCGAGGACTCGAGGAAAAAGGCGAGGTCAACAGATGTTTCTTCCGTTGCCATCAGCTTATGTGTTGACAGGTCCTTTTCATTTCTTCTGTAAACTGGCAGGGGTCTTCAGGGTCTGGTTTTTGTTTCTTTTGGGGAATCGTTTCATCTTCAGAACGTTTTCGCTTATTATTATGTGGCTTTCTTTGATGTCGTAAAAGACTGTCTTTTCTCCCAAACTCCATTGCACATTCTTCGCATTTGTAGGTTTTCCTGGAGGTGTGGGATAACTCATGACGTCGGACGTCATCTCTCCTTGAGAATGTCGATTCGCATTCAGAGCACTTAAACAGGTTATTTCCATGTCATATGACGAATGAGATTTGTTTGAGCGTGAGAGCCTTCTCACATATATCACATGGATATATTATAAAACAGTGAGTTGTAAAACAGCTGATTTTATACTACATACGGACGTCGAAAACTATCGCTATTGACTTCTAGCAGTTGAAAAATCACACGGACGTAGCAGCATAGAACCGTCACTGTCAACGTCTGACAACAGAATGAGGAATCTGACTGATGGATGTCGTATTTATACTAGAAGAAGGACTATCCCGCAAAAACTGGAAGTAAACTGTCCCGAAGAAAATGAAAAGAAAAAATGCTATTGGTCAAAAATATTTTAAAAGGCAGAACTATTAAAAGGTGACGTCAGGATTCAAAATGGCAGAGTCTGGACTTAGAAATTTCGGATGAGGGTAGAAACCAAAATGGCGGGATTGGATTGGATTGTTTTACCTATGAGCGGCACTTTTTTGCACACTATGGGCTAAATGGCCAGGCCACAAGGACCCCGAAGGCTCAGAGAAGGTTGGGGGAGGGGACCCACTGGAACAGCTGTTGGGAGACAGATGGTAGCCTCCCGTCAAGGCCATCCAGCGTGTTCTTTAACGTGCACAGGGTATGGCTCTCCCGCACACGGGGCCACGGCTTAACGTCCCATCCGACGGACGGCGGCCTTTCCAAGCCCATCGGTGTCCGCTACTGACCGTGGGCAGGGCGGGGAATTTTGCGGAGATAAATCTCAACGCTGACAGAGCTGGGACTCGAACCTGGGAACTACAGCCAAAATGGCGGGACTTATTCGGGAGTTTGCGGGCAAAATGGCGGGATTTTTAATAAAGGGGGACGGCACTAATTAATTAAATATGAAATATGAATTATTAAGTACACTTAATAATATGAATTATTAAGTGGCGGCGTGGTCGATGACGGCCGAAATTGCTGTGGGTGTCGGTGGAAATTACGATTCAGTTGCTATCCAATATCACCTGTTATATGTCCGTTATCATCTGCAATTTAACCGAATAATATAATTTCATATTAATACATCACTGGAGGGAAGGGGGGGGGTGTGGCTTAGTCGGTAGCGCGCCAGGCTCGTAATCTGTAGTTCCCAGGTTCGAGTCCCAGCTGGGTCAGCGTTGAGATTTATCTCCGCAAAATTCCCCGCCCTGCCCACAGTCAGTAGGGGACACCGATGGGCTTGGAAAGGCCGCCGTCCGTCGGATGGGACGTTAAGCCGTGGTCCCGTGTGCGGGAGAGACATACCCTGTGCACGTTAAAGAACACGCTGGATGGCCTTGACGGGAGGCTACCATCTGTCTCCCAACAGCTGTTCCAGTGGGTCTCTCCCCCAACCTTCTCCGAGTCTTCGGGGTCCATTTGACCTGGCCATTTAGCCCATGGTGTGCAAAAAAGTGCCGCTCAGAGGTGTAACAACCCAACTGGAGGGAGGTATTCTTTTTTACGTTGTCCGACTTCAGTCTTAAAACAGTGTCAGTTCAGACCAATGTGATTGATAATGATTCGCCACCGCCTTGAAACACATGCGTGGCGGATCCCACAGGATTAATATTGATCCGCCACTGAGTTAAAACCTCCATTATCATCCTACTAAGGTCTTTCCGATTTTCACCTATCCCGGGGAGGGGATCAGGAGATAGCAATAGACGACCCCTTCCCCACTAAGGCTCCTGTATCTCCAGCTACCGTCCAATTCTCTCCCAACTAAAATCACCATCCGTCCAATCGGTCCAATTCCTCTATTTTTTTGGGGCGGGGATGGCTCAATCGGTAGCGCGCCAGGCTCGTAATCTGTAGTTTCCAGGTTCGAGTCCCAGCTGGGTCAGCGTTGAGATTTATCTCCGCAAAATTCCCCGCCCTGCCCACGTCAGTAGGGGACACCGATGGGCTTGGAAAGGCCGCCGTCCGTCGGATGGGACGTTAAGCCGTGGCCCCGTGTGCGGCAGAGACATACCCTGTGCACGTTAAAGAACACGCTGGATAGCCTTGACGGGAGGTTACCATCTGTCTCCCAACAGCTGTTCCAGTGGGTCCCCTCCCCCAACCTTCTCTGAGCCTTCGGGGTCCATGTGACCTGGCCATTTAGCACATGGTGTGCAAAAAAGTGCTGCTGAGGTAAAACAACCCAACCCTCTATTTTTTCAGGTAATACGAATCACTTATACGTTAAAACAATTTATTAAAAACCAATTGTACATGCAAATTAATATCTGTTTGTAAAGAAATATACGATTGGCACCAACATATACAAATTCATACGCATACGAAAACTCATAGAAATGTAAAATTAGCGACTTATGTTTAAGATAATGTGATGTTAACTCTTCGTTTGTCGGTCCCTCGGTTCGATCGCTATACGCGACGGGTGAAAGAGTCTTTCTCATAGAATCAAGCGGTTTATTCACAATTGCAGAGACTCGATACTGAGGCTCCTCCCCAATAAATTAGTCCAACTTCAGGCTTTACTTAAAAATAACAAAGATTTATTTAACCTTCCAACGTACTTGCTGGACGAGGACATATGCTCAATTACATGGATTACAACAACACCAGCTTACTATGCCTGTTCAGCTGTATTTACAGAGCCAATGCCGCTATTCCCAGTCGGCATTTCCCAGCTTTACAATTTCTCGTCCGTCTCCTTCCGAAACTAGACCGGCTCTCCCGTTCTCCTCGTTGCCAAACCCTTTCTTTTCTTTCTTCCGCTGCCTGACCACCTGGGCCGTCCGCTAGCAGTTGGGCGACATCCGTCCCTCGGGGCACTGCCCCTTCAATTAACTTTCCAGATGCCAGGACAGAGGCCTCCCCGTAGCATATGACTATTTTGGCGAAATCCAAAATAAATATACACAGCCTGAACAAAAAAAAATCTAAAAAGGCCTCCAGCCTGACAGATAAATAGATCGAAAATTGACATTGATTTCATTCTTAAAATATGTTTAATGAAATGTTTAATCAGATAATCTGATCCTTAACTCTTGTTTACATTATTTCTTATGGGCGGAAATTCCATGCTTAAAGAGGATTAGCTTTAAGTATCGCTTTCCAGTACCAATTTCACACGGATAACAGGCCCTTCTCTGCTTCTATCAATATTTCCCTAAAGTGTCCGCAAGTAGTCTTTCGAAGTTCTGTGTTGGGCTGGGTTGTTTTACCTCTGAGCGGTACTTTTTTGCACACCATGTGCTAAATGGCCAGGTCACATGGACCCCGAAGGCTCAGAGAAGGTTGGGGGAGGGGACCCACTGGAACAGCTGTTGGGAGACAGATGGTAGCCTCCTGTCAAGGCCATCCAGCGTGTTCTTTAACGTGCACAGGGTATGGCTCTCCCGCACACGGGGCCACGGCTTAACTTCCCATCCGTCGGACGGCGGCCTTTCCAAGCCCATCGGTGTCCCCTGCTGACCGTGGGCAGGGCGGGGAATTTTACGGAGATAAATCTCAACGCTGACCCAGCTGGGACTCGAACCTGGGAACTACAGATTACGAGCCTGGCGCGCTATCGACTGAGCCATCCCCTCCCCAAGTTCTGTGTAATATGTGATTTTTTTTTTGAATTAGGAATAATATCCTGCAATTTTTCAAAAAAGAAATTCTATCCATCTTTGGCTTCAATTTTCAACCACATATTTATCCGAAACAGATTTTACACTTCAAAGGAATGTAAAAAAAAAAATAAAAGAACAATTTTTTTTCGTGACTTTTGCCCTTAATTCTTGGTATAGTTATTATTTTAATAATTTTCGGTTTCCGTCCTTCTCGCAATCAAAACCCTGTTAGAACGAATACGTGTAAATCCATGTGACCTGAAAATTTAACTAATTTAGCAAAAAACAATTACCTCAGGAACAAATGAGAGTTTTTGGAAAGGCTTCTGTTATATTATGGTCAGAGATCTATTTTAATTTATAAGAATTAAAAAAAATAATGTAAAAATAGAGCCTAAAAAAATCTCTATAGAAATATAATACGTTAATGCTATTATTAAATTAATTTTATTATATTATTTTTATTATTTATATTATTTAATTTAATTAATGCTATTATTAAAATGTTTCTATGCACAATTGCTTGATATTCGTCGCAAAATTCCCCGCCCTGCCCACGGTCAGTAGGGGACACCGATGGGCTTGGAAAGGCCGCCGTCCGTCGGATGGGACGTTAAGCCGTGGGCCCCGTGTGCGGAATCTGTAGTTCCCAGGTTCGAGTCCCAGCTGGGTCAGCGTTGAGATTTACCTTAACAAAAAAATTCCCCGCCCTGCCCACGGTCAGTAGGGGACACCGATGGGCTTGGAAAGGCCGCCGTCCGTCGGATGGGACGTTAAGCCGTGGCCCCATGTGCGGGAGAGCCATAGCCTGTGCACGTTAAAGAACACGCTGGATGGCCTTGACGGGAGGCTACCATCTGTCTCCCAACAGCAGTTCCAGTGGGTCCCCTCCCCCAACCTTCTCTGAACCTTCGGGGTCCATGTGACCTGGCAATTTAGCCCATGGTGTGCAAAAAAGTGCCGCTCAGAGGTAAAACAACCCAACCCAACCCGTGTGCGTGATAGCCATACCCTGTGCACGTTAAAAAACACGCTGGATGGCCTTGACGGGAGACTACCATCTGTCTCCCAACAGCTGTTCCAGTGGGTCCCCTCCCTCAACCTTCTCTGAGCCTTCGGGGTCGATGTTTACATTATTTCATAACCAATTGCCGCTGCAGCAAGAATCACCTTTATTTGTGATTATATTATTCCCATGAAGAGTAGGAATCGTCTTAATACATCCCTTTGGCCAAATAAGTTGTCGAACCTAGGGCTAATATACAAATATATCAATAGAATCATCCAAGTTTGCATAAACGCTTCTATAAAGGAAGCTTATTCTCAAATTTAAAACTCACTTCACACAGGGAATTATAGAACTTGAAGAGTTTAAAATTTCTATCATGTTTCGCAAACCTGAAAATAATTAATTCATTAACCTTTACGTCAACCCAACTATCCAAAGCACTGGCAGCATTCGATGTATAATGCTCAGGAGACAACTATTCCTAACGCTTAAAATAAAAAGCTGACGATCACCACTTCTGCAGACTAATAATAAAATGAGATACAAGCACAAAGCCTGTTCTATTTTTTTCACGGTCAGTAGGGGACACCGATGGGCTTGGAAAGGCCGCCGTCCGTTGGATGGGACGTTAAGCCGTGGTCCCATGTGCGGGAGAGCCATACCCTGTGCACGTTAAAGAACACGCTGGATGGCCTTGACGGGAGGCTACCATCTGTCTCCCAACAGCTGTTCCAGTGGGTCTCCTCCCCCAACCTTCTCTGAGCCTTCGGGATTCCTTGTGGCCTGGCCATTTAGCCCATGGTGTGCAAAAAAGTGCCGCTCAGAGGTAAAACAACCCAACCCAAAGCTGTTCTTTTACAGCCAATAATATTAAAACTTCGTTTTACAAGAACAATTCCTCTCTCAGCTTCTCAAAACTTAAAGAGACAAAACCAATTTTTCTATCGTTCTAAACCAGTGTCTCGCAAACTTTTTTACTCTGCAGCACACTGAATCTAATTTTTTTTCCGCGGCACACTGAATCTAATTTTTTTTCCGCGGCACACCTAAAAAGGAATAAAAGCAAACTCTATATAATCGTCATTATATTTGCGCTTTGTTGAAGTCATCAGCCTGGTTTACTTGAAGATTTGCTCTCGTTCTTTAATTCATAACTCGGTGTTTGTTTTAAATATTTGTCCATTCTATGGCTTGAAATAATCAAAAATTAATACAAAAATTTGGAAAAAGCTTGATAAATACTTACAAGATCCCAGTTGGTAAAATCTGAAAGATTTTTATTAAAGCACGTCGATAACACAAGTCAAGTCAAAATGAAATCTTTGGAATATTTAGTGTCAATTTGAAAATCTCTCGCGGCACACTTGAAATCTCTCGCGGCACACAGTTTGCGAGACACTGTTCTAAACTTCGACGTGTTTAATTTTTCCTGCTCTAACGAATATATTTTTCTTCCGTTAAGCTCGCCATCTTCTCTTTGAAAGTTTGAATCACAGTTGCGTATATCGGCATAGTCTGGCTTTTCCCCTTTGAAGGGCTTTTTTTATAGCTTCTCTTGTCTCATTTCAACAGAGTTCAAAAGTAAAAGCAGAAATTGTTCTCCGATTGTTGTCCGGTGTTGCTTCTAAATCTGTTTCATTCGCTAACGTTTTTTTAAGCGGAGAATAATCGCCCTTTGCCGAGACAGCTCTATGCCCACGAGATTTCCATGTTGACTTGGTGCTTTTCATTTTATCCGCAGGCAATCTCTTTTAGCAGATTCAGTAGCTTAATACTATCTTGTACGTTGTTGCTTAAAAGATTCTGTGTGCTGCAATCGCCGTTCCGTTCTTTTGATTTCTTTCTTTTCAGAGTTGAGATTACGTTGCCTGTTTACTACTCTTTCGCATCACGTGATTTCTCATTCTGTTCACAGTTTAAAAATGCTGAAAATGAAAAAAAGAAAAATGAAAAATTTAAAAATGAAAGGCGACGGATAATTATTTCGGAATTAAATTTCGTTGATTCACTTTTATCGAAATAATATTAAATAGGTTGGTTTGTTTTACCTCTGAGCGGCACTTTTTTGCACACCATGGGCTAAATGGCCAGGTCACATGGACCCCGAAGGCTCAGAGAAGGTTGGGGGAGGGGACCCACTGGAACAGCTGTTGGGAGACAAATGGTAGCCTCCCGTCAAGGCCATCCAGCGTGTTCTTTAACGTGCACAGGGTATGGCTCTCCCGCACACGGGGCCACGGCTTAACGTCCCATCCGACGGACGGCGGTCTTTCCAAGCCCATCGGTGTCACCTACTGACCGTGGGAAGGGCGGGGAATTTTGCGGAGATAAATCTCAACGCCGATCCAGCTGGAACTCGAACCTGGGAACTACAGATTACGAGCCTGGCGCGCTACCGACTGAGCCACCCCCGCCCCCAAAGCAGCTGCTTGCCACAGAGGTCTAACAGGAGTCTGTCAGTTTAATTCACCATAGTAGAAGGTCTGCGAGGATGGCGGGACCTCAACAGAAAAGACAACATGAGCATCTATGCCTTACCCGGGGCTCGACCAGGTCCCTTTGATCAGCAGCCAAACATGCTAATCACGACATGAATCAAATATATATATATTGGGAGAAAAAAAGAAGCTTTGAAGGACGTATAAAATATAAGACACAGTTTAAATGACTTGAAAAACTTTATATATTGATGGCTGGTTGTTCGCACAAGAAAAAGTTTTAATGAGAAAAATACATGACTTATGGGTTGGATTGTTTCACATCTGAGCAGCACTTTATTTTTGCACACAGTGGGTTAAGTGGCCAGGTCACAAGGACTCCGAAGGCTCAGAGAAGTTTGGGGAAGGGTACCCACTGGAACAGCTGTTGGGAGAGAGATGGTAGCCTCCCGTCAAGGCCATCCAGCGCGTTCTTTAACGTGCAGCGTGTATAGCTTTCCAGCACACGGGGTCATGGCCTAACGCCCCATCCAATGATTGCCTACTGACCGTGGACAGGGTTGGGTTGTTTTACCTCTGAGCGGCACTTTTTTGCATACCATGGGCTAAATGGACAGGTCACATGGACCCCGAAGGCTCAGAGAAGGTTGGTGGAGGGGACCCACTGGAACAGCTGTTGGGAGACAGATGGTAGCCTCCCTTCAAGGCCATCCAGCGTGTTCTTTAACGTGCACAGGGTATGGCTCTCCCTCACACGGGGCCACGGCTTAACGTCCCATCCCACGAACGTCCACGCTTAACGTCCCATCCATTGAAAAGGCGGCCTTTTCAAGCCCATCGGTGTCCCCTACTGACCGCGGGCAGGGCGGGGAATTTTGCGGAGACAAATCTCAACGCTGACCCAGCTGGGACTCGAACCTGGGACCGACCGTGGATAGGGCGGGGAATTTTTGCGGAGATAAATCTCAACGCTGACCCAGCTGGGACTCGAACCTGGGAACTACAGATTACGAGCCTGGCGCTCTACCGACTGAGCCACCCCCACCCCCACCCCTAGAATCCGAAAATTTCAAAACACGGCGCTGCACCGAAGTAAACCTCGTCGTTTCCTACCAGTGACATCACAAATGTTCAGAAAACGTAACAAATGAAGGCCCTGACTGTTCAAATGGGAAACAATCTCAAGAAAATACATTTTGAAACTGGATGATGTGGAAACTTTTTTGCATTAATCTACTCTAACTGTTATATGTAACATGGATATTGAATGTTTCTGACTTTCTGACTTTCACACTTCTGGATTACTAGAAATTTTTTGTTTCGAGTTGTTTTCGTTTTCTTGTGTATTATTCAATGTGACGACTGATGTTTTCAATTGAAATTGTTTCTATATTGAGATCTCACGAACGAGCCTGCTCTTGTGAGACCTCAAAAGCTTTTGTATACTGTTGTAAAACATTATCTGAAATAAAAATTATCTATCTATCTATCTAAAATAACAAACGATAAAAAACTGTTAGCTTTCTTAAGAATATTCAGTCGATAGACTTCGTTTGTGTGAGGAAATACGTTTCTGAATGGTTATAAAATATTAGTTAAGATGAGTAACGTTAAGCGTAGTATACTGAGGCGAATCCTGCGGGTGTCGCGTAAGTGGTTGAGAAAGACGTGTTGCTGTTGTGGTCTTGAAGACGACAGCGTAGACGAGGGGACGACTTATTTTCCTGCCTCGTCCTCAATGACATAGGTGAGTCCTGAACATAATCGGGTGTGGCTTTCAAGCCACACCTGCGTATGTAGGACGACTGAAAACGGGGAGCACCGTGAGAAATAAGAGGAGCGAGCTCAATTCCTACACTCCGGGAGACTTTCAGTGGCTCCGATTTAGGAGTAAGCCAGATACTTGCCCTGAGGAAGATTTAAATGTCCGGCAAGAAGAAAAATGTGACTGTTTATGCCAATCAACAAAGTTCCGATTCCAAAGTTCCAACAAAGTTCCGATTCCAAAGTTCCAACAAAGTTCCGATACTGCAAAGTGAGATTGATAAAACATCTCGGCGCTCTTCCTTAGTTGATATAACTGACTTTATCCTCGTAATAAGCCTTGTTTGCCATGTGCTTATATTAGCTAGTCAGCTCTGGAAATTATGGAACGAATGAGAAGAAAACGAACTCGTTTGGCGTTCTCGATGAAAAAAAAGAAAGACGAAGGAGCTAAAGAAGTCAAAGATCATAGTCATGATTTAAAAAAAGAAAGGAAGGTGGGAGGGAGGGCGCCTCTCTAAAATCCATCCTCGTACGTCCACGTCGTCAGGGGCGGGCAACATGTATTGTCTTTCGATTTCTCTAAATGGTGACTTTATCTTTAGAGAAATTCTTAGACAATGAATGGCTAAAACGAGGCTCTGGTAACATGCGCAGATGCCCGGATGTAGAAAAAAATCGGAGGGGTTGGGTTGTTTTACATCTGAGCGGCACTTTTTTGTACACAATGGGCTGAATGGCCAGGTCACATGGACCCCGAAGGCTCAGGAAAGGTTGGGGGAGGGGACCCACTGGAATAGCTGTTGGGAGACAGATGGTAGCCTCCCGTCAAGGCCATCCAGCGTGTTCTTTAACGTGCACAGGATATGGCTCACCCGCACACGGGCTTACGGCTTAACGTCCCATCCGACGGACGGCGGCCTTTCCAAGCCCATCGGTGTCCCCTACTGACCGTGGGCAGGGCGGGGAATTTTGCGGAGATAAATCTCAACGCTGACCCAGCTGGGACTCGAACCTGGGAGCTACAGATTACGAGCCTGGCGCGCTACCGACTTAGCCACCCCCGCCCCCTTTTGGCCTTCAGAATAGATAAAATCTCAACGCTGACCTTGTCCCTCATATGATTTATTTTACAAAATAACTTTTTTTTCTAGAGCAGTGTTTCCAAACCTTTTCCTATTGTTAATACGCTTCTGAAATAGATTGTCGACAGATGGTTGGGGTTTGGCTCAGTGTGTATCACTCTAAACTCGTAATCTTCAGTTCCCAGGTTCGAGTCCTACCTGTGTCAGAGTTGAGATTTATCTCCGCACAACCCCCACCCTGTCCTCGGGCATAAAGTAGGCATCATTGGTTTCGGGAAAAGGATACCGTACGTCGTATGGGACGTTAAGCCGTGGCTCCATGTGAAGGAGAGCCATATGCTGTACACGTGAAATCACATGCTGGATGGCTTCGATGGAAGACTACTTTCTACTAACACCCATCCTGTGGCTCTCCTTTCCCAAACGGGGCGGGTATGGCTCAGTCGCGCTACCGACCAGGCTCACAATCTGTAGTTCCCAGGTTCGAGTCCCAGCTGGGTCAGCGTTGAGATTTATCTCCGCAAAATTCCCCGCCTTGCCCACGGTCAGTAGGGGACACCGATGGGCTTGGAAAGGCCGCCGTCCGTCGGATGGGACGTTAAGCCGTGGCCCCGTGTGCGGGAGAGCCATACCCTGTGCACGTTAAAGAACACGCTGGATGGCCTTGATGGGAGGCTACCATCTGTCTCCCAACAGCTGTTCCAGTGGGTCCCCTCCCCCAACCTTCTCTGAGCCATCGGGGTCCATGTGACCTGGCCATTTAGCCCATGGTGTGCAAAAAAGTCTCGCTCAGAGGTAAAACAAACCAAACAACCCAACGTTAAGCCGTGGCTCCATGTGAAGGAGAGCCATATGCTGTACACCTGAAATCACATGCTGGATGGCTTCGATGGAAGACTACTTTCTACTAACACCCATCCAGTGGCTCTCCTTTCTCAAACTTCTCTGAATCTTGAAACCCGGTCATTTAGCGCATTGTGTGCCGAAACACTTAGAAATAACCCAACGACATACGCCGCAGACGTTGACTCGAACCTGAACGTCGTTGATTGCCAGCCTTGTATGTTACCGATTGGTGTAGTTCGCGCATCGGCATAAAATCTTAATGTTAATGCGTCGAAGATTAGTGAACGTCTGAATTTGAATACAATGAATATTTGAGCAAACTAACCACGAAATTGCTTCTGTTGTATAGTATTTAGTACCGGCGATGCTGCGACTGGAGAGATTTAAGTTAGAGTTTAGACTGTTGGCATGATTGCAACTGCTTGAAACTCGAAGCTTTATACTCGATTTCACATTAAATATTCTATCACGAGCTGTGAAACTGATACGAAAGGCGCTAAATAATCATATGAGTCATTAACTAAATAATTTAAGAATTAAACGTTAAGGAAAGCAACTTAAATTTCTAAATCTCCTTCTGCGAGAATTTTAATGAGGGTTGGGTTGTTTTACCTCTGAGCGGCACTTTTTTGCACACCATGGGCTAAATGGCCAGGTCACATGGACCCCGAAGGCTCAGAGAAGATTGGGGGAGGGAATCCACTGGAACAGCTTTTGGGAGACAGATGGTAGCCTCCCGTCAAGGCCATCCAGCGTGTTCTTTAACGTGCACAGGGTATGGCTCTCCCGCACACGGGGCCACGGCTTAACGTCCCATCCTACGGACGGCGGTCTTTCCAAGCCCATCGGTGTCCCCTACTGACCGTGGGCAGGGCGGGGAATTTTGCGGAGATAAATCTCAACGCTGACCCAGCTGGGACTCGAACCTGGGAACTACAGATTACGAGCCTGGCGCGCTACCGACTGAGCCACCACCGCCCCAGCTGTTGAAGACTCTGGCGATGACATAAAAAGTCAACAGAAAGATGAAACATCTGAAAGAAACAACAAGAAGTAGTTATGCAAATATGCGTAATTTTTTTTTTTCGTTTTTTGAAATGATGGGGTTTGTAGCCAATCTTGTCTCATTGTCAGAATTGTGGAATTGCAATTTTTTAAGGGAACTGACGGTTAGCAAGATTTGATCAAAAATCGCATATATTTTAGCTCGAAGTTTAAATTGGTGATTCAGATTATAGCTGGTGGTTTTATTTACTGATATCTCCCACCTACGCGATTGAATGTTCCTCTGCTACGTCTGTTTCATCTCCGGTGCAGACAACATTGGAATAATGGGAGAGAAAGACAACGAAAAGTTAATTGTGATTTGGATAGAGGGAGAAAAAATGCGACTAAACACAGCACAAAGGCATAAATCCGGAAACCCGAAATTGAAACTCACCCGAAATTCGATTATTATTCCTCAAATAAATATGATTTCTTTGTAATTTTATCTTTAAAATCCTTTTAATAACCAAGCTCGCGCTCAAATTGCTCATTTTGTGCACACAATGAGCTAAATGGCCAGGTCACAAAGATCCCAAGGGCTCAGAGAAGGTTGGGGGAGGAAACCCAATGTACAACTGTTAGAAGACAGATGGTAGCTTCCCGTTAAGGCCATCCATCTGCTACACACAGAACCACTTCTTAATAATGTGCTGAAATGAAAGGCTATGCTTCTCTCGATTACAGCTCAGTCGGTAGCGCGCCAGGCTCGTAATCTGTAGTTCCCAGGTTCGAGTCCCAGCTCGGTCAGCGTTGATATTTATCTCCGCAAAATTCCCTGCCCTGCCCACGGTCAGTAGGGGACACCGATGGGCTTGGAAAGGCCGCCGTCCGTCGGATGGGAGGTTAAACCGTGGCCGCGTGTGAGGGAGAGCCATACCCTGTGCACGTTAAAGTACACGCTGGATGGCCTTGACGGGAGGCTACCATCTGTCTCCCAACGGCTTTTCCAGTGGGTCCCCTCCCCCAACCTTCTCTGAGCCTTCGGGGTCCATGTGACCTGGCCATTTAGCCCATGGTGTGCAAAAAAGTGCCACTCAGAGGTAAAACAACCCAAAGTCTCTGGTGAAGAAGGAATGCGGTTTTCAACGAGGAAATGGTTTGCCATTTTCGAAATTTAGACCTGCGAAAGTGGTTACTTAAACTGCTGTACAATTCGGAAAATTAAATGGTACTATTTTGTTTCTACATTAAAATCTTTTGAAAACAAGCTGTTATTTTCACTTGTGTATAGGCCTGGATCTGGGAAAAAATAAAGGGGAGGAGGGGGGGGGGACAAGCGATGCAATCGAGCAGGAAAACAGTAAGGGGAAGAGAAGCAGGAAACTGAATTTTCCATTGCAGTGTTGCATTTTTCCTTTCAGAGGTTTTTAAAAACCTTATCGAAAAATGAGTGAACAAATATTCACAAGTTTAATAATTTTTGGCGACCATTGCCCTGGCTCGAACAAATCTTTCCAATTCATCCTACAAATTCTCAATGGGGTTTTGGTCCGGTGCCATTCCAGTATGGTAAACACTTGAATGTTCCTGGAGACAATTGGTCGCCATTCAGGAAGTATGCAGTGTGGCGTTGCTCTGTTGAAAGAGAGCGTCATGGTGCAGAAAGAGAATCGTTACGAAAGTGTAGACGGTCGGCGAGGATGTTCACATACCTTGTGTCGGTGACGGAGGTCTCGACGGATACGAGGGGGGCCCCAACGAAGCACATGTAAGATTAGACGACGTGTTCCAGCATCCCAACGTGTTACACAGCCTCCACTTACCTTTATTACCTCAACTTGGCAAGCTGGATTCATCGCTTCATGTGGTGTAAGCCCACATGCACCCTCCCATTGGCGTTATAGAGTGAAAACCGTGATTAGTCAGATTAGATGACGTGTTTCCAGTCCTCTGCACTCCAGTTGCATTAGGACTTTACAAACTGCAACCTACTATTTCGGTGCCTTACAGTCAACAAGGAGACACGATATGGACGTCGAGTGCATAGCCTATGTTTTCCATGATACGACGGATAGTCTTTGTGCATAAGTTTGTGGACGTGCACTCATTCCATCCCGACGATATATGCTTCATAGTAGCCGTGCGATTACTCGTAACGATGTGGAGCAGTCTGTGCTCGCCTTGAGAGTCAATTGCACGTTTACGTCCACATTTCTTTTGCTGGTTGGAGTTTTGTACTATTTCACTTAGTCTTCGTATAGACCTGCGATAGGGGCGGGAGTGGCTCAATCGGTAGCGCGCCAGGCTCGTAATCTGTAGTTCCCAGGTTCGAGTGCCAGCTGGGTCAGCGTTGAGATTTATCTCCGCAAAATTCCCCGCCCTGCCCAAGGTCAGTAGGGGACACCGATGGGCTTGGAAAGGCCGCCGTCCGTCGGATGGGACGTTAAGCCGTGGCCCCGTATGCGGGAGAGACATACCCTGTGCACGTTAAAGAACACGCTGGATGGCCTTGACGGGAGGCTACCATCTGTCCCCCAACAGCTGTTCCAGTGGGTTCCCTCCCCCAACCTTCTCTGAGCCTTCGGGGTCCATGTGACCTGACCATTTAGCCCATGGTGTGCAAAAAAGTGCCGCTCAGAGGTTAATCAACCCACCCGCGATAGTCTGATGTGGAAATCCAAATAGTTAGCAGTTGAGCTGATTGAACAAGTGGCCTTTTTCGCACCTACTATCTGGCCACGGTCAAACTCACTTACGACGCTGTCTTTATCCATGATTACTTTTCTTTGACTAGTTTCCAATGCGTAGACACCTGCTCTATTTATATCATTGCCAGTTTCAGCGTCCCACGTGACTGGACGCGATACTTCTTCTTTGCATATTGGTATCAGGGTGTATATAATAATTTGCCCATTCAGCGTACATTGAACTCAAAAACAAATTTAAATATTTTTTTGAGAGCCTTCCCATTCCTTCACGTGTAGCAGAAACATTTATCGCTTCTTCTAATTTAAATCTTTTTACCATTACCTAAATATCAAAATTATAGCATGTAGCGATTGTTTACAATAATTGTTTTACTTTTTTCCACTTTTGGGTTGTTGGGTTGTTTTACCTCTGAGCGGCACTTTTTTGCACACCATGGGCTAAATGGCCAGGTCACATGGACCCCGAAGGCTCAGAGAAGGTTGGGGGAGGGGACCCACTGGAACAAGCTGTTGGGAGACAGATGGTAGCCTCCTGTCAAGGCCATCCAGCGTGTTCTTTAACGTGCACAGGGTATGGCTCTCCCGCACACGGGCCCACGGCTTAACGTACCATCCGACGGACGGCGGCCTTTCCAAGCCCATCGGTGTCCCCTACTGACCGTGGGCAGGGCGGAGAATTTTGCGTAGATAAATCTCAACGCTGACCCAGCTGGGACTCGAACCTGGGAACTACAGATTACGAGTCTGGCGCGCTACCGACTGAGCCACCCCCGCCCCTCACAGAACAAACCAAAATGAACAAATGCATATTAAAATACAGAAAAGTAAAGAAGAAGGAGTTTTTTCCACAATGGAAGACGAAGATTTAGAAGGAATTTGGTAATAAACTGGGAAAAAAAAATTGATGTATGGAAATGAAAAGATGATTTATGTAATAATCAAAACCAAGAGAAGAGGAAATGAACAAAGATTGTCTTCGGAAGAATGATAATAGAAAAAAAAGAAGATATTAAAAACGAAAAGGAATAATTTCGGATATTACTGAATGCAAACTTTGTTGAAGAAAGCTGAAGGATATTGAAGAAAACGAGGGTTCAGATATCATGATAAACGAAACCATATATGCATTAAAAAAGTTCCAGGCATAGATGCGCTATCTGCAACAATTATCAACGCTGAAATACAGCTGGATATTTTGAATAGATAATTTAAGTTACTCCGATAGAAAAAGATAATACACGTTGATTGTGAAAAAGGTATAATTTTCTTGGTGTTTAAAGAGAAAGGTTTAAGAACAGGTTAGAAAAATTGCAGAAAAAATTACTTTCTTTCGAAAAGTGCAAACAATTTTGAAAAGAGGATTAAAAATGGTAGAAAGTGTTCGGAAAAGATAAAAAAAGCTTCAGAATAGTACGATAAAATTTTATTTGATATTTATAATTAGGAAAATGAAAGAAAACCCCATGAAAATTAATTCTTTCCACAGTGTTTTTGGAGTTAGATTTATTCGGTAAAAAACGAAAATTATGACAAAACATTGTTAGCATCCCGCTCATTCATGCTTCGGTGGACTCCCTATTTCAGTGACTGCTTCCTCCTAGACAACCAGGATAATCCTACGTTTCAATTCATGATCTTGATTTATTTTTAATGTGTAAAAATAATACAAAATAAATATTGTGTTGATGAAATGAACTCTTCATTCGAGCTGTTGATGAGACTGGTAGTAGAGTAGGTTTGGTTATAAACAGAGAGAAAACTAAAGTGATGAAAATTGGTCAGGCAGGCTGTGATTCAGTTAATCTGAATGGTTGCAGTCTTGAGCAGGTGTCACAGTTTAATTACCTTGGGAGCTATGTAACAGATAATGGTGATGTGCTGCATGAGATTAACAGATGAATGGGGATTGCTGCCAGGACTTTTAAAAATCTATGGAGAGTCTGGAGAAATAGGCGTATACACCTAAAGACTAAAATCATACTGTATAATAGTTTGGTTCTTTATAGAGTTAGTTACGGTAGTGAAGTGTGGACCTTTTGTAAAACAACACAACAGGACACTTAATGCTTTTGATTCTAGATTCTTGGGCATTTAGGTGGTTTGACTTTCTAAGTAATGATGAGATTAGGGAAAAAGAGTCGACAACCTCCATTAAGCAGCATATGTGAGGATTAGGGAAAAAGAATCAACAACCTCCATTAAGCAGCATATGTGAGGATAGATATGATATAGAGGGACTCCATTGGTTTGGCCATGTTGCCCTTATGCATAACTATAGACTAGCGAATAGGGTTATGAACAGTGTGCCAAAAGGCCTTAGAAAGAGGGAGAGATCTAAGATGCGGTGGGCAGACAATGTCAACTTGGATCTTGTTAGAATTGAATTACATTGGAGAAATACAGCAGCTGTATATCATGATAGATGATCAAATAGTCCAACCAGATTATGTAATTCTTATTACAAAATGTAGCTAAATTACACAATCTGGTTGAACCTCCGTAGCCCTGGCTGCTTGAGAATTATGCATATATGTATGCACTATAATAAGTAACAATGTTATTTTTATTCAGATGATATCATTTTGATATATAAGAAGAATGATTGCAAAACGACTTTCTGTGAACTACAAATTAATTTCTACAATATTAAATGGCGTTTTTAATTCGCTAGTACTAAATACTAATAAACCTAAACTAATCCTCATTAATTACTTTGGAATCAGTTAATAAATTAAGTCCAAACATATAATGTAAAATTTTTTGTACCAATCTGATTGTGCTCACTGTGAGTGTTTGTGTATACTTCCCACACAATAGTTACTGAACCTAACTATTCACACCAGTAGGCCTGCCTTGAGCAAGTTTATGTGTATGTATATATATAAGAAACCAAGCACTTCGACTTTATAGCCTTCCTCTGAAGTAGTGATATCTACTTCTGTCGCTGTTTATGAACTAATTATTTATTCAAATTGAGCATAAACAATTTCATTATATACGATGTAATAAAAAATAAGCATTTTTGTTATGACAAAATGTAAACTATTTTGCTCACGTTTATATTATTATATTAATTTACTAATTTGTATTTGAATATATTTCGACATGGAATTTTTATTTACATAATAATATATGAAAAGTTATTTGAACAAAAATAAACAATTTACGAACTGTATTTCTGAGATCAGTATTCCTGACATTTCAAAAACCTACTGTGATTTCGTAATTTTCTTTAGTTAATGAAAAGCTCATGTATTTGAGGAAAATACATTTAAGAATATTCTTTACGAAAAATTATTTAATATAAATGTATATTTTTACGTTTTTCCAAAAGTTATTATGAAATAAGTGTAAGTTCACTCTGCTTTATTGCAATTCTTATTACAAAATTCTGAACTTTAGAAGTAACTACGTATAATATGAGAATGTAATCAATTAAAACGTTATGAAAATTGAAACTTAGTTATTAAATGAGTGACTTCATCTTTTCTTAAATTTATTTACTTTTTATTGTACCCAGATCACGAAGGTTGCCAGATCACTATTTTCTAAATAAATGGTGCCAGATATTTTTTCTGAATTCGGTAATCAACCATAGTGTTCGGATATTTTTTGAGCGACTGTACAATAGTTTGACATATTGAAAATCCGAACATAAGTGAATTCGCACTAACGCGGGGGATACGAGGAACCTAACCCTCGAGTACTTTGCGATCCTGCTATATTTGTTGTAATAAACTATTATGCCTTTCATAAGCATAGTGGTTAGGGAGCTGGTGTTCAGCAGGCATGTGTTGCGCATGCTCTGTCTGAGGCGGTCACTTCAATTTGAATTCAGACTTTGATAGTGAATGCCCTCTTATGAGAAGGACTGAAAAAAGATTCTCTACGTTCTTCTCTATTCTATATGTTTCAAATAAGGAAATCAATCAAAAATATGGCAACTCAGTAAGTGTTAACATATATCTGAAGTGCTTTTCCTTATGGCCCTTCAAATATATGTTAATATTTACTGAGTGCTAACTTCAAATACTCTACTTGTTATACTTTACTGAAATGCTAACTTCAAATATATGTTAACACTTACTGGGTGATGTTGTTTTACCTCTGAGCGAACTGTTTTCTACACCATGGACTAAATGTCCAGGTCACAAAAACCCCTAGAGCCCAGGGAAGGAGACCCACTGGAGAGATGTTAGGAAACAAATGGTAGCCTCCCGTAAAGGTCATCCAATGCGTTCTTTAACAAGCATAAGAGCTCTCCGACAAGCTCTCCGACAAGCTCTCCGACACGTAAGACTACAGATTGAATCCACATCCCATGAACAGTGGTCTTTCCAATCTCATCAGTTTCCCTAATGACCGTGAGCAGGGCGGGGAATTTAGCAGAGATAAATCTCAGCGCTGTTCCAGGCGGGGCTAGAACCTGGGAACTACAGATTATGAGCCTGGCACGCTATCGATTAGATTGGATTGGATGTTTCACCTCTGAGCGGCACTTTTTTGCACACCATGGACTAAATGGCCAGGTCACATGGACCCGAAGGAATCCCTAGAAATTTCGGGTCCGAGTCCCAGCTGGGTGAGCGTTGAGATTTATCTTCGCAAAATTCCCCGCCTACCCACGGTCAGTAGGAGACACCGATGGGCTTGAAAAGCCCGCGTCCGTCGGATGGGACGTTAAGCCGTGGCCCCGTGTGCGGGAGAGACATACCCTGTGCACGTTAAAGAACACGCTGGATGGCCTAGACGGGAGACTATCATCTGTCTCCCAACAGCTGTTCCAGTGGGTCCCCTCCCCCAACCTTCTCTGAGCCTTCGGGGTCCATCTGACCTGGCCATTTAGCCCATGGTGTGCAAAAAAGTGCCGCTCAGAGGTAAAACAACCCAAACCCAACCCTAGAAATTTCGGACATTTAGCAGATAGATTATTCCCTCTTCACGGCAGTTATGAACACGATTAACCCAACAGAGCTAGACAGAAGTGGGCCACCATAGGAAATGTGAGACCAAAGGATCAAATTGAACCGGAATCACGGAGAACCGAAAATGTCACACCGCACAAGAAGCTCGTGTGCACTGTCTGGAATTGCGTTTATCATGTAATAAGATTACGTATATTTCTGAAGAATATTTTTAAGGACCACTAAAACGGTGAAGAAAAAAAATGCCTTCGAGGGGCAAGATTTCCAAAAAATATAAACCGGAGAGCATTTTGGTTGATTCCAGTTAAACTAGTCATTATTCCTCTATAATTTGTGTCTAGATGGTGGCCTGGTTCGATTAGAGTGCTAAAAGTGGTCCAACAACGACCATTTATATTCAATAATTAAATAGCATCACCAAGGCGAATATTGAACGTAAGTTTTTATCCTCATATCCAGGGTAGTTGAATAATTGATTTCTAAAATATCTTCTGGTGTTTGGGTTGTTGGGTTGGGTTGTTTTACCTCTGAGCGGCACTTTTTTGCACACCATGGGCTAAATGGCCAGGTCACATGGACCCCGAAGGCTCAGAGAAGGTTGGGGGAGGGGACCCACTGGAACAGCTGTTGGGAGACAGATGGTAGTCTCCCGTCAAGGCCATCCAGCGTGTTCTTTAACGTGCACAGGATATGGCTCTCCCGCACACGGGGCCAAGGCTTAACGTCCCATCCGACGGACGACGGCCTTTCCAAGCCAATCGGTGTCCCCTACTGACCGTGGGCAGGGCGGGGAATTTTGCGGAGAAAAATCTCAACGCTGACCAAGTGGGACTCGAACCTGGGAACTACGATTACGAGCCTGGCGCGTTACCGACTGAGCCACCCCCGCCCCATTCGTACCAAGAATTCGCAGCTGTTAATTTCGTTGATTTAAGGAATCCGTCCTCAATGTATACTCCTACTGACACACCTCGACTGCCATTTTATTATCCCGTTGGGAGGGCTGCCATTTGTAGTGTTCCTTCAACTGTCCGAACCGACGGAAGTCACAAAGTCTCGGCTGTATGAAAGATGGTCGACACATTCCTAATGAAAGTACTGTAATTATCCGCAAAGAGCACCAAATATTAATTTATGAACTTAATACACATCCATAATATCTGGTGTATCGATCTCTTGCAATGGGTAATCATTGTCCACATTGCCTCGCACCCAGAGGAACCAATCGCTGCGCAAACTCCCTCGGGAGAAGTGTCTCGAGGCGGGTTGCTATGTTCAACTGACACGTCTCTTTCCAAGTCGTTTTTAACGACGTTTGTGCAACATCCCCTAACGTGAAATTGATATACTTGCGTTTATATTCATATTACTTATTAATCTCCTTCGCCAAACACCAGATTCAAAGGAATATAGGTGCCGATTTATCTGTTCAACAAGATTGTCGGCGCTCTATCTTTCTTTGAAGTGAATACGAATTCAGTGACTGATTGCACCACCGATATGCTTTAGTGGGGCGGGGGTGGCTCAGTCGGTAGATCGCCAGGCTCGTAATCTGTAGTCCCAGGTTCGAGTCCCAGCTGGGTCAGCGTTGAGATTTATCTCCGCAAAATTCCCCGCCCTGCCCACGGTCAGTAGGGGACACCGATGGGCTTGGAAAGGCCGCCGTCCGTCGGATTGGACGTTAAGCCTTGGCCCCGTGTGCGGGAGAGCCATATCCTGTGCACGTTAAAGAACACGCTGGATGGCCTTGACGGGAGACTACCATCTGTCTCCCAACAGCTGTTCCAGTGGGTCCCCTCCCCCAACCTTCTCTGAGCCTTCGGGGTCCATGTGACCTGGCCATTTAGCCCATGGTGTGCAAAAAAGTGCCGCTCAGAGGTAAAACAACCCAACCCAACAACCCAAACACCAGAAGATATTTTAAAAATCAATTATTCAACTACCCTGGCTATGAGGATAAAAACTTACGTTCAATATTCGCCTTGGTGATCCTATTTAATTATTGAATATAAATGGTCGTTGTTGGACCACTTTTAGCACTCTAATCGAACCAGGCCACCATCTAGACACAAATTATAGAGGAATAACTGACTAGTTTAACTGGAATCAACCAAAATGCTCTCCGGTTTATATTTTTTGGAAATCTTGCCCCTCGAAGGCATTTTTTTTCTTCACCGTTTTAGTGGTCCTTAAAAATATTCTTCAGAAATATACGTGATCTTATTACATGATAAACGTAATTCCAGACGGGTGCACACGAGCTTCTTGTGCGGTGTGACATTTTCGGTTCTCCGTGATTCCGGTTCAATTTGATCCATTGGTCTCACATTTCCTATGGTGGCCCACTTCTGTCTAGCTGTGTTGGGTTAATCGTGTTCATAACTGCCGTGAAGAGGGAATAATCTATCTGCTAAATGTCCGAAATTTCTAGGGTTGGGTTTGGGTTGTTTTACCTCTGAGCGGCACTTTTTTGCACACCATGGGCTAAATGGCCAGGTCAGATGGACCCCGAAGGCTCAGAGAAGGTTGGGGGAGGGGACCCACTGGAACAGCTGTTGGGAGACAGATGATAGTCTCCCGTCTAGGCCATCCAGCGTGTTCTTTAACGTGCACAGGGTATGTCTCTCCCGCACACGGAGCCACGGCTTAACGTCCCATCCGACGGACGGCGGCCTTTTCAAGCCCATCGGTGTCTCCTACTGACCGTGGGCAGGCGGGGAATTTTGCGAAGATAAATCTCAACGCTGACCCAGCTGGGACTCGGACCCGAAATTTCTAGGGATTCCTTCGGGTCCATGTGACCTGGCCATTTAGCCCATGGTGTGCAAAAAAGTGCCGCTCAGAGGTAAAACAACCCAACCCAACTCTACCCCATGTTCTTATTAACGTATCCACCACTTTTCGCTGTGACCCGTAGAGTAGATCCTTCTCTGCATCGCTCTGAGTGCTGTTGTATCAGAGTACTGTTGTATGTGTTCTATATAGAGGGTGGTTAATGATAACCACCCTCTATATAGAATCCTGAAGCAACCATGGGTTGCAGAGGCCCAACTAAACTGTGTAATTTAGTTCTCCAAACATGTCTCCTGAGTTATAGCTGTTACATTCGGCCACTTGTAGGCGAATTCTATAAAGGTTCTGTTTTATATTGTTTGACCATAGCATCCTAAATTTCCCCCTGTTTCGAATACATTTAGGCACACTGTTCATACCCTTATTTGAGATTTATGGGTATGCATAGGGCAACGTAGGAAAACAATGCAGTCTCTGTCTGCTAAACGTTTTTCTCAAAGGAGATTGCCGATTCATTCGCTTAACCTCTTCATCGGGGGGCGGGGGTGGCTCAGTCGGTAGCGCGCCAGGCTCGTAATCTGTAGTTCCCAGGTTCGAGTCCCAGCTGGGTCAGGGTTGAGATTTATCTGCGCAAAAATTCCCCGCCCTGCCCACGGTCAGTAGGGGACACCGATGGGCTTGGAAAGGCCGCCGTCCGTCGGATGGGACGTTAAGCCGTGGCCCCGTGTGCGGGAGAGCCATACCCTGTGCACGTTAAAGAACACGCTGGATGGCCTTGACGGGAGACTACCATCTGTCTCCAACAGCTGTTCCAGTGGGTCCCCTCCCCCAACCTTCTCTGAGACTTCGGGGTCCTTGTGACCTGGCCATTTAGCCCATGGTGTGCAAAAAAGTGCCGCTCAGATGTAAAACAACCCAACCCAACCTCTTCATTATTTCACCTAATGCCCCAGATGTTGCGCATATATCTTGGGCATTAGTGAAGATATGTATAACCCAATCAAAAGTGTCATGTTTCGGTTATCTTATTTACAAAGGATTCCTCGCTACTATTAATTTTAGAAATTCTGGAC
Source organism: Ryuthela nishihirai (assembly GCA_038380435.1). Lineage (NCBI taxonomy): Eukaryota > Metazoa > Arthropoda > Arachnida > Araneae > Heptathelidae > Ryuthela > Ryuthela nishihirai. The sequence goes on from JAWZYU010000022.1 coordinate 27,779,783, forward strand.
ATAACTTTAGAAAGGACTTTAGAAAGATTGTATTTTTACTTAAGAGATTTTATTTTTTATTATGGCATTGTATTTTTTCCTTACGAGATTGTAGTTTTCATCTAGGAGATCGTATTTTTTACTTATGAGAACATAACTTTAGAAAGGATTAAACAATTGTATAGCCCAATTTTAATCTTCAGGTGTATACGCCTATTCTTTCACACTATTCATAGATTCATAAAAAACCTAGCAGCAATCCTTATTCGTCTGTTAATCTCATGCCACACATCACCAGTATCTGTTACATAGTTTCCGAGATAATTAAACTGAGACACTTCCTCAAGGTTGGGTTGGGTTGTTTTACCTCTGAGCGGCACATTTTTGCACACCATGGGCTAAATGGCCAGGTCACATGGACCCCGAAGGCTCAGAGAAGGTTGGGGGAGGGGACCCACTGGAACAGCTGTTGGGTGACAGATGGTAGCCTCCCGTCAAGGCCATCCAGCGTGTTCTTTAACGTGCACAGGGTATGGTTCTCCCGCACACGGGGCCACGACTTAACGTCCCTTCCGACGGACGGCGGCCTTTCCAAGCCCATCAGTGTCCCCTACTGACCGTGGGCAGGGCAGGTAATTTTTGCGCAGATAAATCTCAACGCTGACCCAGCTGGGACTCGAACCTGGGAACTACAGATTACGAGCCTGGGGCGCTACCGACTCAGCCACCCCCGCCCCACACTTCCTCAAGAGTGCAGCCATTGAAAGCAACCGAAGCACCATATGTATGATCATTTTTCATCCCAAATTTAAATACAATCTGCTTCTTATTATGGTGATGAATTCCAATTTCGTATAAATTAATTCAACAGTGGATGATTTAACAATGCTTGCTGGTGAATATGGGAGAACGGTGATTTGAGCATCAGCTGCAAGAGAAATTAAAAAAGTTAAAATAACCGGAAAATTCATAATGAAAACTATTAAGAAAATACTGAGAAAAGTGAGGCTCTAATTTTAAATAAAGGTTAAAGTTTACCCAATGTAAACGTAAAATTGCCAAAATTATTACTACGAGAGATTTTATTGCATCCGTAGAGATGAGAAAACGGATCATGATATTCCAAACATTTAGTTGAACCAAAATTTTCATTGTGCTGTCTGAAAAGTGTTATGAGAAGAGAAAGTTTCTCCAAGAGGGAAGAAGTCAATTTCCAGCGTTTGGTTTTGAACAATTTCTTACATATATCTCAAAGAGATGACAAAAAAAAAACGGTTTTGACGGAAATAAAAGTAAATATCCGAGAATGAAGAAGTAATTTCTTAGAACTTTTGCAAACACCAAGGAAATAAAACTGAAATTGTATACTTAAGGGAAGAGAGAGGAGAATACTCAAGAAAAGATAATGGAATCTATAATAAAAAAGAATGAAAAAGAAAAATGAAGAAACTTTTCCGAGAAAAACTCATTGAAAGGCTATTACTGGGAAGTGATCTCCTGAAAGCTTTGGGAAAGGAATTGTCTCAGTCGATAGCGCTCGCCAGGTTCATAATATGATGCTGCAAGATTCGAGTCCCCATTGTAATTTTTCTCATTCGATTCCACATGACCTCGACTTCGACCTTGGTGAAGAAGGGAGCACAGATGGGCTTAGAAGGGCCGCCGTCAGTAGTGTAGTAAATGAGAGTTCTGGGCAAATGTTAAAGTATAGGGAATACCAATTTAAACTATGGGGCACTTTTGGGGAGATGAGCGTTAAACTAATTAAGATTTGTTATTCGTTTGGCAAGAAAATATAAAATAGATTTTTCTGAAGGAAAGTTGCGAGAAATTCTAGAGTTCGAATCGAAAATTATCGATGCAGCAAAAAACGAAGGAAAGTTCCCACCCAACATAACGAGAGGGGTCGATCGCATTCTAGGTTAACATGGTTCAGGGTTAACATGGGATTCTTTATACTTTAACATTGGCCCAGAACTCTCATTTACTATACTACTGCTGTCCATTAGCTGTGGCCCGTCTCAGGGAGAATCATAACCCATACACGTTAAAGAATAAATCAGATGGCTTTGAATCTACCTTCAACCTGTTTCCTAGCAACGGATGTTCTTCCTCTGCCAGCTGTGAGCTGTTGGGGTCCTTGTGACGTGGCCATTTAGCTCATGTTTTGTAAAAATGTGCCACTGAGAGGTAAAACCTGGAAAATCTAACAAATGCTGGAGAGAGCAGATTAGACATAATGTAATGGAATGAGAGTTAGATTGAAGTGTCAATGGAAAGTACAATCTATGGCAAAAGATGAAAGAATACAACTTAACAGATTAACTGTTGGAACAATGAGTGAATAATGATCTTGTGATAGTGAAGAAAATAATAACACAATAATAATATGATAATGTTATAGTGGTGATGTCATAGTGATATAATAATAATAATACAAAGGATGAGCGGAGAAGTATGAACTATGATTGCGATAATTATTGCGGCGAAATATGATGATAGTGATTATGACCTTTAATGATGATGGTAGGGTGATATTAATTATTTTAGCGATGATTCTACTAATGTGAAATCGGTAATAATTACAATCAGGCACGGATCTAGGAAAAAATAGGAGGGGGCTGCCACGCAATGTGGCCGGATAAAAGATAAAAGGGGGGTCTAAAAATCTGGATTTAAAAAAACAATTCCTGAAAAATGCGCGAAATATGCCCAAGTTTAATGATTTTTGGCCACCATTACCATTACTAGCATTTTCAAAAGGGGGAAGCATCCGGCCATGATTACAATGATTATGATGGTGACAATTATTTATTACAAATGTCCAGGACTTGTTTCATGAGGATAAGTTTTTTTCTGTGTTATATTTTACATTGAAATACATTTTTTATTCTTCCTTTTATTTATTTGTTTGTTACTGCAGTAATGTGCTAATTGACCTAATGATATTGTGATAATTGTAATAAAGAAATTATTGGTAAATATATGAAGGTGAAGTTATAAATCTCGTGTTTCAAGTTTATTTGTTTGAAAATGAAACTTAATATTCGTAGAATTCACATTATATAATACAGATCTATATTCACTTTGAATTCATAAAAGTTCATTTTTTAATCAAACAAGATATTGAGTTCCGTTTTGACAGCCTCTCAACTTGCAACCATTTTTTATCAAAAATAGATTTAATAAACTTCTCAATAACTAATAGTCAGATAATGCATGGTATGGTGAATATGGGGAATGGTGTCATTTTTCTGAAACCAAATTCTCCGATTTTGGCAGTCGTAATTAGAGTTGGAATGACGTAACAGGTTGTTGTGATGAAAGAAAATACGGAGGAAACTTTTGTTTCAAAGCAGCGCTCAAACGTTGGGTTGGGTTGTTTTACCTCTGAGCGGCACTCTTTTGCACACCATGGGCTAAATGGCCAGGTCACATGGACCCCGAAGGCTCAGAGAAGGTTGGGGGAGGGGACCAACTGGAACAGCTGTTGAGAGATAGATGGTAGCCTCCCGTCAAAGCCATCCAGCGTGTTCTTAAACATGCACAGGGTATAACTCTCCCGCACACGGGACCACGGCTTAACGTCCCATCCGACGGACGACGGTCTTTCCAAGCCCATCGGTGTCCCCTACTGACCGTGGGCAGGGCGGGGAATTTTGCGGAGATAAATCTCAACTCTGACCCAGCTGGGACTCGAATCTGGCGCGCTACAAACTGAGCCCTACCCCGCCCCCCCAAACGTTGGAGTTGCTGGCAATTGACATTAGGTGGAATCATTATTTCGAATTCATCGTTTAAAAAAATAAAAAAGTCACAAGCTATTTTTCTATATGGGCCCTAAAGTGCAGAAAATAAACCTAAAGCATATCGAGTGTGCAATCAGTCATTGAATTCGTCTTCACTTCAAAGGAAGATAGTGCGCCGATTTACCTATACAAGATTGACGGCGCCTTATCTTCCTTTGAGGTGAATACGAATTCGGTAACTGATTGTACCATTATTATGAATTAGGTTTATTTTCTGCTTTTTAGGGCGCATATATGATGATAGGTATGTTTAATTTATTTATATTTTACTTTTGTCATTAAAAAAACCTATCTGCATAAATAAAAACACCTACCTTTCATTTGATTCATGATTCACACATATCGACCATATATTTCCTTCCTCTTTTTGGGAGCCGTGTTTCAGGTAGCTCATGGCATTGGAGATGTTACTAGCTTTAATTTGAGATATAACTCGCTAAGGTCGACCACGGAAATAATCCGCCCTCCACTTTTATCAGGGGAAGAGAGAATGGTGGTGAAAAAATTCGAAATAGTTTCCGACTGTTCTCATATAAGCTTTCATTTGACACCTAAATCATAACTCTGGGCCTTCGTTTTCGGATTTGGGTTGGGTTGCTTTACCTCTGAGCGGCACTTTTTTGCACACCATGGGCTAAATGGCCAGGTCACATGGACCCCGAAGGCTCAGAGAAGGTTGGTGGAGGGGATCCACTGGAACAGCTGTTGGGAGACAGATGGTAGCCTCCCGTCAAGGCCATCCAGTGTGTTCTTTAACGTGCACAGGGTATGGCTCTCCCGCACACGGGGCCACGGCTTAACGTCCCATCCGACGGACAGTGGCCTTTCCAAGCCCATCGGTGTCTCCTACTGACCGTGGGCAGGCGGGGAATTTTGCGAAGATAAATCTCAACGCTGACCCAGCTGGGACTCGAATCTGGGAACTACAGATTACGAGCCTGGCGCGCTACCGACTGAGCCACCCCCGCCCCATATAGTGAGGAGGAAGTCAGTGTTTATATGCTATGACATTTCCAGAGTCAGAAGCGTTCGCTTTGACGCATGGCTTGTTATTTTTCGCTTTCATGTTCCGAAGATATAGTGAAACAATTGTTTCATATTTTCTCCTTTTTTAGGGTGGAAGAATGCATGGGGGAGTCAAATTTTTATATCTTATGACACTATCCGTGTCCCAAACTTTCATTTGAAATACAACGGGCTACTTGCGGCACCCGCGTTCTGCAGATGTAGCGGAGCAACGGTTTTCATATTCACCCTTTTTTACAGGGGGGAAGAAAGCATGAGGGTAAATTTTTTATAGCATTTGACAGCCCCTACATTGCAAGCTTTCATTTGACACATAAATCAAAGTTTCTCCATCGGATTCGAAAGACATGGTGGAACAACTGTTTTGGCAATCCACAAACTGACAAACCGATAAATGAAACACTGTTTTGGGTTGGGTTGTTGTTGGGTTGTTTTACCTCTGAGCGGCACTTTTTTGCACACCATGGGCTAAATGGCCAGGTCACATGGACCACGAAGGCTCAGAAAAGGTTGGGGGAGGGGATCCACTGGAACAGCTGTTGGGAGACAGATGGTAGGCTCCCGTCAAGGCCATCCAGCGTGTTCTTTAACGTGCACAGGGTATGGCTCTACCGCACACGGGGCCAGGGCTTAACGTCCCATCCGACGAACGGCGGCCTTTCCAAGCCCATCGGTGTCCCCTACTGACCGTGGGCAAGGCGGGGAATACTGTTTTGGCAATCCACAAACTTACAAACCGATAAATGACGAGCGAAAAGCAATAGGAAGATAGGTGATAAAAATGGACTGCACCCTGCATATCGTATAAATATAGCAAAACTTCATGAGATGCAATCCTCTCGGCTGTGGTGTCGCTGAATCGTTGCTTCTAAAGCCAATGTTATATACTTTGATATATGATGATTACCATAATAATCAAAGTTTTATATATTGATGTATATAAACTTTGATTATTATGGTAATCTATTTCTCGTTTCCAGTAACAATTCGCTTCGGAAATGGCAACTGAAGTTGACGGAAATACAGTGAAGTGCAAATGTTGACTCCTTGTCCAAAACGCAATTGAAGAAGAATTCATGCGGATCCGTTTTCGACATGGGTCACTTTTCCCATTTGTTTCAGGTGGCAATAAATGGTGGAATGTGTCGAACTGGATGCTGAACCAGTTTCTTAATCGTAACAGTTGGATTGGCTTCAGCTGTAACTTCCAGAACGTTGTCATCGAATTTGATAAATCTGCAGTAATTGCATCATGGACACTTGACGTAACCCTCGCGAACTATCTGCGATATTTCCTCGTAAAGAAAGCATTCTTTCCCTAAACATCTTGAATGTTTTTTCGTCGTCATATTCGCGCTATTTCCTTAATGAAATCCGTAAAGAAAAATATGCCTAATGTGCTCTTCTGGGGCCTCTGTATTCTTTTGAAGATTAGAAATAAATACACTGCTTGACATTGAAAGTGTCCCACCCAGAAGGACATGTCGTACAAACATGCAAATAGAAGGGTGGGTGAGTGCAGTTGAGATATGCAAATGATGATAATCCGGAGCCAATGACGTGTATAAAGTGTGTGACTCAAGAGATAAAATGTGCAAGAAGGAACCGGGTTGGGTTGTTTTACCTCTGAGCGGCACTTTTTTGCACACCATGGGCTAAATGGCCAGGTCATATGGACCCCGAAGGCTCAGAGAAGGTTGGGGGAGGGGACCCACTGGAACAGCTGTTGGGAGACAGATGGTAGCCTCCCGTCAAGGCCATCCAGCGTGTTCTTTAACGTGCACAGGGTATGGCTCTCCCGCACACGGGGCCACGGCTTAACATCCCATCCGACGGACGGCGGCCTTTCCAAGCCCATCGGTGTCCCCTACTGACCGTGGGCAAGGCGGGGAATTTTGCGGAGGAAGGAACCGTTATAGTATTGTGTTTGTGCAGGTGAAAGTCGTGCGTACGGTTGAGATTAGGTGGTTCCACTTGGAAATTGTTCAGCAGAAGCCGAAAATACCTGGTACATGTCGTCGACCGGTTTATGGCCATTTGGATGCTTTTCAGAGAGGAAGAATTATAGGCCTATGTGAAGCTAGGTGGATTACATTTCGTGTCGCTGCCCATGTTCATCGGGATGCACGAACTGTTGGACGCTGTTGGCAACAAAGGCGAAATGAAGGTTCTAGAGTGCATCACAGAGAGAGTGGTGCTATCCGACAGAGTTCAGCACGGCTTTGATAGTCACATTGTTCGACATGCTCTTTCATTACCACAGAGTACTGCAGGTGATATTCGATGGGCTGCGTCAGCAGCCATAGACGTCCCCATAACGACCCGAACAGTAAACCGAATTGCATTAGCACACCTGCGCTCTAGGCAACTGTTACGTTGACTGCCACTGACTGCAAACCATCCCAACGCTCGTCTGGCTTGGTGCCGAAGTTGTGCGAACTAGTATCACGAATGGAACACTGTTGTGTTTAGTGATGAATCCCGTTTCTGTCTGGGTGCAGACGATCGAAGGGTTCGTGTATGGCGACTACTTGGTGAGAGGACAGATCCAGCTTTTGTTTTCGCGACCGGGACACCGCCCGTCAGTCAGGCATAATGGTATGGGATGCTATTGGATATGACAGCAGGTATCTCGTGTCCGCATTACAGGAACACTGACAGTTACGCAGTTCAGACAACAATGCAGTTCTGCAGCCAGTTTTGTTACCATTCCTGGGAGGTATGCAGCAGCCCATTTTCCAGCATGACAACGCCCGTGTACATACTGCTAGGGTCTCCAGACAATGTTTGCAACATGGTCAAGTATTGCCATGGCCAGCACGATCTCCAGATTTATCCCCAATAGAAAATCTGTGGGGCCACAATGATGACGTGTGCAATCCTCTCATTGGCCGGCGTGGTGAGAGGATCTAGTGTATCATAAAAAAATATATCTAGTATACCATAAAAAATATATCTAGTGTATCATAAAAAATATATCTAGTATACCATAAAAAATATCTAGTGTATCATAAAAAAATATATCTAGTATACCATAAAAAAATATATCTAGTGAATCATATAAAAAATATATCTAGTATACCATAAAAAAATATATCTAGTGTATCATAAAAAAATATATCTAGTACACCATAAAATATATATATATAGTGTATCATAAAAAATGAAGTCGCATAAACAATATGAACTGCCATAATTGTTATTAGTATTTAGCAAATGAAATCGATTGCGAAATAAGCATTATTATTGTGCAAAAAACATTATAAAACGTTATTGATATTGTTTCATAATACATTAAAGTACAGTCGCTCAAAAAAGTATTCGAACGCTATGGTTGATTACAGAATTCAGAAAAAACTATCTGGCAAAGATTTTTTCTGAATTCTGTAATCAACCATAGCGTTCAGATACTTTTATGAGCGACTGTAAAATTTAGGATAACCAAATAGAGAATGAAATTTTTCATTTTCCATTTATAATGATAGCGCCTCCATTAGAGTGTAGAACTCGTATTTGGAGAAAATTTTGCAACTTAATAGCAAATAAATGCATTTTTTACCTCTGAGGGGCACTTTTTTGTACACCATGGGCTAAATGGCCAATAAATGCATTTGACAACAAGTATAAATACACCGTATGTTTCTCAAAAGACTTATAAGTATACAACAGAACAATTTACTATTGAAAGGGATTGGGTTGTTTTGGGTTGTTTTACCTCTGAGCGGCACTTTTTTGCACACCATGGGCTAAATGGCCAGGTCACATGGACCCCGAAGGCTCAGAGAAGGTTGGGGGAGGGGACCCACTGGAACAGCTGTTGGGAGACAGATGGTAGCCCCCCCGTCACGGCCATCAGGCGTGTTGTTTAATGTGCATAGGGTATGTCTCTCCCGTACACGGGGCCACGGCTTAACGTCCCATCCGACGGAAGGCGGCCTTTCCAAGCCCATCGGTGTCCCCTACTGACCGTGGGCAGGGCGGGGAATTTTGCGGAGATAAATCTCAATGCTGACTCAGCTGGGACTGTATTGAAAGGGAAAAAAACCTCTCGTGCATATCAATACATATATATATTGTAAATATAAGATTATAAAAGCAAAATAATCCCAATTAGCCTGGAAACTAAAACAAATCATGTGCAATCTCTCCAAATTAAGTAACCACTTCTTGATTTTTCCAATGAATTCTCTTTCATCATTAATTTCTTTAAAGTTTGTAGGTAAAGCAGGGAAGAATTTACTAGACAAGTAATAAAATGCTTCTACGCAAGAGTTTATGCGCAAGGGTGTCAACTAATATCATACCTTTGAAAAACGCGTTACCTTTGGTAATGCTGGAAGATGAAATTGATTCCAAATGAGTTTAACATATTTTAATATTTGAAAAACGTAGTTTCGTATTTGTAAGATATTTTCTTTATTGTAAACGTTTATTAGACTATCCTATTTTCGAATTTGTAATATACATCTAACAGTTTGAATTTGGGCGTATTCAAGTGTTTGATTGTAGTTCAACACACGCACCACTCAAAGATAATAAACCATGTAATAGGTAAGTTTAACACAAGCGAAGCGTAACATTTTTAGGACAGAAGTATTCAGAAAGTTGGGGCGGTGGTGGCTCAGTCGGTAGCGCGCCAGTCTCGTAATCTGTAGTTCCGAGGTTCGAGTCCCAGCTGGGTCAGCGTTAAGATTTATCTCCGCAAAATTCCCCGCCCTGTCCACGGTCAGTAGGGGACACGAAGGGCTTGGAAAGGCCGCCGTCCGTCGGATGGGACGTTAAGCCGTGGCTCCGTGTGCGGGAGAGCCATACCCTGTGCACGTTAAAGAACATGCTGGATGGCCTTGACGGGAGGCTACCATCTGTCTCCCAACAGCTATTCCAGTGGGTCCCCTCCCCCAACCTTCTCTGAGCCTTCGGGGTCCATGTGACCTGGCCATTTAGCCTACTGTGTGCAAAAAAGTGCCGCTCAGAGGTAAAACAACCCAACACAATTCAGAAAGTTGCGAATATAATACGTATTTGGAATAATAGAGTTTTAATCTTTTCTATTACGTTATTTATCTGTATTTTCCACGATAAATTTCGCTCAATGTAAACGTCTAAATACTTAAACCTGTCTACATCCTCTGTATATTCTCACATACAGTTTACTGTCATACAATTCTGTGAATGGAAAACAATTTTATTGTAAAAATAATCTTGCTAATTTTCTCTTAATCTGAAATAATAATATTTTTTAGCACTTATAATTTTTAAACGCTCTCCCAGTGTAGATAGCTTCAGTCTTTAGTAGTGAGGAAACTGGTCTTTGCCCCGTGCCTGCGATTAAAGGGCTTTTCATATAGTCGGCATTCCCTCTGTCAATAAACATAGTTTCTTTAAACTTACCACTAACCCTTTTCTCTCCATTGGTAGTTGGAATGTGAGGACTCTGCACAGAGATTTCTCTCTTGATATCCTCACACAAGAATTCCACCATTGTAATTTAGATATCTCGGTTTCCAAGAGACCAGATGGACAGGTAAAAGTGAGATACTTAAAAATAACTTTAAATTTCTCTTTACAGGGAGGGAGGATGGAAAGCATCACCAAGGCGTGGGTCTACTTCTCAGCAGACACGCTAGTGATGCTCTTCTAGGATATGAGTGCATTAACGAAAGGTTTCTTACAGCTAAATTTAAGACAAACATTAAAGACGAATGTTATCTGCTGTTATGCCCCCACTGAGAATGTCGATGAGGATGAGAAGGATAGATTTTACGGACAACTGCAGGATATTTTGAATTCTGTCAAGAAAGGAGATATTACTCTTGTTCTAGGTGACTTCAATGCCAGAGATGGTACTGACTCTGACCTTTGACTCTGACCTTTGGGGAGGAGACGTTGCCCATTGCCATTGCAGCTACCAAATATCAATTGATATTTGGTAGCTGCAATGGCAATGGGCAACGTCTCCTACAGGTAAGTAAACTCAATGGTTTCAGAATAACTAACACTTATTACAAACACCGCGACATGCATAAGTACATATGGGTTTCACCCGATGGGCTGCATAAGAATATAATTGATTATGTATTAAATAACAGAAAATGGGCTAGTTCTGTTAGTCATATACGAGAGCTGAAATTGGATCTGACCATTATCTTGCTAAAAGTGCCTTGCAACTTAAACTTCAGAAGTGTTGTGCTAAAGTTCAAAATTTTACCAAAAAATCTGAAGCGCTGAAAGACCTATTTATAGCTAAAGCTACCATGATAGGTTACTTGGGTATTATGACAGTCATTGTTTACTTACTACTGACGTTGAGTAAGAATGGGACCATTTTAAACAGGCTTTTCTTGAAACTAACAGTATTTATTCAGGAAAAAGAGGACTAGAGGAGGCAAAATGTTTTTAGTGATAAGGCACTTGAGCTTATTTCAGAAAGAACTGCAGGAATATCCTTAATCAGTACCCTACTAGTCCCAATAGAAAGCGTTACAGACAGCTCAATAAACGTATAAAGGATCAGTTAGCTGCTGATAAGAATCTTTGGCTTGATAGCTTGGCTGACAAAGCTGAGGAAGCAGTTAGGCAGCACAACAGCAGAGAGCTGTACCAGATAGTTAATGTTTTATGTGGTAGAAAACGAACAGGCATACAGGGATTGAAGGATAAACAAGGTAAGGTTATAGAAGGTGAGGATTCTGTCATGGCTCTGTGGGCTGAGCATTTCAGTGATGTTCTAAACAATGTGGTTAGTTCTACTCCCATTGTTTGCAATGATGTGTGAGAGTTGGTAAGGCTTGTTGGTCGCTTTAATGTTGGCTCTATAACAATAATCTGAAGTTATTTTGGCTATTTCTAAGCTTAAACTTCATAAATCCCCAGGGGTAGATGAAATTACTACAGAAATGCTTAGAGCTGGGAATGTTTCTGTTACCATTTGGATGACTGAAATTTTGAATATCTTTTATGATAAAGGCATGGTTCCTAAGGATTTTACCAGAGTTATTATTATCCCTATTTTCAAAAAAGGTGATCGCAGTTCTTGTGATAATTATAGGGGTATCAGCCTACTCTCTGTTCCAGGGAAAGTTATTTGCATGATTGTGCAGAATTAACAATCTGGTTCACAAGCAATTGCGTGATGAGCAATGTGGATTCAGAAGTGGTAGAGGATGTGTAGATCAGGCATTTTCACTTAGGGTGATTCTTGAGAAATGTTTAGAGTTTCAGAAACCTTTTGTTGCTAGCTTTGTTGATTTCAAAAAGGCTTTCGACTCTGTTGATCGCCATAATTTGTGGTTGATTGTGAAATCGTATGGTATACCTGACAAGTTAGTTAACATAATGAAAGGTCTGTATAATAACACTGAGTCGTGTGTGAGAGTTGGTAAGGCTTGTAGCAATTGGTTTAGCATTACTTCTGGTGTTCGACAAGGGTGCATTTTGTCTCCTTTTCTCTTTAGTTTGGTTATTGATTATGTTATGCAAAATTCACTACAAGGGAAAGATGTTGGCCTTAAATGGACTGGAGATACGAAAATTTCTGATTTAGATTATGCTGATGATTTAGCCCTTTTGGCAAATGATGTTGATCAGATGAACTCTTTCATTTGAGCTGTTGATGAAACTGGTACTAGAGTAGGTTTGCTTATAAACAGAGAAAACTAAAGTGATGAAAATTGGTCAGGCAGGCTGTGATTCAATTAATCTGAATGGTTGAAATCTTGAACAGGTGTCACAGTTTAATTATCTTGGGAGCCATGTAATAGATACTGGTGATGTGCGGCATGAGATTAACAGACGGATCGGGATTGCTGCCAAGACTTTTAAGAATCTATGGAGAGTGTGGAGAAATAGGTCTATACAACGAAAGACTAAAATTAGACTGTATAATAGTTTGGTTCTTTCCAGGGTTAGTTATGGCAGTGAAACTTGGACACATTGTAAACAAGATAACACGAAACTAGATGCTTTTGATTCTAGATGCTTACGCAGTATCTTGGGCATTAGGTGGTTTAACTTTGTAACTAATGATGAGGTTAGGCAAAGGAGTCGGCAACCTCCTTTAAGCAGCATATTGTGCAGAGAGGGACTCCGTTGGTTTGGCGATGTTGCCCGTATGGATAATTGTAGATTGGCGAATAGGGTTACGAACAATGTGCCCTAAAGGCTTCAGAAAGAGAGGGAGACATGGATGCGGTGGGCTAACAATGTCAAACAGGACCTTATTAGAATTGGTGTGCAGTGGCCAGATGCAGCCAATGTAGCTCAGGACAGACTTGCTTGGAGAAATAAATTGCACGGTTTGGATGGACCTCCGTAGCCCATGGCTGCTTGATGATGATGATGATGATGTACCTGTTATGTCATTTATTAATTTCCACTGTCATCATCGATCATTGTTACAATTATGAAATAAATACCTATAATATAAATTCTTTGCATTTTTTATAATTATTTTAAGGTTTTTATTGTAATCTATATATTTATGCATTTAAGCAATAATTAAAGGATACTTTTTGCTATTTATATAACTTCTCTTTTTTAATTATACTTTTTAAAATTTCACATGTAATCCATTTGTTATTAATACCTTTATCTTTATTTTTATCTTTCACATCATCAATTTTATAAGTACAATCCTGCATCGCTGTATAAACCATATTAACATATTCTTGATAAATCAAGTTAAGGTTTTTGCATTCAAAGATATCGTTATCCAATTTATAGTCCCTTATTTTATATTCCAGTTTCAGATAATTAATCCTAGTGATGCCATGCAAGTTTTTATTGTTTGTATTTATTTTGTTTATTTTTTTGTGATTTTATAATCATTAAAAGTGGGTAATGGTCTGTTATTTCATTCATGTATATAGCACTTTTATTTTTGAACATGGAATTAACATTTCTAACAAATAGATGATCAATGCAACTATCTGTAGTTGATGTAACCCTAGTCATTTCGTGTATATATGATATAAACCCATATGTGGCCATTATACTTAAATATCTGTAAACTTCATTATTCTTACTATTCAGACCCAGATTCATATCACCAATTACATTAAAATTTTTATATTTTACCTTGTCTAAATAACATTTCCAATTCATCTAAAAAAGCTTTTACAGTGTATTTATGAGACCTATAAATGGGTTGGGTTGTTTTACCTCTGAGCGGCACTTTTTTGCACACCATGGGCTAAATGGCAGGTCACATGGACCCCGAAGGCTCAGAGATGGTTGGGGGAGGGGACCCACTGGAACAGCTGTTGGGAGACAGATGGTAGCCTCCCGTCAAGGCCATCCAGCGTGTTCTTTAACGTGCGCAGGGTATGGCTCTCCCGCACACGGGGCCACGGCTAAACGACGGACGGCGGCCTTTCCAAGCCCATCGGTGTCCCCTACTGACCGTGGGCAGGGCGGGGAATTTTGCGGAGATAAATATCAACGCTGACCCAGCTGGGACTCGAACCTGGGAACTACAAATTACTAGCCTGGCGCGCTACCGACTGAGCCACCCCCTCCCCACCTGGAATGAAGCATAAATCATTTAGTTTTTCATACACCTCTAAAATCTAAGTAATATTAAATTTTCGGCTAAGTTTATTTTCTTCCATTGATAAATTATTTTAAAGTAAATTATGTTACCTCCTGATTTATTATAATCTCTCGATTAATGAAACAGTTATATCCAAAAATCTTAAAAATATCCACTTCATAGTCATTAATCGACGTTTCACTCAAAACAAGGACATCAATAAAATAATTTATATTATATAGTGACGTAAGAACTTCATCAAAATTTTTACGCATACTCCTGATATTAACATGAAATAAATTCAAATTGTTACTTAATCCATCATTATTGTCAATAAAGTTATCTGAGTAAAAACTTAATAATCCTTGAAAATCTACAACCTTTTCACATAACGATTCTTCAATTTCAAAATCCTCCATTACAAATGATCAAGGTCTTTTTCACTTATTATTCAAATTATTGTCGAATTTTCGGTCTTTCTCAAAAAAAACTTACCATCATTGAGCCATAAAAATTTGTAATTCTTTTTTATTTTAATCTGTTTGGCTTCAAAGAACAATTTCTTGTAATATCTGCAAATATGCTCATTTACCTAAATTTTGATGGTTCCAAATCTTTTATCTACTTCGTTAGAGCAACTGTTCTCTTCAGTTTAAAAGCTTTCATCCATTCATCGCGTTTTTGTCTATTTCTAAACTGAACTATCACTGGTATGGTTTTACCTTTCGAAGTTGGTACCTAGGAGCAGTCACAATATCCGTATTACCCACTTTTAAAGTTTTTAAAATATTATTTACAATTTCATTTAAATTTTCTTCCGAAGATTCCGGGACATCGCAGATGTTCATTCGACGAGAATAGTTTTCTAATTCATTTTATCCTGTGTTGCATGTCTTGTACTGTAGATTTCAAATCCGTTGTTTCTTTAATTAAATGAACATTTTGCTCTTTTAACTACAAAATTTCCGTTTTCGAAGCTTTTAGTTCTTTCTTAAGGTCTGATACATTTTCTGAGTTAAATTGTAATGATTTCGCAACCTCACTCGGTTCTTTTTTATATTCGCAGTTATTTTAGTTTTAATCTTTTCATACCATGTCTCCAAATCTTTTTTGTTATTACTTCATCAGTTGAATCCAACTCAAGATTCCCTTTATTTCCTCTAGGGCTTCCACATTCATCTGTGGTTCGCAAGGTTGTTCAGTTTCACCCTTCTGACACTTAGAACAAAGCCATTTTGCTTTTCGCTCCTTACTGAGCTTCCGAATTTTTTTTCAGTAAAACCAACACAATAAAAATGGAGATTTTCCTTACAAATTCCAGTACATTGGATACATTCATTTTCAGCCTGTATCCGTTCATGGCATCTGTCACAATTCATACTGCACAATCTATCGCTACTCATTATATTTTATCCTAGGAATTTTTCAAAACACGTTAATATTTCTTAACTTTTAACCCTTTCACGACTAAGGGAAACATTTTTCCCATTTTAAAATTGGTGATTGTCGTATTTAATTATAACCTTATCTGCATTTTTTATACAGAATGTCAAAATAGAACGTATGCCGAACGCAATTACGTAAACGGGAACGTTTAGAAAACAAAAACAGAACTGTCAGGACGCATAATATATGTACTATGTGCAATGTCCATCTTTGCTTCACAACCAAAAGAAATTGCTTCGCAGAATATCATAATTAGCACATCATTTTGTATAGTAATTTTATTTCATAATTTTGTATTATTTTAGTTAACATTTTGTTCTAATAAACCAATAAATAAAAGACATTGCGTAATAAGCCTAACTATAATTTGTGTTACCTTTATAGTCCATTGGGAAAATATTTCCCATAAAATTCCAAAAAAAACTACACATTGTTATGTATTTTTCTTAACAAACTAAAATAAACAGTTACATACTAATATTTACTCTTAGAAATCTTATGGTCCTGAAAAGGTTAACAAGCTTTAACAGCATCTAGAAATTTATATACCTTTTTTAACTGCTGGTAAAATATTCAATAGTAGGCTAGCTCATCAGATGGCAGTACATTATCTGCTATACATGCATATCAACATTTTACTACGACATTACTCAAATCCCATGAGGCACTTAAGACTGCTATTACAAATATATCAGTTCACTTTTCATCAATACAACTCAGTACATCACGAGAGAGGTCACTTATACCTCCTCTATGTTAGAAATTAAATCAACAAGCAAAGTAAACAAGGTAAAAATCAATCAAATATTTCGTATAGTAAAATGGCCAACTTACCACACCCACACCACCGTTGCCGCGTTGATTTTTTCTTGTACTTCTTCTATTGGTCGTCCCTCTAGTCCAGTCAGTTGTAGTCCCATACATTGGTGCCAATGGAAGTGCTCCCCAAAAATCTGCATAAGCCCACGTGGCTTTAGAATTCTTGAGACTGTTTTCCTGCGGAGTTTTCCGATTTTACAGGTTGGGTTGTGGGTTGTTTTACCTCTGAGCGGCACTTTTTTGCACACCATGGGCTAAATGGCCAGGTCACATGGACCCCGAAGGCTCAGAGAAGGTTGGGGGATGGGACCCACTGGAACAGCTGTTGGGAGACAGATGGTAGCCTCCCGTCAAGGCCATCCAGCGTGTTCTTTAACGTGCACAGGGTATGTCTCTCCGCACACGGGGCCACGGCTTAACGTCCCATCCGACAGACGGCGGCCTTTCCAAGCCCATCGGTGTCCCCTACTGACCGTGGGCAGGGCGGGGAATTTTGCGGAGATAAATCTCAACGCTGACCCAGCTGGGACTCGAACCCGAGAACTACAGATTACGAGCCTGGCGCGCTACCAACTGAGCCCCCCCCCCGATTTTACAGCACTCGCAAATAGTTGTAGGAGGCTATAAACAACCCAATGAACGAGATGGAGCTCTTTATATCTGTCCTATGGGCCACTAGTTAAGGATGTTCTTGCAGGTGCAGTTTTATGGGAGGGGTGCTTGTGTACTGTGAAACGTCTATTATATGGTGGCAGGTTCCGTTGAAGCATGGATGTTCAAATGGGTTTACAGTTTATTTTATTGTCTCCGTAAACGTGCAATAAGATCCACGCTGCGCGAAATGGACGGTGCCCACACCTGTGGTCATATCCAGCTGCCTCTCAGAGAAAGAAGCACTTTTCCATTCCCCCAACATTCTTTCTGTAGGAGCGAAAAAGCAGATCCCTAATGATGCACAGAGCACTAATAAACTACGTTGTGCTTTTGTAAATATTTTTAAGTCATGCGCTGATTGAAATATCAGTACATAAGTGCTGTTCTCTCTAACCAGTTCGGGGCGGGGGTGGCTCAGTCGGTAGCGCGCCAGGCTCGTAATCTGTAGTTCCCAGGTTCGAGTCCCAGCTGGGTCAGCGTTGAGATTTTTCTCCGCAAAATTCCCCGCCCTGCCCACGGTCAGTAGGGGACACCAATGGGCTTCGAAAGGCCGCCGTCCGTCGGATGGGATGTTAAGCTGTGGCCCCGTGTGCGGGAGAGCCATACCCTGTGCACGTTAAAGAACACACTGGATGGCCTTGACGGGAGACTACCATCTGTCTCCCAACAGCTGTTCCAGTGGGTCCCCTCCCCCAACCTTCTCTGAGCCTTCAGGGTCCATGTGACCTGGCCATTTAGCCCATGGTATGCAAAAAAGTGCCACTCAGAGGTAAAACAATCCAATCCAAACTCTAACCAGTTCAAGTAAAACTGTGGCGATTTATTCTTACATGAATAATAGATGTATCGGTAGTAAAGAATCACGGATACATCACAAAAGCTGAGAAAAGGTTAGCCATTGATGGTGTATTGGTTAGCATAACAAGCATGTTTCTTGGAGACGTGGGTTCGAATCCCACTCATGGCAAAACCAATTTTTTTCAGCTCATTATTTCATTAGTAGATGTATGTTCTTTCCGGCTGTAATTCTTGTCAGTAATAAGTTTTCTAGTTTGTTTTGTTTTTTAATTTCTAGTCCTTTTACGGGTTAGTTGGGTGTCCAGAAAAGAACCAGAAGAGGGAGGAAAAGAACTCCAAAGAATTACATTAACATAGTACATTTCATATTTCTCGTTCGTTTTCTGTTTTTCATATTTTATTGGCAAGCGAAATACTTTTCTCGCTTTGTCTACGATTTTACAATAAATAAATAAAAAGGAAAATTACTCCTCAAGCAGCTGATTGCCACAGAGGTCTGACAGGAACATTTCTCAATATAATATTCCATAGAGAAGATTCTTGAAGAAATGAAACCTCAAGAAAAATACAACACGGAAAAAAACATCAATGCCTTTTATCAGGGACTCGAACCCAGACCCCATGCAGTAGCCAAATCACTCAGTCGTGTTTTTCACATATTATTTGCAGGCCGCCATTTGAACAGTCCTTGTACTAATCGAAACTCATTAATCTTCAGTTTAAATAAATGAAATTAAAATTCAACAATTAAAGCATCTTACAGCTTTCATGAATGGTTTCGACATCGCCGCCTTAGCTCAAGTAGTTGGCATATAACAAAGAGACACCATTTTGGAAACTGAGAGAGAGTCTAATCAATTTTTCCCACTTATCTAATATTTCAGCAATTATTTGTCATATATGTGTTTTGTTTCATTTATTTTTCTTTTTATACCTCAGAGAAATTAATATTCTTGAAATAATGAACAGAAAAAAAATTGGTTTTGCCATGAGTGGGATTCGAACCCATGGCTCCAGGAAACATGCCTGTTATGCTAACCACTACACCATCAATGGCTAACCTTTTTTCAGCTTGTGTGATGTTATAAAAGCATAACAGGCTTGTTTACTGGAGAGGCGGGTTCGAATCCCACTCATGGCAAAACCATTTTTTTTCAGCTCATTATTTCATGAGTTCCATGTCTACAGGATTTATCCTGTGATTCTTTATTACAAATTAATATTCTGTTTATTAATAGCAAATTTTTTTGACGAATTCCGTAAACGTTATTGATAATTTCGTGATACTCGAAATCCTTTACATATAAAACTTTTAAGTGATAGAATAAACTATTATATAGTTTAGAAAGTTTGTTTATCTCTCTCTCTCTGCTTTTCGAGAAATCATCCTAAGCAGCGAGTGCTAGGAGCACCAAATTTCGTCTACAAGTTCAACCTATCGTAACTTTAATACACTGTAAGTAATTTCGACTCCATAAAATTAAGCCCTCCCCCAAAAGGTATCTAGGAGGTTTTCTCCATTGATAACTCTCCCCATCGAAAACGTACTAATCTATAACTCCCTTTTGGGGCCGGGTGGCTCAGACGGTAGCTCGCCAGGCTCGTAAACTGTAGTTCCCAGGTTCGAGTCAAGGCTGGATCAGCGTTGAGATTTATCTCCTCAAAATTCCCCGCCCTGCCCACGGTCAGTAGGGGACACCGATGGGCTTGGAAAGGCCGCCGTCCGTCGGATGGGACGTTAAGCCGTGGCTCCGTGTGCGGGAGAGCCATAACCTGTCCACGTTAAAGAACACGCTGGATGGTCTTGACGGGAGGCTACCATCTGTCTCCCAACAGCTGTTCCAGTGGGTCCCCTCCCCCAACCTTCTCTGAGCCTTCGGGGTCCATGTGACCTGGCCATTTAGCCCATGGTGTGCAAAAAAGTGCCGCTCAGAGGTAAAACAACCCAGCCCAACCTATAACTCCAAATCTACAGTCATTTCGTTGATGAACAACTGCCTGATGAACAGTATGGATTCAGAAGTGGTAGGGGATGTATTGATAAAATATTTCTACTTAAGCAGATTCTTGAGAAATATTTAGAGTTTCAGAAACCTGTGACTAATAACTTTAGATTTGAAAAAGTCTTTTGACTGCTGATCGAAATAATTTGTGATGATCGTTAGATCATACGCAGCGCCCCTCCCAAATTTTCGGACACTTGCGCCAGGTTTAAACCGACCCACTGCAGCTAGGAACCTGATCGCTAATCCCTACGCAGGGACACAAGTGAAACCATCCCACCAAAATTGGGATTTGGGTTGGGTTGTTTTACCTCTGAGAGGCACTTTTTTTGCACACAATGGGCTAAATGGCCAGGTCACATGGACCCCGAAGGCTCAGAGAAGGTTGGGGGAGGGGACCCACTGGAACAGCTGTTGGGAGACAGATGGTAGCCTCCCGTCAAGGCCATCCAGCGTGTTCTTTAAAGTGCAAAGGGTATGGTTCTCCCGCACACGGGGTTACGGCTTAACGTCCCATCCGACGGACGGTGGCCTTCCCAAGCCCATCAGTGTCCCCTACTGACCGTAAGCAGGGCGGGGAGTTTTGCGGAGATAAATCTCAACGCTGACCCAGCCGGGACTCGAACCTCGGAACTACAGATTACGAGCCTGGCGTTCTACCGACTGAGCCATCCCGCCCCCTCCAAATTTGGGATCAATCGGTCAAGTATCTGCCGAATTACAGAAAGACGAAAACTTTTACCGCTTGTTACGTCACAGCGGAAATAAACGAATGTCGGCGCATCCATTTAGAATACGCCTGGAGGATTGAGACTCTGAGTACTTTTATTAAGACCCGAGCAACGCCAGGTAACTCTATCTATCTAAGTTATCGATAAATGAAAAATATTCCATAAGTTATCGAAAGCCTTCATCATAGGACAATGGATTACCTTTCCTAAAATTAAAATTTGACGAAAGCTTTAATAGTAAGGACAATTTGTTGTTTAAACGCATTGTGTTCAATCACTGCTGGTAATTTTATTAAGGCCCGAGCAACGCCAGGTAACTCTATCTATCTAGGCTATCGATAAATGAAAAATATTCCATAAGTTATCGAAAGCCTTCATCATAGGACAATGGATTACCTTTCCTAAAATTAAAATTTGACGAAAGCTTTAATAGTAAGGACAATTTATTGTTTAAACGCATTGTGTTCAATCACTGCTGGTAATTTTATTAAGGCCCGAGCAACGCCAGGTAACTCTATCTATCTAGGCTATCGATAAATGAAAAATATTCCATAAGTTATCGAAAGCCTTCATCATAGGACAATGGATTACCTTTCCTAAAATTAAAATTTGACGAAAGCTTTAATAGTAAGGACAATTTGTTGTTTAAACGCATTGTGTTCAATCACTGCTGGTAATTTTATTAAGGCCCGAGCAACGCCAGGTAACTCTATCTATCTAGGCTATCGATAAATAAAAAATATTCCATAAGTTATCGAAAGCCTTCATCATAGGACAATGGATTACCTTTCCTAAAATTAAAATTTGTCGAAAGCTTTAATCGTAAGGACAATTTGTTGTTTAAACGCATTGTGTTCAATCACTGCTGGTAATTTTATTAAGGCCCGAGCAACGCCAGGTAACTCTATCTATCTAGGCTATCGATAAATGAAAAATATTCCATAAGTTATCGAAAGCCTTCATCATAGGACAATGGATTACCTTTCCTAAAATTAAAATTTGACGAAAGCTTTAATAGTAAGGACAATTTGTTGTTTAAACGCATTGTGTTCAATCACTGCTGGTAATTTTATTAAGGCCCGAGCAACGCCAGGTAACTCTATCTATCTAGGCTATCGATAAATGAAAAATATTCCATAAGTTATCGAAAGCCTTCATCATAGGACAATGGATTACCTTTCCTAAAATTAAAATTTGACGAAAGCTTTAATAGTAAGGACAATTTGTTGTTTAAACGCATTGTGTTCAATCACTGCTGGTAATTTTATTAAGGCCCGAGCAACGCCAGATAACTCTATCTATCTAGGCTATCGATAAATAAAAAATATTCCATAAGTTATCGAAAGCCTTCATCATAGGACAATGGATTACCTTTCCTAAAATTAAAATTTGTCGAAAGCTTTAATCGTAAGGACAATTTGTTGTTTAAACCGCATTGTGTTCAATCACTGCTGGTAATTTTATTAAGGCCCGAGCAACGCCAGGTAACTCTATCTATCTTGGTTATCGATAAATGAAAAATATTCCATAAGTTATCGAAAGCCTTCATCATAGGACAATGGATTACCTTTCCTAAAATTAAAATTTGACGAAAGATTTAATAGTAAGGACAATTTGTTGTTTAAACGCATTGTGTTCAATCACTGCTGGTAATTTTATTAAGGCCCGAGCAACGCCAGGTAACTCTATCTATCTAGGTTATCGATAAATGAAAAATATTCCATAAGTTATCGAAAGCCTTCATCATAGGACAATGGATTACCTTTCCTAAAATTAAAATTTGACGAAAGCTTTAATAGTAAGGACAATTTGTTGTTTAAACGCATTGTGTTCAATCACTGCTGGTAATTTTATTAAGGCCCGAGCAACGCCAGGTAACTCTATCTATCTAGGTTATCGATAAATGAAAAATATTCCATAAGTTATCGAAAGCCTTCATCATAGGACAATGGATTACCTTTCCTAAAATTAAAATTTGACGAAAGCTTTAATAGTAAGGACAATTTGTTGTTTAAACGCATTGTGTTCAATCACTGCTGGTAATTTTATTAAGGCCCGAGCAACGCCAGGTAACTCTATCTATCTAGGTTATCGATAAATGAAAAATATTCCATAAGTTATCGAAAGCCTTCATCATAGGACAATGGATTACCTTTCCTAAAATTAAAATTTGACGAAAGCTTTAATCGTAAGGACAATTTGTTGTTTAAACGCATTGTGTTCAATCACTGCTGGTAATTTTATTAAGGCCCGAGCAACGCCAGATAACTCTATCTATCTAGGCTATCGATAAATGAAAAATATTCCATAAGTTATCGAAAGCCTTCATCATAGGACAATGGATTACCTTTCCTAAAATTAAAATTTGACGAAAGCTTTAATAGTAAGGACAATTTGTTGTTTAAACGCATTGTGTTCAATCACTGCTGGTAATTTTATTAAGGCCCGAGCAACGCCAGGTAACTCTATCTATCTAGGCTATCGATAAATGAAAAATATTCCATAAGTTATCGAAAGCCTTCATCATAGGACAATGGATTACCTTTCCTAAAATTAAAATTTGACGAAAGCTTTAATAGTAAGGACAATTTGTTGTTTAAACGCATTGTGTTCAATCACTGCTGGTAATTTTATTAAGGCCCGAGCAACGCCAGATAACTCTATCTATCTAGGTTATCGATAAATGAAAAATATTCCAT
Source organism: Ryuthela nishihirai (assembly GCA_038380435.1). Taxonomy (NCBI): domain Eukaryota; kingdom Metazoa; phylum Arthropoda; class Arachnida; order Araneae; family Heptathelidae; genus Ryuthela; species Ryuthela nishihirai. The sequence goes on from JAWZYU010000022.1 coordinate 27,803,276, forward strand.
AAGTTATCGAAAGCCTTCATCATAGGACAATGGATTACCTTTCCTAAAATTAAAATTTGACGAAAGCTTTAATAGTAAGGACAATTTGTTGTTTAAACGCATTGTGTTCAATCACTGCTGGTAATTTTATTAAGGCCCGAGCAACGCCAGGTAACTCTATCTATCTAGGCTATCGATAAATGAAAAATATTCCATAAGTTATCGAAAGCCTTCATCATAGGACAATGGATTACCTTTCCTAAAATTAAAATTTTACGAAAGCTTTAATAGTAAGGACAATTTGTTGTTTAAACGCATTGTGTTCAATCACTGCTGGTAATTTTATTAAGGCCCGAGCAACGCCAGGTAACTCTATCTATCTAGGTTATCGATAAATGAAAAATATTCCATAAGTTATCGAAAGCCTTCATCATAGGACAATGGATTACCTTTCCTAAAATTAAAATTTGACGAAAGCTTTAATAGTAAGGACAATTTGTTGTTTAAACGCATTGTGTTCAATCACTGCTGGTAATTTTATTAAGGCCCGAGCAACGCCAGATAACTCTATCTATCTAGGTTATCGATAAATGAAAAATATTCCATAAGTTATCGAAAGCCTTCATCATAGGACAATGGATTACCTTTCCTAAAATTAAAATTTGACGAAAGCTTTAATAGTAAGGACAATTTGTTGTTTAAACGCATTGTGTTCAATCACTGCTGGTAATTTTATTAAGGCCCGAGCAACGCCAGGTAACTCTATCTATCTAGGTTATCGATAAATGAAAAATATTCCATAAGTTATCGAAAGCCTTCATCATAGGACAATGGATTACCTTTCCTAAAATTAAAATTTGACGAAAGCTTTAATAGTAAGGACAATTTGTTGTTTAAACGCATTGTGTTCAATCACTGCTGGTAATTTTATTAAGGCCCGAGCAACGCCAGGTAACTCTATCTATCTAGGTTATCGATAAATGAAAAATATTCCATAAGTTATCGAAAGCCTTCATCATAGGACAATGGATTACCTTTCCTAAAATTAAAATTTGACGAAAGCTTTAATAGTAAGGACAATTTGTTGTTTAAACGCATTGTGTTCAATCACTGCTGGTAATTTTATTAAGGCCCGAGCAACGCCAGATAACTCTATCTATCTAGGCTATCGATAAATGAAAAATATTCCATAAGTTATCGAAAGCCTTTATCATAGGACAATGGATTACCTTTCCTAAAATTAAAATTTGACGAAAGCTTTAATAGTAAGGACAATTTGTTGTTTAAACGCATTGTGTTCAATCACTGCTGGTAATTTTATTAAGGCCCGAGCAACGCCAGGTAACTCTATCTATCTAGGTTATCGATAAATGAAAAATATTCCATAAGTTATCGAAAGCCTTCATCATAGGACAATGGATTACCTTTCCTAAAATTAAAATTTGACGAAAGCTTTAATAGTAAGGACAATTTGTTGTTTAAACGCATTGTGTTCAATCACTGCTGGTAATTTTATTAAGGCCCGAGCAACGCCAGATAACTCTATCTATCTAGGTTATCGATAAATGAAAAATATTCCATAAGTTATCGAAAGCCTTCATCATAGGACAATGGATTACCTTTCCTAAAATTAAAATTTGACGAAAGCTTTAATAGTAAGGACAATTTGTTGTTTAAACGCATTGTGTTCAATCACTGCTGGTAATTTTATTAAGGCCCGAGCAACGCCAGATAACTCTATCTATCTAGGCTATCGATAAATGAAAAATATTCCATAAGTTATCGAAAGCCTTCATCATAGGACAATGGATTACCTTTCCTAAAATTAAAATTTGACGAAAGCTTTAATAGTAAGGACAATTTGTTGTTTAAACGCATTGTGTTCAATCACTGCTGGTAATTTTATTAAGGCCCGAGCAACGCCAGGTAACTCTATCTATCTAGGTTATCGATAAATGAAAAATATTCCATAAGTTATCGAAAGCCTTCATCATAGGACAATGGATTACCTTTCCTAAAATTAAAATTTGACGAAAGCTTTAATAGTAAGGACAATTTGTTGTTTAAACGCATTGTGTTCAATCACTGCTGGTAATTTTATTAAGGCCCGAGCAACGCCAGATAACTCTATCTATCTAGGCTATCGATAAATGAAAAATATTCCATAAGTTATCGAAAGCCTTTATCATAGGACAATGGATTACCTTTCCTAAAATTAAAATTTGACGAAAGCTTTAATAGTAAGGACAATTTGTTGTTTAAACGCATTGTGTTCAATCACTGCTGGTAATTTTATTAAGGCCCGAGCAACGCCAGGTAACTCTATCTATCTAGGTTATCGATAAATGAAAAATATTCCATAAGTTATCGAAAGCCTTCATCATAGGACAATGGATTACCTTTCCTAAAATTAAAATTTGACGAAAGCTTTAATAGTAAGGACAATTTATTGTTTAAACGCATTGTGTTCAATCACTGCTGGTAATTTTATTAAGGCCCGAGCAACGCCAGGTAACTCTATCTATCTAGGTTATCGATAAATGAAAAATATTCCATAAGTTATCGAAAGCCTTCATCATAGGACAATGGATTACCTTTCCTAAAATTAAAATTTGACGAAAGCTTTAATCGTAAGGACAATTTGCTCTTTATACGCATTGTGTTCAATCACTGCCGATACTTAAATATGTATATTCTACATATATTGCTTGCCTTAAATATCTTTATAATTCAGTTTCGATCTTCCTGTAATGATTCATTCCCATCTTCTCAATAACTCCCAATCCGAAGTTTTCTCAAAAGCGTAAGTTGTCAATGTTAGGGGCGGGGGTGGCTCAGTCGGTACCGCGCCAGGCTCGTAATCTGTAGTTCCCAGGTTCGAGTCCCAGCTCGGTCAGCGTTGAGATTTTTCTCTGCAAAAATTCCCCGCCTTGCCCACGGTCAGTAGGGGACACCGATGGCCTTGAAAAGGCCGCCGTCCGTCGGATGGGACGTTAAGCCGTGGACCCGTGTGCGGGAGAGCCATACCCTGTGCACGTTAAAGAACACGCTGGATGGCCTTGACGGGAGGCTACCATCTGTCTCCCAAAAGCTATTCCAGTGGGTCCCCTCCCCCAACCTTCTCTGAACCTTCGGGGTCCATGTGACCTGACCATTTAGCCCATGGTGTGCAAAAAAGTGCCGCTCAGAGGTAAAACAACCCAACGTTAAAGAACACGCTGGATGGCCATGACGGGAGGCTACCATCTGTCTCCCAACAGCTATTCCAGTGGGTCCCCTCCCCCAACCTTCTCTGAGCCTTCGGGGTCCATGTGACCTGACCATTTAGCCCATGGTGTGCAAAAAAGTGCCGCTCAGAGGTAAAACAACCCAAATGTCATTGTTATGCTGCATGGCTTCGTACACAGGTGAAAGATCTACTCGTAAATGACTTCCCTAGAGAAATCGCCCTGAAGACATAGAGAAGCCTCAGGGATAAGCGAGCCAACGACGGATACGAGAGATAATCAGTCAGGAGCGATGTCCCAATGAGAAGACAAACCATCGTGTCCAAAATTAGCATAGAAATTTATTCGGTCACTGCAATACAATGTGGTCACGGTAATCAATGGATAGGCGAGTTGTAGAGGAAACGTAGTGTAACTTGTTACAATTCGAGTAGAAGTGAGCTTACGATAATGCTTCTATAATTGGCCAAAGCTATTGCCTTATGTAACACCTTAGATTAATAACAGATGTAACAGCCATCATTTAGAGTGTAATTTTATGGCCTTGCGAACAATGACGACTGTATCAGAAAAAAAACCCATGGGGCCCGAGCATTTGTTGGAAAGTAGTCTATCTCAATGCTCTCTCTCTGTCAGTTCTGTCTCCTCAAATCTCGCATATAATACATAACATTATTTTCTACAGCTACATTTGGGCATATTAATTCTGGACGAACTATCTAGAGGAATTATATTATAGTATACAATTGGGGCCCTTCATTAGGGTCTCGCAATAACAACGACCGAATCTTAACCGAATATGGGCTCCATTCGGAAAATCCTATCCGAGTCGAAATCTCTTCCCAGTAGGAGCTTACTCTCCCATTCGCAACAAGTTCAAACGAAGAAGAACAGGAACAAAATCCTTCGGTTCCTTCTTCTCTTCGATCACATGATTAATTTATTAATTTCCACAGGAGGTCGAAATCACAGAGTGACTCATGAAACACTGTATCTGCAAAAGTGACATTTGGTTCGACTGGCTTCTAATGTCGCATGGGACTTTAAGCCATTGCCCCCTGTTCAGTGCACTTCTCCTATTCTCCTAACAGCTGTCCAGTGAGTCCTCCTCGCTAAACCTTCTCTGAGCCCTTGGGGGTCTCTGTGACCTGGTCATTTAGCTGTGTTTGCAAAAAAGATGCCTCTCAGAGGTAAAACAACCCAACCCAGTACTCATCCCGTTTATTAATGGCTTCGCGATTCTTCCTGATGAATATTTGACCCGGGGAGCATGGGCATCTGACCCTTATCATCATTAAATAGAGGCTGCTATATGTCTGTTCCCTCATTGTATCCCTTAAAACCTTATTTCCCTATTATTATCTGTAGAACAACTAATTACAGTTTCTCAAATTCACTAGATATAACATAAGTTTTCATACAGGACCATAACAGGCTAACTGACAGACAACAAGAACTGTCCCAGGTCAAGTTGTAGACTTGACCACCGCAGCGAAACTGAACCTTTTGTCCCTTACCCTCCCTTTTCACCGCCTTCACAACATTTACCGTCGTCCGAAAGACCATAGCTGCAGAGCGTCCTTCTAGCCTAATCATGTTATAAAGCTGGGGATGAGTATCACGTTATCATCTGCAAAATATGTAACAGGAATCATAGCACCACTCAATACGATCGCTCACCGCAAAACTATTTGAGACCAGAGTTAGGCTTGGTTGTTTTACTCTGATCGGCATTTTTTGTACACAATGGCTAAATGACCAGATGACAAGGACTCCCAGAAGTTTGGGGGAAGGGGACCAACTCCAGTCAAGACCATCCAGCGTGTTCTTTAACGTGCGCAGGGTTGGGTTGGGTTGTTTTACCTCTGAGCAGCACTTTTTTGCACACAATGGGCTTAATGGCCAGGTCACATGGACCCCGAAGGCTCAGAGAAGGTTGGGGAAGGGGACCCACTGAAACAGCTGTTGGGAGACAGATGGTAGCCTCCCGTCAAGGCCATCCAGCGTGTTCTTTAACGTGCACAGGGTATGGCTCTCCCGCACACGGGGCCACGGCTTAACGTCCCATCCGACGGAGGGCGGCCTTTCCAAGCCCATCGGTGTCCCCTACTGACCGTGGGCAAGGCGGGGAATTTTGCGGAGCTAAATCTCAACGCTGACCCAGCTGGGACTCGAACCTGGGAACTACAGATTACGAACCTGACGCTCTACCGACTGGGCCACCCCCTCCCCTAACGTGCGCAGAGTATGGGCTCTCCTATACGGAGCCACAGCTAAATGTCCCATCCGATGGACGGTGGCCTTTCCAAGCCCATCGGTGTTCCCTATTGACCGGGGCAGAGCGTGGATTTTTGCGAGGCGAGATAAATCCACAATGCTGGAACAGATGGGACTCGAACCCGGGAAATGCAGATTAAGAGCCTAGAGGGACTATTGACTGAGACACCTACGTCCCTCCTCTGAGACCTGCTTTAGTTTGTCATTTATAAGTTACAGAAAAGTAAAAGTTGATACAAATCATATAAAGTGATATTTTGTAGAAAGAAACTCTTCTCACAGCAGTAAGCCGAAAACTTCCAAAACTACAGTTGCAATATTTGGTCAGTTACAAATTAGTGTACATGCGGTGGAAATTGCTTTGGGAACAGACTCGGCAGTGCTTATTGCTTCATCGCATGCAATGAAAGACAGAAGAGAATCAAAACCTAATGAATAATCCGAAAATAGACAGAATATCTGAATCTGAATGTGGTAGGAAACAACACTGAAAAACAAGAGTTAACAGACACTTAGATTATTAGATTCATAAACTTTCTCAGATGACTATGTTGTTAATAATAACTGAATTATTCTCAATATCACAAAAGGAAAGCATACATAAATCATAGACAAGTGACATATTCACAAAGTATACAATATTTTCCTTAAGTATCTGGGTTGGGTTGTTTTACCTCTGAGCGGCACTTTTTTGCACACAATGGGCTAAATGGCCAGGTCACATGGACCCCGAAGGCTCAGAGAAGGTTGTGGGAGGGGACCCACTGAAACAGCTGTTGGGAGACAGATGGTAGCCTCCCGTCAAGGCCATCCAGCGTGTTCTTTAACGTGCACAGGGTATGGCTCTCCCGCACACGGGGCCACGGCTTAACGTCCCATCCGACGGAGGGCGGCCTTTCCAAGCCCATCGGTGTCCCCTACTGACCGTGGGCAAGGCGGGGAATTTTGCGGAGCTAAATCTCAACGCTGACCCAGCTGGGACTCGAACCTGGGAACTACAGATTACGAGCCTGACGCGCTACCGACTGAGCCACCCCCGTCCGTGATAGGGATGTAAGAAATATTTCACTGACAGCAAGAATCTGCCCCTTTTTCTCAGAGGAATGTGAGGAAAGCAACTTTTTCATTTTAAGGTATGAAAAAAATATGCGTTTTTATGTTTGTTAAGCATTAAACGAAATATTGCTCTTTGCATTTTCCTCATCGTCCGTTAGCTCGAATTAACGTTAACTCGAATTAAAACTTTTAAAGAGTGACCGTTTAATTTGAACTTACTTTTTAAGAGTGACCGTTGTAAGAGTGACCGTTTTTTTAAAGAGTGACTTTTAAAGAGTAACCGTTAACTCGAATTAAAACTTTTAAAGAGTGAAAATATCGGTAAATGAAAAACTTCAATCTCCTGGAAAACGACCATACCATATTTGCCACAGGCGATATGAGATCTTCAAGTTGGTTTTCAGAAGATTCATTTCAACCGTTAATTTTTGCCTTTAAAAAAAGATTGGTAGACTGATATCTTGGTATCAGTAGGTTCTGTTCACTTTTTAAAGTTTGTCTGTTATTCAGTGTTTATTACACTTTCGGGTCATTTTTTTCCTTTAGGGGCGGGGGTGGCTCAGTCGGTAGCGCGCCAGGCTCGAGTCCCAGCTGGGTCAGCGTTGAGATTTATCTCCGCAAAATTCCCCGCCCTGCCCACGGTCAGTAGGGGACACCGATGGGCTTGGAAAGGCCGTCGTCCGTCAGATGGGCGTTAAGCCGTGGCCCAGTGTGTGGGATAGCCATACCCTGTGCACGTTAAATAACACGCTGGGTGGCCTTGACGGGAGGCTACCATCTGTCTCCCAACAGCTGTTCCAGTGGGTCCCCTCCCCCAACCTTCTCTGAGCCTTCGGAGTCCATGTGACCTGGCCATTTAGCCCATAGTGTGAAAAAAGTGCCGCTCAGAGGTAAAACAACCCAATTCTTTCCTTTAACAAATGGGAAAATGTTATTTTTATAAAAATGTTTGGGATGCGACGCACAGGCTCACTGAATGCATCATGCGAAATATTTGTGCTTTACAATCCTGTCGTGCATTTCAGTCAATGGAAATTATCAATTGATATTTCCTTCAAATGCAAATCATATATTTTTCGAAAAATTATATGTTCTTATATTTATAAGAATTTCTTTCCTTCTGTTTACACCATTTTAAATTCAAATCCAATAAATTTCAACTACAGTGCAATAAATTCGCTACTTACTAATGAATTTATATAAATTGGTCAATCGCAGAATTATGAATTGCATTTGCTACTATCTGAAAACTAGCTCGCAATAACTGAAAATTGTTTTTAGTTCAAATTCATTAACGATTGGAAGGGTTGTGTTCGGTTTCGTATCTCTGAGCAGCACTTTGTTCACACAATGGGCTAAATGTCCAAGTCACAAAGACCCCAAGGGCTTAGAGAAGGTTGGTGGAAGGTGATCCACGAGACGACTGTTAGACGAAGATGGAAGCCTCCCATCATGGTTATCCAGCGTGTCATTTAGTATGCACAGAGCAGAAATCCAGCTTTAGTATACTCAGGATTTCGTTTCGGAGAGGGGATGAGGCCTTAGAATGTAGTTTTGGGGGATTCCCGAGAATGTAGGTTTTTTTTGCGGGGGGTGGGGTTGTTTTACCTCTAAGCGGCACTCTTTTGGCTAAATGGCCAGGGTAGGGTTGGGTTGTTTTACCTCTGAGCGGCACTTTTTTGCACACCATGGGTTAAATGGCCAGGTCACAAGGACCCCGAAGGCTCAGAGAAGGTTGGGGGAGGGGACCCACTGGAACAGCTGTTGGGAGACAGATGGTAGCCTCCCGTCAAGGCCATTCAGCGTGTTCTTTAACGTGCACAGGGTATGGCTCTCCCGCACACGGGGCCACGGCTTAACGTCCCATCCGACGGACGGCGGCCTTTCCAAGCCCATCGGTATCCCCTACTGACCGTGGGCAGGGCGGGGAATTTTGCGGAGATAAATCTCAACGCTGACCCAGCTGGGACTCGAACCTGGGAACTACAGATCACGAGCCTGGCGCGCTACCGACTGAGCCACCCCCGCCCCTTCGTTGTCAAAGAAAATGACATTATATTGAAATGTTTGCCTATTAGCTCATACACTGCGACATTCTGTGCCACAATTTTAAAACTCACAATTTATATTGCAATATGTGTTTACGTACCTAATAAGTATTTTATTATCTTTATTACGTGCAATCGTTAATCTCTTTTTTTTTTGTATGTTCTGCGCATAAGTTAGAATTAGCTTCGCGGATTTACTCTTTGTTAAAAAACTAAATTTTTAATAGATTCGTGAACAGTTGTTGCCCATAAATTTCCGCCTAAATTACGAACACTACATTAGCAATCCATCGTATGTTAGACTATTATAGTTTTTTATTGTCTCTACGTATCGACTTGTATTTTGCTACGGTCACCTTTAAATAAAAGGTTCCCATATGTTGTGGACACCATAAAGGATAACGTTGACGCGTGAAAATTGCTTCGCTAGACCCCAGTAATGCTCTCAATCGAATGACACGTAATAGAGCTTTTTCATGGTTGATCCTGTAAGCAATAACTCCCAAGTTGTGCTGTTTCTTTTAACGTGAAAGTTCTCAATGTACAAGTACGGTAGCGAACTTCCAGTCCCCGATAAAATTTTCTTATTAGCCAAAGATTAAATCATTCTTGCTGATACACAAAGAAATAGTTCAACAGCTGCAAGCGACTTTCCCATTTAATACTTCTGGTCTAATAAGTGGGTATTTCTGAAATGCATTCAAGTGAAAAGAAAAACCTCAGGAGGATAAGATTCCAGCATAACTTTTCAGTAATTCTTCTTCCGCTAGGAATAATAAATTGCTTGTTGAAATTTTGAAGGAAACTTTTCTGAACACTCTCTATACATGAAAATGAATTGCCAAAACGAAATAAAAAATATATTTAGAAACGGAGGAGAACTATATCGCAAACTAATTTAACATTTTATAATAGCGACACATAATACAACAAGTTTAAAATATCGGTATGTGTTATGTACTAAACCAGTGCCGGTAATTGGATACCGATAAAATACATATCTAAAGACCTAGGCATACCTTTAGGATCTGTATTAGAAGAAAATAGTTGCAACTTTTTGTCTTAAAAACTCTGCTCCTCTTCTCATGCTTTTCAAGACAAGATTCTTTGTAGTTTGACCTTTTCCAAAAGAATTCCTCCTAGCAAAACAATACATAAAATCCTGACTTTGACTTAGGTTATCGTCTAAAAATTGACCCTTATTTTCAATGTAAAAAGAGTAAAAAATATTTTTTCTAGAAAAATAAATATATATATTTTCAACATTAAAAGAGCGAGGATACTGAAAATTTGATCCTAATTGATTCCAGCATCATTATTGATTCTCAGATTTTTAAATACTGGATGAATGTTGAAACCATCGATCAGAATCGATATTTTTAAGAGTATAGAGATCAATCAGGAAGACAATTTTGGAAAACAAACAATTGAGTTTTAAATGTACCAAAGGAATGTTTAGCCATTTCAGCGAAGCTTGGTTGACTGTTGGTTTACCTCTGAGTGGCGCATTTTTTGCACACAATGGACTACATGACCAGGTCACAAAGACCCCGAAGGCTCAGAGAAGGTTGGGGGAAGGAGACCAATTGGAAGAGCTGTTGGAAGACAGATGGTATCCCCATCAAAGGACGGTTCCTTAAAGGGCCATGGTTTAACGTCCCATCCGATGCGCGGCGGTCTTTCCCAAGCCCATCGGTGACCCCCTACTGAACGTGGGAAAGGAGGAGAGTTTCGCGGAGATAAATCTCAACACTGGCCCAGCTGGAACTCGAACCTGAGAACTGCAGATTATGAGCCTGGAGCGCTACCGATTGAGCCACTCCCACCCTCTTGGTTCAGGTAAAAGAAGGACTTGAATTTTATAATGTTAGTGAATGGTCGAACCTCTTAAACTTTTACTTCCTTGAATCATGCATCAAAGCAAAGCCGAATATAAAATCAAAAAAGCTTATTGTGAAACTTTGCTTAAAGGGTTCTCAATTGGTGAACCCTGAAATTCTTCTCAATGGCCAGAGTTCATTACATTTAAAAACGCTAGAATTTGAAATTAACAAAAAATTATTATGTACAAATAAATCGAACATAAATATACGTATTTCTGCAAAAATATTATACTAGCTATATCCGCCAAACATTTGGAGCAAAACTTCTGTCCATTGATAACTTTCCACTTTTGTCGCGTATATCTCAAAAGAAACGTAATACTCCATTCATTGGGGCGGGGGTGGCTCAGTCGGTAGTGCGTCAGGCTCGTAATCTGTAGTTCCCAGGTTCGAGTCCCAGCTGTGTCAGCGTTGAGATTTATCTCCGCAAAATTCCCCGCCCTGCCCACGGTCAGTAGGGGGACACCGATGGGCTTGGAAAGGCCGCCGTCCGTCGGATGGGACGTTAAGCCGTGGCCCCGTGTGCGGGAGAGCCATACCCTGTGCACGTTAAAGAACACGCTGGATGGCCTTGACGGGAGGCTACCATCTGTCTCCCAACAGCTGTTCCAGTGGGTCCCCGCCCCCAACCTTCTTCAACCTTCTCTGAGCCTTCGGGGTCCATGTGACCTGGCGTACAAAAAAGTGCCGCTGAGAGGTAAAACAACCCAAAACAACTCCATTCATTTCTTCCAAGGTAGCCGAGGCGACGGCAAATCCCCCAGAGATTTCGAACGTTTCGAAAGCGATTAATTCTGACCCACGGCAGCTAGGATCCCGATCTTGTAGCAAAAGGAGGATAAGCATACAAAATTTGGGACCAATCGGTTATATATCTGTTGGATTACTAGGAGCCGAAATCTGCTGCCAACCAATGACGTCACCATGACGTACATGAAATACATGTTTATCGATACTCGTTCGTTCGAATACAAGTATTATTTATTATATTTTATTAGTTCAAATCTCAGTTTTAATTCAAGAAATTTTATATATTTTATGCACCTGTGCACAAACAAAGGTTGTTAAGATAGTCAGAGTTGGCATTGTTCTGACATAAAAATAGATTTCTGAATTCTGAAATAAAGATAGTCAGAGTTGGCATTGTTCTGACATATTGTTCGTGAATATTAAAAAAGTGAAACCCAGCTCTGATGTGATAACCCTTTCAGGACCATAAGGTTTCTAAGAGTAAATATTAGTATGTAAATGTTTATTTTAGTTTGTTTAGACGTAAAATAAATAAAAATCATAAGAAAAATACATAACAATGCGTAGTTTTTTTGGAATTTTATATGAAATATTTTTCCCAATGGACTATAAAGGTAACACAAATTATAGTTAGGCTTATTATGCAATGTCTTTTATTTATTGGTTTATTAGAACACAATGTTAACTAAAATAACACAAAATTATGAAATAAAATTACTATACAAAATGATGTGCTAATTATGATATTCTGCGAAGCAATTTCGTTTGGTAGTGAGGCAAAGATGGACATTGCACATAGTACATATATTATGCGTCCTGACAGTTCTATTTTTGTTTTCTAAACGTTCCCGTTTACGTAATTGCGTTCGGCACGTTCTATTTTGACATTCTGTACAAAAAATGCAGATAAGGTTATAATTAAATACGACAATCACCAATTTTAAAATGGGAAAAATGTTTCCCTTAGTCGTGAAAGGGTTAACCGTTTCTCTCTCTAGGAACATAGCGGAGACATGGCTACTTAGAATTTCTCCCGGGGTCTAGTTCCAAGAAAATGGAAAAATTGGGGGATTAAAACTTAAGAAACTAGTGTTTAGTGATTTACATTTAAACTGTTTATTACTGTATTGTACACTAGGTTCCATAAATTAGGGAAGAACTCTATGTTATGGCAATGCGAAGCTAACGTCGGAACTCTATAAATTCTAGAGTAATGTTTCAAGAGTAATGTTGTTGTTGAAAAATATAACACAGATAAAGATCTGAATTTAATATATCAATATCTCGATTTCCTACTTGTTTTACTGCTGAGGTCCCGCTATCGTCACAGACCTTCTACTTTAGCGAATAAACTGACAGGCTCCTGTCAGAACTCTGTGGCAAGCAGCTGCTTGAGGGGGTATTTAGTTTATTTTTTTATTTAATGAGTTATGGAAGTTGAAATATTTAACAGTAGCAATGCAAGTCACAAAAATCGACTTCTTATTACTAAATTAATAAAACTTAGTAGTAAGTATTGTTTTAAAGTGTTTGTTAAAATTAATGTGTATCTTAGAAGCTTGTGTAAAGAATTCTCTGCTGTTCCTCAGTTTTGTATAAAGTTCTTAATTACTGTTGCTAAATATTCAAACTTCCATAACTCATTAAATACTGAACGAATATTATTGAAAATCGAGATATTTATCTGCTATCACGTGGTTCAAAACCAAAAAGACTTATTTTAGAAGTTATAGAGCTTCGACGTTAGTTTCCCATTGACATAACATACGTTGTTTCTTATTTTATAGAAACCAGTGTATACAATTATACACTTTAAGAGCTAAACAATTTTATGCACCTATTTTAATATTTTTTTGATTTCGTCATTTTTAAATTTTGTCTCCCATCCTTTCAAAATATTTTCTGGCGGCGTTCCAGTCTCACCAATTGATGTTGCTTAGTTACATCCATTGCTGAACTTAAAAATGTATTTCGATTAAAAGAAGCAGAAATTAAAATAATCACTTATGTCAGCTAAAATCTCCTCCAGAAGTTAAAAGAAAAATTTGATTATAAAGGCGTGAAAAGTCATTGTAAAATGCATGATTTAATAAATTTACCTTAAACAGATTTGCTTTTTATCGGTATTAGAGACGTCTTTTCAAGCACACCGAAAAGCATTAAAAGTAAAACGACCCCATTAAATATAATGAATTACATGAACAGCCCAAAGAAAGTGATTAATATCCACTAAATTAGATAAACTTAGAGAAGTGTCTATTTACCAGAGATTTAAAAATTAGCACTTACAAGTTGTTGCTAATAAGCAGTAATACGTTTATGTTGATTAATTGCTTTTATTACACAAAATGAGCATTTAAGGAATTTTTGTTTTATGGAGCATCTAACTAAACCTTTATTTTCCCTCTTAGTATATTTACACTGCTGTTCACGAAAATCAGAACATCGAGAAGGAATAGAATAAGGTTCGTGACTTGTATGGATCATGTTTACGATCAAGTACTGAAGAAGTGGGTTGGGTTGGTTTGTTTTACCTCTGAGCGGCACTTTTTTGCACACCATGGGCTAAATGGCCAGGTCACATGGACCCCGAAGGCTCAGAGAAGGTTGGGGGAGGGGACCCACTGGAACAGCTGTTGGGAGACAGATGGTAGCCTCCCGTCAAGGCCATCCAGCGTGTTCTTTAACGTGCACAGGGTATGGCTCTCCCGCACACGGGCCACGGCTTAACGTCCCATCCGACGGACGGCGGCCTTTCCAAGCCCATCGGTGTCCCCTACTGACCGTGGGCAGGGCGGGGAATTTTGCGGAGATAAATCTCAACGCTGACCCAGCTGGGAGTCGAACCTGGGAACTACAGATTACGAGCCTGGCGCGCTACCGACTGAGCCACCCCCGCCCCTACTGAAGAAGTGATTAGAGTTTTATGGTCATCGGTGCAGTTGTGTTGGCTACAGGCCAATGAGAATATTCTGGAAGGGATGTGATTGGCTCCTACAGATATGTACTTAAAGGGCTGTAGCTATGTTCATCTTATCAGCTCTTGTGCAGGTGTTGTTAACCCTTTCACGACTAAGGGAACCATTTTTCCCCATTTTAAAATTGGTGATTGTCGTATTTAATATCTGCATTATATCCTTATCTGCATTTTTTATACAGAATGTGAAAATAGAACGTATGCCGTACGTAATTACATAAACGGGAACGTTTAGTCCATGTCCATCTTTGCAATAATGTTGCATCTGTGCAATGTCCATCTTTGCTTCACAACCAAAAGAAATTGCTTCGCAGAATATCATAATTAGCACATCATTTTGTATAGTAATTTTATTTCATAATTTTGTATTATTTTAGTTAACATTTTGTTATAATCAACCAATAAATAAAAGACATTGCATAATAAGCCTAACTATAATTTGTGTTACCTTTATAGTCCATTGGGAAAAATATTTCCCATAAAATTCCAAAAAAACTACACATTGTTATGTATTTTTCTTATGATTTTTATTTATTTTACGTCTAAACAAACTAAAATAAACAGTTACATAATAATATTTACTCTTAGAAACCTTATGATCCTGAAAGGGTTACGATATGCCACCCAGAAGACCCAGAAGAGTGCCAGCTTCGTATCTCCAGGTAAGCGAGTCCAACAGAGAGCATGTTGTGACATGAGATAAGGCAATCTTTCGTATCAAGTAATACCAACTCGTGTTAGATGTAGTGTATCTGTTGTGCATCGAATATGCAGAGAATGGTTCGAAGATGGGCAACGGACGACCACCCCATGGAAGATTGCTATCTTCGGAGACTGGCTATAACAGATACTCTGCCCTGTTTACAACCTTGGCCCAACAGTGGAGATCAGCAACACATCTTCTAATGTCGACAGTAACAGTTGGGTTGGGTTGTTTTACCTCTGAAAGGCACTTTTTCGCATACCATGGGCTAAATGGCCAGGTCACATGGACCCCGAAGGCTCAGAGAAGGTTGGGGGAGGGGACCCACTGGAACAGCTGTTGGGAGGCAGATGGTAGCCTCCCGTCAAGGCCATCCAGCGTGTTCTTTAACGTGCACAGGGTATGGCTCTCCCGCACACGGGGCCACGGTTTAACGTCCCATCCGACGGACGACGGCCTTTCCAAGCCCATCGGTGTCCCCTACTGACCGTGGGCAGGGTGGGAAATTTTTGCGGAGATAAATCTCAACGCTGACCCAGCTGGGACTCGAACCTGGGAACTACAGATTACGAGCCTGGCGCGCTACCGACTGAGTCACCCCCGTCCCCACACATCAGGTCATACAAGTAAATGGTGGACATACACATTTATTAAACATTTCCGTATGTAACTCTCCAATTGCCTCCATATTGTAATAATTTATTACTATAATAAAGCTACATTAAATCCCCAAATATGTGTGTGATCTAATTTGTATTTCTTCGTGTTTTGATCTTCCTGAACGCCAATGTTTTTACCTCGATGCATGTATGGTAAGAATTTTAAAATGACCCATTCCACAATGTATCTAATAAAGATCAAAACAAGTATTTTATTTACTACTTTAATTTTATAAGAGAGTAATCTATTTTTATTTTTATACAGCAAAAATATTTTTTTAACTGCTATATGAAAGGTAAAAAGATAAACGTAAGATAAATTCTCCAACATCACACTTCTTCAAAGTTCCAGACACTTTTGTAACTTAAAACCAAAACTACTCTACTGGCACATCCGAAATTACCACTTTCTTATAAATGACATGTTCGAAACCTAACTGTGAACTTTTGCCCGAAGAGTTTTGAACACTGATGTAACTTTTGAAAAGAGATATGGCGGTCATCTTCTCAGTCGTTTCTTTCAATCCTTTACTAAATCATAAAAAGCATTTTGAAGTTAATGGGCACAATTTCCATCGATATCTGTTAGCTATATATATTGACGTCACACGATCCCTACGTGTCATCATCACTCTGATTTTTGTTTTCACTTTAAAAATGAGTCTTCTTTCTTCGAATGTAACACTTCAGAGCAACATTTTGCTCTCTAGAAACGACAAACGTCATCTCTAGTGGAGAGCAGGAAATTATCCCCATCAATGATGTTCTATGGTCAATGTTGGCAGATTTTCAAGGAAAAAACTGACGCTGAGAAGTAATGCGTAAGCTCACTGGTATGTAGTTTTTAGAATCTGGATCTTTCCACAACCTCGTAAGTTAAAATTTATATTCACTTCTGGGAAAGGTTTTGTGATAGCTTGAAGAACACGAGCACAAAGAAAAGGAAAAAGTTCCACAATATGAAATAAAACTTCATTTTAAAAGGTACTTTAACTTTTTTTTTCTTTTTTATTAGTAAAATACTTGATTGGAAAATGGAAAGGAAACTATTTTAACGAAACATGAGAAAATGGGAGTTTATAACTTTGATGACTGATAACGTTAATCCTACGAGACCTATTAGTAAAACCTTTCAGGCTAAAATTATCAGACTTTATAAAGAACAAAATGGAATGAGGGTCATTGTTTATAAGTGGTAGGAAGGGTTGGGTTGTTTTACCTCTGAGCGGCAGTTTTTTGCACACCATGGGCTAAATGGCCAGGTCACATGGACCCGGAAGGCTCAGAGAAGGTTGGGGGAGGGGACCCACTGGAACAGCTGTTGGTATACAGATGGTAGCCTCCCGTCAAGGCCATCCAGCGTGTTCTTTAATGTGCACAGAATATGGCTCTCCCGCACACGGGGCCACGGCTTAAACTCCCATCCGACGGACGGCTGCCTTTCCAAGCAATCGGTGTCCCCTATTGACTGTGCGAAGGGCAGGGAATTGGCGGAGATAAATCTCAACGCTGACCCAGCTGGGATTCGAATCTGGGAACTACATATTACTAGCCTGGCGCGCTACCGACTGAGCCACCCCCGCCCCGTGGTAGGAAGGAACTGCATGAAAATTAATTAGTACAAAAAATACCCGATTGAAATCTATCATAACTCCCGAATCAGAAAGAAAGGATGAAAATATATATATATAATCAATAATTTGTAAAATTTAGCAATATTTAGTAAAATTGGTGTCAGGAAAAAACTATTATACTTGTGTTGCACGCTCCAGAGATTGGTTCACGTGAATGTAGGCCAAAAGGTGATCGCAAAATGGGATTGCATTGTGTATCTCTATACTGCACACCCAGAATTTATGGCTGCTGTATAGAGACCACAGAAAGAAAAGTAGCTATGCATATTGGAGTTGGAAATTCCACCTTTCCCACCCCAAAACGAATATTCCCAAAGCTAACTTCGGCAACAATGTAATCGCTAAATAAACCTTACTAATACTGCCTACTGAATAAAAAAAATCATTAACTCTATAAGGCGTGTATTCCAATCTACTGGAATTTTGCACCAAGGGACAATCAATTAGCCAAAATCCAACGGGGTCCATGTGACCTGGCCATTTAGCCCATTGCGTGCAAAAAAAGTGCCGATCAGAGGTAAAACAACCCAACCCTATTCCTGGCTCTATGTTGATTGATGTAATCTGCTTCGCAATCTTTGAAGGTCAATAATACGTCTGTGAATGCGCATTTGATAACGAGACCATGTTTTAGAACCTTCACCACAAGGTGTTTTTCGAGTAGTGATCCTAAGAATTTTTGTTGGCATTCGAACTAGCCCTTTCACTTCCAACTGCTTTTCTTTAGCTCCTTTGGGCGGGGGTGGCTCAGTCGGTAGCGCGCCAGGCTCGTAATCTGTAGTTCCCAGGTTCGAGTCCCAGCTAGGTCAGCGTTGAGATTTATCTCCGCAAAATTTCCCCGCCCTGCCCACGGTCAGTAGGGGACACCGATGGCTTGGAAAGGCCGCTGTCCGTCGGATGGGACGTTAAGCCGTGGCCCCGTGTGCACGTTAAAGAACACGCTGGATGGCCTTGACGGGAGGCTACCATCTGTATCCCAACAGCTGTTCCAGTGGGTCCCCTCCCCCAACCTTCTCTGAGCCTTCGGGGTCCATGTGGCCTGGCCATTTAGCCCATGGTGTGCAAAAAAGTGCCGCTCAGAGATAAAACAATCCAATCCAATCTTTAGCTCCTTTAATTAGTTCTGCACACACTTTTTCCGAGCTTCGACATTTCAACTTGTGAGTGTAATGTGAATACGATGAGTTGTCCAGTCATGTGGCTCATCTTCTGGTTTTGCAACATCCTTAAAAGCAGCCATCGTCTTTTTTTCACACCAGTACCGCCAGGTTTCCTACAAGCTACGGTCAGATTTTGCCTTTACGTAGTTAGCTGTGGTTCTCCCGCACACGCAGCCACGGCTTTACCTCCCATCCGACAGATGGTGACCTTTGAAAGCCCTTTGGTGTCCCCTACTGACTGTTGATAGTGGGGTGGGGATGGCTCAGTCGGTAGCGCGCCACGCTCGTAATCTGCAGTTCCCAGGTTCGAGTCCCGGTTGGGTCAGCGTTGAGATTTATCTCCGCAAAATTCCCCGCCCTGCCCACGGTCAGTTGGGAACACCGATGGGCTTGGAAAGGCCGCCGTCCGTCGGATGGGACGTTAAGCCGTGGCGTCGTGTGCGGGAGAGCCATACCCTGTGACGGGAGGCTACCATCTGTCTCCCAACAGCTGTTCCAGTGGGTCCCCTCCCCCAACCTTCTCTGAGCCTTCGGGGTCCATGTGACCTGGCCATTTAGCCCATGGTGTGCAAAAAAGTGCCGCTCAGTGGTAAAACAACCCGACTGAGGATAGAACACGGAGTTTTGCGGAATTAAATTTCAATGCTATCCCATGTAGGACTCGAACCTGGTAACTGCAGCTTAGAGTTTGAAATTGAGTAATGCAGCAGAGTCACTGATGAGTTTCTCTCTCACGCTCATGGTTTTCTAACAATAACAAATATTTTCTTTCTGGAGGAGAATAAGAACTTTACCAAGTCATCTGAGGTCTATTTCTGGTCTCTTGCTGCAAATGGTCACTGATCTGAGTTCTTCGATTGCTAACTCAACCAGTTGCTGCTCAACTGAGGTCACCCTCGATGAATCTCAGTCTGTATCTCTTTCCCATCTGATTAGTTTCTTACTTGTGCACTGATGTCAGTAAATCTCTGCTGCGGATGGCATTTGTTTTTGCCTCCACCTGTCTCGATTGCGAGGCTCATGTTGGAAGGGGTGCGCAGATCCGTATTTTTGAGCCTTAGCTGAGGTTCATCATGAGCCGAATATTTGGGGTATACACGAACCTTTCAGCTGCTGTCAACCGTGTGCTTATATACCCCATCGTTTATACGATGCGCTAGATCCCGATTTCGATGCTAGTCTCTTTAACCCTTTCAGGACCACAAGGTTTCTAAGAGTAAATATTAGTATGTAACTGTTTATTTTAGTTTGTTTAGACGTAAATTAAATAAAAATCATAAGAAAAATACATAACAATGTGTAGTTTTTTTGGAATTTTATGGGAAATATTTTTCCCAATGGACTATAAAGGTAACACAAATTATAGTTAAGCTTATTATGCAATGTCTTTTATTTATTGGTTTATTAGAACAAAATGTTAACTAAAATAATACAAAATCATGAAATAAAATTGCTATATAAAATGATGTGCTAATTATGATATTCTGAGAAGCAATTTCTTTTGGTAGTGAGGCAAAGATGGACATTGCACATAGTACATATATTATGCGTCCTGACAGTTCTGTTTTTGTTGGGGGCGGGGGTGGCTGTCGGTAGCGCGCCAGGCTCGTAATCTGTAGTTCCCAGGTTCGAGTCCCAGCTGGGTCAGCGTTGAGATTTATCTCCGCAAAATTCCCCGCCCTGCCCACGGTCAGTAGGGGACACCGATGGGCTTGGAAAGGCCGCCGTCCGTCGGATGGGACGTTAAGCCGTGGCTCCGTGTGCGGGAGAGCCATATCCTGTGCACGTTAAAGAACACGCTGGATGGCCTCGACGGAAGGCTACCATCTGTCTCCCAACAGCTGTTCCAGTGGGTCCCCTCCCCCAACCTTCTCTGAGCCTTCGGGGTCCATGTGACCTGGCCATTTAGCCCATGGTGTGCAAAAAAGTGCCGCTCAGAGGTAAAACAAACCAAACAACAACTCTGGTTTTGTTTTCTAAACTTTCCCGTTTACGTAATTGCATTCGGCATACGTTCTATTTTGACATTCTGTATAAAAAATGCAGATAAGGTTATAATTAAATACGACAATCACCAATTTTAAAATGGGAAAAATGTTTCCCTTAGTCGTGAAAGGATTAATCAGCGAACTGGCCTTTGTGTATTCTCCAAGAATGAATATGTTTTCCTGCAGTGTATTTGTCCGATTTTCTCTTTTCGTTGCACTCACATCTTCTCAAACAAGTTTTTGGAGACGTTATTGACAATAAATAAAATGCCTCTACAGCTGCTGGTTGTTTTTCTCTGGCTCCATGCCAACTTGCATCAACTCTGCTTTATCCAATGACCAAAATGATGACGGAGATGAAGGGCTTAAAGATGGCGACGACGATCATGGCTATGGATGACTTCTTGCACTCCATTTACATAATGATAAAAATCAGAATGCAACACTTCTTGAAATTCCAAAAAATTAGCATATAAGCAAAATGTTTTTACTTATTAATTAGTACAAAGCATAATTAGCATATTTGGCAATCTTCATCTAACATATTTTTCATTTTATTTAGTAATGCCTTACATTTTTCTTGTTCATTGTCAAAGCCATGACCTAGACCTCGTTTTTTATTTCCACCGAAAACTTTTATTGCCCTAAATTTTGCTTAGCAACATTTTTCGCACTGGGTTGGATTGTTTTACCTCTGAGCTGCACTTTTTTGCACACCATGGGCTAAATGGCCAGGTCACATGGACCCCGAAGGCTCAGAGAAGGTTGGGGGAGGGGACCCACTGGAACAAGCTGTTGGGAGACAGATGGTAGCCTCCCGTCAAGACCATCAAGCGTGTTCTTTAATGTCCACAGGGTATGGCTCTCCCGCACAAGGCGCCACAACTTCACGTCCCATCCGACGGACGGCGGCCTTTCCAAGCCCATCGGTGTCCCCTACTGACCGTGGGCAGGGCGGGGAATTTTGCGGAGATAAATCTCAACGCTGACCCAGCTGGGACTCGAACCTGGGAACTACAGATTACGAGCCTGGCGCGCTACCGACTGAGCCACCCCCGCCCCCTTTTTCTCACTGACTACTTCTCATCCAACCCATCCCTGTATATTTAAACAATGACCTATGCCCTTTTCTTTGGATATGAAATTATGATATTTTAGCCCGATAGTCAGTGGCAACAGGCTATGAAGTTAAGACTCTGTAAAAGATATCGACTCGATGAATTTAGCTTAGTATCTGTTTTGAATAAATTTAATGAATTTATTCCGATTTCATTTTTAAAATACTTTCCAGTTTTTCGGCAAGTCCATGTCGAACACTAGTGTCTGAAGCTGCTCGTTTCTCTGCAGTGATTGCATTAATGATTTTAAATATAATTCATTTAATATTTCACTGAAAACAAACTTCATCATCAGGCTTGGGTTGTTGGGATGTTTTACCTCACTTTTTTGCACACCATGGGCTAAATGGCCAGGTCACATGGACCCCGAAGGCTCAGAGAAGGTTGGGGGAGGGGACCCACTGGAACAGCTGTTGGGAGACAGATGGTAGCCTCCCGTCAAGGCCATCCAGCGTGTTCTTTAACGTGCACAGGGTATGGCTCTCCCGTACACGGGGCCATGGCTTAACGTACCATCCGACGGACGGCCGCCTTTCCAAGCCCATCGGTGTCCCCTACTGACCGTGGGCAGGGCGGGGAATTTTGCGGAACCATCAGGCACAAAGGTGTCCAAAAGGTGGACAGGTGAAGAGTACTGGTGTAAAGGCAGGGCTATGCAAAGTGTCCCTTTCACTTCGAAGCCCAAGAGCCCCCCATAAGTGAATGGGCTCCATTCAACTCTCCATAATAATATCTGAAACACTGGTATTCAACCATGTTGGGGCGGGGGTGGCTCAGTCGGTAGCGCGCCAGGCTCGTAATCTGTAGTTCCCAGGTTCGAGTCCCAGCTGGGTCAGCGTTGAGATTTATCTCCGCAAAATTCAGCGCCCTGCCCACGGTCAGTAGGGGACACCGATGGGCTTGTAAGGCCAACGTCCGTCGGATGGGACGTTAAGCCGTGGCCCCGTGTACGGGAGAGACATACCCTATGCACGTTAAAGAACACGCTGGATGGCCTTGACGGGAGGCTACCATCTGTCTCCCAACAGCTGTTCCAGTGGGTCCCCTCCCCCAACCTTCTCTAAGCCTTCTGGGTACATGTGACCTGGCCATTTAGCCCATGGTGTGCAAAAAAGTGCCGCTCAGAGGTAAAACAACCCAACCCATTCAACCATGTTGCAGGAAACATTAGGGCTCCCAATTGATAATATGGCATAGGCACAAGTCTGTGCCATATTATCAATTGAAAGAGAAACGGTTCAAACATGGCCAATTGAAAATGTAATTCGGAACGGGTAGAATCTATGTATTACCGTAAATAAATATGTTGGCTTACCTACAGTATAACAATTGTATTTTACATCTCAAGTCTACTAAACATTTCACTCATATTTCAAGTATATTACATATATTTATCGCTTGTAATAAATCAAAATACGGATCTAGAAGTACAGATAATTTTATTTCAGTTTCGTAACAGTTTGTTAAAAAAAAAACGAAGATATTGAATGGGGGGGGCCCGACAAATGGGCTTTTGCCCCAGATACCATTCCACGATTGGTATATACTATAACGTTGGGGCGGGGGTGGCTCAGTCGGTAGCGCGCCAGGCTCGTAATCTGTAGTTCCCAGGTTCGAGTCCCAGCTGGGTCATCGTTGAGATTTATCTCCGCAAAAATTCCCCGCCCTGCCCACTGTCAGTAGGGGACACCGATGGGCTTGGAAAGGCCGCCGTCCGTCGGATGGGACGTTAAGCCGTGGCCCCGTGTGCGGAGAGCCATACCCTGTGCACGTTAAAGAACACGCTGGATGGCCTTGACGGGAGGCTACCATCTGTCTCCCAACAGCTGTTCCAGTGGGTCCCCTCCCCCAACCTTCTCTGAGCCTTCGGGGTCCATGTGACCTGGCCATTTAGCCCATGGTGTGCAAAAAAGTGCCGCTCAGAGGTAAAACAACCAAACCCAACTATAACGTGTTGTTTCATGAGAAAAAAAATTATCATTTTTTGTCTAGACCTTATCCCCTTTTTTTTTTAAATCCTTTCCTTTTTCGCAAGTTCTTGATTACGTATCTATTTCATAATTATGATGATTTTCTAAAACTTTCTTAAAATATTTAAAAGTTTAAAAGTAGAGTCCTGATTGGTTGCATGATCCCTTTTTAAACCGATTCCTTTTTTGCAGCCCGTGTTATCTTTCGACATCCCTGATGAAACCTCAGACATCAAACAATGCCCATAACATTTCGTTTAAAAATTCTTTGTAAAAACTGAACGCCTTGTTTAAAAAATAAGTTGTAGGAAAATATACGTAAACCATATCAAACAGGACGGTATTTTGTTTCATTATATGGTTATTATTTTTAACACAGTACTTTTGAAAGGACAGTACTTTTATGAGTATTGAGGTTAAGATTATCAGGTCCGGGGTCATATTATTTTGGAGCCCCATTAAATGAAACAAAGTAGCATCCGAAGAATACTTTAATAAGGATATTTTAGCACGTATTAATTTATTGGTCGTTTCTTTCAGCAAGTTATGAAAATTTTAACAACAGTGACCTAAAGCGAAAAATACTCATAAATGTTAAGTACAAGTACAGCGCTCTGCAGATTTTAGCCTCCTGAGAAGCAAAGCAGTTTGCCAATATCTCGGTCGGACTTGAAGGCCGGCATCTATCTCTTGATGAATTACAAAAAAAAAATGAAAAAAAAAAGTGTTCAGTTGAAAAGTGGTAGACAGCAAACGTGGGTTGGGTTGTTTTACCTCTGAGTGGCACTTTTTTGCACACCATGGGCTGAATGGCCAGGTCACATGGACCCCGAAGGCTCAGAGAAGGTTGGGGGAGGGGACCCACTGGAACAGCTGTTGGGAGACAGATGGTAGCCTCCCGTCAAGGCCATCCAGCGTGTTATTTAACGTGCACAGGGTATGGCTCTCCCGCACACGGGGCAACGGCTTAACGTCCCATCCGACGGACGGCGGCCTTTTCAAGCCCATCGGTGTCCCCTACTGACCGTGGGCAGGGCGGGGAAATTTTGCGGAGATAAATCTCAACGCTGACCCAGTTGGGACTCGAACCTGGGAACTACAGATTACGAGACTGGCGCGCTACCGACTGAGCACAGCAAACGTGCAGTTCGGTTGTAAGCTAAGGCAATTGACGAATTGGTGCGCTGATTTCTTTGCTGGATCCTTGAGGAGAGCGCTTCTTGGAATTAATGTCATTCTCCAAGTCCGACAGTTTAGAGGCCATATTTTCCAGAATTTGAAATGCAAAATTTCTAGAACTGCTGGAGTGAATGAATAGTATCGAGGGGTTTTTGTATACCTCAACTGATTACTTTCAGAGGATTGCATTCAAATTCAGCTTTGTATCGACTGAAATGAATCTCAAGAACTCTCCTTGTTTCGAGTGTTGTATAACATTGCAACTATAGTATTTTTTTTACTTGCATCTATAATACTTTATTACTTGTATCTCTCTTTTTCGTTGCATCTGAAATATATTTTTGCGAAATAGTTTTATATTTTTGATGAAATACAAGCCATATAATGTTATTATTGCTCCCTGAGTCTCTGATGTTTCGGCAACTATCTTAGAAAAATGAATGCTATTCTAGTCTACGACGGGGTGGGGGAGTGTTTATAATCCGAAATTCCCCCCCTACCCCTTGAGTAATTCTCTGGACTTGCCACTGAGTTAGTGGAGGGCATATGTTTATTCTGTAAAATGTATATTCAGTCGGTAGCGCGACAGCTTCCTAATCTGCAGTTCCCAGATTCGAGTCCCAACGATACCAGAGTTGAGATTTACCTATGCTAAATCCCCACCCTTCCCTAGGTCAGAAAGAAGACGCCGCTCGTTATATGGGAGGTTAAGCCGTGGCCCCGTGTACAGGACAGCCTTACGTTCTGTGTACGTTAAAGAACACGCTTGATGGCGTTGACGGGAGGCTTCAATCTGTTCTCTGGGTCTTGTGGTCAAGAGAAAAATGGCTTCTCTGGACCTTGGGGTCGAGGCAAAAAATGGCCAAGTCACATGTGACTTGGCCATTTTTTGCACTGCGAAAAGGAAAAGCTAAAGAGGAAAGCTAAATCAGCCCAACCCACTGAGTTTAGAAATAGCTTTCTGAAAATAAAAGGGTTGGGTTGTTTTACCTCTGAGTGGCCAGGTGACATGGACCCCGAAGGCTCAGAGAAGGCTGGGGGAGGGGACCCACTGGAACAGCTGTTGGGAGACAGATGGTAGCCTCCCGTCAAGGCCATCCAGCGTGTTCTTTAACGTGCACAGGGTATGGCTCTCCCGCACACGGTACCACGGCTTAACGTCCCATCCGACGGACGGCGGCCTTTCCAAGCCCATCGGTGTCTCCTACTGTCCGTGGGCAGGGCGGGGAATTTTGCGGAGATAAATCTCAACGCTGACCCAGCTGGGACTCGAACCTGGGAACTACAGATTACGAGCCTGGCGCGCTACCGACTGAGCCACCCCCGCCCCGAAAATAAAAGTAAAATAAAAGGAAAACTGTGTTTAACGTTAAAAGCTGGTAGTTCTTTTCAGATTTTAAATAGCAGGCTAAGATGGTGACTTGAGGTTCATGGTTCGCCCCTGAGGATGCCATTAACGCAAAGGAAAACAAGCCGAAGTGTGTGCGAATGCATTCGTGATGGATTATCACATCCTAGCTGCGTGTGGGAAGAACCACACCCTTTCATTTTAAACAACGCATTTTGCGACCTTGGAGGAAGTATTCTATCATTTCCTTTTAGATATTTGATAGATCCTTTTAAAATTTCTAACCACAGGAGGGTGACTTTAGCAACTGAATTGTGCTTTAGCATTTCATCTCAGAATCATAACCTGGGACTTCATTACATAAAATGAACTAGTAATAACCTAATATGAATGATTGAGAAGCATTGAATAGCGGCGTGAAGGTTAGCGGTCAGAGCACCTGACAATGGTTACCATCCTCCTTAGGACAATTTTTCTAGGAGTGGTGGACCCGAGAACTTTCAGTTATTTCTATTAATTCCTTTTCACTGAGCAAAAAGCCAATAATAAACATCCATGCCTGGGCTCGAATAGAGAGGGCTCTTTGGTTAGTAGCTAACACCTACTCAAAAATTTTCATTCTCTACTGATTATTTCTAGTATATCCCGTCGCAAATAACATTAATTTTTTTATTTACTCTTCGAATATATATATTATTTTAAAGTTTATAAAATATTTTAATATGAAGAGTTAAGAAACGATTTGGCGGCAGGAATTTTTGAATATACATTTTACATTGTGTCAGAGAAACTTTTTTCGCCTCAGTAATTGTCGAAATGGTTCGTGCTGGGATGACTCGGACTCAAACTTTTGGGCCCGAACTCTGGGTTGGGTTGTTTTACCTCTGAGCGGCAGTTTTTTGCACACCATGGGCTAAATGGCCAGGTCACATGGACCCCGAAGGCTCAGAGAAGGTTAGGGGAGGGGACCCACTGGAATAGCTGTTGGGAGACAGATGGTAGCCTCTCGTCAAGGCTATCAAGAGTGTTCTTTACCGTTGGATTGTTTTACCTCTGAGCGGCACTTTTTTGCACACCATGCATGCAATAGTGCAAAGAGAGAGATTCTGGCGATATATTAGTTTGGGTAACAGATGAAACTGTAAGTGAGCAAGTTTCCTGACGTTAGCTACGGTGTCGTATTAGTGAAGCCATTTCTGGAAACTATTTCCTTCTGTGTCTGCTGCTCCATGGTCAGTAGGGATTAACGGTGCCAATCAACGACGTATCCAGAAATTTTCTAACTTAGAAGAGTATTAAGATGAAATGCATTAGTTGGAATTGCTTTCAAGCAATTTACCACTAATGGGTCATGGACGGATACACTTCGCTCAGTTTGATTAATTTATGTAAATATCCTACTTCAGAGGGCCTTGCAGTGCTATTATTGCCTAATCAGTTATACTGGCAATACTAGCAGAAACTGACGCAGAGACAGAATTATAGTATAAGTATATGGAAACGTATGTCTGGTTGGACTAAGTGATTTTCTTCCAGTTGTTACCTTTCTGTATTTGATAAGATATTGAAAAGTTTCCGAAATAATCGCGAACGAGCAAATTATAATGCCGAAGACTGCTTTCAAATATATCTAGAAGTTTAAAATTTAGAGCTAAACAAATTTTAATATGGTTGTTTCGATTATCGGAGCTATTTCATTTCACTAACTGGTTGATTTAATCTCACCTCTGAACTTGAGACGGACTCTCATAGATCAAATTTATGCACCAAGACAATTTTATTACGGTTGTAGTCCGCGTAATATTTTGGAATAAAGGACATTGAATAATGGAAGTTCTGAAAGTTAGAATAAAATCTGAAACTTCACGTTCGCTTGGTCAACAACCTGCTTCATGAAATCAACATTCCGAGTCTATTTGCACAGAGCCTACGATTTGGAAATTACACAGAAGAGATATTGACAGTATGGATTTCCCAGCAGCTCATATAATAATATAACATTTAGGTTGTTTTATCTGACTAAAACCTTTTTTGTACACATTAGGATAAACCGTAGGATCAATATGACCCCAAGGGTTCAGAGCTGCATAAAAGAATGGGATCAGCTGGATATCTGTCAAAACACAGATAGAAGATTCCAGTCGGGACCATCTAGCAAGTTCTATTTTCCAGGGTAGGGTGTGTTTTTTCTATAGCCCACGTAATACACGTGGCTATAGACGTCCGTCGGATGGAGAGTTAAGAACTGAGGATTTATGAACTTAATATGGTTATAATAATATTTTTATATATACACTGCACGACATTGAAATTGCCCCACCCAGAAGGAATGAGGGGATAGGGATGAAATGTAGCACTCACAAAGCAATACTTATTGGCATACCAAGATTTAATTTGCAGCCACTTACAGCAGTTAGAAGATGAGATAATGCAGCACAATGTGACTGCCTCAGTAGGTGGTTGCACCGCAGTGAACGGCAATACAGGCAGCAGCCTTCTCAGCAATATGGCGTAGCATGGTGTCATGCAGTCGACGAATATGGTCCTGAGGAATTGCACACCAAGCAGCGTTGACTTGCGATTCTTAACGATTGAAGTAATCATTTGACAGTTAATGTGGAAGAAATAACGAAACAGAGGTAGGCAATGCATCGAGGCCTCTTTAATCATAAGGCACTCTTCCAATCGGTAGGTTACATCAATTTATATTGAAAATATGTCTGAATTCTGTCATGTGCCTCATGAAATTCGCTTAATGCAATCCACCATTCCCTTTCGAAATTTGTAGCTCTTGTATGAGAAAAATCAATATGAAATAGTTGGGGAAACAAAATAACCAAAATTTTCCCTCCACATACCCGTTGAAATGAGTCCCCCCCCTCCATTACTCCATTCTTCTCAGGAGAGTTAATTGGGAGTCGATGGAAGAGACTAGGGTTCCTCCCAATCAGTCACGTCGCAAGAATTTCTTAACGGGACTGGACTGTCTGTAATAAATATTGTTGCGGATCACAAAAATGGATAGCCACTGAGCGTGAGTATTAAAAGCTATATTTCAAAACCAAATTCAATACAAGGTAAATTGTTACAAAGGAAATATGGATGAAGTATCTTATTAACAAATCAACTATTAACATGCACAAGTCATCAATCTTCCTGCGTAGAGCACACAATATCAGCTCTGTGTATTTTACTAAATACTACCTTTTACTTGATTTACCAGGTCACCCGAAGATCTTCACTCGTAAACCAATTCTCGTCCTGTGCTAATAACTTTTCACACACTAGCCGAACAAAAAGACAGTCCGTGTAGACATTCGAAGTTAGCCATAAAAGTTCCCACTTTTATACTTCCGCGTATACACAACACATCAAGTTACTTCTTGATACTTAACGATAAAAGATCCCACTTTTATCCTTCCGCGTATACACAACACATCAAGTTACTTCTTGATACTTAACGATAAAAGATCCCACTTTTATCCTTCCGCGTATACACAACACATCAAGTTACTTCTTGATACTTAACGATAAAAGATCCCACTTTTATCCTTCCGCGTATACACAACACATCAAGTTACTTCTTGATACTTACGCGCACTGTCTCAGAACAGCTCACCGTCCATTTTCGAACTCACGACCGTTACAACACAACGACCGTTACAATACAACGACCGTTAACGCTCCACTCTTCTTCTCCAAATTCTCCCAACGTTCTTATTCGTTGGCTGAAACTTTTTTCTTTCGGTTGCCAGATTCCTTCTGTCGTAACACTGCCCCCTTCCTAGGTCTTGTTCGTCCCGAACAATTCTGGATTCCAAAGTTTCTTCAGTTCTTCGATGAAACGGGGCCAAATGATCCACGTGAATCACCTTGCACTTTGTAGCTGGACGTCGACGAATGCGATATACCACATCATTAATCCTGTTAACTATTGTATATGGACCTTCCCAAGGTTTCTGAAGTTTTGGAGATAGTCCTTTCTTTCTATGTGGACTGTATAGCCAGACAAGATCTCCTTGATTGAAAATAGTTCCATTTATTTTACTGTCATATCTTGTTTTGGTTCTGTCACTTGTTATGTCGATGTTATGTCTAACGAAGTGATGGATTTCTTCTAGTCGTTGTTGCAATTCTTGTACGTATTGTGGAGTGGACACAGGCATTGCTTCGGGCCGACCATATAAAAGGTCACAGGGAAGACGTAACTCTCTTCCAAAAATCATCATGGAAGGTGTCTGTCCAGTTGTCTCATGCACTGCCGTTCTATATGCCAGCAAAAGGAGTGGTACATGGCGATCCCAGTCACGTTGGTGGTCGTTCACAAATAATGCTAAATGCTGAGCAATTGT
The DNA here is from genome assembly GCA_038380435.1 of Ryuthela nishihirai. Classification (NCBI taxonomy): domain Eukaryota; kingdom Metazoa; phylum Arthropoda; class Arachnida; order Araneae; family Heptathelidae; genus Ryuthela; species Ryuthela nishihirai. The sequence continues at coordinate 27,833,584 of JAWZYU010000022.1, forward strand.
TCTATTGAACCTTTCAACCATACCATCCGACTGAGGGTGTAAGGGAGTTGTTCTGGTTTTCTGAATGCCTAATAGTTGACAGATGCCTTTAAACACATTGGATTCAAAATTCCGTCCTTGATCAGAGTGGAGTTGTAAAGGTACTCCATACCTACTAATGAAGTTATTAACTATCATCTCAGCCACTGTTGTTGCTTCCTGGTCTTGGATGGGATATACCTCAGGCCACTTTGTGAAATAATCCATTACCACTAATAAATATCGATTTCCATCATCAGTTCTAGGAAACGGACCCATTACATCAATGGCTATTCTTTCAAAAGGGGCACCAACGTTATACGTCTGCAGCTTACCCCGACTCCTAGTCTTAGGGCCTTTCTTTGCTGCACAGGCTTCACATTGCCTACACCATCTCTCAACGTCTGCCCTACTTTTCAACCAATGAAATCGTTCCCTGGCTTTGGCTAATGTCTTATTAACACCGAAGTGTCCTCCAGTGGCACTATCATGTACATCTTTCATCACAAGTTCCACTCGGGATCGAGGAAGGATTATCTGCCAACGGATCAGCCGTCCAGTGGGATTCTCCCATCTTCTGTATAATACTCCGTCTTCCATTTTTAAGGAGTCCCACTGTGCCCAGTAACTTTTAGTAGTTGGACTATACCTCGAGATTTGCTCCCAATTAGGTCTTACATCAGATTTTTCAATCAATTCTAATATTGGTTTTATGTCTTCATCATCTAGTTGAGCCTTCCTGATTTCAATTGGATTCCAGATGTTAGGGGTGTCATTGTTTGTTTGTGTCGATACTATTTGTCTTATGGGCATTATCTCTTTAGTTCCAAATTTCAGTTCTGCATTATAGCAATGTTTACAGTTGTCAATGCATGGGCGCCTGGAAAGAGCATCTGCATTCTTATGCATTTTACCACTTCGATGTTCGATGGAGAAATCGTATTCTTGTAACCGTTGTATCCACCTAGCGATTTGTCCTTCAGGGTTTTTGAAGTTTAATAACCATCTAAGTGCAGCATGATCAGTACGTATAAGGAATTTCTGGCCATAGAGATAATGATGAAAATGTTCTATTGCTTTTACTATTGCTAACAGTTCTTTGCGTGTTACACAGTAATTCCGCTCTGGTTTGGATAAAGTTTTACTAAAGTATGCAATAACTCTCTCTTGTCCGTCTTGTTCTTGTGAAAGCACAGCACCAACTCCTATGTTACTTGCGTCAGTATCTATTACGAATTGTTTTCCAGTTTGTGGGTACGCTAGCACTGGTGCTGTGGAAAGAGTTTTCTTTAGCTGTTGAAAGGCTATATCGCATTCGGTGGTCCACATAAACCGCTGGCCCTCTTCTGTCAGACGATGTAATGGCCTTGCGATGTTGGAGAAACCTTTGACAAATCTTCTATAGTAGGTGCAAAGTCCAATAAAACTACGAAGTTGATGAACATCTTGTGGTGGAGGCCAGTCTCTTACAGCTTCTATCTTACTAGGATCAGTCTTAATCCCTGCTGTAGTGATCACATGACCAAGGTAATGAACTTCTTGCTGGAACAGTTTACACTTTGTCGGTCCCAATTTTAACTTGGCTGCCTTAAGTTTTTCAAATACTTGACGAAGATTTCTCAAGTGTTCTTCAAAAGTTCTTCCAAGAACTATGATGTCGTCCAAGTAAACCAGGCAGACCTCCAAAGACAAACCTTTGAGCACTGACTCCATTAGTCGCTCAAATGTGGCAGGTGCATTACAAAGTCCAAATGGCATCACCTTAAACTGCCAAAGTCCATTCCCTGTACTGAAAGCCGTTTTCTCACGGTCTTCAGGACGTATACCAACTTGCCAATAGCCGCTCTTTAAATCTAATGTTGAGAACCATTCTGACCCAGATAAAGTGTCTAGTGTATCGTCAATCCTGGGTAAAGGAAAGGAATCTTTCTTTGTTACGTCATTTAATCTGCGATAATCTACACAAAATCGTGTAGATCCATCCTTTTTCTTGACAAGAACTACTGGTGATGTCCAGGGACTCTGTGATGGTTCTATAATGCCCTGAGCTTCCATGTCCTTTATGAGTTGTTCCGTCTCCTCTCTTTTTGCCAATGGAAGCCTTCTTGCCGGCAGATGGACTGGAGGAGAATCACCAGTGTTGATTTTATGTTCTGTCAGGTTAGTACGGCCATAATCATTTGATGTGGCAGAAAAAATGTCAGAAAATTCTTTTAATAGGTTCTCGGCCTTAACAGCTTGGTTTTCAGTTAATATTTGTCTTGTTTCTCTCCATAATTCAGTAAGATGAGACGGGATGTCGGTATGGTTTTGATATGAATCGGTAACTTCTATTTTATTTATACTTGTTACACAGGTAACAGCTTCACATATTGCTAATTCCTCACCTTTTTTTAACATTCTATTGGATTTGTTACAGTTCATCACTCTGATAGGGATCTGTTCTTTATCTATTCTGACTAAAGTCCTTGCAACAAGGATGTTATGAGCCAAAGCTCCTTTACCAGAGGCATCAGTAACTGCCAATCGGAAGGCCCCAGAAGTCTCCGCCCGATGTCCACGGACTATAACTTCACTTTGTGCTGGGATCTCTGTGTCTTCCGTCACTAATATTGGAGTTACGCTTGATAAAGAATCAGACGTCCGGCTAAGCAGAGGAATCTCTTCTGTCTCATAGATGAGTAGGTTATCACTGGGTCTAATGTTGAATCCATGTTTCTTAAGAAAATCAAGGCCTAATATGCATTCGTCGTAGATGTCAGCGATGTAAACAGGATGGCGAACCAGACAGCTACCAACTCGAATATTAAGTTCTATTTTTCCATGAACTTTTGCACGATCTCCAGTGGCCGTTTGTAGGCTTATTCTAGACTGTGTAGTATTCAAGTTTGGGTGAGGTATTATTTTCTTTATTATATCCGTTCTGAGTAAAGTTACATTTGCACCAGTGTCGACTATCATACGGCAAGGTATTCCATTTATGGCTCCATCAGCTACTAATCCATTATTATCGCCATGTAATGTTGAAACGTGGGCGACTTCCCCTGGGGCCAACCAATCAACAGCCAGCCTTTGCCCCGCAAGACTGACTAATTTTCTGTTTCCCTGATCCTGTTGTCTAGTTGATGGACTTGGACTCCTCATTCGTTTCCTAGTGCAGTTGGTACGAATGTGTCCGGTCTTGCCACAATTCCAACACTGGAGGTCTGTTGTAGGTTTTGAAGAAGAACCTTTTATATCTTTCAAAACGGATAGTATGGCTTTGGTTAGTTCTTTCATTTCATTATCCTTTTCTACAGTTTCTTCTGCACTCACAAATCTCACTGCACGTTTGTTCGCTCGGGAGGAAAGCCTGGAGCACTCGTATTTCATAGCATGTACCACAGCTGACTTTAAGGATTCACCTTCCAACATCCTCAGAGATTGCTGAGTGTCAGGGTCAGCAATAGCATCAATAAATTGTAATTGAGCTAAATTATCTTGAATTTCTGGTGGACAGTTACTATAAGCCAATCTAGCTAGACGCTCAATATCGCTAGCAAGCTCTTGCAAAGTTTCACCATTTTTCTGCATGCGATGTTTAAATTGAGTCACGTAATATTGTTTTAAATAACTATCACCAAACCTTAGTTCTAATGCAGAAACTAGACTTTGATAATCAAGTCGTTTTTCTTCTGGAACAGACTGCAAAACTTCCGCAGCAGAATTTCTTAAGGAAGCTGCAAGAAAACTGGCCTTTTGGAATTCATTCCACCCATTGGCTGTAGCGATAACTTCGAATTGTGTTTTAAATACTGTCCAAGATGATTGACCATCATATGTAGAAGGTTTAGTTGTATTTTTAGCGATATGTGTAATAACATTATTTTCACTAGAATTATTATTATCACAAGCAGAAGGTAACATTTCATTTCTCAAAATCTGAAACTGGCGTTCACAATCAGTTTTTACAATTTCAATTTCGTGTTTATAATCTAACTTAACACTATCAAGATCATCTTTTACACTATTTAGTTCGGTCATAATGTCCTTACACTTATCAGAAATCTTATCAATTTGAGAAGCCACTTCAGCTCTCATCTCAGTATTTTGTGCGGCTATTTCGGCTTTCAAATCATCTTTTTTGAGAAACTATCTCCGTTCTCAACTCATTATTTTGTGCGGCCATTTCGGCTTTCAAGTCACCTATTTTATCGCTTTGGGCGGCTATATCACCTTTCAAGCTATCACTTTGTCTAGCAAAGTCACCTATTTTATCGCTTTGGGCAGCTATTTCACCTTTAATATCGGCTTTCAAGTCATTTAACAACTTTACTAATTCATCCATACTTCTAGTTAACGGCATTCAATAAATTATCCCACTTCTGACACCAAATGTTGCGGATCACAAAAATGGATAGCCACTGAGCGTGAGTATTAAAAGCTATATTTCAAAACCAAATTCAATACAAGGTAAATTGTTACAAAGGAAATATGGATGAAGTATCTTATTAACAAATCAACTATTAACATGCACAAGTCATCAATCTTCCTGCGTAGAGCACACAATATCAGCTCTGTGTATTTTACTAAATACTACCTTTTACTTGATTTACCAGGTCACCCGAAGATCTTCACTCGTAAACCAATTCTCGTCCTGTGCTAATAACTTTTCACACACTAGCCGAACAAAAAGACAGTCCGTGTAGACATTCGAAGTTAGCCATAAAAGTTCCCACTTTTATACTTCCGCGTATACACAACACATCAAGTTACTTCTTGATACTTAACGATAAAAGATCCCACTTTTATCCTTCCGCGTATACACAACACATCAAGTTACTTCTTGATACTTAACGATAAAAGATCCCACTTTTATCCTTCCGCGTATACACAACACATCAAGTTACTTCTTGATACTTAACGATAAAAGATCCCACTTTTATCCTTCCGCGTATACACAACACATCAAGTTACTTCTTGATACTTACGCGCACTGTCTCAGAACAGCTCACCGTCCATTTTCGAACTCACGACCGTTACAACACAACGACCGTTACAATACAACGACCGTTAACGCTCCACTCTTCTTCTCCAAATTCTCCCAACGTTCTTATTCGTTGGCTGAAACTTTTTGCTTTCGGTTGCCAGATTCCTTCTGTCGTAACAATATATAGAATAAGGTTTGTCAAAGGTTGAACATCAACAAATTTACCGATGAATGCTGTATGAAAAACTTTTTTTTTTGTTGCTCTAACAAGACATGTTTTTTTTACACTGCTTCTGAACCCGAAATTAAATATACCAAAATTTTCAGAGTTCATAATTAATTGGTAAAACCAAAGCACGAATCATGTTTTAGGAATAGAGGTGTGTGCCTGGGATAAAACTCGGTAAAAATTCTTCACATATAAATACTAACAGGACCTTAACCAGGACCTTAACCATGGACCTTAACCAGAGGCTTAACCTTAACGCAGGTGCAAAAGGCTCGTTGGGGAATGTTGCTCACTTACAGTTTCAGCTGTTACCCTGGTTAGGCCTCTGGTTTAGGTCTGGTTAAGGTATTGCCTCTGGTTATGGTTCACCTCATTCTTTAAATGCTCGTTAGCTCACTTCACACGAAACTATAGCCTAACAATACATCCAACGGACCTCGTGCTTTGTGTATCATTTAATTCCTCTTACCTTTGAGAATAGATCTGTGCTCACAACTAAAAGAAAATCCTAATTCTGTTAAGATCGGAATTAAAACTTGTTTTAGACAGGACATTCCCCAACGAGCCTTTTGCACCTGCGTTGTTTCAGAGTTTTTGTGCCTTCGTTTCAAAGGGTACTAAACGAATGTAGTCAGCACACACACGTGTAGATATCAATGGTTCTTAAGAGGCCAGTACGTCATATCCGACCACCGACATTTACCATCCAGCTACAGAAAGAGTTTTTAATAATTGACAATAAATTTTAACCTCTATTGCCCAATGTAACTTTAAAAAGTGGAATGTGACTTCTCTTTTTTCTTTAACTTTTCTGAAGATGCTCCTCTGTGGACCATAGTCACTTCAAAATTGCAATACAGTCTTTTTTTCTGGTACAGTTTAAGTTAAAAAGTGTTCATTATAAATATCATGTAATAAAAAGTATACGGAAAAAAATTCGGCAATAGAGGATTAAGGTATGTTTCAAACTTTTGGTCTGTTAGCTCTTCTCATTTTAAAATTTCTGCAGCACATTTACTAAGATGACTAATATTATTTAAATATATATATATTCCGATTTCTGTTTATTGCTTACTTTAATATGTGTATTATATTTTCTAACATTTGAAACCTGAAACCAACATTCCGAATTTGAAATAATCACCGAAATATTAAAAAAAATAAGGAGATTTTTTCTTAAGGTTAACATGGACCTCGACCATATTACTTTCCATTATCTGGGTGACTTTCAAGTAAATTGAGAACCATTCTTCCACAATCAGTTTAAATTTGGAACTTAATGTTGCAAAATAAAAAAAGCGACAACGGGGCGATTTAAACTTTTTATCGTAACTCGAGTCGTAAACAAAAAAGACGATAAAATAGAAGTTGATAAAATCTTTTGGCTTAGTAGACTTTGCATGAGAGTTTTCAAAGTGAACGGCTCAGAAATATGAATTATTTCTAAATGGAAACCTTTCGTGTAGGTAAGGTTTCCGTCTAGGGTATGTGAGCTGAGCATTGCAAAGTATTGTCTTGGCTTTGACGTCAGATTTATGTTCTCACGACCTAAAATTACTTTGGAAATCTCAAAACTGAAGTGGCACAAGTTACCAAAGAAAGAAGACAAATCATCAGACCCAAAAAAACCTTCAGGAGAATATGATGACAGCTCGATTTAATACAATGAATATCCAAGTTTACCACTTTTTCTGGAACAAGTTTCTTTCTTCATTTTCTTTGTACCTTCAGGGACTATGTAACTTTTCAAAGTCTCAGTTCACCGGCTAAGGAGGGGGGCAAAAGTATCACACGAATGTTTTGGAGGTTGGGGTAATATATTCCCGCCTTTTGGAAATTTAAAATCATTTGCTTACGTACATATAAAGGGAGAGTTTTAAGTCAGGAAACATAGCTACTGTAAGAGTGCGCAGCATATTCCTTTACGATGTGCATCCAGAACTTTTTTTTAAAAAGAGAACATTTTATTGAATATCCAGAGAACATTTTATTGAATACTTAATCATAAAGGGTATTATTTTTATCCATTAAACAAACTAGAGCTTAATGAAAAAAACTACTTTATTTAAAAAATACCAATTTCAAATATAAGAATACAAAATTTTGCTGCAGTGATAACGGGGAGTATACAAAGATAGTCAATTTCATGATCTTTAACCAGATAATGAGCTAACCCAAATTAACCAAAACTGATTAAGGGTCCTTCATCTTCCTGTCGTAGAGAATAAGACCTCTTTTTGAGACATTATTAGCCTGGGCCCACCTTATACGCACGCCTACGACAGCTTCAGAATTACTTTATTGTAAATTTAGTTTTATTGCGTGTGACTGGACGAGCAATGGCTGGCCACGGGGGCTGGTCTTCACAGTTCCATTGAATCCCTCCCTCGTTGTTTTAGGTTGGGTTGTTTTACCTGAGTGGCACTTTTTTGCACACCATGGGCTAAATGGCCAGGTCACAAAGACCCCGAAGGTTCAGAGAAGGTTGGGGGACCACGGGGAGGACCCACTGGAACAGCTGTTGCGAGACAGATGTAGCCTCCCGTCAAGATCACCCAGCGTGTTCTTTAACGTGCACAGGGTATGACTCTCCTGCACAAGGGACCACGGCTTAACGTCCCATCCGACGATCGGCGGCCTTTCCAAGCTCATCGGTGTCCCCCTACTGACCGTGGGCAGGGTGGGGAATTTTTGCGGAGATAAATCTCAACGCTGACCCAGCTGGGACTCGAACCTGGGAACTACAGATTACGAGCCTGGCGCGCTACCGACTGAGCCACCCCCGCCCCAGGCCCGAACTCTAGTCTCTCTATTGCCAGTTGTCTGTACATCGCAAATGTGTTTTCGAATAATACTAATAATGCAGAAATTATCCTCATACCTGCATTCAATGGAAGGACATTCTTGGAGCGCTTTGTACAATATTAGTCTAAGATATCAAAAAAACTTGGTATTTTTAACCGTTTTGTTTCTCACATTCATCATTCCGCTCTTTATTGATATGGATTTACTTGTCAGACGCTGTATGAACTTAAATTAGTAATAAAGAAGCGGTTAAATGGCTAACATCATGAAGTTTTTCGATTGTGAATCGAATTACAGAGTTTGGTTGGGTTGTTTTACTCCTGAGCGGCACTTTTTTGCACACCATGGGCTAAATGGCCAGGTCACATGGACCCCGAAGGCTTAGAGAAGGTTGGGGGAGGGGACCCACTGGAACAGCTGTTGGGAGACAGATGGCAGCCTCCCGTCAAGGCCATTCAGCGTGTTCTTTAACGTGCACAGGGTATGGCTCTCCCGCACATGGGCCACGGCTTAACGTCCCATCCGACTGACGGCGGCCTTTCCAAGCCCATCGGTGTCCCCTACTGACCGTGGGCAGGGCGGGGAATTTTGCGGAGATAAATCTCACAAACTTTAGGAATGAGAGTGGTCAGTACATTTGACTACTGATCGAAGGTACCTGGTTCGAGCCTCGGGTAAGACATGGATGTTCGTGTTGTTCTTCTGCTAAGGTCCCGCCATCCTCACAGACCTTATACAATGGAGTATAAACTGAGAGACTGTCAGACCTCTGTGGCAAGCAGCTGCTTCAGGAGAAATTTGTTTTATATTTCTACCGCGCATGGTGATGAAAAAATCCTTAAACATTGGTCCAAAAACCGCGTTTCTACCGCGCAAACCTTTCCGAGTTATAGCACAGTTTTAGAGTGAACGTAGGAAAGCCTGTAAAAGGTACGTTTCTAACTAAATCTGTTTTTTTTTAAATGTCTGACTTCATAGTAGATGTATGCAAATGTTGGACAATATCCCACCACTTCTGGGTGATCTCAAAGGTACATATTCCGCCGTTTGGATTGGTATAGATTAATCAGCTTCAAGGCCTGCACGCTCACCAATTTGAATCCACTAGATATCTTCTTATGGGGGAAACGTTAAAGCTGGTGTTTATCCAATCGACGTTTCTAATACACAATCTCTCTGCGAGCGGATCGTAGATGGTTGTCAAAAGGACTCAGAGCACTCCGGGACTTTTCGAGCGTGTTCGACAGTCGACGAGAAGACGCTTTGAAGCGTATCTTGCTGCTCAAGGAGGCGATTTGGAACATTTGCTCTGATGTAGGTTGGGCTGTTTTACCTCTGAGCGGCACTTTTTTGCCCACCATGGGCTAAATGACCAGGTCACAAGGACCCCGAAGGCTTAGAGAAGGTTGTGGGAGGGGACGCATTGGAACAGCTGTTGGGAGTCAGATGGTAGCCTCCCGTCAAGGCCATCCAGTGTGTTCTTTAACGTGTAGAGGGTATGGCTCTCCCCACACGGGGCCACGGCTTAACGTCCCATCCGACGGACGGCAGCCTTTACAAGCTCATCGGTGTCCCCTATTGACCCTCTGATGTAGACTTATATAATTATTGTTATAAATCATTTACAATGTGCTGTAATAACTGGAATAAAAACTAAATTAACTTCACAAACTTCCTTACTTTCATTTTCAAAATGAGTTATAACTAGGAAGGGGAGCGTTACTGGACTAATGTGCATAGGAACTTTTTTTTATCATTATGTGCAGTAGAACAGGTTCCCACAGATTGATACACAGTTTCGGAAACATGCTACATTAGTAGGAAGTTGTGCATCAAATTCCATCATATCGGAAGAAGATGTTAGTTATTCGGGATCAATCTGAACAAAAAGAATGATTTTAGTGTTATAAAGTCCACGATGTTCTAGCATATGCGATAAAAGCATTAAGAGTATTCTGTATAGTGTGTGAAAATTCTACTACAACTTTTTAGCAGACCGCGTGTAACAGAAATTTTCGAGTTCGACAAAAATTATTCGCATTGACTGTTTGTTTGTGGGTTGACATCCCCTAGTGAATAGATTCACAGGATACTTTTTATTTTATCAGCTGATGGATAATTTTGATCTGAGGTCACCGCAGGTACCTAAACTCTTGCTTCTACCAGCATCGTGAAACTTAAATTGAAGGATACTTTATTAGTGGGGGCCTTTACTAGTGGGAAAACCAAATATTTGCCTTTCGCCTGGGATAGGGGGCTGTTTGATATTTTCGACAATTCCTCTCTTAGTAGTATGTTTAAAGAAACTATATTTATTAACATTTTCTCTTCACATGTAGTTAGAATGTGAGGACTCTTCACAGAGATTATTCTCTTGATGTCCTCAAGCAAAAATTCCACTATCACAACTTAGATATTCTTGGCTTGCAAGCTACCAGATGGACAGATATTGGTCAGATTCTAAAAAAATTATCTTAAATTTCTCTTTTCAGGGAGGGAATATAAGAAGCATTTCCAAGCCATAGGTTTGCTTCTCAGCAAACATGTCAGTGATGCTCTTCTTGGATATGAGTGCATTAATGAAAGGTTTCTTACAGCTAAATTTCAGACAAGCATTAAAGACTTGAATGTTATCTCCTGTTATGATTCCACTGACGATGCCGATGAGGTTGAAAAGGATAGGTTTTACAGACCACTTCAGGATATTTTGAAATCTGTCAAGAAAGGAGATATCATCCTTGTTCTAGGTGACTTCAATGACAAAGTTGATAGTGACTTTGACCTTTGGAGAGGGGTGATAGGCCCTTTTGGTGCTGGTAGCGACAATGGACAACGTCTCCTACATGTAAATAAACTTAATGGTTTGAGAATAACTGATACTTATTACAAACACCGCGACATACATATACTGGAGTCCACCAGATGGGCTTCGTAAGAATATGATTGACTATATAGTAATTAACAGCAAATGGGCTAGTTCTGATAGGAATACAAGGTAATGTAGGGGAGATAATATTAGATCTGCTAAGGTTAAAAAATTGACCTTAAATTCTGAAACTCTGAAAGACCCAGTTATAACAAAAACTTACCATGACAGGTTACTTAGTCATTATGACAGCCATGGTATGCTTACTACTGAAGGTGAGGAAGAATGGGAACGTTTTAAACAGGTTTTTTTTGGAAATTAACAGTACTCTTTTAGGAAAAAATAGGAGCAGAGTAGGCAATATTATTTGAGTGATAAGGCACTTGAGCTTATCTCAGAAAGGAAGAACTTCAGGAATGTCCTTAATCAATACCCTACTAGTCCTAATAGAAAGCATTACAGAGAACTTAATAAACGTGTAAAGATGAGTTAGTTGCTGATAAGAATCTTTGGCTTGATGGCTTGGCTGACAAAGCCGAGGAAGCAGTTAGACAGCACAACAGCAGAGAGCTGTACCAGATAGTTAATGTTTTGTGTGGTAGAAAACGGACAGGTATACAGGGATTGAAGAATAAACAAGGTAAGGTTATTGAAGGTAAGGATTCTGTCATGGTAGGTGGGTGAGCATATCAGTGATGTTCTAAACAATGTGGTTAGTTCTTCTCCCATTTTTTTGTAATGATGATAGATCAGGGGCGAGCGAAGGACAGTGATTGGAAGTGGGGGGATCGAAAATTTTCCAACTCGAAAATCAAATTTTGCCAACTGACAAAATTATGTCTCTATCAGGTTCGTACCTAGATTTTCGCTCCGTGGGGGGTGAAGCAATTTTCCCAACTATCCTGCATTTTGCCATGTAACTTCAAATTTTGCCAACTAGACATATTTTTACAGAAATAATCCCAAAATTTACATCTCACCTGAATTTTATCAAGTCAGTGTGAATTTTTCCAACTCCCCTTGATTTGGCCAACTTTCCTTAATTACACAAAACCAATTCCAATCTTTACATTTCTCCTGAATTTGCCAAGTCACTCAAATTTTTCACTCTCCAAAATTTTGCCAAGTTTTTTGAATTTTGTCAACTCTCCTTAATTTCATAAATACCATCCCAATTCTCACAACTCGCCATATTTTACAAAGTGGATTCTACTTTTGTCATCTGCCCTAGATATCGCCAACTCGCCACAATTTTACAGAAAAGAATCCCAATTTTTACATCTCACCTGATTTTTGCAAAATCACTCTGAATTTTCCAACTCCCCCAAAATTTACCAATTCTCCTAGATATTGCGAAATTGCCTCGATTTTGCCAACACGCCATAATTTTACAGAAAAAAGATTGCAATTTTTACATCTCACCTGAATTTGGTCAACAATCCACGATTTTGCCAAGTCACTCCGAATTTTGCCAACTGCCCCTAGATTTTGCCAACTGTCCCTAGATTTGCCAACTCCCTAAGTTTTCCCAACTCTCCAAGATTTTGTCAACTCGCCATAATTTTACAGAAAAAAATCCCAATTTTTGCAACTCACCTGAATTTTGCTTACTCGCCATTATTTTTACACAAAAAAAAACCGATTTTTACATCTCACCTGAATTTTGCCAACTCCCCACGATCTTGCCAAGTAACTCCGAATTTTGCCAACTGCCCCTAGATTTGTCCAAGTTTCCTAAATTTTACCAACTCGCCATTAATTTTACAGAAAAAAGATTTACATCTCACCTGAATTTTGCAAAGTCACTAAGAATGTTGCCAACTCCCCAAGATTTGCCATCTCTCCTAGATTTTGCCAACTTGCCATAATTTTACAGAAAATAATCCCAAATTTTACATCTCACCTGAATTTTGTCAACTCCCCCAAGATTTTGCCAAGTCACTCCGAATTTTGCCAACTCCCCAAGATTTTATCTAGTCACTCCGAATTTTACCAACTCCCCAAGATTTTGCCAACTTCCCAATATTTTGCCAAGTTGTCCTGCTTTTGCCAACTCATCTGTATTTTAGTAAGTGGCTTCGAATTTTGCCAACTGCTCTAGATTTTGCCGTCTCGATTTCCCCAACTGCCCTAGATTTGACAAGTTGCCTCGATTTTGACAACTACCCTAGATTTTGCGAAGTTGTCTAGATTTTGCTAACTCCCCTTAATTTCACAAAAAAATTACAAATTTTTACACCTCACCTAGATTTTACGAAGTCGCTTCGAATTTTGCCAACTCCGAGTTACTTTGGGGGGAGTCTCCCCCTATCCCCCATATCTACACCCCTGTGATAGACTGAATAGCCCCTGAAGTTATTTTGGCTATTTCTAAACTTAAACTACATAAATCCCCATGGGTTGATGATATTACTACTGAAATGCATAGAACTCGGAATGTTTCGGTTACCACATGAATGACTGAACTTTTGAATATCTTTTATGATAAAGCGTGTTTCCTAAGGATTTTACCAGCTATTATTATCGCTATTATTGAAAAAGGTAATCGCTGTTCTGTGATAACTATAGGAGTATTTTCAATGTTTTCAATGTTTAGCAAAAAATCTGTAAATTTCTGCTTGAAACTTCACAAAATAGAATTATTTTTATGCTATTTTCTAAAACAATTATAAATCCTTGGTGCCAGAAAAATGAAAGGATTTTTCAAATTATACATTGAGTACTTAAACTACACATTGAGTTCTCTTGTTGTAGGGACGATTTACATTTTCTATTGGGGCGGGGGTGGCTCAGTCGGTAGCGCGCCAGGCTCGTAATCTGTAGTTCCCAGGTTCGAGTCCCAGCTGGGTCAGCGTTGAGATTTATCTCCGCAAAATTCTCCACCCTGCCCACGGTCAGTAGGGGACACAGATGGGCTTGGAATGACCGTCGTCCGTCGGATGGGACGTTAAGCCGTGGTCCCGTGTACAGGGAGCCACGTTAAAGAACACGCTGGAGTGACTTGACGAATGGCTACCATCCGTCTCCCAACAGCTGTTCCAGTGGGTCCCCTCCCCCAACCTTCTCTGAGCCTTCGGGGTCCATATAACCTGGCCATTTAGCCCATGGTGTGCAAAAAAGTGCCGCTCAGAGGTAAAACAACCCAACTCTTTCACGTTTTCTAAATAATATCAAATTTAATCACCTGTTATGGCTGCTGCCAAGAAACGTCGCTGATGAAAAATCTTGTGTTTCAAAGTAAGTGGATTAAGTCTTTGCATTAAAAAAACCGTTGTTTGCTTCGTTTGCAATGGAAAAATCTGTTGTCTTCAAGAATACTCTATCAAGAGGCACTATGAGTCAAACCACAGCTTGCAATTAAATAGCTTGCAAGGTTGGATTGGATTGGATTGTTTTACCTCTGAGCGGCACTTTTTTGCACACCATGGGCTAAATGGCCAGGTCACATGGACCCCGAAGGCTCAGAGAAGGTTGGGGGAGGGGACCCACTGGAACAGCTGTTGGGAGACAGATGGTAGCCTCCCGTCAAGGACATCCAGCGTGTTCTTTAACGTGCACAGGGTATGGCTCTCCCGCACACGGGGCCACGGCTTAACGTCCCATCCGACAAACGGTGGCCTTTCCAAGCGCTTCGGTGTCCCCTAGTGACCGTGGGCAGGGCGGGGAAATTTTGGGAGATAAATCTCAACGCTGACCCAGCTGGGACTCGAATCTGGGAACTACAGATTACGAGCCTGGCGCGCTATCGACTGAGCCACCCCCGCCCCAGCTTGCAAGGTAGTGAAGGAAAGACAAAATAAACCAGCTTGGAAAGTGTCTTACACAACAACAAAATTTTTTCAAAGGCGTTGCATTACAGTCAGGTAATTCAGTGAGTGCTGGTTATGTAGTTTCTGAAAATTTACCCAGTAATATTAAGCCATTAAGTGAAGGAGAAATAATAAATGAAAGCTCAAGCGCAGTTGCATATTATGGCATTTCTTGATAAAAAAGATATAAGTAATAAGATTAGTTCATCACAATTCATCACTGAATGAAGAATAGAAGACCTTTTACACAACATCGAGCAAAGTTAAAAGTTGGGTTGTTTTACCTCTGAGCGGCACTTTTTTGCACACCATGGGCTAAATGGACAGGTCACATGGACCCCGATGGATCAGAGAAGGTTGGGGGAGGGGACCCACTGGAACAGCTGTTGGGAGACAGATGGTAGCCCCCCGTCAAGGCCATCCAGCGTGTTCTTTAACGTGCACAGGGTGTGACTCTCCCGCACACGAGGCCACGGCTTAACGTCCCATCCGACGGACGGTGGCCTTTCCAAGCCCATCGGTGTCCCCTACTGACCGTGGGCAGGACGGGGAAATTTTGTGGAGATAAATCTCAACGCTGACCCAGCTGGGACTCGAACCTGGGAACTACAGATTACGAGCCTGGCGCGCTACCGACTGAGCCACCCCCGCCCCTCTTTGACAAGGAACGAGATCACAGATATGAGTGACACATAGCAATTTACTATTTCTCTTCGAGGAACAGACAATTAATTCAATATAACTGAGAAATTAGCTGGTCTAAATCGATGAAAGGGACGAAGGTTTTCATGATGAAGTCAAGAAAGTGCTGCAGAAATTAAATATTACAATTCAGAAATTATATTATAAAGCAGCTGTAGTTTTTTAGAGCTGTAACGAATGGCGAACCGTCCATGGTAGAGCTTGCTGAACAATGAACTTTGCTTATTATCAAAGACACGAAATATGCAACAGGTATTAAAGAATAAATTCTACTATTCTGTATTCAGAAGAGCATATATCGTATTTTTAAAGGTGTCATCAAAATCAAATTTGATATGATAACGCATTATGTTGATACCTCATTGATGGGTTGGGTTGTTTTACTTCTGAGCGGCACTTTTTTGCACACCATAGGCTAAATGGTCAGGTCACATGGACCCGTAGGCTCAGAGAAGGTTGGGGGAGGGGACCCACTGGAACAGCTGTTGGGAGACAGATGGTAGCCTCCCGTCAAGGCCATCCAGCGTGTTCTTTAATGTGCACAGGTTATGGCTCTCCCACACACGGGGCCACGGCTTAACGCCCCATCCGACGGACGGCGGCCTTTCCAAGCCCATCGGTGTTCCCTACTACCGTGGGCAGGGCGGGGAATTTTGTGGAGATAAATCTCAACGGTGACCCAGCTGGGACTCGAACCTGGGAACTACAGATTACGAGCCTGGCACGCTACCGACTGAGCCACCCCCGCCCCCCTCATTGATGACTACTGCTTCTGAGACATAATTCTTAATGTTTTGCGTGTTTCTAAAATCAGTGTTACGTATCATACTATGATCATTTGAGAACCCCATTATCAGGTCTGTTCTCAAACTGAAATAATTTTGAACTCAAACATATAAAGTTCCACATTAATGTTGAATACACTGATGTAGAATACTGAACGTTTAATAATCCATTCATTACCTTTACTATATAGAGATGCATCTTTTTGAGACTGTGGATTTTGAAAAGAAGTCCAGTTAGAAGTCTAATTTTTAGGATTTGAATTGCAGAGACCAGAGATGAGTTTCACTTCTTGAAATGCTTTCCGTACAATTAATGTCGAACGGCTCAGTTGGTCTCGCGCTTGGCTCATATCTGGAGTACCTGCACTAAGATTTATCTTCGCTAAACTCTCATCGTGCTTTTGGCCAGAGAGGAGACACCGATGGGTTTGGGGGCGGGGGTGGCTCAGTCGGTAGGCGCGCCATGCTCGTAATCTGCAGTTCCCAGATTCGAGTTCCAGCTGGTCAGCGTTGAGATTTATCTCCGCAAAATTCCCCGCCCTGCCTACGGTCAGTAGGGGACACCGATGGGCTTGGAAAGGCCGTCGTCCGTCGGATGGGACGTTAAGCCGTGGCCCCGTGTGCGGGAGATCCATACCCTGTGCACGTTAAAGAACACGCTGGATGGCCTTGACGGGAGGCTACCACCTGTCTCCCAACAGCTGTTTCAGTGGGTCTCCTCCCCCAACCTTCTCTGAGCCTTCGGGGTCCATGTGACCTGGCCATTTAGCCCATGGTGTGCAAAAAAGTGCCGCTCAGAGGTAAAACAACCCAACCCAACCCAGTCTTCTCTGAGCGATTGTGATCTGATCATTTTCCCTATTGTGTACAACAAATGTGCCTCTCAGAGGTTTGAACCCACCCAACCAATCTGAAATATAAGTGAAAACACTTCTTCGGAATTTTGAGAGAATTTGCAGAATTAAACTACTTCGAAATTGAAATGTAAAATTGACTCTTTCAGAAAGAGTTTTAGGGGCTGATTTTTCTCCCCATTTCTTCCGTTTATGCTGAAAACAATTTGGACAAAACAAAAATGTAGGTTTTAGCCCAGAATATCTTTTTAATGCAGTGCTTAACTTTACAAAACAAAATCAGGAAGTTGTCGAAATATGTAAAAAGAAAATAGCCATTTCTTGCAGACATCGCAAAGTAGAACCTTCTTTTCAGTGTTATCTGAAAACTATGTCAGGCACTACAGGAGACTGTGGAGGCTGCAGATGATCTCCCAAAGGGAATCCGAAATCCGAAGGGATTTGTGCTGTTGCTGATGGAGAGAAGAAAATGTCCGACAGAAGGACCAATAGCATCAGCGCTATTTCATGAAGTGGAAAGCAACTGGCTTGCGAGGGGGCCGTGGGATGGAACAGAAACTTTGAGATAAACAACAAACTGCATTTTTATATTTGGGTTGTTTTACCTCTGAGCGGCACTTTTTTCCACACCATGGGCTAAATGGCCAGATCACATGGACCCCGAAGGCTCAGAGAAGGTTGGGGGAGGGGACCCACTGGAACAGCTGTTGGGAGACAGATGGTAGCCTCCCGTCAAGGCAATCCAGCGTGTTCTTTAACGTGCACAGGGTATGGCTCTCCCACACGCGGGGCCACGGCTTAACGTCCCATCCGACGGACGGCGGCATTTCCAAGCCCCATCGGTGTCCCCTAATGACCGTGGGTAGGGCGGGGAAATTTTGCAGAGATAAATCTCAACGCTGACCCAGCTGGGACTCGAACCTGGGAACTACAGATTACGAGCCTGGCGCGCTACCGACAGAGCCACCACCGCCCCCCATTTTTTTTATTTAATAGAAACATTAATTTAAAGGAAAAATCCTTTAAAAACTAAATTGTTTTTTAATTTTCTTTATATTATTTTTATTTAGTTGGGTTGGGTTGTTTTACCTCTGAGCGGCACTTTTTTGCACACCATGGGCTAAATGACCAGGTCACATGGACCCCGAAGGCTCAGAGAAGGTTGGGGGAGCGGACCCACTGGAACAGCTGTTGGGAGACAGATGGTTGCCTCCCGTCAAGGCCATCCAGCGTGTTCTTTAACGTGCACAGGGTATGGCTATCCCACACGCGGGGCCACGACTTAACGTCCCATCCGACGGACGGCGGCCTTTCCAAGCCCCATCGGTGTCCCCTACTGACCGTGGGTAGGGCGGGGAAATTTTGCAGAGATAAATCTCAACGCTGACCCAGCTGGGACTCGAACCTTGGAACTACAGATTACGAGCCTGGCGCGCTACCGACAGAGCCACCACCGCCCCCCATTTTTTTTATTTAATAGAAACATTAATTTAAAGGAAAAATCCTTTAAAAACTAAATTGTTTTTTAATTTTCTTTATATTATTTTTATTTAGTTGGGTTGGGTTGTTTTACCTCTGAGCGGCACTTTTTTGCACACCATGGGCTAAATGACCAGGTCACATGGACCCCGAAGGCTCAGAGAAGGTTGGGGGAGCGGACCCACTGGAACAGCTGTTGGGAGACAGATGGTTGCCTCCCGTCAAGGCCATCCAGCGTGTTCTTTAACGTGCACAGGGTATGGCTATCCCATACACGGAGCCACGGCTTAACGTCCCATCCGACGGACGGCGGCCTTTCCAAGCCTCATCGGTGTCCCCTACTGACCGTGGGTAGGGCGGGGAAATTTTGCAGAGATAAATCTCAACGGTGACCCAGCTGGGACTCGAACCTGGGGACTACAGATTACGAGCCTGGCGCGCTACTGACTGAGCCACCACCGCCCCCCCTTTTTTTTAATAG
This sequence comes from Ryuthela nishihirai, assembly GCA_038380435.1. Classification (NCBI taxonomy): domain Eukaryota; kingdom Metazoa; phylum Arthropoda; class Arachnida; order Araneae; family Heptathelidae; genus Ryuthela; species Ryuthela nishihirai. Next base: position 27,852,581 of record JAWZYU010000022.1, read on the forward strand.
AAACATTAATTTAAAGGAAAAATCCTTTAAAAACTAAATTGGCTTTTTAATTTTTTTTATATTATTTTTATTAAGTATAAAATACATAAAAAGCATCTAATTATTAAAGATATATTATTTTTTCATCACTAGAATTTTATAAAACCAAAAAACATATTGTCTGCGAATGCAAAATCAGTTTTCTCGTGCGAAACTAAAAAGAAAAAAATTCAAGCGAAGCAGTAATTTTATGTGATCAACATAATGGTGAAAGTTTAAAACTTAAGTTGGGTTGGGTTGTTTTACCTCTGAGCGGCACTTTTTTGCACACCATGGGCTAAATGGCCAGGTCACATGGACTCCGAATGCTCAGAGAAGGTTGGGGACACACTAGAACAGCTGTTGGGAGACAGATGGTAGCCTCCCGTGGGCAGGGCGGGGAATTTTGCGGAGATAAATCTCAACGCTGACCCAGCTGGGACTCGAACCTGGGAACTACAGATTACGAGCCTGGCGCGCTACCGACTGAGCCACCCCCGAAAAAATACTATAGGTGCAATGTTATACAACTCTCGAAACAAGGAGAGTTCTTAAGATAATAAAACTTAAGTGGAAAGCAGCATGATCAAGAAGATAAGAAAAATGACTCATGAAAGGTTGGCGGACATAATGAGTTTTGAATTGAATGGGAAAAAAACCCACGACTTCCAGATAACTGCTAGGTACTCTACCTTTGAGCCATTGAGAGTTCTTTGCTCAGCAAGTATTAATTACAGCTTTCCCTTTAGTCGCTCGCGACGCCATCTATGATCGAAAAGGGACAGCTCAGCTCCTTATTGATGGAATGAAATAAATATTTCAGTAAATATAGTCAGCACTCCCAACTAAACCTTTCATTAGATACTTCGCTTACAGAGACATTATTAGCTGTGATTTTTCTCAATTACTCATGGTGACATTTATCGTAGGTGTAGAAATTCGTATAATGAAGATGGGTCCATGTTTAATGTAATATCATGTGATCTATGAAAATAATAGGAACACCCATATTTTGTTTGTAACAGATATAGAATTGATATCAATGAATGAAATTCAAATATCTGTTTGTCCCTGCCTAGTGGGGGGCCGGGTTGGCTCAGTCGGTAGCGCGCCAAGCTCGTAATCTGCAGTTCCGAGGTTCGAGTGCCAGCTGGGTCAGCGTTGAGATTTATTTCCGCAAAATTTCTCGCCCAGCCCACGGTCAGTATGGGACAACGATGGGCTTTGAAAGACCGCCGTCCGTTGGATGGTATGTTAAGCCGTGGTCCCGTGTGCGGGAGAGCCAGGTTAAAGAACACGCTTGAAGGCCTTGATGGATGGCTACCATCTGTCTCCCAACAGCTGTTCCAGTGGGTCCCCTCCCCGACCTTCTCTGAGTCTTTGGAGTCCGTGTGACCTGGCCATTTAGCCCATGGTGTACAAAAAAAGTGCCGCTCAAAGGTAAAACAACCTAGTGTCAATTTCCTTGGACCAGGTGGTGCAAATGGAAGTTAATTACATTTGTTTAAATTGCTACCGACTGAGCCAGTCCCCGGCCCCTGAGCCAAGGAGTCAGGAGGTACAAGCCACTATATCTCACTCAAGTAGTTTAGGCAGAAACCAAAAAAAATGAAGTTTTCCACACTCTTCAGAAGGTTCGGATCTAGATAAAAATAAAATGGAAAGGGGGGGGGGGTCAAAAGCATAATTTATCCGGAAATAAGTAAAAGGAGGGACCAAGAGACTGGATTTCCGTTGCAATCGAACATTTTCCCCTCTTTTTTACATATCATTAAAAAAATCTTGAAAAATACATAAGGTTAGCAATTTCAAACCGGCCTGCAAACGGCCCTGCTGTTTAGTGAAGTTTTAAATTAGAGCTGCTGCTCATCATCGCAAAAACATTTGCAACTGGAAAAGAAGTCGATATTAAGCAACGTCGATATTAACGTCGATATTAAGCATTTTGACATCTAATTTTTGATAAGTTTAAAATATTTTCTATCCAACATAAGGCTCCCATTTTGTATTTTATCCCATTCAATTGGCGCTGACTTTATGCGAAATCTTATTTTCTTAGTATAAGTGGGGGCGGGGGTGGCTCAGTCGGTAGCGCGCCAGGCTCGTAATCTGTAGTTCCCAGGTTCGAGTCCCAGCTGGGTCAGCGTTGAGATTTATCTCCGCAAAATTCCCCGCCCTGCCCACGGTCAGTAGGGGACATAGATGGGCTTGGAAAGGCCGCCGTCCGTCGGTTGGGACGTTAAGCCGTGGCCCCGTGTGCGGGAGAGCCATACCCTGTGCACGTTAAAGAAACGCTGGATGGCCTTAACGGGAGGCTACCATCTGTCTCCCAATAGCTGTTCCAGTGGGTCCCCTCCCCCAACCTTCTCTGAGCCTTCGGGGTCCATGTGACCTGGCCATTTAGCCCATGGTGTGCAAAAAAGTGCCGCTCAGAGGTAAAACAACCCAACCCAATCTTAGTATAAGTGACTTTTTGTAGTTCTGAAACTGGGGATAATGAGATTTATGGTCATATCACGTGACTTAGTTGTTGATTGAGCTTCCATAAAACTTTAATAAGCAGAAAGTTACGATTCTTGGAATAATCGAATCTTTTGTGAAGAAAACAAACGGCCAATTACCGTTAACGGCTATCAGGATAACTCTAAATCTTTTGTCAAGTATAGGAATTTTCGTTAAACGATAACCGATACTGCAAAAATTTCTCTTCTATGATCGATACAAGATATACATCAAAACTAGAATTGGGTACGCGGTTTAGGTGCAATTTTATCGGCGATATGTATTATCGATATGTGTTATCTTGTGTATCAGAAAAAACTTCGAAGAAGGTATTTTTTTTTTTTCGTGAAGTAAAAATTGCTTAGAAAGAATTAAAGAGATTTAAGAAGATTTTTTCATAAAAATCTTTTCCTGATCTTTAAGAATTGTTTTCAATTACTTTGCAACGCTCAAATATTTTTGTTTTTCTTAATGTAACTTGAACAGATTTATAAATAGCTGAACAACTAAATCAAAATGACCCATATATTTAGCAATGAATTAATGTGAGACTCCCGTCTGACAATTTTGTTACTGCAAAGGAAGTAATCATATACACCTCTCTTTTGTTGCGATCTTATGCAACCACGGCAATTCCCGATTCCGCCTTACGACCCTACCAGTTATGAAAAGCCGTGCTTATCTAGAGCCGGGGGCAAGAAAGCGCCATATAGACGCACCTCAACCCCGACCTCACATGGCAGCAGTCCTATAAAAGGAAAGCTAACCACCGGAAGAAACCTAACTTTAATCTATTCCCCGGTTAGCCATGAACAAGGATATATAGATCCAAGTTCGATCGGCTCCCGGAGTGGAGACTCTTAGTAAGGCCCAGACTTTTGTGAGGGCTCAGGCCTACTAGGGGACCATATCCGTTCTGCCGAGCCATCGAACTGCTCACCCAGAGCACCTGATAGGTGAGGTCTCAGACACCGTCACCATCCACGGAACCGGTCGGCGGCATCGTCGACCTCGGTTGGTCTTGGCTATGTCCAACCGGTACAGCCACGCCAGTCGGCATAGCCTTCGACCGGGTTGCTGGGTCCAAAGTCCCCCCACCACGCCAAGGTAGTCCCCTATCGGGGGGGGGGGGGGGAATAATAATCATATCATATACATGATGTCCCTGAATTCATGGCCCAAACGTGAGGGAATGGTAGTACACACCGAAACCACCAATATTCGTCATAGAATGCGCGGCCGCAAACGCAGCCCGGTGCCGGTAGGAGATGCCAGCCCATTTCAGCATGGACGTGCGTCAGGATCTTCATATCACATTTGGGAACCCATGAATTAGGCGCGGTGGTCCCATCTCGTGGCCCCCAGATCGCCCGATCTTTCTTGTATCGATTTCTTTCTGTGGGGACATTTGAAGAGTCGTTTACGAGACGCCCGTGCAGTCTGCGGAGGATCTGGTAGACCGCCTGTCCATCGCAGACAGCCCGGTGTTTACGAGCAGGTACACCGATCACCACTCCGCCGTTGTGCCGCCTGTATCAACGTTGGTGGGCGAACTTTTGAGCATTTGTTGTAATAATCTCCAATAAATGTCACTCTGGAAACTTCTTTGTCTGTCCTTCATTTCCGACTTCTCACTGAGTTTGCGGCCGCATATTCTATGACGAATATGCGGAATATCTCGTATCGATTTCTTTCTGTGGGGACATTTGAAGAGTGTCGTGTACGAGACGCCCGTGCAGTCTGCGGAGGATCTGGTAGACCGCCTGTCCATCGCAGACAGCCCGGTGTTTACGAGCAGGTATACCGATCACCACTCCGCCGTTGCGCCGCCTGTATCAACGTTGGTGGGCGGACTTTTGAGCATTTGTTGTAATAATCTCCAATAAATATCACTCTGGAAACTTCTTTGTCTGTCCTTCATTTCCGATTTCTCACTGAGTTTGCGGCCGCATATTCTATGACGAATATTGGTGGGTTCGATGTGTACTACGATCCCCTCACGTTTGGGCCATAAATTCTGGGACACCCTGTATATATACACGATTGTGAATGATTGATGGGTTGATAGGTCAGCTGACTGACGACTGACTGACAGAACCATGCTAATTCTAACTACGATGAGAAATGGTAAGTCTCTGGAGATTTGCACCTAGGAATCATAATCCAGATCCTAGATCTCGGGATAAATCCGAAATTTGATCTCCAACGTGTCCTTCAAGTTAAAATGGCGGTCACTTAGAGGTCAAACCGTAATCTAGGAGTGCTAGAAGTGTGAAAATTGTGTCCGAGTTGTAGAGGTCGGAAACGTTAGAAAATTTTGGATCCAGAGGGTCCTTCGATGTCAAAGGTCAAATTTAGATTCATCGCTGCTGGAGAGCTGACGATTGGTTCTTGGGGGTATTTTGAGTATGGAACATAGAATTATGCCAAAATTTGGATGCAATAGGTTCATTTGGGTTAAAGGTCAAATTTTCGTATACCTGTGCTGCGGAGCTAAAAAGTGGCGTTCAGAAACAAGAAGAATATTTAGATCCGGTATTGCATTCAGGGTTAAATAGGGATCGGAGAAGGCTAGAAATTAAGAGATTTATGAAGGGTAGCACCGATTGATTTCTTGTATATAATGGTATATACATTTTTCAGTAGTGACTTAGGTCTTATTCGTTGGGTTGGGTTGTTTTACCTCTGAGCGGTACTTTTTTGCACACAATGGGCTAAATGGCCAGATCACATGGACCCCAAAGGCTCAGAGAAGGTTGGGGAGGGGACCCACTGGAACAGGTGTTAGGAGACAGATGGTAGTCTCCCGTCAAGGCCATCCAGCGTGTTCTTTAACGTGCACAGGGTATGGCTCTCCCGCACACGGGGCCACGGTTTAAGTCCTATCCGACGGACAGCGGCCTTTCCAAGTCCATCGGTGTCCCTTACTGACCGTTGGCAGGGCGGGGAATTTTTGCGGAGATAAATCTCAACGCTGACCCAGCTGGGACTCGAACCTGAGAACTACAGATTACGAGCCTAGCGCGCTACCGACTGAGCCACCCCCGCCCCAGATCTTATTTGGCATGTCCTTTTATGAGAAGGCCTGCATAAGCTATGAACATTTCTAGAACCCTTCTCTTTCACATATGTTGCAAATTAAACGAAGGGCAAACACACGACGAATTCATAAATAAAAAATGGTGACACATTTGTTTTTCACTTTTTATTATATCATAAATATTTGTTACACATTAAAACTCAGATCTATGAAGAAAGCGAGATCTCAGCAGAAGGACATCATAAGAAACGAAATATTTATGACTTATCTGGGAATCGAACCCGGGTCCGTTTGTTCAGTAGCCAAGCACGCTACTCGATATGGTAGAATTACATATTAGAGTTTCTAGTAAAACAAACCCTTGAAATATGTTCCCTGAAAACATACTTTTTGATCGACTCTCGTATTACTGTCTGGTTTGTTGAACAGTATGTGAAATGTTCTTGAATCTCCTTCAACTTACTCTTCGCATTGAATAACAAACTAATTTGTCTGAAGGCCGTGTGAAGCTACCCTAAATATTTATAGTAATTTAGTTTCAACTTTATAAACCATTTTGGAAAAACGTAGTTATTTTCTGCATGCAAATTATAAGCAGGAATTTGGTTGGGGTGTTGTTGGGCTGGGTTGTTTTACCTCTGAGCGGCACTTTTTTGCGCACCATGGGCTAAATGGCCAGGTCACATGAACCCCGAAGGCTCAGAGAAGGTTGGGGGAGGGGACCCACTGCAACAGCTGTTGGGAGACAGATGGTAGCCTCCCGTCAAGGCCATCCAGCGTGTTCTTTAACGTGCACAGGGTATGGCTCTCCCGCACACGGGGCCACGGCTTAACGTCCCATCCGATGGACGGCGGCCTTTCCAAGCCCATCGGTGTCCCCTACTGACCGTGGGCAGGGCGGGAATTTTTGCGGAGATAAATCTCAACGCTGACCCAGCTAGGACTCGAACCTGGGAACTACAGATTACGAGCCTGGCGCGCTACCGACTAAGCCACCCCCGTCCCAGGAATTTGGTAAACCAGCGATTTTCTCAAAACGTTAAGCAGAATTACTATAAAATAAAGTGAAAAAAATACTGGTAATTTTTTGCACTGGTTGACAATTTTTTTAAACGGACTGTGCAGCCTCTTTTTCATTTGGATTTTGAATTTCGACTGGATTGACACCAAAGAAATGTGAATACACTTATACAGGAGAATGTCATGTGATTATCAGAAACAAGTAAGCATCGCTAGTCACATATAGTATTTATTTATCCAAATATAAGGCAATACACGAAACACATGGTGTGTATATAAAGCAATACACACACACAAACAGAACAAACAAAATATAAACAAGAGTAGAAGAAAAGAAGAAAATCTGAGATTTCGAATGGAAATGCATATATTTTAAACTTTAGCAACAGCGGTATTAAAAAAAACAACTATCCATTATTTTCCATAAGCAAGATATTCTCATAATGCTGATCTTATTATAACTAAATTGATAGCTGGAGTACAAAAGAAACACCAACGCTGTTTCCTTCTTAGCAAGCTAATTTCGCTAATAAACAGGAAAAGCAGGATTTAGTAAGAAGATGGTGAAGGATATTTTATTCAGCAGGAATCTAATAACTACACCAGAAACGAAAAATAAATTATATACGAGAACTCATTCCCCATTCATGGCGCTTCTAGATTTCACAACTGTTGCACCGCGATATTCAAATTTGAAAAATTATCTAAACTTTATTCTGGAATTTACTTTTTAGATTATAGCTAGACACCGAATTCTACATTTTCAGGATTTGTTACAGCTTTATTCCAGGCTTCATTTACAGATCATGATTAGAGAGCAATTTGACCTTTTTGTCACCTTGAACCCACACACACACACACTCACTAAATCACAATTCTCTCAAATATATAAGTGATAAATTATTGCGATGCATTTTTAATCATCATAATATATTTTAAATCAATAATAAAAAAGAAGGGAATTTTCACATATTGCATTGTTTCGAGAGAAAAATTTCTAAAGAAATAGAAAATGCGGAATCATTCGTTCCACCTCAGTCCAGTCACATGCATTTCTTCCTTAGAAATTATATTTTATATCCCAATCTGTGCAACATATACAGAGTCGTATCAGAATAATATGACCACCTATCATAGCATATGTATGGTAGGTGGTCTTATTATTCTGATACGACTGTCTATGTATGGTAGGTGGTCATATTATTCTGATACGACTGTCTATGTATGGTAGGTGGTCATATTATTCTGATACGACTGTCTATGTATGGTAGGTGGTCATATTATTCTGATACGACTGTCTATGTATGGTAGATGGTCGTATTATTCTGATACGACTGTCTATGTATGGTAGGTGGTCATATTATTCTGATACGACTGTCTATGTATGGTAGGTGGTCATATTATTCTGATACGACTGTGTATGTATGGTAGGTGGTCATATTATTCTGATACGACTGTCTATGTATGGTAGGTGGTCATATTATTCTGATACGACTTTGTATGTATGGTAGGTGGTCATATTATTCTGATACGACTGTCTATGTATGGTAGGTGGTCATATTATTCTGATACGACTGTGTATGTATGGTAGGTGGTCATATTATTCTGATACGACTGTCTATGTATGGTGGGTGGTCATATTATTCTGATACGACTGTGTATGCATGGTAGGTGGTCATATTATTCTGATACGACTGTCTATGTATGGTAGATGGTCGTATTATTCTGATACGACTGTCTATGTATGGTAGGTGGTCATATTATTCTGATACGACTGTCTATGTATGGTAGGTGGTCATATTATTCTGATACGACTGTGTATGTATGGTAGGTGGTCATATTATTCTGATACGACTGTCTATGTATGGTAGGTGGTCATATTATTCTGATACGACTTTGTATGTATGGTAGGTGGTCATATTATTCTGATACGACTGTCTATGTATGGTAGGTGGTCATATTATTCTGATACGACTGTCTATGTATGGTAGGTGGTCATATTATTCTGATATGACTGTCTATGTATGGTAGGTGGTCATATTATTCTAATACGTCTGTGTATGTATGGTAGGTGGTCATATTATTCTGATACGACTGTCTATGTATGGTAGGTGGTCATATTATTCTGATACGACTGTCTATGTATGGTCATATTATTCTGATACGACTGTGTATGTATGGTCATATTATTCTGATACGACTGTGTATGTATGGTAGGTGGTCATATTATTCTGATACGACTGTGTATGTATGGTAGGTGGTCATATTATTCTGATACGACTGTCTATGTATGGTAGGTGGTCATATTATTCTGATACGACTGTGTATGCATGGTAGGTGGTCATATTATTCTGATACGACTGTCTATGTATGGTAGATGGTCGTATTATTCTGATACGACTGTCTATGTATGGTAGGTGGTCATATTATTCTGATACGACTGTCTATGTATGGTATGTGGTCATATTATTCTGATACGACTGTGTATGTATGGTAGGTGGTCATATTATTCTGATACGACTGTCTATGTATGGTAGGTGGTCATATTATTCTGATACGACTTTGTATGTATGGTAGGTGGTCATATTATTCTGATACGACTGTCTATGTATGGTAGGTGGTCATATTATTCTGATACGACTGTGTATGTATGGTAGGTGGTCATATTATTCTGATACGACTGTCTATGTATGGTAGGTGGTCATATTATTCTGATACGACTGTCTATGTATGGTAGGTGGTCATATTATTCTGATATGACTGTCTATGTATGGTAGGTGGTCATATTATTCTGATACGACTGTGTATGTATGGTAGGTGGTCATATTATTCTGATACGACTGTGTATGTATGGTAGGTTGTCATATTATTCTGATACGACTGTCTATGTATGGTAGGTGGTCATATTATTCTGATACGACTGTCTATGTATGGTAGGTGGTCATATTATTCTGATACGACTGTGTATGTATGGTAGGTGGTCATATTATTCTGATACGACTGTGTATGTATGGTAGGTGGTCATATTATTCTGATACGACTGTCTATGTATGGTAGGTGGTCATATTATTCTGATACGACTGTGTATGCATGGTAGGTGGTCATATTATTCTGATACGACTGTGTATGTATGGTAGGTGGTCATATTATTCTGATACGACTGTCTATGTATGGTAGGTGGTCATATTATTCTGATACGACTGTCTATGTATGGTAGGTGGTCATATTATTCTGATACGACTGTGTATGTATGGTAGGTGGTCATATTATTCTGATACGACTGTCTATGTATGGTAGGTGGTCATATTATTCTGATACGACTTTGTATGTATGGTAGGTGGTCATATTATTCTGATACGACTGTCTATGTATGGTAGGTGGTCATATTATTCTGATACGACTGTCTATGTATGGTAGGTGGTCATATTATTCTGATATGACTGTCTATGTATGGTAGGTGGTCATATTATTCTAATACGTCTGTGTATGTATGGTAGGTGGTCATATTATTCTGATACGACTGTCTATGTATGGTAGGTGGTCATATTATTCTGATACGACTGTCTATGTATGGTCATATTATTCTGATACGACTCTGTATGTATGGTCATATTATTCTGATACGACTGTGTATGTATGGTAGGTGGTCATATTATTCTGATACGACTGTGTATGTATGGTAGGTGGTCATATTATTCTGATACGACTGTCTATGTATGGTAGGTGGTCATATTATTCTGATACGACTGTGTATGCATGGTAGGTGGTCATATTATTCTGATACGACTGTCTATGTATGGTAGATGGTCGTATTATTCTGATACGACTGTGTATGCATGGTAGGTGGTCATATTATTCTGATACGACTGTGTATGTATGGTAGGTGGTCATATTATTCTGATACGACTGTCTATGTATGGTAGGTGGTCATATTATTCTGATACGACTGTCTATGTATGGTAGGTGGTCATATTATTCTGATACGACTGTCTATGTATGGTAGGTGGTCATATTATTCTGATACGACTGTGTATGTATGGTAGGTGGTCATATTATTCTGATATGACTGTCTATGTATGGTAGGTGGTCATATTATTCTGATACGACTGTGTATGTATGGTAGGTGGTCATATTATTCTGATACGACTGTGTATGTATGGTAGGTTGTCATATTATTCTGATACGACTGTCTATGTATGGTAGGTGGTCATATTATTCTGATACGACTGTCTATGTATGGTAGGTGGTCATATTATTCTGATACGACTGTGTATGTATGGTAGGTGGTCACATTATTCTGATACGACTGTCTATGTATGGTAGGTGGTCATATTATTCTGATACGACTGTGTATGTATGGTAGGTGGTCATATTATTCTGATACGACTGTCTATGTATGGTAGGTGGTCATATTATTCTGATACGTCTGTGTATGTATGGTAGGTGGTCATATTATTCTGATACGACTGTCTATGTATGGTAGGTGGTCATATTATTCTGATACGACTGTCTATGTATGGTCATATTATTCTGATACGACTGTCTATGTATGGTAGGTGGTCATATTATTCTGATACGACTTTGTATGTATGGTAGGTGGTCATATTATTCTGATACGACTGTGTATGTATGGTAGGTGGTCATATTATTCTGATACGACTGTCTATGTATGGTAGGTGGTCATATTATTCTGATACGACTGTGTATGTATGGTAGGTGGTCATATTATTCTGATACGACTGTCTATGTATGGTAGGTGGTCATATTATTCTGATACGTCTGTGTATGTATGGTAGGTGGTCATATTATTCTGATACAACTGTCTATGTATGGTAGGTGGTCATATTATTCTGATACGACTGTGTATGTATGGTAGGTGGTCATATTATTCTGATACGACTGTCTATGTATGGTAGGTGGTCATATTATTCTGATACGTCTGTGTATGTATGGTAGGTGGTCATATTATTCTGATACGACTGTCTATGTATGGTTGGTGGTCATATTATTCTGATACGACTGTCTATGTATGGTCATATTATTCTGATACGACTGTCTATGTATGGTAGGTGGTCATATTATTCTGATACGACTTTGTATGTATGGTAGGTGGTCATATTATTCTGATACGACTGTGTATGTATGGTAGGTGGTCATATTATTCTGATACGACTGTCTATGTATGGTAGGTGGTCATATTATTCTGATACGACTGTGTATGTATGGTAGGTGGTCATATTATTCTGATACGACTGTCTATGTATGGTAGGTGGTCATATTATTCTGATACGTCTGTGTATGTATGGTAGGTGGTCATATTATTCTGATACGACTGTCTATGTATGGTAGGTGGTCATATTATTCTGATACGACTGTCTATGTATGGTCATATTATTCTGATACGACTGTCTATGTATGGTAGGTGGTCATATTATTCTGATACGACTGTCTATGTATGGTAGGTGGTCATATTATTCTGATACGACTGTGTATGCATGGTAGGTGGTCATATTATTCTGATACGACTGTCTATGTATGGTAGATGGTCGTATTATTCTGATACGACTGTCTATGTATGGTAGGTGGTCATATTATTCTGATACGACTGTCTATGTATGGTAGGTGGTCATATTATTCTGATACGACTGTCTATGTATGGTAGGTGGTCATATTATTCTGATACGACTTTGTATGTATGGTAGGTGGTCATATTATTCTGATACGACTGTCTATGTATGGTAGGTGGTCATATTATTCTGATACGACTTTGTATGTATGGTAGGTGGTCATATTATTCTGATACGACTGTCTATGTATGGTAGGTGGTCATATTATTCTGATATGACTGTCTATGTATGGTAGGTGGTCATATTATTCTAATACGTCTGTGTATGTATGGTAGGTGGTCATATTATTCTGATACGACTGTCTATGTATGGTAGGTGGTCATATTATTGTGATACGACTGTCTATGTATGGTCATATTATTCTGATACGACTGTGTATGTATGGTCATATTATTCTGATACGACTGTGTATGTATGGTAGGTGGTCATATTATTCTGATACGACTGTGTATGTATGGTAGGTGGTCATATTATTCTGATACGACTGTCTATGTATGGTAGGTGGTCATATTATTCTGATACGACTGTGTATGCATGGTAGGTGGTCATATTATTCTGATACGACTGCCTATGTATGGTAGATGGTCGTATTATTCTGATACGACTGTGTATGCATGGTAGGTGGTCATATTATTCTGATACGACTGTGTATGTATGGTAGGTGGTCATATTATTCTGATACGACTGTCTATGTATGGTAGGTGGTCATATTATTCTGATACGACTGTCTATGTATGGTAGGTGGTCATATTATTCTGATACGACTGTCTATGTATGGTAGGTGGTCATATTATTCTGATACGACTGTGTATGTATGGTAGGTGGTCATATTATTCTGATATGACTGTCTATGTATGGTAGGTGGTCATATTATTCTGATACGACTGTGTATGTATGGTAGGTGGTCATATTATTCTGATACGACTGTGTATGTATGGTAGGTTGTCATATTATTCTGATACGACTGTCTATGTATGGTAGGTGGTCATATTATTCTGATACGACTGTCTATGTATGGTAGGTGGTCATATTATTCTGATACGACTGTGTATGTATGGTAGGTGGTCACATTATTCTGATACGACTGTCTATGTATGGTAGGTGGTCATATTATTCTGATACGACTGTGTATGTATGGTAGGTGGTCATATTATTCTGATACGACTGTCTATGTATGGTAGGTGGTCATATTATTCTGATACGTCTGTGTATGTATGGTAGGTGGTCATATTATTCTGATACGACTGTCTATGTATGGTAGGTGGTCATATTATTCTGATACGACTGTCTATGTATGGTCATATTATTCTGATACGACTGTCTATGTATGGTAGGTGGTCATATTATTCTGATACGACTTTGTATGTATGGTAGGTGGTCATATTATTCTGATACGACTGTGTATGTATGGTAGGTGGTCATATTATTCTGATACGACTGTCTATGTATGGTAGGTGGTCATATTATTCTGATACGACTGTGTATGTATGGTAGGTGGTCATATTATTCTGATACGACTGTCTATGTATGGTAGGTGGTCATATTATTGTGATACGTCTGTGTATGTATGGTAGGTGGTCATATTATTCTGATACGACTGTTTATGTATGGTAGGTGGTCATATTTTTCTGATACGACTGTGTATGTATGGTAGGTGGTCATATTATTCTGATACGACTGTCTATGTATGGTAGGTGGTCATATTATTCTGATACGTCTGTGTATGTATGGTAGGTGGTCATATTATTCTGATACGACTGTCTATGTATGGTAGGTGGTCATATTATTCTGATACGACTGTCTATGTATGGTCATATTATTCTGATACGACTGTCTATGTATGGTAGGTGGTCATATTATTCTGATACGACTTTGTATGTATGGTAGGTGGTCATATTATTCTGATACGACTGTGTATGTATGGTAGGTGGTCATATTATTCTGATACGACTGTCTATGTATGGTAGGTGGTCATATTATTCTGATACGACTGTGTATGTATGGTAGGTGGTCATATTATTCTGATACGACTGTCTATGTATGGTAGGTGGTCATATTATTCTGATACGTCTGTGTATGTATGGTAGGTGGTCATATTATTCTGATACGACTGTCTATGTATGGTAGGTGGTCATATTATTCTGATACGACTGTCTATGTATGGTCATATTATTCTGATACGACTGTCTATGTATGGTAGGTGGTCATATTATTCTGATACGACTTTGTATGTATGGTAGGTGGTCATATTATTCTGATGCGACTGTCTATGTATGGTAGGTGGTCATATTATTCTGATACGACTGTCTATGTATGGTAGGTGGTCATATTATTCTGATACGACTGTCTATGTATGGTAGGTGGTCATATTATTCTGATACGACTGTCTATGTATGGTAGGTGGTCATATTATTCTGATACGACTGTCTATGTATGGTAGGTGGTCATATTATTCTAATACGTCTGTGTATGTATGGTAGGTGGTCATATTATTCTGATACGACTGTCTATGTATGGTAGGTGGTCATATTATTCTGATACGACTGTCTATGTATGGTCATATTATTCTGATACGACTGTGTATGTATGGTAGGTGGTCATATTATTCTGATACGACTTTGTATGTATGGTAGGTGGTCATATTATTCTGATACGACTGTCTATGTATGGTAGGTGGTCATATTATTCTGATGCGACTGTCTATGTATGGTAGGTGGTCATATTATTCTGATACGACTGTCTATGTATGGTAGGTGGTCATATTATTCTGATACGACTGTCTATGTATGGTCATATTATTCTGATACGACTGTGTATGTATGGTAGGTGGTCATATTATTCTGATACGACTTTGTATGTATGGTAGGTGGTCATATTATTCTGATGCGACTGTCTATGTATGGTAGGTGGTCATATTATTCTGATACGACTGTCTATGTATGGTAGGTGGTCATATTATTCTGATACGACTTTGTATGTATGGTAGGTGGTCATATTATTCTGATACGACTGTCTATGTATGGTAGGTGGTCATATTATTCTGATACGACTGTCTATGTATGGTAGGTGGTCATATTATTCTGATGCGACTGTCTATGTATGGTAGGTGGTCATATTATTCTGATACGACTGTCTATGTATGGTAGGTGTTCATATTATTCTGATACGACTGTCTATGTATGGTAGGTGGTCATATTATTCTGATACGACTGTGTATGTATGGTAGGTGGTCATATTTTTCTGATACGACTGTGTATGTATGGTAGGTTGTCATATTATTCTGATACGACTGTCTATGTATGGTAGGTGGTCATATTATTCTGATGCGACTGTCTATGTATGGTAGGTGATCATATTATTCTGATACAACTGTGTATGTATGGCAGGTGGTTATATTTTTCTGATATAACTGTGTATGGAGGTCTGGAGTTGGCTTACTCAACAGTAAGCCAGGTTCGTAGCTTGATGTTCTCAGATTGGAATCTCCACAGCGCTTGTGTTGAATCTCTCTCCTTGAATATCACTCTGTTGACTGTGAGTAAAATCCGGCATTCCCATTTCAATCAAGTTCCAATGCCACCGTCTGTGACAGCTTAAATGCATCGTACACGGCCAAGATTGTTCGCTAATCTCCATGATTACGGCCACGATGGACGACCTCAGATCGCCCACTGCCATGATCTCTGGTCTGTTGCCGGGATGTAAAATTAGAATCTGCCAGAGGACAAATCACTTTTGTTTGGAAGGCAAACCCCTCTAGTCGTTCCAGTGTAGTCTCCGTGGCTGATAAGCGGTGGATAGAGCACATGACTTCATGTTGACCAGCTGACTACAATGCCTGATTGGGTTTCCGATAATGAGCTATGTCTTGAGCGGTGTCCACTGCGACAGAAAGCATGCCAGACGTAAACGAAATTCGAAAAACTAAAACTTTTTAAAAATATTTATTTTAACACGTTGATCGCCAATTTAGTTTGAGTTAAAACTACCCCCAGGGCCAAAATAAAATTACTGATTAATTTGGTTAATAAAACTGAAATAAATATACTACTTGGTGATTTATGTCATTTTTTTCATTTACTTCCCCCAAAAAATGACTTTTTTGTGTCACGTCTATATGGCTGACATTACTCAGTAAGTTACTTTATTTACCGAGGAGCCATGTCAGCCACATATATGTGATATTATTATTACGTTACTTTGCTTCCATTTGACGAACTTGTTGAAACCTGCATAGTGCGATAATAAGAGTATACTTGTCTACTCAAGTTTTTATCAGTCAGTATATTCTATGTTCTTCACAGGAGCGGGGGTGGCTCAGTCGGTAGCGCGCCAGGCTCGTAATATGTAGTTCCCAGGTTCGAGTCCCAGCTGGGTCAGCGTTGAGATTTATCTCCGCAAAATTCCCCCGCCCTGCCCACGGTCAGTAGGGGACACCGATGGGCTTGGAAAGGCCGCCGTCCGTCGGATGGGACGTTAAGCCGTGGCCCGTGTGCGGGAGAGTCATACCCTGTGCACGTTAAAGAACACGCTGGATGGCCTTGACGGGAGGCTACCATCTGTCTCCCAACCGCTGTTCCAGTGGGTCCCCTCCCCCAACCTTCTCTGAGCCTTCGGGGTCCATGTGACCTGGCCATTTAGCCCATGGTGTGCAAAAAAGTGCCGCTCAGAGGTAAAACAACCCAACCCAAAAGTGTTCTTGACAAGACGATAGTGTACTGTTTGTTCTATTGTGTTGCGTGTATTTTGAAGCTAATGTTACTCTAAAAGTAAATAAATAAGTAATTAAAAATAATATCGAAAAGAAAATATCTAACATAAGACGAACTAAAAGAAATTGTTAAAAATCTTAGTAGTTCGGAAGATGAAAGATTTCAGCTCAGACGATTCGATAAAAGACTCAGATTGGAATTTTTCATCGGACGAAGACGAAGGCGATCCTGAAGTCGAAGAAGTTGGGTTGTTTTACCTCGGAGAGGCACTTTTTTGCACACCATGGGCTAAATGGCCAGGTCACATAGACCCCGAAGGCTCAGAGAAGTTTGGGGGAGGTGACCCACTGGAACAGCTGTTGGGAGACAGATGGTAGCCTCCCGTCAAGGCCATCCAACGTGTTCTTTAACGTGCACAGGGTATGTCTCTCTCGCACACGGGGCCACGGCTTAACGTCCCATCCGACGGACGGCGGCCTTTCCAAGCCCATCGGTGTCCCCTACTGACCGTGGGCAGGGCGAGGAATTTTGCGGAGATAAATCTCAACGCTGACCCAGCTGGTACTCGAACCTGGGAACTACAGATTATGAGCCTGGCGCCCTACCGACTGAGCCACCCCCGCCCCTGAAGTCGAAGAAAATATGGATGAAGCGCTTGAAGAATTGGTAGAGGAAGAAAATGACGAGCAACCTGAAAATGTTAAAGAACCAGAACAGTTAATGATTGAAGTAAATGAAGCTAATGAGTGGAAAGATTACGAAGGAAATCATGAAACATTTTATTTTACAGGGAAATTAGGACTACAAATAGACTTAAGAAAAAATATAACTGCTGTGGAGGCATTTTCGTTATTTTTTGATGAAGATGTCGTAAATCTCATCGTGACTGAAAACAAATAAATGTGGAACACAGAAAATTCAAAATACTTGCCATTCTCGGCACAGTCGTTTAAATAAGTGGGTAACAACAACCGCTGATGAGTTAAGAACGTTTTTTGGACTTTTGAGTTGGGTTGGGTTGTTTTTCCTCTGAACGGCACTTTTTGCACACCATGGGCTAAATGACCAGGTCACATGGACCCCGTAGGCTCAGAGAAGGTTGGGGGAATGGACCCACTGGAACAGCTGTTCGGAGACAGATGGTAGCCTCCCGTCAAGGCCATCCAGTGTGTTCTTTAACGTGCACAGGGTATGGCTCTCCCGCACACGGGGCCACGGCTTAACGTCCCATCCGACGGACGGCGGCCTTTCCAAGCCCATCGGTGTCCCCTACTGACCGTGGGCAGGCAGGGAATTTTGCGGATGGACTTTTGATGTAGATGGGATTAGTAAGACTGGGAAATTTTAGTTCGCATTTTTCAACCAAACCTATATGTAAAGGAAGCACGGGACCATAAATTATGTCACGCAATAGATTTGAATTATTGTTACGTTTCATACCCTTTGCAGATAATGAAACCATGATCAAGGTGACAGATTCGGAAAGATACAACCCCTGATAGATGTTTTGCATAAAAATGTTCAAAATACCTTCTTTCCCGGTAAAGATTATGTCATTGACGAAACTCTTTTTTTTTCTTGGAGGGGCAGGCTCGTTTTTCGGAGTATATACCGAACAAAGCCCACAAATATGGCATCAAAATTTTCGAACTGTGTTCTACCGAAGGATATACCTGAGCGAGCAAAATTTATTAAGGCAAATCAGAATAATACCATAAAACTGTAGGACTAGCTACAAAGGTGTGCGAGGATTTATCACAAGGACTCTCGAATGAAGGTAGAACCTTGTACTTAGGCAATTTTTATACCAGCTACCCCCCTGGCGTTGTTATTTCTTCTCCAAAAAACACATGTTGTCGGCACACTCAGAGCCAGCAAAAAAGTTATACCAAAAGAAGCAATGCATTTGAAATTGAACAAAGGTGAGATTTTTGGGTTGGTTGTTTTACCTCTGAGCGGTACTTTTTTGCACATCATGGGCTAAATGGCTAGGTCACATGGACCCCAAAGGCTCAGAGAAGGTTGGGGGAGGGGACCCACTGGAACAGCTGTTGGGAGACAGATGGTAGCCTCCCGTCAAGGCCATCCAGTGTGTTCTTTAACGTGCACAGGGTATGGCTCTCCCGCACACGGAGCCACGGTTTAACGTCCTATCCGACGGACGGTGGCCTTTCCAAGTCCATCGGTGTCCCCTAATAACCGTGGGCACTGGTCTACTCAAGTTCGTCAGTATATTCTGTGTTCTTGTCAAAACGATAGTGTACTGTTTGTTCTATTGTGTTGCGTGTATTTTGAAGCTAATATTAGTCTAAAAGGGGATTTTGCGGAGATAAATCATAACGCTGACCCAGCTGGGACTCGAACCTGGGAACTACAGATTACGAGCCTGGCGCGCTGCCGACTGAGCCACCCCCACAAAGGTGAGATGATAGCAAAAGAAGATAGAAGTGAAATTGTGGCACTAAACTGACAGGATATTCGAGACGTAAGAATACTGACCACAAAACATGCCCCAGAAATGATTGACTCAAATGAAGCTTCTACCAGTAAAATAAAACGAAAACCACTTGCCGTTGTGGCTTATAAATAAAGGAAAATCAGACATTGATCTTTCTGACCAAATGGGTTCATATGCCACAACCGAAAGGGAAAAAAATGGTACCGCAAATTAGCAATCGAATATATACTTGGCATGTCGGTTGTTAATGCTTATGTGGTGTGTAAATGTGTCACGGGAAAAAGTATAGAATAAGAAGTTTTCGGGAAGATTTGGTTACAGCTACGTTGAGTTTATTCCAAAAAGAAAACGAAAAAAGCCAAAAAGTAATACTCATATACTAAATACGGAGCTGGATTCAACTATGAGGAAAGTAATAAGAATGCGTTTATGTTACGCGAAACTGAAAGAAAGAGAAGGATGAGATGCAGCCAGAAGGAAAGGGTTGGGTTGTTTTACCTCTGTGCTGAGCGGCACTTTTTTGCACACCATGGGCTAAATGGCCAGGTCACATGGACCCCGAAGGCTCAGAGAAGGTTGGGGGAGGGGACCCACTGGAACAGCTGTTGGGATACAGATGGTAGCCTCCCGTCAAGGCCATTCAGCGTGTTCTTTAACGTGCACAGGGTATGGCTCTCCCGCACACGGGGCCACGGCTTAACGTCCCATCCGACGGACGGCGGTCTTTCCAAGCCCATCGGTGTCCCCTACTGCCCGTGGGCAGGGCGGGGAAATTTTGCGGAGATAAATCTCAACGCTGACCCAGCTGGGACTCGAACCTGGGAACTACAGATTACGAGCCAGAAGGAAAGGAAAAATGGCTTCAACCTATTGTGTGGATTGCAAACAGTAATCCTTTATGTGTTTGAAATGTTTTGGACAACACCATAAATCATTATAATTTTAAAATTGTAATTTACTCATACACATGTTTCTTAATAAATAGTTTTTCTATCAGCAGTTACTCACTTATTTTGTTTTCCACAGCGCCATGATATTTTCAGCATATGTTCATCAGAGGCAACACTTTTGAAACGTAATACAGATTTAGGTAGATTGTCAGTCATGCATGGCTGACGTGGTCCTGAGTAAACTGCGGGTGTCAGCCATATATGTCCGACACGGCGCCTAAAGAACTTGATGGTGTCAGACATATACGTCTGATGTGCCGCTTAACGTTTTAAGTGAAAAATTAGGTTTATTGAGACGTTATTTAAATTCGTGTGAGAAATGACGGAAATAAATGATCTACGATTATAAACAACGACGTTTTGAGCGAATTAAATGAAAATATCGTCCACACGTGCTTCTGCAAAATAAAATCTCAGGTCTATTCCAATAAATAAAAGTAGGTCAATTGGGTATGAACAACTATTAAGTTTTTACAAAGCAACAAATCTTTGCTATCTGGAGGGGAGAGAGTGGCTCAGTCGGTAGCGCGCCAGGCTCGTAATCTGTAGTTCCCAGGTTCGAGTCCCAGCTGGGTCAGCGTTATGATTTATCTTCGCAAATAATTCCCCGCCCTGCCCACGGTCAGTAGGGGACACCGATGGGCTTGGAAAGGCCGCCGTCCGTCGTATGGGACGTTAAGCCGTGGCCCCGTGTGCGGGAGAGCCATACCCTGTGCACGTTAAAGAACACGTTGGATGGCCTTGACGGGAGACTACCATCTGCATCCCAACAGCTGTTCCAGTGGATCCCTCCCCCAACCTTCTCTAAGCCTTTGGGGTCCATGTAACCTAGCCATTTAGCCCATGGTGAGCAAACAAGTGCCGCTCAGAGGTAAAACAACCCAAACTTGCTATCTGGAATTTATAAAAAATTAAATATCAAATCTTCGGACTGTCTTCTGCAAAGAACTGAAAAAACAGTACGATCTTCTAAGACGCCCTTTGCTGAAGTTTCAGTTTTCCGTATTCCGAGGCTATGGTACTGCGATTTATTGACACAAACAATATATCAGAAAACAAAATGTAAAATACAGAAATAAATATGGAAACGTAACTTTTATTTTTTTTATGCATTGCAGACTACAAGCCCTCTCTCTTCTGTCACATAATGCGACGCGACTAACTTATATACCATTCACCCGAAAGATTACACTGATGTCCAAAAGTTAAGTACAGTTTTCAAAATGCGACAAAATTCAACAATCGGCGAAAACTGCAAAAAAATAACGTCCAGATAACGGCGGGCACATGCAAATGTGGGAGTATAGCATGTGACCACATATACATTGAGATGTCAGTTTATTAAGTACACCTATCAAGTAGCGTGTTGCGCCTCTTTTGGACTTAGGAATCAGATCGAATTCCTCAGGGCAAGGAACTTACAAGATTCTGGATGCGTTGTGCAGGAATGTTGTACCATGTAGAAATGATTGTATCTCGCAGTTATTGCAAATTGGACGGCTCCACAGTCTCGCTGCGAATATCCCTTACCACTTCATCCCACAGATGCTCAACAGGGTTTAGATCTGGAGACTGTGGAGGTCAACGAAACAAGGAAAACTCGTCGGCATGCTCCTGGAACCTTAAAGTGACAATATGTGCTTTGTGAGCAGGTGCATCAACGATGTTCAAATACACAGTGGTGTTCAGATGTAATACAATGGGTATCCCACACCATCACACCGCCACCACCGGCCTGTACTGCTGACACCAGACAAGATGGCTCCATGGTCTAATGTTGCTTACACCAAATTCTGATCCTTGCATCAGCATGATGCAAAAGGAATCTTGATTCGTCCGAAATGAACCAGTATTAATGCTCTTGAACCCACTGAAGATGCATTTTCGCGTTCTTCGCTGACAACATCGGTACTCGACATTGTCGACGGTTGTTGTAGTCCTTTCGCGACAAGGTCCAATATATGGCGCTTTCGGGGTGGGTTGGGTTGTTGTTTTACCTCTGAGCGTCACTTTTTTGCACACCATGGGCTAAATGGCCAGGTCACATGGACCCCGAAGTCTCAGAGAAGGTTGGGGGAGGGGACCCACTGGAACAGCTGTTGGGAGACAGATGGTAGCCTCCCGTCAAGGGCATCCAGCGTGTTCTTTAACGTGCACAGGGTATGGCTCTCCCGCACACGGGGCCACGGCTTAACGTCCCATCCGACGGGCGGCGACCTTTCCAAGCCCATCGGTGTCCCCTACTGACCGTGGGCAGGGCGGGGAATTTTGCGGAGATAAATCTCAACGCTGACCCAGATGGGACTCGAACCTGGGAACTACAGATTACGAGCCTGGCGCGCTACCGACTGAGCCACCCCCGCCCCAAAGTGATGGTTAAGTAGTCTATGGTAACATTATGTCACGTGCCTCCACACTGCTCCATGTTCTGGAGGAATTTTGTCAGGCCTCAGATACAGATACGGACACGAAATCCTCATACCCTAAATGAAGATTTTTTGGGATGCTGTTTACTCACAATATTCTTGTTTATGGATGATACTGTGCTTCCATACACGACCGCTTTAGAGGATATTCCTTGAAAATGAAAACATCCAGTGTATGTCATGTTCAGCATATTCGTCGGACTTCAACTCTAAGTGTATGTGTCGATGCATTGGAGAGACGGATTTAAGCTCGTCAATCTCAAACCAGAACTTTCCTAGAGTTCAGATCTGCTCTTGTACTGAAATGGGAATTAATGCCATAGGACAATCTTTCTGCCCTCGTCATAACATCGATGTTCCACTTCTTTTTTGTATCGCTGTCATAGGTCATAAGACACCTTACTGAACTATCGTGCACGAGCGAATGCGTCTGCAGGTAACTTCTCCAATTGCCACCCTATTGAACTACGGCGCATTGCTTTAGTTTATCCTACATTTTATGCCTATTATTATATTTTATGCCTCTTACATCATTTGTCCTTTAGGGCCCATGTAATTCTATGGTCTCGTATTTTTAAAATTTTCCATTTTGTCAACTATGCTTTACTTTTGGATACCAGTGTAATTAAATTATCGGCCGGCCTGTCCGTAATAATCACAAATGGAAACATCCAAAATCTACTACTTTAAGAATTACGGGAGAAAATTCTATAAATTTCATAAGCTCAAACTGACCAAAAAAAATTAAGCGTCAGAAGAGCATAAACCAGTGATTGTAAACTTTTACTTAAATTTTATTTTATTTCCTACCGAAATCGGATGGGATGTTAAAGTGTGGCCCCGTGTGCGGGAGAGCCATACCCTGTGCACGTTAAAGAACACGCTGGATGGCCTTGACGGGAGGCTGCCATCTGTCTCCCAACAGCTGTTCCAGTGAGTCCCCTCCCCCAACCTTCTCTGAGCCTTCGGGGTCCATGTGACCTGGCCATTTAGCCCATGGTGTGCAAAAAAGTACCGCTCTGAGGTAAAACAACCCAACCCAATCCTACCGAAATGAAGGGCTCGAAAGGCCAGGCATTCCAGCATCGGAGAGTTAACAAATAAAAAACAAAATAAATAAATAAAATTGGTCTGTGGCAGAGTTACCCTTAAATTTGCTTCAAGTGTTTGTTCACCACCTTTCTCATTTGGATATTTTTTTCTTTCAGTTAACGAAGTGACTGCTTTCAAGAGTTGTCGAATTCTTCCACAAAAATGCTTTTTAACCCACTAATAGTAGAGAGAAACCATGTTTCCATTAATGTGAAAACATTAATGGAAACATGAGGTTCATCAAAATATGTAAATTCCTTATTTTCTAGTTGATCTGTCTTAATACAATGTGTTGAGAACTTAGGTTTAGGTGAGCAAGATACTTTCTGTTTACTAGAGAGTGGTCAAGAGTGTTATGCACACAAGCAGGAAGAAGAGTTGTTGGGTTGTTTTACCTCTGATCGGCACTTTTGTGCACACCATGGGCTAAATGGCCAGGTCACATGGACCCCGAAGGCTCAGAGAAGGTTGGGGGAGGGGACCCACTGGAACAGCTGTTGGGAGACAGATGGTTGCCTCCCGTCAAGGCCATCCAGCGTGTTCTTTAACGTGCACAGGGTATGGCTCTCCCGCACATGGGGCCACAGCTTAACGTCCCATCCGACGGACGGTGGCCTTTCCAAGCCCATCGGTGTCCCCTACCGACCGTGGGCAGGGCGGAGAAATTTTGCGGAGATAAATCTCAACGCTGACCCAGCTGGGACTCGAACCTGGGAACTACAGATCCATTCCCGCCCACTACTTCACTAGTGAAATTACTAATTTCTGCTACAATAAGTCTATCTTTTAAGAAATTTTTAATAAAGTAAAATAGATGACCCATAATTCGTATTGTTATTCGTTCATTAAAAAAGATCTCATTGTCTAATATGTCGGATGCTTTTCGAAAATCTGGGATTAATGATCCAACAATGTTATCCTTGTTTATAAGCTTGCACTGATTTCATCACAAACATGCCCCAGTAAATTCAATCTTCCTGTTTTTCTTTGGAATCCAAATTGATTTCAGAAATAAGCAGATATTTTCCTAGGTAATATAATTTACCCAAAAAGAGCAACATAAAGACATTTGCAACATGTCTTTCCATTTTTGTTTCAGTTGTCGGTAATATTGAAATAGCTTTGTAATTATCAAACTGCTTCTTTGATCCTGACTTGATAATTGATCTAATGATTAAGGTTTGAAGTTGAGTAAGATTTATGAGATTATTAAAAATTCCATTAATTATTTAGTAAGCTGCTCTGAGAGGATAGATTAACAAAGTTAGAGATCTAAGTACGTGATATTATCAATTCCAGCAGTTTTTTTACAAACAAAACTTATAATAATGTTGTGCATACTATAAGTTAGCGCGCTTGGCTACTGATCTAAGGGACCTGGGTTCGAGCCCCGGGTAAGGCATGGATGTCTGTGTCGTTTTTCTGCTGAGGTCCTGCCATCCTCTCAGACCTTCTACTCTGGCATATAAACTGACAGGCTCCTGTCAGACCTCTGTGGCAAGCAGCTGCTTGAGGGGGTATTTATTTATTTTATATTATAAAGGTGTTACAATTAATGAAAAAGCAAAATTGTTTGTGTGCAGTTGAAATTATTGGACTGTTGCTCATTGTGTTTCTTGAAACTTAGGCACAAAATTTTAAAAATTGAAATAATTCATATCGCCTCTGGAGCATATAGGAATCTCGTTTCAAAGGGAATAAAGTTTTTTCTTTACCTACTCTTTCATTCCTTAAAGGTTTTAATTTGAGCTAACGGATGATGGAAGGAAATGCAATTTATTAGTAATTAACAACATAAAAAGCATTTGTCTTTTATTTCTTAAATTTAAAATGTTGTATTTCCCACATCCATCAGAGAAAAGTGAATGGATTATTTCCATAGGAGGAATATCTCTTGAAAAGCTAACACAGAAATTTCAAATTTCTATCATATATAAATCATTTAAAAAAGGTTTTAACAGTTTCGACGTTTCCATATAGTGATATGTAACCATATAAATTAAAATTACCGAAGTATTTGAAGAATGCAAATTAAAATATTTCATTAGAACCAATTCAAATAAAAAGGTGTTTTCCAATTATCACTTTTAAAAAGGAGCTGTGTTTTCCATGCACCTGGGGGTAAGTCATTGTTGTCAATGAAAACTTGGTAACCTTCAAAATTCCACAATCAAAATTTCAGAATTCCATCATAAATTCATTGGTTTTGAAATATTCTTTTAAATTTTTTTTCAACATCAGAGGGCGCATTTATAGCATTTGAATATTCGGGTTGGGTTGTTTTACCTCTGAGCGGTACTTTTTTGCACACCATGGGCTAAATGACCAGGTCACATGGACCCCGAAGGCTCAGAGAAGGTTGGGGGAGGGGACCCACTGGAACAGCTGTTGGGAGACAGATGGTAGCCTCCCATCAAGGCCATCCAGCGTGTTCTTTAACGTGCACATGGTATGGCTCTCCCGCACACGGGGCCATGGCGTAACGTCCCATCCGACGGACGGCGGCCTTTCCAAGCCCATCGGTGTCCCCTAGTGACCGTGGGCAGGGCAGGGAATTTTTGCGGAGATAAATCTCAACGCTCACCCAGCTGGGACTCGAACCTGGGAACTACAGATTACGAGCCTGGCGCGCTACCGACTGAGCCACCCCCGCCCCTTGAATATTCGGAAAGTGCAGATCGGTATATATTGCATCAACACCTATCCAACCTAAATTCAATTTTTAAATTATCTCTATAAACAAACAATTTTCTTTTAAAACATAAATGATAGCGTTTTCCCACCCAGACTGGGTTTAAGCAGTCAATTCATTTGTTGCCAGTAGAAACTTCATGACGTTCACATTCCACCACCAAAATTTCAAATTTCTAGCTGAAATTCCTCGTTTGTAATATCCGTTCGAATTTTTAGAATTTTCAAAATTTTACACCATTAGAGGGCTCAATTATAGCTTTCGGAAGATTCCGAAAACGTGAATAATAATATTTCATCAATTCCTATCTAACTCAAAAACAATTATCATTTAACTCTAAAAATAAAAACTTCAAAAAAAATGTGCCTCTCGTAACCCACCTGCTGTGTCTAAGAGGCCAAATCATTGTTGGCAAGGGGCGGGGGTGGCTCAGTCGGTAGCGCGCCAGGCTCGTAATCTGTAGTTCCCAGGTTCGAGTCCCAGCTTGGTCAGCGTTGAGATTTATCTCCGCAAAAATTCCCCGCCCTGCCCACGGTCAGGAAAGGCCGCCGTCCGTCGGATGGGACGTTAAGCCGTGGTCCTGTGTGCGGGAGAGACATACCCTGTGCACGTTAAAGAACACGCTGGATGGCCTTGACGGGAGGATGGCCTTGACTGGATGGCCTTGACCATCTGTCTCCCAACAGCTGTTTCAGTGGGTCCCCTCCCCCAACCTTCTCTGAGCCTTCTGGGTCCATGTGACCTGGCCATTTAGCGTGCAATTTAGTTCTCCAAGCAAGTCTATCCTGAGCTACATCTACTGCATCTGGCCACTGCACACCAATTCTAACAAGGTCCTGTTTAACATTGTCTGCCCACCGCATCCTAGGTCTCCCCTTCTTTCTGAGGCCTTTAGGCACACTGTTCATAACCCTATTCGCCAATCTATAATTATCCATACGGGCAACATGGCCAAACCAGCGGAGTCTCTCTCTGCACAATATGCTGCTTAAAGGAGGTTGCAGACTCCTTTGCCTAACCTCATCATTAGTTACAAAGTTGAACCAACTAATGCCCAAGATACTGCGTAAGCATCTGGAATCAAAATCATCTAGTTTTCTGTTATCTTGTTTACAAAGTGTCCAAGTTTCACTACCATAACTAACCCTAGAAAGGACCAAACTATTATACAGTCTAATTTTAGTCTTTAGGTGTATACGCCTATTTCTCCACACTCTCCATAGATTCTTAAAAGTCCCGGCAGCAATCCCTATTCGTATGTTAATCTCATGCCGCACATCACCATTATCTGTTACAAAGCTCCCAAGATAATTAAACTGTGACACCTGCTCAAGACTGCAACCATTCAGATTAATGAATCACAGCCTGCCTGACCAATTTTCATCACTTTAGTTTTCTCTCTGTTTATAACCAAACCTACTCTACTACCAGTCTCATCAACGCTCGAATGAAAGAGTTCATCTCATCAACATCATTTGCCAAAAGGGCTAAATCATCAGCATAATCTAAATCAGAAATTTTCGTATCTCCAGCCCATTTAAGGCCAAAAACTTTCCCTTGAAGTGAATTTCGCATAACATAATCAATAACCAAGCTAAAGAGAAAAGGAGACAAATGAGGATGATGATGATGTTTCGTCTGGTATTGCTATAACAGTTATAAATGTTAGAGTATTCAGAGTATTGTTTCTGTTTCCTTTTTTATATTTTTCTCTTGTGAAGCCATTTATGTATCAAATAACTGTAGTTAATTATAAAAAAATAAATAAATACCCCCTCAAGCAGCTGCTTGCCACAGAGGTCTGACAAGAGCTTGTCAGTTTATATGCCATGGTAGAAGATCTGAGAGGATGACAGGCCCTCAGCAGAAAAACGACACACACATCCATGCCTTAACCCGGGGCTCGAACCCGGTCCCTTAGATTAATAGCCAAGCGTGCTAACCACTCGGCCGCGAAGTGTATCTAAATTTCGTCTACACCTGATTTTGAGGGATTTTTGATATCAATATTACTGTTGCCAATCATAATAACATTTTCCAGGTTTTCGTTTTGACATCTGAATTTGTTTCTGTAAAATTTGTATAATATTATAAACATATAAAACAAATATTTTAAAGCACCGATTTTTCGCAACATAAAATGGCGCAGTAAACTTACAAGCTTATGAAGGGTAAAGTTATTCTTAATTTCAGAAAGTTATACCTGTACCGTATAATAAATCTTAACCGAACTACGATCATGACAAATGATTTCCATAAATTTAGATGAAAAAATACGAAATACGAAATCATACGAAAGTCATGTATAGCAGGCAGCAGTATATGCAAATGCGTCGAGTGTTAGAAGAGCGCGTTTCGAAGCTGTTCACCAATTGTACTGAGAAGTTTTATTTCCTTACTTAGATACTAATTTGAATAGGCTTTGGGTTGTTTTACCTCTGAGCGGCACTTTTTTGCACACCATGGGCTAAATGGCCAGGTCACATGGACCCCGAAGATGGAACTCGAACCTGGGAACTACAGATTACGAGCCTGGCGCGCTACCGACTGAGCCACCCCCGCCCCTTGAATATTCGGAAAGTGCAGATCGGTATATATTGCATCAACACCTATCCAACCTAAATTCAATTTTTAAATTATCTCTATAAACAAACAATTTTCTTTTAAAACATAAATGATAGCGTTTTCCCACCCAGACTGGGTTTAAGCAGTCAATTCATTTGTTGCCAGTAGAAACTTCATGACGTTCACATTCCACCACCAAAATTTCAAATTTCTAGCTGAAATTCCTCGTTTGTAATATCCGTTCGAATTTTTAGAATTTTCAAAATTTTACACCATTAGAGGGCTCAATTATAGCTTTCGGAAGATTCCGAAAACGTGAATAATAATATTTCATCAATTCCTATCTAACTCAAAAACAATTATCATTTAACTCTAAAAATAAAAACTTCAAAAAAAATGTGCCTCTCGTAACCCACCTGCTGTGTCTAAGAGGCCAAATCATTGTTGGCAAGGGGCGGGGGTGGCTCAGTCGGTAGCGCGCCAGGCTCGTAATCTGTAGTTCCCAGGTTCGAGTCCCAGCTTGGTCAGCGTTGAGATTTATCTCCGCAAAAATTCCCCGCCCTGCCCACGGTCAGGAAAGGCCGCCGTCCGTCGGATGGGACGTTAAGCCGTGGTCCTGTGTGCGGGAGAGACATACCCTGTGCACGTTAAAGAACACGCTCGATGGCCTTGACGGGAGGATGGCCTTGACTGGATGGCCTTGACCATCTGTCTCCCAACAGCTGTTTCAGTGGGTCCCCTCCCCCAACCTTCTCTGAGCCTTCGGGGTCCATGTGACCTGGCCATTTAGCCCATGGTGTGCAAAAAAGTGCCGCTCAGAGGAAAAACAACCCAACCCATTGCTGGCATTGGAAACTTCGTGACCTTCACATTCTACCATCAAAATTTCAGATTTCTAGCGTAAATATATCCTTTATAATATTAATTTGAAATTTTGAAAATTTCAACTTTTTCTACCCATAAAGATCTCAATTATAGCCTTAGAGAGATTCGGAAAGTAATATTAATTTATTTCTATAAACAGAAAAATTCAATTTCTACAGACGGACAGACGAACGACAAAGCGAAACTATTATCTCGTTTTGTTTGAAAACCTGATACTATAATCGTTAAAGCCATTAGCAATATCTTCGAAAGAATTTAAGTGTATTCTGCATAATTACATCATCAACAGATAACTTCTGCTCGAGGCCAATGATTTCGTTAATCATTTTCCATATTCAATTGACGGAGTTATTGTATTGAATAATTTTATTTGAATAAAAGTTTTTCTTTGCTCTGCGAATCTCATTTGTGATTTCATTTCTTAATGTTGTATAGGTCATTAGTTTTGCCATTCTCAACATTTATCCATGTTTTGCCTCTTTGCTCGATTAGGTGCTTTATTTATGTTGAAATCCATTCTTTGTTACCTCTGTTATTCTCCCATACTTAGTAGGGATAGTATACGGAATTTTTGAGTCTTGCTTAATTTCATTACTTTTAATTGCGTTAAAAATCTCAATTAACCAATAAAATGTCCACTAATTGTATTCTAATGTTGTCAAAGAAAAATTGCCTATTTTAGCATTGTTAGTGATCAATCCGTTATATGATAAATGCGCTACGGAAGTCCAACCAGACCGTGCAATTTAGTTCTCCAAGCAAGTCTATCCTGAGCTACATCTACTGCATCTGGCCACTGCACACCAATTCTAACAAGGTCCTGTTTAACATTGTCTGCCCACCGCATCCTAGGTCTCCCCTTCTTTCTGAGGCCTTTAGGCACACTGTTCATAACCCTATTCGCCAATCTATAATTATCCATACGGGCAACATGGCCAAACCAGCGGAGTCTCTCTCTGCACAATATGCTGCTTAAAGGAGGTTGCAGACTCCTTTGCCTAACCTCATCATTAGTTACAAAGTTGAACCAACTAATGCCCAAGATACTGCGTAAGCATCTGGAATCAAAATCATCTAGTTTTCTGTTATCTTGTTTACAAAGTGTCCAAGTTTCACTACCATAACTAACCCTAGAAAGGACCAAACTATTATACAGTCTAATTTTAGTCTTTAGGTGTATACGCCTATTTCTCCACACTCTCCATAGATTCTTAAAAGTCCCGGCAGCAATCCCTATTCGTATGTTAATCTCATGCCGCACATCACCATTATCTGTTACAAAGCTCCCAAGATAATTAAACTGTGACACCTGCTCAAAACTGCAACCATTCAGATTAACTGAATCACAGCCTGCCTGACCAATTTTCATCACTTTAGTTTTCTCTCTGTTTATAACGAAACCTACTCTACTACCAGTCTCATCAACGCTCGAATGAAAGAGTTCATCTCATCAACATCATTTGCCAAAAGGGCTAAATCATCAGCATAATCTAAATCAGAAATTTTCGTATCTCCAGCCCATTTAAGGCCAAAAACTTTCCCTTGAAGTGAATTTCGCATAACATAATCAATAACCAAGCTAAAGAGAAAAGGAGACAAATGAGGATGATGATGATGTTTCGTGTGGTATTGCTATAACAGTTATAAATGTTAGAGTATTCAGAGTATTGTTTCTGTTTCCTTTTTTATATTTTTCTCTTGTGAAGCCATTTATGTATCAAATAACTGTAGTTAATTATTAAAAAAAAAAAAATACCCCCTCAAGCAGCTGCTTGCCACAGAGGTCTGACAAGAGCTTGTCAGTTTATATGCCATGGTAGAAGATCTGAGAGGATGACAGGCCCTCAGCAGAAAAACGACACACACACATCCATGCCTTAACCCGGGGCTCGAACCCGGTCCCTTAGATTAATAGCCAAGCGTGCTAACCACTCGGCCACGAAGTGTATCTAAATTTCGTCTACACCTGATTTTGAGGGATTTTTGATATCAATATTACTGTTGCCAATCATAATAACATTTTCCAGGTTTTCGTTTTGACATCTGAATTTGTTTCTGTAAAATTTGTATAATATTATAAACATATAAAACAAATATTTTAAAGCACCGATTTTTCGCAACATAAAATGGCGCAGTAAACTTATAAGCTTATGAAGGGTAAAGTTATTCTTAATTTCAGAAAGTTATACCTGTACCGTATAATAAATCTTAACCGAACTACGATCATGACAAATGATTTCCATAAATTTAGATGAAAAAATACGAAATACGAAATCATACGAAAGTCATGTATAGCAGGCAGCAGTATATGCAAATGCGTCGAGTGTTAGAAGAGCGCGTTTCGAAGCTGTTCACCAATTGTACTGAGAAGTTTTATTTCCTTACTTAGATACTAATTTGAATAGGCTTTGGGTTGTTTTACCTCTGAGCGGCACTTTTTTGCACACCATGGGCTAAATGGCCAGGTCACATGGACCCCGAAGGCTCAGAGAAGGTTGGGAGAGGGGACCCACTGGAACAACTGTTGAGAGACAGATGATAGTCTCCCGTCAAGGCCATCCAGCGTGTTCTTTAACGTGCACAGGGTATGGCTCTCCCGCACACGGGGCCACGGCTTAACGTCCCATCCGACGGACGGCGGCCTTTCCAAGCCCATCGGTGTTCCCTACTGAGCGTGGGCAGGGAATTTTGCGGAGATAAATCTCAACGCTGACCCAGCTGGGACTCGAACCTGGGAACTACAGATTACTGGCGCGCTACCGACTGAGCCACCCCCGCTCCAATTTGAGTAGGCAGAGAGACAGTTTTAATTTTTTTCATCAGTATTATTTTATACGTTAAACCCACTCTAAAAGTTTGGCGTGAAAAGCATTGAATACTCTTCACACTAAGTTAATTCACAGCATTCCACCGCTCCAGTCAAAATCAAATCCCGCCAAAAGTTTGGCGCCAAACGTATTGTCATTTATAATCTTATTCACAGTTTTCCAAGCGTACTTCTCACAATTCCACTAACAAGATCTAGGAGACGACAGCACCCCCAGAAATTTCAAAAACTCTTCGAGGATCACTCTGTACCTCCGGCAGCTAGGAAATCAAGTTCTAATCCCAACAGGGTAAGAACAAAGTGGGATGACCAAATATGGGCTCAAGTAGCCGCGGAACCACGGAACCACGGGATAATGCCAATTTCTGTCACCGTTGACGTCACATGTGTCCGTCCGTCCGTTCGGAATTACGCCTTTATATAATATGTCTAGTCAAAACCATGCCACACGTTTAGCGCGAAACGTATGTCACTTGATAACTGTTTCCATATATAACTGGGGCGGAGGTGGCTCAGTCGGTAGCGCGCCAGGCTCGTAATCTATAGTTCCCAGGTTCGAGTCCCAGCTGGGTCAGCGTTGAGGTTTTTCTCCGCAAAACTCCCCGCCCTGCCCATGGTCAGTAGGGGACATCGATGGGCTTGGAATAGGCCGCCGTCCGTCGGAGGGACGTTAAGCCGTGGCCCCGTGTGCGGGAGAGCCATACCCTGTGCACGTTAAAGAACACGCTGGATGGCCTTGACGGGAGGCTACCATCTGTCTCCCAACAGCTGTTCCAGTGGGTTCCCTCCCCCAACCTTCTCTGAGCCTTCGGGGTCCTTGTGACCTGGCCATTTAGCCCATGGTGTGCAAAAAAGTGCCGCTCAGAGGTAAAACAACCCAACCCACCTCATTATATGAATGTTTGCAGTAGCAAAGCAGCGTTCAGATTAAATTTGGGCTGATTGGAGGAAGTCGAAAGAACATCTAAGGAGCCTAATCATTCTGATCTTCATTCTCAGACGTTGTTTGGGTTGTTTTACCTCTGAGCGGCACTTTTTTGCACACCATGGGCTAAATGGCCAGGTCACATGGACCCCGAAGGCTCAGAGAATGTTGTGGGAGGGGACCCACTGGAACAGCTGTTGGGAGACAGATGGTAGCCTCCCGTCAAGGCCATCCAGCGTGTTCTTTAACTGCACAGGGGTATGTCTCTGCCGCACACGAGGCCACGGCTTAACGTCCCATCCGACGGACGGCGGCCTTTCCAAGCCCATCGGTGTCCCCTACTGACCGTGGGCAGGGCGGGGAATTTTGCGGAGATTAATCTCAACGCCGACCCATCTGGGACTCGAACCTGGGAACTACAGATTACGAGCCTGGCGCGCTACCGACTGAGCACCCCCCCCCCCGTCCCATTCTCAGAGGTAAAACAGAAATAGAAAACAGAAACATACTTCCGTGTGTATAATTACTTTCGATGCATTTAAAAATCCCGACAGTCATCAATACTGTTTTTTAAGATTTCCAATTTTGCACGAAACATTATCATAACAGAACGACTAGGAACATGATTCTCAACCTTTTAGGCTTCACGTACCCCCTGGAAATGTGTATGTAACTGGCGTACCCCTTGTATAGATAGATAAAGCTATAGTTATAGTATAACAATGGGAATAAAATAAAACATAATTATATAACATATATCGAAAACCCTTTGCTTGGTTAAGCAAATCCTCCGTCAAGGCCATCCAGCGTGTTCTTTAATGTGCACAGGGTATGGCTCACCCAAACACGGGGCAACGACTTAACTCCCATGCGACGGACGGCGGACTTTCCAAGCCCATCGGTGTCCCCTACTGACCGTGGGCAAAGCGGGGAGTTTTGCGGAGATAAATCTCAACGCTGACCTAGCTGGGACTCGAACCTGGAAACTGCAGATTTCGAGCTTGGCGCGCTACCGACTGAACTCACGGCGTATCCCAAAAAATTTAACCGTGTATCTCACGTTGATAAACCTTAGACAAGAAGATAACGTACAAATTGGTTACTATGACTGTGGAGTGAAGTTGCTATTCAACGAAAACTAATTTTCTCGAAATCTTGTAAAATACCTTTCGTCTTATAGTTTACTTTGCCGATGTGGCAACCGCACTGCGTTACTCAGTTACTCTATATTAGAGTAAATTGTTTAAGATGTTTGATTAAGAGATGAATTTTATCTTCTATTTAGTTTGAGCTAGTCTCAAACTTATTATTAAGCAGACAACCAAGCAAAGGGTTTTCGCACAGTGTTATTATGAAGCAGACAACCGAGCAAAGGGTTTTCTCACAGTGTTATTATGAAGCAGACAACCGAGCAAAGGGTTTTCGCACAGTGTTATTATGAAGCAGACAACCGAGCAAAGGGTTTTCGCACAGTGTTATTATTAAGCAGACAACCAAGCAAAGGGTTTTCGCACAGTGTTATTATTAAGCAGACAACCAAGCAAAGGGTTTTCGCACAGTGGTATTATGAAGCAGACAACCGAGCAAAGGGTTTTCGCACAGTGTTATTATTAAGCAGACAACCGAGCAAAGGGTTTTCGCACAGTGTTATTATTAAGCAGACAACCGAGCAAAGGGTTTTCGCACAGTGTTATTATTAAGCAGACAACCGAGCAAAGGGTTTTCGCACAGTGTTATTATAAAGCAGATAACCGAGCAAAGGGTTTTCTCACAGTTATTATTAGGCAGACACCCGAGAAAAGGGTTTTCTCACAGTGTTATTATTAAGCAGACAACCGAGCAAAGGGTTTTCGCACAGTGTTGTTATGAAGCAGACAACCGAGCAAAGGGTTTTCGCACAGTGTTATTATTAAGCAGACAACCGAGCAAAGGGTTTTCGCACAGTGTTATTATGAAGCAGAGAACCGAGCAAAGGGTTTTCGCACAGTGTTATTATGAAGCAGACAACCGAGCAAAGGGTTTTCGCACAGTGTTATTATGAAGCAGACAACCGAGCAAAGGGTTTTCGCACAGTGTTATCATGAAGCAGAGAACCGAGCAAAGGGTTTTCGCACAGTGTTATCATGAAGCAGACAACCGAGCAAAGTGTTTTCGCACAGTGTTATCATGAAACAGACAACCGAGCAAAGGGTTTTCGCACAGTGTTATCATGAAGCAGACAACCGAGCAAGGGTTTTCGCACAGTGTTATCATGAAGCAGACAACCGAGCAAAAGGGTTTTCGCACAGTGTTATTATTAAGCAGACAACCGAGCAAAGGGTTTTCGCACAGTATTATTATGAAGCAGACAACCGAGCAAAGGGTTTTCGCACAGTGTTATTATTAAGCAGACAACCGAGCAAAGGGTTTTCGCACAGTGTTATTATGAAGCAGACAACCGAGCAAAGGGTTTTCGCACAGTGTTATTATGAAGCAGACAACCGAGCAAAGGGTTTTCGCACAGTGTTATTATGAAGCAGACAACTGAGCAAATGGTTTTCGCACAGTGTTATTATTAAGCAGACAACAGAGCAAAGGGTTTTCGCACAGTGTTATTATGAAGCAGACAACCGAGCAAAGGGTTTTCGCACAGTGTTATTATTAAGCAGACAACCGCGCAAAGGGTTTTCGCACAGTGTTATTATTAAGCAGACAACTGCGCAAAGGGTTTTCACACAGTATTATTATTAAGCAGACAACCGAGCAAAGGGTTTTCGCACAGTGTTATTATTAAGCAGACAACCAAGCAAAGGGTTTTCGCACAGTGTTATTATTAAGCAGACAACCGAGCAAAGGGTTTTCGCACAGTGTTATTATTAAGCAGACAACCGAGCAAAAGGTTTTCGCACAGTGTAATTGGGTTGGGTTGCTTTACCTTTGAGCGGCACATTTTTGCACACCATGGGTCAGGTCACTTGAACCCCGAAGGCTCAGAGAAGCTTTGGGTAGGGCACACACTGGAACAGCTGTTAGGGGACAGATGGTAGCCTCCCGTCAAAGCCATCCAGCGTGTTCTTTAACGTGCACAGGGTATGGCTCACCCAAACACGGGGCCACGACTTAACTCTCATCCGGCGGACGGCGGCCTTTCCAAGCCCATCGGTGTCCCCTACTGACCATGGGCAAAGCGGAGAGTTTTGCGGAGATAAATCTGAACGCTGACCCAGCTGGGACTTGAACCTGGGAACTGCAGATTTCGAGCTTGGCGCGCTACCGACTGAACCACCCTCGCCCCACACAGTGTAATAATTAATTTTGGAAATGAAGAATTTTATGGTCAGCAGTAATTACGTTTTAATTAATAAGAAGAGCTGCTCTTTAAAAACCATTTCAACATTTGAAATTCCACTGTACAAATGACTACACATCAGGTACCGGCTTACATGGAAATAAGCAAACAATATTTGCTGAGTGTGTTGAAATAAGTGATTAGTAATTTCTCAGTGAATGTCAAATGTGAAGCTGCATTAAAAATATCTGTCTCTTATTGATTAAAGATTACATGCCTGCGCAAGATCCTAAGTTTTTTACGATTCAGTACTAATTACTGATGTGTAACAGCTTAATATCTGGCAAACTCGGATGATATTTAATCATTTTTTTATTTTTATGCGCAGAAAGCAAATCATTAACAGGAAAGAAACATTAATTTGAAATTTTGTTTTACATTTGGTTATTGGAAAATATTAACTGAAAATGCATTGTGTTTGCTTTTGTTAAAATGTGAAAATCTTTGAATTTTTTTTATGTTGCAGGATTTAAAGTAAAAGATTTTTATCTCATAAATATGAACAATTCTTTTTCGTAAGAGTTGAATTTGCCATTTTTGATGTGATTTAATGGACGTCCTCAAGAGGAAAAAAAAGAATGCATGTTCTAAGAATTTGTGTTATTTTTTTTTTGCTATAATCAAGTAAAACATGAGTTTTGAACTGCAAATCTTGCTTTTGCAGCTCCACCTCAAACCGCCACTCTCAAAAATCTGAACAAAAATCTCTTTTTTGCTTTCGACAATAATGTTCAAAATTTCGCAAACTACCACGTGATTTAATCACTCTGATCTGATGATCTGAATATAATGTCTCTGGACTCAAACCATTACTTGGAATTGAATTACAGTCTTATTTCTGATAGAGGATGTCGCACCCACTAGCACTAATGCATGCCTGTGTATAAAATGTCTATTAACACTAAATTGGGGGCGGGGGTGGCTCAGTCGGTAGCGCGCCGGGCTCGTAATCTGTAGTTCCCAGGTTCGAGTCCCAGCTGGGTCAGCGTTGAGATTTATCTCCGCAAAATTCTCCGCCCTGCCCACGGTCAGTAGGGGACACCGATGGGCTTGGATAAGGCCGTCGTCCATCGGATGGGACGTTAAGCCGTGGCCCCGTGTGCGGCAGAGCCATACCCTGTGCACGTTAAAGAACACGCTGGATGGCCTTGACGGGAGGCTACCATCTGTCTCCCAACAGCTGTTCCAGTGGGTCCCCTCCCCCAACCTTCTCTGAGCCTTCGGGGTCCATGTGACCTGGCCATTTAGCCCATGGTGTGCAAAAAAGTGCCGCTCAGAGGTAAAACAACCCAACAACATTAAATTGGCAATTTATTACATACACCCCGATTGTTATTACACGCCGATGTTATTGTACTGACAATGCCTATGAATAGAGCAGGTCACTGCGCATTGGGAACCAGTCATGGAGAAGTAATCATGGGTAAAGGTAGAGACGTAAATGAGTTGGATAATGACCATATAGTAGGTGCGAGGAAGGCCGGTTGTTCAATCACTGCAACCGTTGAACTGTTGGGATTTCCACGTCAGACCATCACACGTGTATATCATGACTACGAGAAATATGGCAAAACCTCCAACCAGCGGGAGTGGATATAAGCGTTCAGTTGACTCTCGAGGCGAACGCCGACTGTCCCGCATTGTTACAATGAATCGCACGCTACCGTGGAGTAGATAATGTCGGAACTGAATGAGGGCGTGTCCACAAGCTTATGCACAAATACTATCCGTCGTATCATGAAAAAAATAGGCTATGACAGCAGATGTCCACATCGTGTTCCATTGCTGACTGCAAAGCACCGAAAAATTAGGCTGTAGTTTGCACAGGCCTATCGCAATTGGAATGCGGAGAACTGGAAACACGTCATCTGGTTTAACAAATCAGGATTTCAACTCTATCAAGCCGATGGGAGGACCCAACTTGCCAAGTTGGAGTCATACAGGGAAGTGGAGGCGGGTGTAACAGTTTGGGGGGGGGGGTTACATGGTCTTTTCTGGAGCCCCTCATACTCGTTGTCAGGTCCGTCAAATTTATTTATTATTGTATTTTTGTTGTTGTTGCTGTTGTAAATATATATTTATTTGAATTAAGTATATTTTTGGAAGGTGGTGAGATGGGGATGTGACTCACGAGTTGTTATTCGGGTCTAAGCTGGCTGGCTGCAGATGCTCACAGCTACGAAAGCGCTTTTTGACAAGCCTAAAGTCCTGCACGAGTGAGGAAGTGAAGGGCCTAAATAATGAAGAGTAGTCTGAGCATCGATATCAAACTGAAAGGAGGTTTGATGCGAGTCAAAGGAATGCCGCTTTTTCTCAAAAACAAAACTCTTAAGGAGAGGGTTCGGTTCTATATGAACCAAGTAATAGGCAAGGATTAAATATCCTCTCGTCGAGTTTTAAGGTCGGTAAAGCAATTTCTGTAAATCACAGATTTCCACCTCAATATTGAGGCGGGGGTGGCTCAGTCGGTAGCGCGCTAGGCTCGTAATCTGTAGTTCCCAGGTTCGAGTCCCAGCTGGGTCAGCGTTGAGATTTATCTCCGAAAAATTCCCCACCCTGCCCACGGTCAGTAGGGGACACCGATGGGCTTGGAAAGGCCGCCGTCCGTCGGATGGGACGTTAAGCCGTGACCCCCTGTGTGGGAGAGCCATACCCTATGCACGTTAAAGAACACTCTGGATGGCCTTGACGGGAGGCTACCATCTGTCTCCTAACAGCTGTTCCAGTGGGTCCCCTCCCCCAACCTTCTCTGAGCCTTCGGGGTCCATGTGACTTGGCCATTTAGCCCATGGTGTGCAAAAAAGTTCCGCTCAGAGGTAAAGGAACCCAACCCAACCCCATTGAGAATTTGTGGGATGAATTGAAAAGATTTGTTCGAGCCTGCCTATCCCCAACGGCAACTCTGGATGCTCTACTACAGGCGATCCTCGCTTCATGGGCGGTAATACCACCTCCGTGTTTTCAAAAACTCATTGAGTCCTTACCAAAATGTCTGGCTGTTGTTTGTGAGTGCAAAAGGTGGATCAACAGGTTTTTATGTAGGCGTATATAATTATTTGTGCATCCAGTGTATGTTCTCAATAAACTCATTCAAGAACTGGTAGAGAAATAAAGTACACTGGGAAACGTCAGGAGTTCTGAGGTCTTGGATGGTTTGGGTTTTCTGAAAGAGGGCTTCGAAAGCCTGTAATATGTCTTCCATAGATGGTAGCATCTTTTGATGATTTATCGGCTTAGGATCGGTCAGAATGCAAGCTATTCCATTTGTAGGATACCTCTTCTTCAAGATATTGGCTGGACAATCTTTCTCTGTGTGGAAAAGGTATTATCATTTTTCAGAAGGAAATATTCACATACAACGACTGCATATGGTTTGACTCAGTACATTTGAGAGTTTACGTAGTACAATACAACCCACAAGTCAGCTTGCTTATAGTGAAATATACTTATTGCGAATAAGCACATCGATTAAAAACATTCATATGAAACACAACTGTAGAAATATAATTTCAAAATTTCGCGAAAATCACAATTTTTAATCTCTCATTTTTCGTTTCAAGATATTCCTCCGACAGTTTTCCATCATCATCATCATCGTCATCGTCGTCGTCATCATCATCATCATCATCATCATCTTCAAGCAGCCATGGGCTACGGAGGTCCAACCAGACCACGCAGTTTAATTCTCCAAGCATATCTGTCCTGAGCTACATCTGCTGCATCCGGCCACTGCACACCAATTCTAACAAGGTCCTGTTTGACACTGTCTGCCCACCGCATCCTAGGTCTCACCCTCCTTCTGAGGCCTCTAGGCACACTGTTCATAACCCTATTCGCCAATCTATAATTATCCATACGGGCAACATGGCCAAACCAGCGGAGTCTCTCTCTGCACAATATGCTGCTTAAAGGAGGTTGCAGACTCCTTTGCCTAACCTCAACATTAGTTACAAAGTTCAACCACCTAATACCCAAGATACTGCGTAAGCATCTAGAATCAAAAGCATCTAGTTTCCTGTTATCTTGTTTACACAGCGTCCAAGTTTCACTACCATAACTAACCCTAGAAAGAACCAAACTATTATACAGTCTAATTTTAGTCGTTAGGTGTATACGCCTATTTCTCCACAATCTCCATAGATTCTTAAAAGTCCCGGCAGCAATACCTATTCGTCTGTTAATCTCATGCCGCACATCACCAGTATCAGTTACATAGCTCCCAAGGTAATTAAACTGTGACACCTGCTCAAGACTGCAATCATTCAGATTAACCTGCCTGACCAATTTTCATCACTTTAGTTTTCTCTCTGTTTATAACCAAACCTACTCTACTACCAGTCTCATCAACAGCTCGAATGAAAGAGTTCATCTCATCAATATCATTTGCCAAAAGGGATAAATCATCAGCATAATCTAAATCAGAAAGTTTCGTATCTCCAGCCCATTTAAGGCCAAAATCTTTCCCTTGAAGTGAATTTCGCATAACATAATCAACAACCAAACTAAAGAGAAAAGGAGACAAAATGCACCCTTGTCGAACACCAGACGTAATGCTAAACCAAGTGCTACAAGACTTACCAACTCTCATACATGACTCAGTGTTATTATAGAGAGCTTTCATTATGT
Organism: Ryuthela nishihirai; assembly: GCA_038380435.1. Taxonomy (NCBI): domain Eukaryota; kingdom Metazoa; phylum Arthropoda; class Arachnida; order Araneae; family Heptathelidae; genus Ryuthela; species Ryuthela nishihirai. The sequence goes on from JAWZYU010000022.1 coordinate 27,894,274, forward strand.
TAACTAACTTGTCTGGTATACCATATGATTTCACAATCAACCACAAATTATGACGATCAACAGAGTCGAAAGCCTTTTTGAAATCAACAAAGCTAGCAACCAAAGGTTTCTGAAACTCTAAACATTTCTCAAGAATCTGCCTAAGTGAAAATATCTGATCTACACATCCCCTACCACTTCTGAATCCACATTGCTCATCACGCAATTGCCTGTCAACCAGATTCTTAATTCTATTAAGCACAATCATGGAAAGAACTTTACCTGGAACAGAGAGTAGGCTGATACCCCTATAGTTATCACAAGAACTTCGATCACCTTTTTTGAAAATAGGGATAATAATAGCTCTGGTAAAATCTTTAGGAACCATGCCTTTATCATAAAAGTTATTCAAAATTTCAGTCATCTAAGTGGTAACCGAAACATTCCCAGCTCTGAGCATTTCTGTAGTAATTTCATCTACCCCTGGGGATTTATGAAGTTTACGTTTAGAAACAGCCAAAATAACTTCGGATTGTGTTATAGGGCCAACATTAAAGGTGCAATGCATCTATCATCATTACAAACAATGGGAGTAGAACTAACCACATTGTTTAGAACATCACTGAAATACTCAGCCCACCTAGCCATGACAGAATCCTCACCTTCTATAACCTTACCTTGTTTATCCTTCAATCCCTGTATGCCTGTTCGTTTTCTACCACATAAAACATTAACTATCTGGTACAGCTCTCTGCTGTTGTGCTGCTTAACTGCTTCCTCAGCTTTGTCAGCCAAGCTATCAAGCCAAAGATTTTTATCAGTAGCTAACTGATCCTTTACACGTTTATTAATCTCTCTGTAATCTTTTCTATTAGGACTAGTAGGGTACTGATTAAGGACATTCCTGCAGTTCCTTCTTTCTGAAATAAGCTCAATTGCCTTATCACTTAAATAATTCTGCCTCCTCTGCTCCTTTTTTCCTAAAAGAGTACTGTTAGTTTCCAAAAAAGCCTGTTTAAAATGGCCCCATTCTTCCTCAACTTCAGTATTAAGCAAACCATGACTGTCATAATGACTAAGTAACCTATCATGGTAAGCTTTAGCTATAACTGTGTCTTTCAGAGCTTCAGTATTAAAGATAAATTTTTTAACCCTAGCACAATACTTTTTAAGTTTAAGTTGCAAGACGTTTAACAAGGTAATGGTCAGATCCAATTTCAGCTCCCCTATATGCCCTGGTATTTCTAACAGAACTAGCCCATTTGCTGTTAATTAATATATAATCAATCATATTCCTATGCAGCCCATCAGATGAAACCCATGTGTATTTATATATGTTGCGGTGTTTGTAATATGTGTTAGTTATTCTGAAACCATTGAGTTTACTTACCTGTAGGAGACGTTGCCCATTGCCATTGTAGCTACCAATACCAAAAGGGCATATCACCCCTCCTCAAAGATCAGAGTCAGTACCAACTTTGGCATTGAAGTCACCAAGAACAAGGGTAATATCTCCTTTCTTGACAGAATTCAAAATATCCTGAAGTTGTCCGTAAAACCTATCCTTCTCATCCTCATCAACATCCTCCGTGGGGGCATAACAGCAGATAACATTCAAGTCTTTAATGTTTGTCTGAAATTTTGCTGTAAGAAACCTTTCATTAATGCACTCATATCCTAGAAGAGCATCACTAGCATGTCTGTTGAGCAGCAGACCCACGCCTTGGTGATGCTTTCGATCCTCCCTCCCTGTAAAGAGAAATTTAAAGTTATTTTTAAGTATCTCACCTTTACCTGTCCATCTGGTCTTCCAGTTGGTCACAAAGCTTCTTTTAACACCGCGAAACAGTGAATTAAAATTGATTGGTTGGTATTAGGATTGTTTCAAGTTGGGTTCGTAGAAAAGAAACGTTCCCAAGTAAAAGGTACAAGTTTGGTAAAACCCAGTGTTTTATTATATATATATTTCACGTTATTTGACCCTCTATTTATATATTTATATTGACCCTAGGAAGAAATTGTATCACGTTTTGTGCCTTAACAGGAAGTCAAGTATGGGCAGATAATTTTCTTTTGTGACTACCACCTAGAGAGGTCTAACATATATATCTGTCAAACGCTTGGCGAGGAGACGCGTTTTTTCTATTTCTGTACGTCATGTTATAGTTTCTTTTTTCAGGAAAAAAATTCCTTAACCCTTTCACGACTAAGGGAAACATTTTTCCCATTTTCAAATTGGTGATTATCGTATTAAATTATAACCTTATCTGCATTTTTTATACAGAATGTCAAAATAGAACGTATGCCGAACGCAATTACGTAAACGGGAACGTTTAAAAAAAAAGAACTGTCAGGACGCATAATATATGTACTATGTGCAATGTCCATCTTTGCTTCACAACCAAAAGAAATTGCTTCGCAGAATATCATAATTAGCACATCATTTTGTATAGTAATTTTATTTCATAATTTTGTATTATTTTAGTTAACATTTTGTTCTAATAAACCAATAAATAAAAGACATTGCATAATAAGCTTAACTATAATTTGTGTTACCTTTATAGTCCATTGGAAAAAATATTTCCCATAAAATTCCAAAAAAACTACACATTGTTATGTATTTTTCTTATGATTTTTATTTATTTTACGTCTAAACAAACTAAAATAAACAGTTACATACTAATATTTACTCTTAGAAACCTTATGGTCCTGAAAGGGTTAATAGTGTCAAAATATTGCGTCAGCTAATCTAATAAAATTTCATGAAACGTCTATTAATAACTTATATTTAGTTCCTCAGACAGAATTCCGATCCTAATGTGTATTTTGTAAACAATGTGAAGCAATAGTTTCTTGCTCTGGATATCATAATAAAATATTTCAAAAATATTCATTTTTGCTTAAATTTACCCTAGGTAAAAGGAGAGAATTAGAGACTTGAAATATGTTTCGTAAAGTAGTTGTATGAGAAACCAGGACAAGTTAAAACTTCTAGATATCTCCCGCCTTTGTCTAGGTGTGTACACTCTTCCTTTTCTTCACGCAAATAGAAAAACATAAAAAATAACTCTTACGGACAAATTCCACTTACAAATTCCACTTACGTTCCATTTACGGAGGAATGTAAAAGTTAAATTTTGAAAATCTGAATTCTGCTCAGGTGTTTCGCATTTTGAACTAATCTCCAGAGGTGATAAAACAATTTCGACAGTAAAACGTTGCTTTAAATATATTTCTAAAGGTAAAATGCGTTTGAATATATTTTGAAATTTGTTTTGGTATATCCACTTATGAGTAAAAGTTGTAATACAGACAAATCACTATTCAATTCAGCATATTCAAAGAGTATGCATTTTATGAAAACATCTATTAGTGCTCCAGCATTGTTTTTTGTAACAAGAAGAAATATGTACGGTCAGTAAATTTGAGTTTGCCACCCCCTGGATTGAACCATACAATTATCATGCGATTTTTTTAAAAGTTTTATTTTCACTTATTTTTTGCCTTATACGACCTTTGGTCAAATATATATATGAAGCTGATGGTTCTGTTAGTTTTGTGCTCCGTGATATCTGTTATTTATTCCGGTTTGGTTTGGGGTGGGGGTGGCTCAGTCGGTAGCGTGCCAGGCTCGTAATCTGTAGTTCCCAGGTTAGAGTCCCAGCTGGGTCAGCGTTGAGATTTATCTCCGCAAAATTCCCCGCCCTGCCCACGGTCAGTAGGGGACACCGATGGGCTTGGAAAGGCCGCCGTCCGTCGGATGGGACGTTAAGCCGTGGCCCCTGTGCGGGACAGCCATTCCCTGTGCACGTTAAAGAACACGCTGGATGGCCTTGACCGGAGGATACCATCTGTCTCCCAACAGCTGTTCCAGTGGGTCCCCTCCCCAACCTTCTCTGAGCCTTCGGGGTCCTTGTGACCTGGCCATTTAGCCCATGGTGTGCAAAAAAGTGTCGCTCAGAGGTAAAACAACCCAACCCGGTTTGGTTTGTTTATTTTGTTGCTAGATTTGAGGATTGATTGATTAATATGCAAGGTATGATTTGAATAAGTTTTGGACTCTTTTATAATTGCTATAACATAGTTTGATTTCCAATATTTCTCAAAGGGACTGTAAAATCGTTAAGAACTTTGCTGTATTTTGTTTTAAATTCACTTCAGAATGAACATACGTGATATTCTTATTCCTACATGCTCATATGTCATCACGTGTCAGTAACTCAAGCTCATTATTTCGTCAATATATTCAATTGTTATAAACTAATGATATTCTGCCTTTGTGGAAATTATAACTTCAATGGTAATATTTTGTGTGTACATTTCACTTGAAGAATTATTTTAAGATAACTGCTTTGCTTAAAAAAAAATCTGTAATATGCATTACTCAAGCAAACTTTCTCTCTGGCATTAATGATTATCATGACAATCTAACTAATAACAAAATAAATATTAAGCATGATTTACAACCACATATAGTTATTTCTGATAGCAGTTTTGTACTGAAAAAAGACATTACTGATTGTATACGTGAAGAATTTGTCAAAAATAATGAATATATAAAGGAAGAATTTGAAGACATTAAAATATCCTTAGAATTCAATTCTGATTACATAATAGAATTAAACAAAACTGTTAATGAATTAAAATCTGAAATTAAAGACATAAAGAAAGAAAATTTCAGCCTATGAAATGAAAATTTACAATTAAAGGATAAAATGAACATGATGAAAATACAATTAAATGATCTGGAACAATATTCTAAAAACTCTAATATTGAAATGCTGAGTATTCCAGAAGACAGAAATGAAAATATACATGATATTTTTCAATCTCTAACAAATCATCTTAACATTAAAGAAGAAGTTGCTATTGAACGAATACACAGAATTCCAACGAAAGTAAAAAATAAAATCAAGCCCATTATATTTAAGTTCAAGTGCAAAGACCAACGAAACTGATTTCTTCAAGCTGCTAAAAAAAAAGAAAAAAAAAAATCAACGCTGATGAGATCTCTTCCAGATTTATGAAAACAAAAATCTTCACGAACATTTAACCCAGCAAAATAAAAATTATTCTGTGAAGTTGAACAGTTTGGTTACGAACACAATTTCAAATACATATGGACTAAAGAAGGAAAAGTGCATATGAGAAAAAATGACAATTCTAGAGTGTTACGTATAACAAATGTTAATGATTTAATTAATATTCCTTAAATTATGAATAATTTAGATCATAAATTCTAACATTTTTCCTCTCTATAATAATAAGTGTTCTAAATTTGATAATATAATAGACTTTGGTAATTTCATTAGACATGATTTATACAATTGCTTTACTATAGTTCACCTAAATGTTCGTAGTTTAAGAGAACATTTTGATGAATTATTAATTTTATTGTCTACTGTTAATTACAACTTAAATGTTATAATATTAAGTGAAATATGGGTGAAAGATGATGAAATCAGTTTATTTAATATAATAGGATTTCAAATGATTTTTAATTGTAGAGACGACAATAAATCAGGTGGCATAATCTCTTATTTTTTTAATATTTGATTTTCATAATACAGTGGACCCCCGATATAACGCGCATGTCGGGCGGGAAACAACACCCGCGTTATAAGGTGAACCGCGTTATACCGAGCGGCGCGATGGCGACACAATAAATTTCACACTGTAAGCTTTTCTTTTACTCATCATGCATACAATAATTAAACACTATTCAAAATACATGCAGGAACTCAATACATACACAATTACTCAATACGCAGTAACAATAAAATGCGATACTCACTAACGCCGCACGGATCTGTATAAACATGTTTGAACTTATCGCGAACATCGCCCGCGCTATAACCGAGTGCGCGGTATAGCGAGCAGCGCTATAACGAAGGTCCACTGTATTAACATTGAAATGAATAGTGCTGATAATATAAATGTGTATGATAAAGTAACTGATCTTTATATTATGGCATTATATAGGAATCATAATTATTCAACTCATGATTATCTGGAAGAACTAGATTCAATTTTACATACTATTAAATACAAAAATGATTGTTTATTGAAGATATCAATATTGTTATAAGTAATGATAACAATAATACTAATGAATATTTCAATATATTATCAACAAATGGATTTGAATCTTTCATAAACGACTATACAAGAATTTCTAATCACTCTAAAAGTTGCATTGATCATACCTTTATTAGAGAAAATAAGATATATGATTACAAATGTGCACTATTTCTAAATGATATAACAGATCACTATACTTTAATTTTAAAAATTCTTAAACCTAATACGAAAATGAAACAGAAACATGAAATATCTCAAAGAACTAGTATCAATTTTAAAACTTGGAATCTAAGAAAAAATATTTAAATTTTGTAATAGATGAAATTGATGATTCAAATATTAATGATATATATCAAACTTTTATACATTTAGTTAATAATGCAATATTAAACAGCACACAAACACATGATATTGATGATAGAAACATAAAAATTAATGGTAATCTTTGGATAACTAATGAAATAATTATTTTGATTAAAAAAAGAGAAAAAGCATTTTTAAGACACAAAAAATATCCATTTATATTGCAATATAATGATGATTATAAAACAATTAGATAAAACATAGTTTCAAAAATAAGAAATTTAAAAAAATAAATATTATTAAACTGAAGTTAAAAAATGTAAGAAAGATACAAGAAAACAATGGAAGTGTGTAAAGAAAACTTTGAATGAAAAAACTCTGATTCAACATTACCGGTGTATACTAATGTAGTAAAATTAACTAATGACTTTAATTATCATTTCATTAATCTTAATAATTATAATAATGACACAACTATTAACTTTCATAATTATCCCTCTATCTTAAATAACAAAATTCCATGTTTTTTTTTTAAAAAGACAGATGAAGCTGAATTGAATGATATTATAAACAATTTAGATGAAACTAAAGTTTATGGATTTGATAATATAAGTCCAAAAATATTAAAAATCATTAATAAATACCATGAAACATTTTTAACACAAATTATAAATATATCGTTTAATTTTGGTATTTTTATAAACTACTGAAAAAACTATTTCTAAATGATGATAACTATAAATGAACTATAACTATTTAAACTGCTATTGTAAAGCCTATATACCAAAAAGGAGATAAAATATTTTAAATAATTATAGACCAATCTCTATATTACCTATTTTTTTCAAAAGTTATCGAAACAATAATGAAAAATACACTTATAAAATTTTTGAATAATTCATCATTTTTTTATAAATCGCAATTTGGGTTAGAGAACATAAGAGTACAGATAATGCAGTGCTGAAAATGACCACTACTGTTTTACATGGTATAAATAATTCTCAAAAAACTATATAAACTATAATTTTTACAGACATTTCAAAAGCATTTGATACTGTAAATCATGATATCTTATTGCAGAAATTTAATTACATTGGTGTTAGAGGAAATACGCTAAAATGGTTTAAGCCATGTATTACAGATGGAAAACAAATTATAGATATAAAAAATACAAAACGTGCACCCTTATTGCTTACTAAAGGAGTGACTCAGGACTCAGTTTTAGAACCTATTTTATTCCTGATTTATTTCAACGATTTCTTTTTTAATAACTTAAAAAGATATCCTATATCCTATGCTGATGTCATTGCTATAGTATATAGAAGTAATAATTTTGAAGAATTGAAATCGACTACATCTCATGATTTGAAAAAAATTCAGTTATGGTTTCATCAAAATCATCTTACATTAAATGTAGAAAAATCGTATTCAATGTATTTCAGTCTCACTAACAAGAGTTATTTCAAAGATAAAATCTTATATCATAGATTTGCTTGTTATAATAATATTGTATGTACATGTGCAGAAATGAAACAAATTAAAACATACAAATATTTGGGAATTACTATTGATAATAATTTGAAGTGGAATAGTCATACAAATATAATTGCAAAACGTTTAAGATATTTCCTAATTAGAATATATCATTTAAAAAAAATAATAATATCCTTTCTAATAACTCTTTATTATTCATGGATTCGGTCTACTTTACAATACTGTTTAATTAGTTGGGGAAAAACATATTTTAATTCTTTAAATAAATTAATAACATTAAAAAACAGAATTCTGAAGGGTATTATGAATAACAATATTACGAATTTAAAAAAATATGATTATTGCAAATGAAATTTTGAATTTAAGACAATTATATATTTATAAAATCCTTATGTTTGTGTTTAAAAACCCAGATTTCTTAAAATTACAACATACAAAAATAAATCTTAGAAATAGAGAACTTTATTATCTACCTTTTTCAAGAAAAGAAATTATCCATAAACATTTCATGATTCTAGCTCCACAAAATTTTAATAAATTACCGAAAAATATAAGGGAAGAAAAAAATGAAAGTATATTTAAAATAAAAATTAAGCAAAGATTATTGCATATATACAATACTGAGTCTTTATTTCATTGTTAAGTTACTTATCTCATTTCATGTCATTAATGAATAAATCTAAAACTATAAATTTTTCCACTCTTAAACCTTTAATTCTGTTTTATAAAAATGCATATCATTAATAACTAATAATTTAATTTGACAACCTGTAAGAGCATAAAGCTCATTGGTTGTTCTTATATGACTTCTATTTTATTGCATTTCATTTCACAATAAATATTTTACATGGATTTATTTATATCAGTTATATATTTTGTTCAATTGTTCATACTGAATTGTGGATTTTATTTTAACTCATTATGTTGTATTAATTTAATCATTATGTTGTATAAACATTATTTAGTTATTATTAAGTGTATTATATGTTATATATAGTCAATAAACAATAATAAAATAAAAAAAATATATTTCTTAAACATCAATTTATCCATTATCTTCTTTCAATAGTACTCTTCGACTAAATAAAATGTTAAACATATTTCACTATATTTCACATCCATTTTCTGCTTCATTTTAGAGCAATTCTTATTTAAAGAGTTAAAGGAAATACCTAAGAAAAAGTGCTAGGCTTCCTCGATATAATTCGAAAGTAAGAGATGGCAACAAATACCTACACATTAAGAAGAGGGAGAAACCTCCTGCGCTTGTTAACGCTTCACCAGCTCTGCCGTATCAATAACTCAAAACTTTCTTGCCGCTAACACACTTGGCTAATCAGGCATTATCTGAGCGAGCTCTGTGATGGATCCTTCAGGCAAGCTCACGTATTAACCATCTCGCAAGACGATGAATTGCACCACACGCAAGAGTTTTCTCTACTCTGTGTAGCCCAAAGCAGAAGTAACGCCTATACATTGGTTGGGGGCTTTGAGGAGGATTTTATTGCCTCTCTTGCTGTCTTGTTTTTGAAGCTCTTTGCCAAAAAAATCAGCAACGCAATGTTTCGTTTATCTATAACAGGAAATGGGTTTTTGTTAACTATCCGTTTCGGATGACGCTCGACCATTAGCTTTCGTATCTAGCCCCTTACGTTACAGTAACTGTAAAAAATAAATGCCTTTCATGAATGATTTGTGTTTTTTTCCCTTTTTTTCTTTCATTTATTTTTATTTCATTCTGTTATGTTTCCATTTCTGTTTGGGGCGGGGTGGCTCAGTCGGTAGCGCGTCAGGCTCGTAATCTGTAGTTCACAGGTTCGAGTCCCAGCTGGGTCAGCGTTGAGATTTATCTCCGCAAAATTCCCCGCCCTGCCCACGGTCAGTAGGGGACACCGATGGACTTGGAAAGACCGCCGTCCTTCGGATGGGACGTTAAGCCGTGGCCCCGTGTGCGGGAGAGCCATACCCTGTGCACGTTAAAGAACACGCTGGATGGCCTTGACGGGAGGCTACCATCTGTCTCCCAACAGCTATTCAAGTGGGTCCCCTCCCCCAACCTTCTCTGAGCCTTCGGGGTCCATGTGACCTGGCCATTTAGCCCATGGTGTGCAAAAAAGTGCCGCTCAGAGGTAAAACAACCCAAACAACTTCCTTTTCTGTTTCCTTTCAATCAGTTACACCTTTTCCAGGGAAATCTTAGCAATTAAGTGGCCTATATTTCTTGCATGTAATATTTCAATCGACACATACTAAAAACATATATAATATTTGATACTCATCTTATAAACAAATAAACAACCAGTAAAAATTAAATTCTTTGTTTTAAGATGAAAAGTTTTATTTCAGTGCAATTAAATTATTATATATGAAGGCTTCAGAAAGCATGAATTAAAATTGGAGTGCTTTTATCACTGAAAGTGTTTTAATATCTTTATAATGCAATTAGCAGTTTCCGAATAAAATGACACTCCACAAATGTATCATCAATAATTAGATGTTGAACAAAACTGTAATTAGACTTCTCGATTACAACGAATAAACGAATAATTTCACTTTTAATTCTTTTCACAAGCACAAAATAATATTATTAATGAATATTGCTTTTTATGGGATGGACAAAAATTACTTGTAATTACAGAGGTAAATTAAAAATTCTTCTTTTTGTTGGATAGGTCATCATCATCATCAAGCAGCCACAGATTATGGATGTTCAACCACACCGCACAATTTAGTTCTCCAAACATATCTATCCTGAGCTACATCTGTTGCATCTCGCCATTGCACACAAATTCTAACAAGGTCTTGTTCCTCACCGCATCCTAGGTCTCTCTCTCTTTCTGAGGCCTTTAGGACACTGTTCATAACCCTATTCGCTACTCTATAATTATCCATACGGTCAACATGGGTAAACTAAAGTAGTATCTCTCCGCACAATATAGCGCTCAGAGGATGTTGTCGACTCCATTGCCTAACCTCGTCATTACTTACAAATTTGAACCACGTAAGATACTGCGTAAACAACTAGAACCAAAACCACCAAGTTTCCTTTTATCTTGTTCACAAAGCGTCAAAGTTTCACTACCATACTTACCCTAGAAAGAACCAAACTATTACAGTCCAAATTTAATCTTTAGGTGTATATGACTATTTCTCTACACTCTCCATATATTCCTAAAAGTCCCGGCAGCAATCCCTAATCTCATGCCACATATCATCAGTATCTGTTACATAGCTCTCAAGATAATTAAGCAGACACACTTACTCAATGGTGCAACCATTCAAAGCGACTGAAGCACCACCTTCCTGGCCAATTTTCATCACTTTAGTTTTATTTCTGTTTATCATCAAACCAACTCTTTCACCAATCTCATCAACAGCCCTACTGAAAGAATTCATTTCACATCAATATCCAACAAGGCCAAATTATCTGCATAATCTAAATCAGAAATTTTCGGATTTTCAGGCATTTCAAGGCCAAATTCTTTCTCTTGCAGTGAATTTCGTATAATATAATCAATAAAAAAAAGAGAAAAGGAAACAAAATGTACCCTTGTCGAACACTGTCATGTCCCTCTAATTTAGTTATTTTTATTTATTGTTGCATTTTTATTGCATTGTTGTAAATATTTTTATGTATTAAATGTGTTTTTGGAAGTGACTGTTTTTGGAAGTGTTACGGGGATGTGACTCATAGATGCTGTTTTCTGGTCTGATCTGGCTGACTTTATCAAACGTTCATGTTTGAACATGGATCAAGGGACGCCGATTGAAACAAAAACCTTTAATTAGATGGTTGGATTCTATGTGAGAATCAAGATTCTTGGTGAATCAAATACAGTTCTGTGTAACTGAAGTGAGTTCTTAGCGAAACACGTTGTTGGCAAAGGTTGGATATCCTTTCTCCGAGTTTGAGGTCGATAAAGCGAGAATCTCCAAAGTACGTTTCTCCACCTCATTGCATAATTGTTTGCAGCAGCAAAGGCCTATGGGTTGGGTTGTTTTACCTCTGAGCGGCACTTTTTTGCACACAATGGGCTAAATGGCCAGGTCACATGGACCCCGAAGGCTCAGAGAAGGTTGGGGGAGGGGACACACTGGAACAGCTGTTGGGATACAGATGATAGCCTCCCATCAAGGCCATCCAGCGTGTTCTTTAATGTGCACAGGGTATGGCTTTCCCGCACACGGGGACACGGCTTAACGTCCCATCCGACGGACGGCGGCCTTTCCAAGTCCATCGGTGTCCCCTACTGACCGTGGGCAGGCGGGGAATTTTGCGGATATAAATCTCAACATTGACCCAGCTAGGACTTGAACCTGGGAACTACAGATTACGAGCCTGACGCGCTACCGACTGAGCCAACCCCGCCACAAAGGCCTATGGAGTCAGGTGCATCTCCATCATGTGATTGTATATAATGGGAATAAACTGTGTTGTCCCTATACAACTCTTGTGCGGTTAATCTTTGGACATACCACTGGCGCCACAACATTTGGCGCAGTCCGCGACAGCAGTATCGTTCGTATGCCGAAGAAGATATCCACGGTTCCAAAAGAAAAAGAGGAAGAATATTTCCCTGAGCGAACGAAAAAAGTGCAAGAAATTTAGAAGAATTTGTGATTCTGTGTCAGTGATTCCGTGAAAGTGAGGAACTACAAGCAGCTTAGTGGGCTAAGTAGAATCCAGTGCAGTGTTCTACAGAAGCTATTTCTCCGAGGGTTATGTCATTGAGATCTTCTCTGAGGTTCCGTGTGCCAAGGTCCGTCACTTTGGAAGAGGTTCCTGGTTTGGAAGGAGACTCCAGATACAGCAGGCAAGTGAGCAGAGTCGATCTTCGCGGGAAGGAAAGGTCTGTGGTTTTTTTCCTGTCATTTTTGATTTTTGCACTATTTTGAGTTGCAAATAATGCTCAGGAGTCGCGATAAAACTGAGGGTGGAACTGAACAGGACAGGAGTGTTGATTTAACGAGACACATTGAGGCTGGGGAAAGTGGGAAATTTACCAAAATTGATAGGATTAAGAGCGATTTCGGGTAGAACAGGGTGCTGGCGAATGTGATTCGAATCCTCTCGAAATGAATGATTCAGGTCAATCTCAGAGATGGAATGTGAGATGATGAAATAGAAAGAGGAAAGAGATAGGAAGAGAGAAGAAAGAGATAGGGAATATAAGAGAAGGAAAGAAGAAATAGCTAGGAAGAGAGAAGAAATAGCTAGGGAGAGAGAAGAAATAGATAGGAAATGTAGAAGAGAGAAGAAGAAAAAGATAGGGAAGTAGACCTTAGACGATTAGCTATAGAAGAAAAGAAACGGACCTGGATGATAGAGAAGAGGATGTTAAAAAAGAAAAGGGAAACCAGGGAATTAGCTTGGCAAGAGAAAGTATATATGGGTAGTGTTGAAAGTAAGACAAAAGTCGAAAACAAAGGTGATAATTATGATAAAATTTCAAGTAAAGATAACTTCCAGCAGAAATTAAAATTTAGCTGTGTAAGTGATTGTCAGGATAATCCGATAAGACGGAATAGGTTTCCAAGGTTTAATGCAGATAATGCAGGAAGTGACACTAACTCTGAAAATGAGAGTAAGTTTAATGAGATTAATAAAAAAAATAAAAGTAGAGTGTTTGTGAAAAGGGGTAAATCTTGTTTTAATGAAAGTAATTATATGCCTGAGAAAGGCAAATGGTGTAATAAATCTAAAGGTACTACGAGGAAGTTGGGTTGGGTTGTTTTACCTCTGAACGGAACTTTTTTGCACACCATGGGCTAAATGGCCAGGTCACAAGGACTCCGAAGACTCAGAGAAGGTTGGGGGAGGTAATCCACTGGAACAGCTTTTGAGAGACAGATGGTTGTCTCCCAACAATGCCATCCAGCGTGTTCTTTAACGTGCACAGGTGGCTCTCCCGCACTCAGGGCCATGGCTTAACGTCCCATCCGACGGACGGCGGCCTTTCCAAGCCCATCGGTGTCCCCTACTGACAATGGGCAGGCGGGAGTTATGCGGAGATAAATTTCAACGCTGACCCAGCTGGGACTCGAAAATGGGAATTATTATTACTAGCCTGGCTCGCTACCAACTGAGCCACCCCCGCCCCTACGAGAACAGTAATAGATAATACTGTATATATTTTTAAGAGTCATGCTGTTAGTAGCTTGGAGAATAGTAAACATGGCAGTATTCATAGCAACAGAAAAGTTAATGATGAGACTATGTCGACGTTTGACAAATGCCCGAAGTTTCTTAAGTTTCATAATGTTGAGAAGCCAGTAGGTAAGAAGATTTCTGGAGAAATCAGGTTTATGCCTAATGCAGCTGGTAAAGCAACTAACAAACCGAAAGACTAACTGGAAAGTTCTGAGTAATATTCCGTTGAGGAATCTCCATGTTGACACCAAAGTCCTTGATGATAAGGTAAATGATACGAACGAGATGTTCAGTAATAAGGTTAAGAATATGTTTAAGTTTGAGGTAAATAATGAGAAAAGATATATCAGTGATGAACGCAGTGCAATTAAATTTAAGATGGAAAAGAATGTGCCTAAATTTACTAAAGAAAATATTTCTATAAATGATAAGTGTAAAATATTACGTAAGGTTCTTTAACGTGCACAGGTGCCTCCCGCACACAGGGCCATGGCTTAACGTCCCATCCGACGGACGGCGGCCTTTCCAAGTCCATCGGTGTCCCCTACTGACAGTGGGTAGGCGGGAGTTTTGCGGAGATAAATCTCAACGCTGACCCAGCTGGAACTCGAAACTGGGAACTATTATTACGAGACTGGCGCGCTACCAACTGAGCCACCCCCGCGAACGAGATTAAACGAAGATGATAGTAAGAGTATTAACCCATTAAATCCAAGATTTTTTTTTTCTTAGATTTTAAAATTTTATTCTTTATTTCTAAAGTTTATACCATATGTATGACAATAAATAGAACAATTGTATGAAAATGTATGTAGGTATGCAAATAAACACTGTCTTCAAAATAGGACGCTGGGATCTAACAATATCAATAGAATGTATTATACTGTACTTGAATCCAAACAAATTCCTTTTTGTGAAATGGTACAAAACACCCCATACACAGCGTAACATTACATTTTATAAAACATGACCTTGGTTTTTCTTTGCACCCAACTTGTGCGCACCTTCTTTGTGCGTCTCGTCGAGCAATGACATGGCCTATCCCATCAAACCTAACTTCTGGTACTATCGCTCAAAAAAGTATCCGAACACTACGGTTGGTAACAAAATTCAGAAAAAATATCTGGAAAAGAGTTTTTTAGAAATAGTGGTCTGGCAACCTTCGTGTCACGTGACACGAAGGTTGCCAGATCACTAATTTCTAAAAAAATCGTTGCCAGATATTTTTTTCTGAATTTTGTAATCAACCACAGCGTTCGGATACTTTTTTGAGCGACAGTACCACTCTCATGGTGGCGGGGGTGGCTCAGTCGGTAGCGTGCAAGGCTCGTAATCTCTAGTTCCCAGGTTCGAGTCCCAACTGTGTCAGCGTTAAGATTTATCTGCGCAAAACTCCCAGCCCTACCCACGGTCAGTAGGGGACACCAATGGGCTTGGAAAGGCCGCCGTCCGTTGGATGGGACGTTAAGCGGTGGCCCCGTGTGCGGGGGAGCCATACCCTGTGCACGTTGAAGAACCCGCTGGATGGCCTTGACGGGAGGTTACCATCTGTCTCCAACAGCTGTTCCAGTGGGTCCTCTCCCCCAACCTTCTCTGAGCCCTCGGGGTCCTTGTGACCTGGTCATTTAGCCCATGGTGTGCAAAAAAGTGCCGCTCAGAGGTAAAACAACCCAAAACAACCCAACCACTCTCATGGTGGACGGGGAAGCCATTGGACGTCCAGGTTGTGTTCTTCCAGTGTCCAGTTTTAAGTATGTAACTGCAACGGCACGTCTGAAACTCAATAGGTCCAGTGCATTTGGCCCATGTACTAGCCGATAGAGAAGCCAAGAATTTACAGGATACATTTCTATCATTCGTATAAATAAGACCCAGTACCATTTCTCCCCTCTGATACCTGTTGTATATTTTCCTACCAACCAGTCATGGTGGTCAACTCCTCCCATGTTCGCATTATATGACTTGAGAACAGCAGGTTGTGTTACTTGTGTCTTCTGATTTGCCTGTCTGCTGAACCGAGTAGCCATTCCCAGAGGTTCAACTTTGTCAAAATTTGTGCCAATAGTGACACACTTGTTGTCGTTCCATCTAACGAACAAAATTTCACCATTCCGGTCAAACTGATAGTCAAAATCCCCACGAGCTTTCTTTTTCAGTTCCTTCCTGCTCCTCAATTGACAATCACCAACATGGTTCTCTATGACTGTTACAGTTGCGCGATAACCCAGGTTTCTAAGGTGAATCAGAAGATCACGACTTGTGAAGAAGTTGTCAAATTAAACGCAGTGGTTCCTTTGCTCTTGAACGCAATCCAGCATGCTTAGCACTACTCTTGATCCCAATAGCAAATCATCCCTTTCTGTATCTGTAGATCTTTTTCACAGTACAAATCAAATTTGAAACTGTATCCTCTTGCTCCCCGGAGAGACCACAATGATAGTAGCAAGTCCCAGCGTCCTATGTTGAGGACTCCAAAATTCACAATGTAAAATAAAGTAAGTGATTGACTTAGAGCTAAAAATGCAGATAGCAGAAAGAGAAGATTGTTAACTTTAAATAACGACAGAAAAAATTAACGCCACACTCTAAAATATGTATATATTATCACAAATATATTTGTCTGTATTTATTTGGTGTGGGGATGGCTCAGTCGGTAGCGCGCCAGGCTCGTAATCTGTAGTTCCCAGGTTCGAGTCCCAGCTGGGTCAGGGTTGAGATTTATCTCCGCAAAATTCCCTGCCCTTCCCACGGTCAGTAGGGGACACCGATGGGCTTGGAAAGGCCGCCGTCCGTCGGATGGGACGTTAAGCCGTGGCCCCGTGTGAGGGAGAGCCATACCCTGTGCACGTTAAAGAACACGCTGGATGGCCTTGACGGGAGGCTACCATCTGTCTCCCAACAGCTGTTCCAGTGGGTCCCCTCCCCCAACCTTCTCTGAGCCTACGGGTCCATGTGACCTGGCCATTTAGCCTATGGTGTGCAAAAAAGTGCCGCTCAGAGGTAAAACAACCCAACTCTATTTATTTAAAATGCGACTCTATATTCAATAAATCACATAATGTAGAATTCATTATTTTTAATTTTGCTTAAGCACAATATTGATTAAAAAAGCCTCAATAATTGGCATACAACTATCATCATCATCATAACAAAATAATTCGTGATTGACTTATAACAATTTATGCATACTGTCCTCAATATGGGACACTGGGAATTAATGGGTTAATATCAGAGAAAGAGGTTTAGAGTTTAGTGATTTAATCGAGATCAAAGTGAATAATAATGTAGAGAGTGATAAAATTAAAGGTGTGAGGATAAATTAAATTTAAATTAGGGTTTATCTGGTAGAGAGGTTGATTATTGTGTCGTAATTGAAAAATTAATTGATAAAATTAATTGTGAAGAGAGCACAATTGATGTAACAGCAGGCAGAGTCATAGGTAATAAAGTTGATACTTGTGGAGAAATCAGTAGCCATAATGAAGCCGAAATGACAGCTAAAAATCCGGATATGAGGGTCGTACAGAATAAAGATATTTTTGCAACTGCGTTGACTATCTAGTAGTAGAAAATTTGATTAAGTCCGAAACTTGCAATAATTTTCAGATACAAGCATTGTATCAATCGGAAGTTAAGGACAGAATGCAGTTTAATAAGGTGACCAATTCTGCGGTGAATAGTCAAATAATTAGAATGAATAATTCTGAGGTAAAATGTGATCTTCCAATAGAAAGGAAATGTAATTTGGAAAGTAGGAGTGAATTTCCGTTGCATAAAGTGTCTGAATTGGATGTTAAAAATAATTATCCCATTATATGAGGATCCTAATTGTAGAATAAAGATTGATGTCTATGCTAAAAAGGTGGAAGAAACTAACCACATAAGGCCAGATAAGAAACAAATAGGTGATATATAGGTAATTATGTCGTAACAGATAGTATAGGAATATTGGATAAGAATAAATCAGAGGAATACAATTAATCAAAAGTGAGAATCTAACTGTACAATATTATGTAAGATCGAAATGAAAATATCCAGGATTTAAGTTTTAAATATAAGGACGATAGTAATATTGAGGATAATGTAAATAATAGTGATAAAGAGAAAATGTTAAAGGAGATAGGTGAGAGATTTTCAGACGGAAATGATCTTAAGGAAGTATCTTCTATAATGAGAGAGAGGAAGTGTTAAAAGGTCAGTTGGGTTGGGTTGTTTTACCTCTGAGCGGCACTTTTTTGCACACCATGCGCTAAATGGCCAGATCACATGGATCCCGAAGGCTCAGAGAAGGTTGGGGGAGGGGACCCACTGGAACAGCTGTTGGGAGACAGATGGTAGCCTCCCGTCAAGGCCATCCAGCGTGTTCTTTAACGTGCACAGGGTATGTCTCTCCCGCACACGGGGCCACGGCTTAACGTCCCATACGACGGACGGCGACCTTTCCAAGCACATCGGTGTCCCCTACTGACCGTGGGGAAGGAGGGGAATTTTGCTGAGATAAATCTCAACGCTGACCCAGCTGGAACTCGAACCTGGGAACTCAGATTACGAGCCTGGCGCGCTACCGACTGAGCCACCCCCGCCCCAAAAGGTCAGTTAATTGCGGCCGAAGATATGAAAAGAACAGAGAAGCAGTTTTGTCTTAAATGACCGAAGTAGTGACGCTAAGGTTAGAAGAAGATTTAGCCAAGGGGCAGATCTAACAGAAACAGGATCTCATGTTCATACAATCATTCGACAAAAATTGGATAAATACAGAAGAATGTACGGAAGTAGTCCTAAGTGGGTTGGGCTGTTTTACCTCTGAGAGGCCCTTTTTTTGCACACCATGGGCTAAATGGCCAGGTCACATGTACCCCGAAGGCTCAGAGAAGGTTGGGGGAGTGGAACCACTGAAACAGCTGTTGGGAGACAGATGGTAGCCTACCGTCAAGGCCATCCAGCGTGTTCTTTAACGTGCACAGGGTATGACTCTCTCTCGCACACGGGGCCACGACGTAACGTCCCATCCGACGGACGGCGGCCTTTCCAAGCCCGTCAGTGTCCCCTACTGACTGAGGGCAGGGCGCGGAATTTTTTTGGAGATAAATCTCAATGCTGAACCAGCTGGGACGACGAGCCTGGCGCGATACCAACTGAGCCACCCCGCTTCACCTAAGTGGTCATTAACTTTTGATAAAATAAATAAATAAATAAATACCCCCTCAAGCAGCTGTTTGCCACAGAGGTCTGACAGGAGCCTGTCAGTTTATATGCCACAGTAGGAGATCTGAGAGGATGGCAGGACCTCAGCAGAAAAACGACACATACATCCATGCCTAATCCGGGGCTCGAACCCAGGTCCCTCAGATCAGTAGCCAAGCATGCTAACCACTCGGCCACGGGACGGCTATAAATAAATACCCCCTCAAGCAGCTGCTTGCCACAGAGGTCTGACAGGAGCCTGTCAGTTTATATGCCATAGTAGAAGGTCTGAGAGAATGGCAGGGCCTCAGCAGAAAACGACACATACATCCATGCCTTACCCGGGGCTCGAACCTGAGTGCATTAATAGTAGGCGTAAATTCGATGTTAACAGGGACGAGGCAAAAGGATTACTTTCTGAAGTAAGGCATGCTATCTCGTTTAAGAATAATGTTTCGTTTAAACACGGAAGATCGATAAAAAGTAATGATAGAAGAAATAGAAGATTTATGAGGAGAATGTCGAAAAGTAAAGGAAACAAATCCGTAGGAAAACAAAAGCGCTAATAAAATTTGAAAAGAATAGTACTTTTGGATTCATAATAAAAAGGAAGATTTGCAAAATGAAAGATAAAGTGCGAGCAATAGCCTTTAATTATGCAGGAAATAATAGATTTACAGATGCCCAGGATACTAAAAGAGGAGTATTTGGGATGCGTCATCGTCCTCAGTGCAGGACATCAGACGAAGGTCAAACATGCAAAAATGAGTGTCTCTAGCGGCACTTTTTTCTCTGAGCGGCACTTTTTGCACACCATGAGCTAAATGACCAGGTCACAAGGACCCCGAAGGCTCAGAGAAGGTTTTTGGGGAGGGGACTCACTGGAACAGCTGTTGGGAGACAGATGGTAGCCTCCCGTCAAGGCCATCCAGCGTGTTCTTTAACGTGCACAGGATATGGCTCTCCCAACACGGGGCCATGGCTTAACATCCCATCCGACGGACGGCGGCCTTTCCAAGCCTATCGGTGTCCCCTACTGACCGTGGGCAGGGCGGGAAATTTTTCGGAAATAAATCTCAACGCTCACCCAGCTGGGACTCGAACCTGGGAACTACAGATTACGAGCCTGCCGCGCTACCGACTGAGCCACCCCCGCCCCTCTGTGGAACTGAAGTCATTACTTAGTGAACCACGTTGTAGGCAAAGGTTGGATATCCTTTTGCGGAGAGTGTGGTCGGTAAAGCAAGAATCTGCAAAATGTAGTTCTCCTTGCAGAAGAAACGGCCTGCTGTGTCGGACGCATCTCCAAATGTGTAATTGTATATAGTGGAAATAAATTGTGTCGTCCCCATACAACACTCGTGCGTAAATTGTTGGACATAATTCTGTACGTCACTTGGCGCAGCAAGTCTGTGGCATACTTGCGTACGGGTGTAATAACCCACGAACCTGTTACTTCGCCAAAATAAAAGTAAAAGTAATCAAGGGACTAATTGATCGTCCTCTACTGTAGAGTGGGTAAATCGTTTGTCATCTGGCCCAACACAACATTCGGTGCATGCAGTTCGAAGAAAATCGAATTCCACTTGACGAAATAAAAACTACGCCGTTCTTCCACTTACCACCGGCGCCACGACAAACACCAGAAGCAATACTAAACCAATTGCTGCAAGCCTTACTAATTCTCACAGACGACTCAGTGTTATTATAGAGAGCTTTCATTATGTTAACTAATTTGTCTGGTATACCATATGATCTCACATTCAACCACAAATTATGACGATCAACAGAGTCGAAAGCCTTTTTGAAATCAACAGAGCTAGCAATAAAAGGCTTCTGAAACTCTAAACATTTCTCAAGAATCTGCCTAAGTGAAAATATCTGATCTACACATCCCCTACCACTTCTGAATCCACATTGCTCATCACGCAATTGACAGTCAACCAGATTCTTAATTCTCTTAAGCACAATCATGGAAAGAACTTTACCTGGAACAGAGAGTAGGCTGATACCCCTGTAGTTATCACAAGAACTGCGATCACCTTTTTCAACAATAGCTCTGGTAAAATCCTTAGGAACCATGACTTTATCATAAAAAATATTCAGAATTTCTGTCAACCAAGTGCTAACCGAAACATTCCCAGCTCTAAGCATTTCCGTAGTAATTTCATCTACCCCTGGGGATTTATGTAGTTTAAGTTTAGAAACACCCAAAATAACTTCAGATTGTGTTATAGGGCCAACATTAAAGCCACCAATGCATCTATCATCATTGCAAACAATGGAGTAGAACTAACCACATGGTTTAGAACATCACTGAAATGCTCAGCCCACCTAGCCATGACAGAATCCTCACCTTCTATAACCTTACCTTGTTTATCCTTCAATCCCTGTATACCTGTTCGTTTCCTACCACACAAAACATTAACTATCTGGTACAGCTCTCTGCTGTTATGCTGTCTGACTGCTCCTCAGCTATGTCAGCCAAGCCATCAAGACAAAGATTCTTATCAGCAGCTGACTGATCCATTATACGTATATTAAGCTCTATGTAATGCTTTTTATTAGGACTAGTAGGGTAATGGTTAAGTACATTCCTGCAGTTCTTTCTTTCTGAAATAAGCTCAAGTGTCTTATCGCTCAAATAATTTTGCCATCTCTGCTCCTATATTAGATATGCTTTTTCCGAATCTCTCTAAAGCTATAATTTCGCCCTCTAGCGGTGGAAAAGTTTTTAAATTTCAAAATTTCAAACGAATATTGCAAACGACCTATTTATACTAAAAATTTTAACATTTGGTGGCGGAAAGTGGCGAAGATTCTATTACCAACAATTTTAGAGATTAATGGAATTTTTTTTGATTCCATTAATTGATTATCATTAATTGATTTTTGAGATAGGAATTCATAAAATATTACAATTCACACTTTCTAAGTCTTCCGAAAACTATAATTGCGCCTCTAACGGTGGAAAATTTCCAAATTCAAAAATTTCAAACAAATATTTAATAAGCTAGAAAATTTTAAATTTTGGTGGTGGAATGTGAACCCCATGATGTTTCCATTAGCAAAAACGAATCTTAGACCCAGGGGAGTGAGAAAAGACAATTGTTGTTGGTTTAACATACAATTGTTTGTATTTAAAGATAAATGAAAAATCTTTTTAGGGTAAGATAGGAATTGTTAATATTATGATTCGCACTTTCGGAATCTTTCGACCGCTATAATTACGCCCTCTAACGGCGAAAAATTTTTGAAAATTCCAAACGAATATTGCAACGATATATTATGATAGAAATAAAATATTTTATTGATGGAATGTGAACGTTATGAGGTTTCCATTGAAAGCAATGAAAATGATAATTGGAAAACTCTTTTTTAATTTGTCTAATACTAATGATATATTATAATCGCATTTTTCAAATACTTAGTAGTTTTAATATAAGTATATATTGTACATATATACCGTATATTTCCGCAGATAAGACGACCTTCAGATAAGACGAGGTATAAATTTTCGTCAAAGTTTTATAGTTTTAGCATATATCTGTCCTATAAGACGACCCCAAACTATCAACGGCCTATGAATTTAGTTTAGATCGGCGATCATCATCTGGATAATAATACTGTATAGCGTATACGGAATTATGTCCTATTCGCAAACATTCGCACTGATTCGGGCATTCGGGTAATGACCTTGACTATTCACAAAAGCCGTATGGGCTATTCTATTTTGTGGACATACCCTACTCTGTACTAGTAAATAATTAAGGTTTGTCCGTTTTTTCCTCAGTAGCTCAATAAACATAACTTTTAATATTTATTTTGTTTTAGTATTGTTTTACTATTACAATGTAATGTATTATTTACTATTACAATGTAATGTATTATCATACAGCGTATTTAAATAATATGATAGATTTTTCGATAAGTTGTAGTAATAATGGTTTCAATTTATATAAATTTCAATCTATTTTTTTGTATCTGTCCTATAAGACGACCCGGATTTTGGGGGCCGTTTTTTATGATTCAACTATCGTCTTATCTGCGGAAATATACGGTATATATATATTGTACATATATATCTTTATATATATATCACTGAAATGATGAAACTGTATAGGTGTTTTCGAGTTTTATGAATAATATGTATAGAACAGAAATTGGAAGAAACTAATGGTAGTTTTTAAGACCACTGACAGCAATAATTTACCCACTTTTCTGAGAGAGGTGTGGGAAATGAAAGTTTTTAGATTTAAGAATTAAAAGATAAATAATTTTATGTTGTAGAATTACCAATGAAATACTATTTGCATTTTTCCCATCATCCGCTAGGTGAAGTTAAAACTTTTAAGGAATGACACAGTGGGTAAAGGAGAAACCTCTTTCTCTTTGAAAACGAGATTCTCAAATGCACCAGAAGCGATGCCTCCTTCTAGTTTTGGTAGTGGAATCTGATTATCAAGGATGTATGTTGACATCAACTATTTGACACCTTACACTTTACGAGAAGGGCAAATTTTTATTTCAAGAGTTGTGGTGGGTTGGGTTGTTTTACCTCTGAGCGTCACTTTTTTGTACACCATGGGCTAAATGGCCAGGTCACATGGACCCCGAAGGCTCAGAGAAGGTTGGGGGAGGGGACCCACTGGAACAGCTGTTGGGAGACAGATGGTAGCCTCCCGTCAAGGCCATCCAGCGTGTTCTTTAACGTGCACAGGGTATGGCTCTCCCGCACATGGGCCACGGCTTAACGTCCTATCCGACGGACGGCGGCCTTTGCAAGCCCATCGGTGTCCCCTACTGACCGTGGGCAGGGCGGGGAATTTTTGCGGAGATAAATCTCAACGCTGACCCAGCTGGGACTCGAACCTGGGAACTACAGATTACGAGCCTGGCGCGCTACCGACTGAGCCACCCCCGCCCCTTATTTCAAGAGATAAACGGAAATTTCTCTCAGATTGGAGAAATATTGATGAAATATTATTATTTCTATTTCCCTAATAATTCTTTTAACGCCATCCCGTGGCCGGGTGTTAGCGCGCTTGGTTACTGATATAAGGGACCTGGGTTAGAGCCCTAGGGAAATGCATGGATGATTGTGTTGTCTTTGTGCCGCAGTCCCTCCATCCTCACAGACCTTCGACTATGGCATATAAACTGACAGGCTCTTATCAGACCTCTGTAGCAAGCAGCTGCTTGATGGGATATTTATTATTTTATTTTAATAATTCGTTACTTCGAATTTCCACTGCTAGACGGTACTAAAACCGTAAAATAAAAGCTTCATTCTCGTTGAAAGTAAACGTTCCATATACGATAGGCACAATATGTTGTTCTTCAAGTTCTTTATTCTTCTTATTATATATTACCCATCACCAGTTGCTAATAATGAATTTTTACCCTTTTCTTCAGAGGGGTGGGGGCAAAAATAATCGTGCAAAATATCTCAGGTTATAAGTAATTTATTCGCCTTTCCAGATATTTCCATTTATGACTCTGTGGCCTTAGCAAGCTCCTAATCTTCCATTAAAGCCTTTGCATTTTTGGGAAGAAAGTGAAACTTTTAATGTGACAAAATGTTCCTAACTTTTCCTGTTTCTCGAACCATTTTCATGGTCCTTTCACGTTTCTTTTTGTCCAAAAGCTGTGAATCTGATGCCAGCTGATGCAGAAGCACGGAACGGATTGGAAAATTCTTAAGTGGAGTTATCGGTGCACTTCTTTTTAGCATGAAATGGGTATTTGGACGTGGCAAGAGAATGTAGATAAGCAAATGGTGGCAAATGCCTTTGATCCGTGCTGCTTCAATCGGAAAAACATCAGATAGGACTTAGAGCTTAAGAGGAAAGTCATATTCTTGGTGTAAGATTGAGAAGCTCAGAGTAATGAAGAAAAATGAAGATGATTTGGGAGACTCTGCAAGAAGAGAGGAGTTTAAGTGAAAGAGTGAGAGGTGACCTGGAATAAATGTGCACTTGCATTACTTGAAACAGAAAAAGAGAATAACCATTCTAACATCCCGTCGTTCTGTCGGTGGTAAATGGGGAGTTGTAAAGAAAATCGGTGCTATTTATTAGAATGACAAAACATTCAAGGTTTTTCTAAATTGCGAACTTCAAAGGCTTTGACTTTTATGGGCATGAAGATCTGTTCACACAAAAGTATTCATTTAAGACAAAGTAAGGTTGTTTGT
This sequence comes from Ryuthela nishihirai, assembly GCA_038380435.1. Classification (NCBI taxonomy): domain Eukaryota; kingdom Metazoa; phylum Arthropoda; class Arachnida; order Araneae; family Heptathelidae; genus Ryuthela; species Ryuthela nishihirai. The sequence goes on from JAWZYU010000022.1 coordinate 27,919,662, forward strand.
TCTTGTATTATCATTGCGATGTTAAATTGTTGTAGCATGATACGTTTTTATATTTATTCATTTGTTGTAACTTATTATAAATTTATTCTCAGAACATGGAAATTGGAAATAATATTCAATATATAGTTCGGGTAAATTTTGGGAGTAACTTTAGTTTTTATGGTGATGCCTTTCTGCTTTTATTTCATTTATAAAAAATGGTTGATTTTAGATGAGAGATTTTGTAACAGATCTGAATAAAAATTGTTGTTAACCACAATCCTAGATGAACATTAATCGCGAATTTTGAGCAAATTAAATTACCAATCAAAGAAAAAACTGGTAAATACATTTTTATGAATTATCATCATATACTCTTCGAATTTTAAAACAATGTTGATAAAGCAAATGGTTGAGTAATTAAAGAAATTAATAATTAAATAATTAAATGAAATAGCATTTTTTTTTCTTTTATCACCAAAGTAAAGCGAATAAAATGAAGGTCGAAACAATATTTATTTATCCATTCCTTTTCAAAAATCAGAATCACATTTCAGAACTGATCACGTTCAAATTGCTTTTTCAGAATTAGAATTTAAAATTTCATTTCAAATATTTATTGCACTTTTATTTTTTCAAATTTTCATTACATTATTATTTGTCTTTTCAAATATTTATTTCAGAAATTTCTGTAACATTACAGTTAATATGCTACTGGAAAACATGTTTATTATCTGTGAAAAAAACAACAACACACAGTTGGCAGTTTGCCTAATACTCACATTAAACTTGTTGTTTATCGAAAACCTTTTCAGTGAACTCGACAGTTTCAAAAGAAAACTTAAAACTTATATTGCTAGCGAAAGGGCTGAAAGACATGAATCCATATGGTGCGGCCATGTGGGACTTTGCAAGCCATGCAAATTCTCTTGAGGTTATGCAGTGACAGATCTGATTATTCTACAACAAAAGCAACAAGCTAAAAAATGAATAAAAAGATCATCTTCCAGATAAAAGAAAGTACAAAATTATTTTTTAACTTTTTTAAAAATATGAAAGAACTCAGTAAAATTATTTTACAGAAATATCTGATGATACCCAGCCCATTTCATGTCTCCAACCTTGATTTTTTATCTGCCGCAAGCATTACATTTTTTTTTTGGTAAAACAGAAAGAAAACTGATTCTTTTTAAGCTTTGGTTTCAGAGAATAGATTGTATTATACTCTTGTTCTAAATTCACAGGCCATCAGCTTTTAGGAAATTAAAGATATACTTATGGCTTCAGCCAAAGAAACTTGCGAAAAATCACCCAGCTTGAGTTATTTTTCTTATGACAAATAAATATACTTATGTTTTATTCATACCGAAAAAGAGTTTTCATTGAGCAGAAAAATATCTATATTAGGGTTGACTATTTAAGTTCATGCAGATTGAATCTCTTAATAGATTCACTTTGACTTTTAAGATTGTAATCTGTACTATTTTTTCAGAAGTATTATTTCTTCACCTCATTTTGAAATATATTTCCATAGTTTTCGGAAATGTCTTGTTTCTTACTGTAGGATCTATTTTTTTGTAATAAAAGCGTTTTGGTGTTTGGGGTACAACCTTTTTATTTCAATAGTAAACATTTAGTTTGACATTTATAACAACTTCAATCATCATAACTTCCCTTTCTACACAAACACACACCAAAAAAATGAAGACATCTTCGTAAACATTTTGAAGCTAAAAATAATTGATGTTATGTACAGTCGCTCAAAAAAGTATCCAAAAAAAAAAGTATCAAAAAGGATACTTTTTTACAGCGACTGTACATAACATCAATTATTTTTAGATAATTGACATACATGTACATAACATCAATTATTTTTTGAGCGACAACCATCGTGCCACGTGACACGATGGTTGCCAGATCACTAATTTCTAAAAAATTCGCTGCCAGATATTTTTTCTGAATTCTGTCATCAACCATGGTGTTCGGATACTTTTTTGAACGACTGTACATCATAAATGGAATTTTTTGATAATTTTTTTAAGTTATTATTTCTCCGTAAGTTAATATTTAAAAGAACGAATTCAAAATATTTTAAATAAACGTTCACTCATTCAAATTCATTCATTCTGGAAAAGAAAATTCCCGATATATATGAACACTTTTCAGAACATCATCTATATAAATCTCGATTTTAAACAATATTTATTTAGTATTCAGAGATATAAATGCTGTAATATTTAACAGGCTACAAAAAACTGACCCCAAAATATAATTAAAACAGTTTAAGAGATCAGAGGACATAGTTGACTCTACTTAGTAGAGTATCGGGTGAAAGCACCAGGTACGCTAAACTCTTAACCTATTTGAATGTTTTAAATAAATTTTGAATATTTTTTCGTAGCCTGTCAAATATTGGATTGGATTATTTTACCTCTGAGCGGAACTTTTTTGCACACCGTGGGCTAAATGGCCAGGTCACATGGACCCCGAAGGCTCAGAGAAGGTTGGGGGATGGGACCCACTGGAACAGCTGTTGGGAGACAGATGGTAGCCTCCCGTCAAGGCCATCCAGCGTGTTCTTTAACGTGCACAGGGTATGACTCTCCCACACAGGGGACCACGGCTTAACGTCCCATCCGACGGACGGCGGCCTTTCCAAGCCCATCGGTGTCTCCTACTGACCGTGGGCAAGGCGGGGAAATTTTGCGGAGATAAATCTCAAAGCTGACCGAGCTGGGACTCGAACCTGGGAACTACAGATTACAAGCCTGGCGCGCTACCGACTGAGCCACCCCCGCCCCTCCTGTCAAATATTCCAGCGTTCATAACTCCTTAAATGCTGAAATAAATATTGTTTAAAAATCGAGATTTAGATAAATTTGATTGAAATGTTCAATTTATCTTTCTACACATTTTTCTGGCCATGCTCGTAATCTGTAGTTCCCAGGTTCGAGTTTCAGCTGGGTCAGCTTTGAGATTTATCTCCGCAAAACTTTCCTCCCTTCCATGGTCAGTAAGGTACACCGATGGGCTTGGAAAGGCCGCCGTTCGTCGTATAGGACGTTAAGCCGTGACTCCGTGTGCGGGAGAACATACCCTATGCACGTTAAAGAACACGCTGGATGGCCTTGACGGGAGGGTACCATCTGTCTCCAAACTGTTGTTCCAGTGGGTCCGTACCCCACCCTTCTCTGAGCCTTCGGGGTCCATGTGACCTGGCCATTTAGCCCATGGTGTTCCGTGGCCGAGTGGTTAGCGCGCTTGGCTACTGATCTACGGGACCTGGGTTTGAGCCCCGAATAAGGCATGGATGTATGTATCGATTTTCTGCTGAGGTCCTGCCATCCTCACAGACCTTCTACTATGGCATATAAACTGACAGGCTCCTGTCAGACTTCTGTGGCAAGCAGCTGCTTGAGGGGGTGCAAAAAGTGCCGCTCAGAGGTAAAACAACCCAACACATTTTTCTTTAAAAACATATTGAAGAAGTTATTGATCTCTGAATATGATTTTCTATTGATTTAACATGAGGCTGATACCATTTTCTGTCCAATACCTGGAGTTTATTAGGCGAGTTACCAATGTTTTAAACAAACAAATGAATGGATGCAATAGAAATTATTTTAATGTACATATTCAAAGCAGAAATTTTTTGTATCAATACAAAGAACTTGTCCAAAATAATCGTAAAGAAAATACTTTAACGAAATTCGAAACAAAAGTATTAAATGTGTATGACACCTTTAATCCAGGAGTAAACTCGGAAGTGCTCAGATTGGATAGAAATACTTCCCCCACCCTCCCCTACAACTTTTAAAAATATTTTTTATTAGACTGAATTTTCTCATTTGCAATAATTTCCTTTTCACCTGCATCCATCTAAATTTAACCTTCACTTTATATTTAGGTAGTTAAGGAGGACTCTAGTGGAATTGGAGAGGACGTCATTGAATCATGTCTCCAATGAACTTAATATCCAAATTTAAGAACTACTAGACAAAAACACAGTTAGTGAAAGAAAATTCGATGTAGGGATCTGAGGAATAAATGGATATTTCTCGTGGAGGCAATTTCGCACATTCTAATGTACACTGCACAAATCTTAACGTCGAATTCCATTGACGGCATCATTTATAAGTACAGTGGATGTCTTCTTTATCGCTAAAAGTAAATACGCTGTTGAGAGAAAAAAAGCTTAGAGTTGGAAGAGTTAGGACCAGAAACTGGTAATCTCATTAAGCGAAGAGACATTCTAACATCCAACCCTTGAATATCGTAAATTGCGGCACATCCTACCAGTAATAACGAGGAAAGAAATAATATATAAAAGGAATACTGACTGGCTTTTAATATGGAAACGAAATAAAAATTGCTGTACTGGGGTTGAATGGTTATATCAGAAATGACGAGGATGTTGGCGTGTTGTTCTTGATTTTGAGTTTCTTTCTTTCAGGAGAAAAAGGAATCGATGGGAAGCATTTGCCCTTTCCCATTCAACGGCACAAAGTACGGTCATATTTGCAAAGCTCACATCGCTAAAAGGTGAAGCAAGGAGCTTTAAGGTTTGGAACAACAACGTTTGAATAAAAATTTTTTATGGCATTTCTCGATTGGGTTGAGTTGTTTTACCTCTGAGCGGCACTTTTTTGCACACTATAGGCTAAATGGCCAGGTCACATGGACCCCGAAGGCTCAGAGAAGGTTGGGGGAGGGGACCCACTGGAATAGCTGTTGGGAGACAGATGGTAGCCTCCCGTCAAGGCCAACCAACGTGTTCTTTAACGTGCACAGGGTATGGCTCTCCCGCACGCGGCGCCACGGCTTAACGTCCCATCCGACGGACGGCGGCCTTTCCAAGCCCATCGGTGTCCCCTACTGACTGTGGGCAGGACGGGGAATTTTGCGGAGATAAATCTCAACGCTGACCCAGCTGGGACTCGAACATGGGAACTACAGATTACGAGCCTGGCGCGCTACCGACTAAGCCACCCCCGCCCCTTTAATATATGTGGAAATAACTACTTGTTATTGTTGTTGCAAATAGTACTGAAAGAGAAAGAAAACATAGCAGTCAGACCAAGCATTATTAAAGGGCTTTACAATTTACTACAGTTTAGTTTTGAGAAGGACAATAAGGTTTTCAATTAAATTGTCTGGTCTACCCGTCCCCCCATAAACCACAAAAAAGTTACCAGACAAAACTAGAAATGTCAATCGCCTCTGGTGATCATGAAAAAAAAAAGCCTGTTTAGGAAACATAAAAAAAATAGTTTTCCCTTTGTGGATTCTGCAAATCACGACTGTCACTTTGTACATACGCCATGTTCTACCCTCCAAACACCAAATTTCTATCTTTAATTGACTGTTTAAAATATCAAGATTTGTCACTTAAAATATTTATTGTCCTCTGAAAGCGGAAAAAATTAAAGGAGAAATAGGAAAAGGCGAATAGTAATATTTTATTGGTACCTATCCAGCTAAAAAGAAGTTGCTCTTTATATCTGTATGAAACAAAGTTGAATATTACGAAGGACAAAGTGAAGAAAAAACGAAAACCGACCAAAAGAGCAACTTGCCCAATGAAGTTTTCGCTTCAAAATTCATATGTTGTATTTTTCGGAAAACGGAAAGCATAAATGCCCGTGTTCCGTGACTTATAAGGTGACAAAGAGTTTAAGTCCAGGCTCGAACTACATTTAGAATCCTTTTTAGATTACAGCTCCAGATCGAGCTCATGCACCTTCTAAATAGCATACACGACTTCCGGTTGTATCAGTCAAATTTCCTGTTTTACATATAATTGTGAAGAGATGACTAAAAGATTGAAAGAATTTGGGTTGTTTTACCTCTGAGCGGCACTTTTTTGCACACCATGGGCTAAATGGCCAGGTCACATGGACCCCGAAGGCTCAGAGAAGGTTGGGGGAGGGGACCCACTGGAACAGCTGTTGGGAGACAGATGGTAGCCTCCCGTCAAGGCCATCCAGCGTGTTCTTTAACGTGCACAGGGTATGGCTCTCCCGCACACGGGGCCACGGATTAACGTCCCATCCGACGGACGGCGGCCTCTCCAAGCCCACCGCTGTCCCCTACTGACCGTGGGCAGGGCGGGGAATTATGCGGAGATAAATCTCAACGCTGACCCAGCTGGGACTCGAACCTGGAAACTGCAGATTACGAGCCTGGCGCGCTACCGACTGAGCGATCCCCGCCGCAGATTGAAAGAAAAATTGATTCTTTAAATTATGATATCAATTTTTTTAATCATCGTTACTGAACAAAGATTTTGCGTTTGAGCAGTAAACACTTACACTCTAGAAATGCGCCAGGCTAGTAATCTGTAGTTCCCAGGTTCGAGTCCCAGCTTGGTCAGCGTTGAGATTCATCTCCGCAAAATTCCCCGCCCTGCCTACGGTCAGTAGGGGACACCGATGGGCTTGGAAAGGTCGCCGTCCGTCGGATGTGACGTTAAGCCGTGGCCCCGTGTGCGGGAGAGCCATTACCTGTGCACGTTAAAGAACACGCTGGATGGCCTTGACGGGAGGCTACCATCTGTCTCCCAACAGCTATTCCAGTGGGTCCCCTCCCCCAGCCTTCTCTGAACCTTCGGGGTCCATGTGACCTAGCCATTTAGCCCATGGTGTGCAAAAAAAGTACCGCTCAGAGGTAAAACAACCCAACCCACTCTAGAAATCGTACGGCATTTATTTATGAAGAAAGCCAAATGAAAAACAGCTGAAAACGAGTTATTTTATGAAATCATCATTGGTGAGTGTTAGGAGTAAATGGAATTATTTTTAGTATGTATTTCTATCAGTACATAATACTTATATTAGTACATATACTTATATTAATGCATAATCTAATATTTTTTCCGTGATATTGTATATAAAAAAACTGCGTAATATTTTGAAGTGTAAACTGAAAACATAATAAGTAAAATTATTTTAAAGAAACCTTTCGTCTTCAGAACTGCATCCAAGTAATGCAAGGAAGCCGATGGATTAGTCGACCCGTCGTCCCGTGGCCGAGTGGTTAGCACGCTTGGCTACTGATCTACGGGACCTGGGTTCGAGCCCCGGATAAGACATGGATGTATGTGTCGTTTTTCTGCTGAGGTCCTGTCATCCTCTCAGACCTTCTCCTATGGCATATAAACTGACAGGCTCCTGTCAGACCTCTGTGGCAAGCAGCTGCTTGAGGGGGTATTTATTTTTTATTTATTTTTTTGCTTATTATTTCTCTTGGCCTCAGGAACGCGTCCAGGACGAACAGCGGAGATCAATATATAAATTTTAAATTTGAAAAATGGAAGCTGACGGGGAATCCGGAAGTGAAAGATTGCAAACTCCATAATTACTTTAACAGATAATGCATATAATTCATAACGAAATAAAGCTCTTATCATTCAGAATGGACAAGGCTTAAGTTGACAGAATCAATTGTCCGATGCGTACCATAAGGTTATAGGAAGTGGTAAATTAGTGTATTATACATGGGCGGGGGTGGCTCAGTAGGTAGCGCGCCAGGCTCGTAATCTGTCGTTCCCAGGTTCGACTCCCAGCTGGGTCAGCGTTGAGATTTATCTCCTCAAAATTCCCCGCCCTGCCCGTAGTCAGTAGGGGACACCGCTGGGCTTTGAAATGCCGCCGTCCGTCGGATGAGACGTTAAGCCGTGGCTCCGTGTGCGGGAGAGCCATACCCTGTACACGTTAAGGAACACGCTGGATGGCCATGACGGGAGGCTATCATCTGTCTCCGAACAGCTGTTCCAGTGGGTCCCCTCCCCCAACCTTCTCTGAGCCTTCGGGGTCCATGTGACCTGGCCATTTAGCCCATGGTGTGCAACAAAGTGCCGCTCAGAGGTAAAACAACCCATCTGCTCAAAAGCTTCGTTGACTGAAATAAAGATTTTCCTCTCTGAATTAACACCTTTTATGATTTCGCCGATTGGTTGATAACATATCTCTAATTTAACTCTTTCTCTCACCATAATCTATACTTTTTTAATTTAGCCATTGGTTAATAACCGATCTCTTATTTCTTCTTTACATTTCATTCATTGGTTGATAATAGACCTATCAAACAATGGGTGACATCAAAAAGAAGTAATTAGAGGCAAATTAGAAGTATGTTATCAAACAATGTGTTAAATCAAAAATGGTTGGGTTGTTTTACCTCTGAGCGGCACTTTTTTGCACACCATGGGGTAAATGGCCAGACCACAAGGACCCCGAAGGCTCAGACAAGGTTGGGGGAGGGGACCCACTGGAACAGCTGTTGCGAGATAGATGGTAGCCTCCCGTCAAGGCGATCCAGCGTGTTCTTTAACGTGCAGAGGGTATGTCTCTTCCGCACACGGGGCAACAGCTTAACGTCCCATCCGGCGGAAGGCGGCCTTTTCAAGCCCATCGGTGTCCCCTACTGACCATGGGGAGAAATTTGTGAGGATAAATCTCAACGCTGACCCAACTGGGACTCGAACTTGGGAACTACAGATTACGAGCCTGGTGCGCTACCGACTGAGCCACCCCTGACCCCAAATCAAAAAGAAGTAAATAGAGACAAATTAGAGGTCTATTATCAAACAATGGGTGAAATTAAAAATTCGAGTCATATTAGAGATCTGTTATTAAACAAATGGGTGAAATCAAAAAGGAAAAATTAGAGATCTGTAAACGAGACAATGGGCGAATTGAAAAAAAAAAAGGAATTAGTGACAAATGAGAGGTCTGTTATCAAACAATGGGTGAAATCAAAAAGGAATACTTAGAGGCAAATTGGAAGTCTGATACCAAACAATGAGTGACACCAACAGGAAGCAATTAGAGACAAATTAGAGGTATGTTATCAAACAATGGGCGAAATCAAAAAAGAATAAATTAGAGGTAAATTGGATCTCTGTTATCAAACAATGGGTGAAATCAAAAGGAAGAAATTAGAGGCAAATTTGAGTCTGTTATCACGCAATAGGTGAAACCAAAAAGGAGTAATAATGGGTGAATTGGAGTTATGTTATCAAACAATGGATGAGATTAGAAAGGAGTAATTAGAGACAAATTAGAGGTCTGTTGTCAAACAATGTGGTAAATAAAAAGAAGAAATTAGAGGTAAATTAGAAGTCTGTAATCAAACAATGGGTGAAATTAGACAGGAGTAGTTAGAGACAAATTTGAAGTCTGTTATCAAACAATGTGGTAAATCAAAGGGAAGAAATTAGAGGTATGTAATCAAGCAATGGATGAAATCAAAAGGAATATTTACATGGAAATTAGAGTTATGTTATCAAACAATGAGTGAAATCAAAAAGATGCGATTAGAGACAAATTAGAAGTCTGTAATAAAACAATCGGCGAAATCAAAAGGACTAATTAGAGAAAAATTGGGGATCACTCATCGAACAATAGATGAAATCAAAAGCAAGTAATAAGAGGTAAAACAGAGTTATGTTATCAAACAATGGGTGAAATCAAATACGGAGTAATTGAGGCAAATTAGAGGTGTGTTATCAAATAATGGGCGAAATCAAGAAAGATAAATTATAGGTAAATTAGATGTCTGTAATCAACAATACGTTAAATCAAAAAGAAGAAATTAGCGGTAAATTAGAGGTCTGTAATCAAAGAATGGACGAAATCAAAAGGATTAATTAAAAGCAAATTACAGTCTGATATCAAACAATAGGTGAAATCAAAAAGGAGTAATAAGAGGCAAATTAGAGTTATATTATCAAATAATGGGTGAAATTAAAAAGGAGTAATTAGAGACAAATTAGATATCTGTCATCAAACAATGGATGAAATCAAAAGGGTTGTTTTGGGTTGTTTTACCTCTGAGCGGCACTTTTTGCACACCATGGCCAGGTCACATGGCCAGGTCACATTCGGGGTCAATGGCCAGGTCACATGGACCCCGAAGGCTCAGAGAAGGTTGGGGGAGGGGACCCACTGGAACAGCTGTTGGGAGACAGATGGTAGCCTCCCGTAAAGGCCATCCAGCGTGTTCTTTAACGTGCACAGGGTATGGCTCTCCCGCATACGGGGCCACGGCTTAACGTCCCATCCGAAAGACGGCGGCCTTTCCAAGCCCATCGGTGTCCCCTACTGACCGTGGGCAGGGCGTAGTATTTTTGCGGAGATAAATCTCAACGCTGACCCAGCAGGGACTCGAACCTGGGAACTACAGATTACCAGCCTGGCGCGCTACCGACTGAGCCACCCCCGCCCCAAAATCAAAAGGAGTATTTAGATGGAAATTAGAGTTATATTATCAAACAATGAGTGAAATCAAAAAGATATAATTAGAGACAAATTTTTTAATAAAACATTTTAACAGAAGTTTGTAATAAAACATTCGGCGAAATGAAAAGGACTAATTAGAGACAAAGTAGAGGTCACTTATCAAACAATTGGTGAAATCAAAAAGATAATTTAGAGGTAAATTAGAAGTCTGCAATCACACAAAGTGGGGGGGGGGTCAGTTGGTAGCGCGCCAGACTCGTAATCTGTAGTTCCCAGGTTCGAGTCCCAGCTGGGTCAGCGTTGAGATTTATCTCCGCAAAATTCCCCGCCCTGCCCACGGTCAGTAGGGGACACCGATGGGCTTGGAAAGGCCGCCGTCCGTCGGATGGGACGTTAAGCCATGGCCCCGTGTGCGGGAGAGCCATACCCTGTGCACGTTAAAGAACACGCTGGATGGCCTTGACGGCAGGCTACCATCTGTCTCCCAACAGCTGTTCCAGTAGGTTCCCTCCCTCAACCTTCTCTGAGCGTTCGGGGTCCATGTGACCTGGCCATTTAGCCCATGGTGTGCAAAAAGTGCCTCTCAGAGGTAAAACAGCCCAACCCAACTTCTTCGACTTCAGGATCGTCTTCGTCTTCGTCCGATGAAAAAAATTCCAATCTGAGTCTTTTATCGAATCGTCTGAGCTGAAATCTTTCATCTTCCGAACTACTAAGATTTTCAACAATTTCTTTTAGTTCGAAATGAGTAGAAGTCGAAAATGAAAAGGAGTAATTAGAGACATGTTAGAGGTCTATTATCAAACAATAGGTGAAATCAGAAAAAAGTGCTTAGAAACAAATTAGAGATCTGTTATCAAACAATGTGGTAAATCAAAAAGAAAAAAAAAATTACAGGTAAATTAGAGATCGGTAATCAAACAATGGGTAAAATTAGAAAAGAGTAATTAAAGACAAATTAAAATTCTGTTATCAAACAATGTGGTAAATAAAAAAGAAGAAATTAGAGGTAAATTAGACGTCTGTAATCAAACAATGGAAGAAACGAAAAGGAATATTTAGAAGAAAATTAGAGTTATGTTATCAAACAATGGGTGAAATCAAAAGAACAATATACAATCAGTCTGTGTTTTTTTCCTCACTCTCAAAATCTGTTTGTTATTGTGTGTAGCAATGCTTAAGTGGTACACAGACAGTGGCAGAAATGATAACTAAAACCTGAAGAAACCTTTAAAACCTGCAAGAAATCACACACACACACAATCAAACACCCTTCCAAAGGAAGAAAATAAAAAAGACTGACTGTATTATTCTGTTGTTAGTTGCAGCCATATTGCATTGTGTTTTAACTTGCACACACAGTTCTATGCCTTAGAAGAGTCACTTTTTTGCCAAATATCGTGTATTAATCCATAGAAACAACTGCTAATTGTTAGTGGCAGTAGCCCATAAATTAAATGATTCAGTCTTGTGTAATTTAATCAAGGAAAATGTAATCGATTACGCATAACATCTCTATAATCTGCTAAGGGTTAGAATATATCTATTGGTCTAGTGATAATAACCTTATGAATTATGCTAGCTCTAATTGATGCAGTAATTAGAAAATCTGATATTGACTCAGTGGGCAGGTCCTTGCCTCCAATTTCGCCTTTTTGATTTCACCCATTGGTTGATAATAAACCTGTAATTAATGACCACGAACACACGATCATATTTCTTCGTGAGAAAGGCCTTAGACGGATATAAGCGAACATTTTTGGAAGCTTTGGTGCGTCCCTGATACAGTATTTAGTACCATCATGAGAGTGCTTTTTATAGTTTTTTGGATGTTGATACATGCTTGCCGTAGACATGATCTGGGCTGGGTTGTTTCACTCGTGAGCGGCACTTTGTTTGGACACAATGGACTCTTTGACCAGGTCACAAGGAACCAGAGAAAGTAGGGGGTGATAAGCCACTGGACAAATCTTAAGAGACAGATGGTAACCTCATGTTAAGGTCATTCAATGCATTTAACGTAAATAGGGTATGTTTCTCTAGCACACAGGTCACTGCTTAACGTCCCATCTGACGGACATCGGTCTTCTTACTGACCTTAGCCCTGGCTGGGTCTCAACGCTGGCCCAGATGGGGACTCGAATTTGGGAACTACAGATTACAAGCCTGGCGTGCTACCGTCTGAGCCCCCCCCCCAGGTCATTAGATTGATCTCTCATATCTCCACTATATATTAGGCGAAAGGTGACAAAAATCACGCGACAATGATTTCAGAATGCACATTACTTGGAAGAGTATATAATCTCCACATTATTAATAGACTATGAATACCATCTAACGATTTAATATCTTTAAAAAAAATGGAATATAGCAATATAGATTAATAAACGTAATAGATAGAAACGTAATTGCTTTTTATGAAACTTTTACTCGTTATAGCTATATAAGCACTCAAATACTAAATAAAATAATTGATTAAACGTTTTCGCATCTAAAATCCTGAGAGAAAGTCAAAAATACATTACTAAGAGACCTAAGTCCCGATTTGCTTTGTAATATTCCCGTGCTGTCAGTCACTCTGTTCATCTGAGAAAAAAACCGATAAATACTTCTCATACAAGACCATATTTCTTCCACGATTATATTTATATCAGTGCCTCTTGGTTCCTGAAAGAGACTGTACTATTCTTGTAGAGTAAACTTTTTTCAAAGTGGGGAAATCTAAATAAAAATAAAAACGTTTCAAACAAAATGTTTTATTTTCAATAAAAAATACTCTTTGCGTTCATGGGAGTATTTACACGTAAAATGGAATGAATGCACTACTTTTATCACGCGAAAGGCGAAAAGATATCTTGTTTTTTAATTACTCTAAATCTGAGCAGTCATAGATTCTCGAAAACTCCTGATTATCTGAAAGCATTTTCACTGTCTCCAAATCCAGTGAGGCTCAGTCGGGGTGGCTCAGTCGGTAACGCGCCAGGCTCGTAATCTGTAGTTCCCAGGTTCGAGTCCCAGCTGGGCAGCGTTGAGATTTATCTCCGCAAAATTCCCCGCCCTGCCCACGGTCAGTAGGAGACACCGATGGGCTTGGAAAGGCCGCCGTCTGTCGGATGGGACGTTAAGCCGTGGCCCCGTGTGCGGAGAGCCATACCCTGTGCACGTTAAAGAACACGCTGGATGGCCTTGACGGGAGGCTACCATCTGTCTCCCAACAGCTGTTCCAGTGGGTCCCCTCCCCAAACCTTCTCTGAGCCTTCGGGGTCCATGTGACCTGGCCATTTAGCCCATGGTGTGCAAAAAAGTGCCGCTCAGAGGTAAAACAACCCAACCCTAATCATGGAGAAAGAAGGTTGAATCCACTCGTTACCAGAATTGAGCTTTCTTCTCGTTTCGCCAGCACTGCCATTGACGAAAAAAAGAAGGCAATAAATGCTTTGAAGTGGTTTTTATCTATTAGAAAAGACGTTAAGCCTTTGAACTGTGGGCATGACAGCCAAATCCTTGGCACCCTAAACGACTTGCTGAAGGACTCTCATCCGCCATTAACAGCTGCCGAGGGGCTTACTCAGAGTTCTTGTGAACTCTCCGCTTAGATCACCTTACAGCATGAAAATGTCGGTTAGTGCCAAACCAAAACGGTAAAAACGAGCGTTGACAAAACTGATGGCAGTATGCTCCAAAAGAATTATACTTTTTCAAAAGCTCATAAATACTGGTGTTTTAACATATATTACACTTTCTTGAAAGCGTGGAAAGATGTTCTTTGGAAGATTTGCTTGGAAAGGTTTATAGGATATATACTGCTCACAACAATTAGGGGATATTTTCAAAATGAATGTGAAACGATGAAATATCCCCTAATTTTTGTGAGCAGTGTATCTCAACAAGGGCTCACAACAATATACTGCTCACAACAATTAGGGGATATTTTCAAAATGAATGTGAAACGATGAAATATCCCCTAATTTTTGTGAGCAGTGTATCTCAACAAGGGCTCACAACAATATACTGCTCACAACAATTAGGGGATATTTTCAAAATGAATGTGAAACGATGAAATATCCCCTAATTTTTGTGAGCAGTGTATCTCAACAAGGGCTCACAACAATATACTGCTCACAACAATTAAGGGATATTTTCAAAATGAATGTGAAACGATGAAATATCCCCTAATTTTTGTGAGCAGTGTATCTCAACAAGGGCTCACAACAATATACTGCTCACAACAATTAAGGGATATTTTCAAAATGAATGTGAAACGATGAAATATCCCCTAATTTTTGTGAGCAGTGTATCTCAACAAGGGCTCACAACAATATACTGCTCACAACAATTAAGGGATATTTTCAAAATGAATGTGAAACGATGAAATATCCCCTAATTTTTGTGAGCAGTGTATCTCAACAAGGGCTCACAACAATATACTGCTCACAACAATTAAGGGATATTTTCAAAATGAATGTGAAACGATGAAATATCCCCTAATTTTTGTGAGCAGTGTATCTCAACAAGGGCTCACAACAATATACTGCTCACAACAATTAAGGGATATTTTCAAAATGAATGTGAAACGATGAAATATCCCCTAATTTTTGTGAGCAGTGTATCTCAACAAGGGCTCACAACAATATACTGCTCACAACAATTAAGGGATATTTTCAAAATGAATATGAAACGATGAAATATCCCCTAATTTTTGTGAGCAGTGTATCTCAACAAGGGATTGACCGAGGAACAAATAGTCTAATCGCAGAAATTTTCTTACTAATTGAGTAGTTTGTACAGTGGCTCAAAAAATATCCGAACACGATGGTTGATTACAGAATTCAGTAAAAATATCTGGCAATGATTTTTTTTTAGAAATTAGTGATCTGGCAACCTTCGTGTCACGTGACACGAAGGTTGCCAGATCATTAATTTCTAAAAAATATCGTTGCCAGATATTTTTCAAATTCTGTAATCAACCATAGTGTTCGGATATTTTTTGAGCGACTGTACTCAGGTCGTAGCTATGGGAGGATGAGGGGAGGTTCCCCCCCCAAAGTTATTCCGATTTGGCAAAATTCGAAGCGACTTTGTAAAATCCAGGTATTCTAAAAATTGGGATTTTTTTTTTTGTAAAATTAAGAGGATTAGCAAAATCTAAGGCAATTGGCAAATTTCGAAGCCACTTGGTAAAATACAAGAGAATTGTGGAAATTGTGATTCGTTTTGTGAAACTGAGAGTTGGAAAAATCTAGAGTAGTTGGCAGAATTCGAAGCCACTTGGTGAAATGCAGGTGAGTTGTGAAAATTGTGTTTGTTTTGTGAAATTAAGGAGAGTTGGCAATCTTGGGGATTTGGTAAAATTTCAAGTGGCTTGGTAAGATTTAAGGTGAGATGTAAAAAGTGGAATTTTGTTTTTTTGCAAAATTATGGCAAGTTGTCAAAATCGAGGCCATTTGACAAAATCATGGAAAGCTCCCCCACCGGCCCCCCACGAAACGAAATTTTTGGTACGTCCCTGACAAAGATATAATTTATGCAAAGGTCATATTTTCTCAGTTGGCAAAATTTGGAAATTTACAAATCAGAAGTTTACAAATAGAAACAAATTTGAGCCACCTAAGATACTGCGTAAAACAACTAGAATCGAAAGCATCATCGTTTCCTTTTATCTTGTTCACAAAGCATCAAAGTTTCACTACCATAACTAACCCTAGAAAGAACCAAACTGGGATTTGGGGTTGTAAAATTTTCCTTTTCTTCCCTTCCTCTAACCATAGTCCTTCGTTACGCCCCTGTCTATACTCAATGATGACACTGAAAATATCGTGGTGTGACTATTGTGTCGTTGCGAAGGTGATGGTATTGCTGTCACTCTCAACAGCATTATGCTAAAGTTCTTCGATCACTTCTGCTAATATTAAGAGCTCATAGGAACTCTGAATCATCATCATCATCAAGCAGACACAGACTATGGAGGTTCAACCACACCGCGCAATTTAGTTCTCCAAGCATATCTATCCTGAGCTATATTTGTTGCATCTCGCCACTGCACACAAATTCTAACAAGGTCTTGTTCCTCACCGCATCCTAGGTCTCTCTCTCTTTCTGAGGCCTTTAGGCACAATGTTCATAACCCTATTCGCTACTCTCTAATTATCCATACGGTCAACATGGGTAAACTAAAGGAGTATCTCTCTGCACTGTATATGCTCAGAGGAGGTTGCCAACTCCTTTGCCTAACCGCTTCATTACTTACAAATTTGAACCACCTAAGATACTGCGTAAACAACTAGAATCAAAAGCATCAAGTCTCCTTTTATCTTGTTCACAAGGCATCAAAGTTTAACTACCATAACTAACCCTAGAAAGAACTAAACTATCATGCAGTCCAATTTAATATTTAGGTGTATACCCCTATTTCTCCACACTCTCCATATATTCCTAAAAGTTCCGGCAGCAATCCCTATTCTTCTGTTAATCTCATGCCGCACATCATCAGTGTCTGTTACATAGCCCTCAAGATAATTAAACTGAGATACTTACTCAAGGATGCAACCACTCAAAGCGACTGAAGCATCATCTTCCGACCATTTTTCACCTCTTTAGTTTTATCTCTGTTTATCACCAAACCAACTCTATTACTAGTCTTATCAACAGCCCTAATGAAAGAATTCATCTCATCAACATCTTTAGTTAACAAGGCCAAATTTTCTGCATAATCTAAATCAGAAATTATGAAATCTCTAGACCATTTAAGGCCAAAATCTTTCCCTTGCAAGGAATTTCGCATAATATAATCAATAACCAAACTAAAGAGAAAAGGGGAAAAAATGCACACTTGTCGAATACCAGAAGCAATACTAAACCAATTGCTACAAGCCTTACGAACTCTCACACAGGACTCAGCGTTATGATAGAGAGTTTTCATTATGTTAACTAACTTGTCTGGTATTCCATACGATCTGATAATCAAACACAAATTATAAAGATTAACAGAATCAAAAGCCTTTTTGAAATCAACAAAGCTAGCAACCAAATGTTTCTGAAACTCTAAACATTTCTCAAGAATCTGCCTGAGTGAAAATATCTGATCTACACATCACTACCACTTCTGAATCCACATTGCTCAAGAATCTGCCTGAGTGAAAATATCTGATCTACACATCCCCCACCACTTCTGAATCCACATTGCTCAAGAATCTGCCTGAGTGAAAATATCTGATCTACACATCCCCTACCACTTCTGAATCCACATTGCTCAAGAATCTGCCTGAGTGAAAATATCTGATCTACACATCCCCTACCACTTCTGAATCCACATTGCTCAAGAATCTGCCTGAGTGAAAATATCTGATCTACACATCCCCTACCACTTCTGAATCCACATTGCTCAAGAATCTGCCTGAGTGAAAATATCTGATCTACACATCCCCTACCACTTCTGAATCCACATTGCTCAAGAATATGCCTGAGTGTAAATATCTGATCTACACATCCCCTACCACTTCTGAATCCACATTGCTCATCACGCAATTGACTGTCAATAATAATAGTTTCGAATTGTTGCTTATTATGTACCGAAAATTTGTCATTAGATATCTCTTAACGCCTTGGTGTCGAATCATCTCTAAGAAGACAAAACTTCTCATGAGCCCATTAAAGATCTTTCTCTGAGACTAGGTATATTAAAACAAACCAAATATTTTTGACCTCTACATAAAACAAAACCCTAAATATTTTTGACTTCTTTATGAAAACACCAACATTTGTGTAACGAGAGATATTTAAATAGCCATAAGAGAACTTAAAACGTTATATATCAAGTACTAGTTAAACTCATGCAAAACGTTTGGCACTAAACGTATTGATAACACTTCCCATTGGCATGTTTATTCACAACCTTCACCAATCAGTTCTCAATTAAATGCCGCCAGAATTTTGCGCCAAACCTTATGTTCATTGATAAACTTCACGCCAAGCTTTCCTCCGTACTATTCAGAATCCCATGCACAAAGTAGGCGACGGCGGGGTGGGGGTGGCTCAGTCGGTAGCGCGCCAGGCTCGTAATCTGTAGTTCCCAGGTTCAAGTCCCAGCTGGGTCAGCGTTGAGATTTATCTCCGCAAAATTCCCCGCCCTGCCCACGGTCAGTAGGGGACACCGATGGGCTTGAAGAGGCCGCCGTCCGTCGGATGGGACGTTAAGCCGTGGCCCCGTGTGCGGGAGAGCCATACCCTGTGCACGTTAAAGAACACGCTGGATGGCCTTGACGGGAGGCTACCATCTGTCTCCCAACAGCTGTTCCAGTGGGTCCCCTCCCCCAACCTTCTCTGAGCCTTCGGGGTCCATGTGACCTGGCCATTTAGCCCATGGTGTGCAAAAAAGTGCCGCTCAGAGGTAAAACAACCCAACCTTCGGGGTCCTTGGGCCTGGCCATTTAGCCCATGGTGTGCAAAAAAGTGCCGCTCAGAGGTAAAACAATCCAATCCAATCCAAAGTAGGCGACGGTAGGGCCCCCAGAAATCTAGGATGCTTTTCGACGGATCTCTCTCGACCCACGGCAGATAGGCACTCCATCTGTTACCTCAATAGGATTAGAACGAAATGGAACCATCTCACAAAATTTGGAAATCAGAGAGAAACTACCAATTTCTGCCACCATCATCATCATCAGATGTGTCCACTAGCTCGCTCGCCAGCCCGGAATTTCGCCATTTTTTATAATCAAAATTCTGCGTTGAATTCAATGATGTGATAACCAAACCATAGAGAGATTGTGCTGAATCTCCTATATTTGATATAGTTGACAAAACATTTAGATTTCAAATTAAAATATTTTGGGAGGAATTGCTTTGTAACTGCTTCTATTATTTTGGAATTAATTAATTATAATACTATTAATTTGGAACTATTGATTAAATATATCAAGAGTTTTCAAATTAATAATGTAAAATATAAATAATAGAAGTACACATATCGCCACTGGCGCGTATGAGAATCTCATTTTCAGTGAGAATCTCATTTTCAAGTTTTTCCTTTACCCACTGTTTCATTCTTTAAAAGTTTTAACTTCAGCTAGCGGATGACGGGGAAAAATGCAAATAGTATTTCATTAGTAATTATACAACATAAAAGTATTCATCTTTTGATTCTTAAATCTAAAATATTTAATTTCCCACACCTCTTAAAAGAAAAATGGGATGATCATTGCTGTCAGTAGAATATTTCTTAAAAAGAAAAATTTCTTTTTTCTTTCTTTTTTTGAAAAATTCACTAACACCAGAGGAGGAAAAATTATCTGAGTGATAAGGAACTTGAGCTTATTTTAGAAAGAAAGAACTGAAGGAATATCCTTAATCAATACCCTATTATTCCTAATAGAAAGCATTACAGAGTACTTAATAAACGTGTAAAGGATCAGTTAGCTGCTGATAAGAATCTTTGGCTTGATGGCTTGGCTAACAAAGCCGAGGAAGCAGTTAAACAGCACAACAGCAGAGAGCTGTACCAGATAGTTAATGTTTTGTGTGTAGAAAACGAACAGGTATAGAGGGATTGAAGAATAAACAAGGTAAGGTTATAGAAGGGGAGGATTCTATCATGGCTAGGTGGGCTGAGCATTTCAGTGATGTTCTAAACAATGTGGTTAGTTCTACTCCCATTGTTTGCAATGTTGATAGATGCATTGGTGTTCTCAACTCATTATTTTGTGTGGCCATTTCGGCTTTTAAGTCATCGTTTTGTCTAGCAAGTCAACAATTTTGTTGCTTTGGGCAGCTATATCACCTTTAATGTCATTCATCAACTTTACTAATTCATTCACACTTCTAGTTAACGGCATTCAATAAATTATCTACATTCCTGGACACCAAATGTTGCGAATTTTAAAATGGATAGGCACTGAGCGTGAGTATTAATAACTATATTTTAAAACCAATTACAATACAATGCAAATTGTTGCAAAAATATGGATGAAGTATTTTATAAACAAATTAACTACTATCATACATAAGTCACTAACCTTTTTGTACAGAGCATACAATATCAGCTTTGTCTGTTGTACTAAAATACTACCTCTTCACTTTGTTTACCATTTCACTTGAATACCTTCAGACGTAAACAAACTCTCGTCCTGTGCTAGTTTACTAAACTTTTATTATTAACAACAGAAAACAAACACCCGCGCACACACTAATAAATATACTAATTATTTTCACTTAACGCGCACTGACTCACACTATCTGAACGTCCTTTCAGATCTCACAACTTTTACACACTGCACTGCTGTCTTTTTCATTCTTCCGAATCGTTCTAAGTTCCAATTCGTTGGCTAAATTGAATCTCACGTAGAAGCACACACGAATGTTCAAGTCACGTTTAAGTCATGAAGTCACTGTTCCTCGTTCATCTGTCGTGACAATATCTATTCTCAGGTTAGCAAAATATATACATACTAACTTCAGATAGGGCTTTTAAATTCCAGTTTCGCATAATACCATTTACAATTAAATATAATTAATAAAAATATGTATAACTATTTTCAGATAATATGTTTATATCTCAATAGAAATGAGGGTGTTTTCATGTCAATGAAAATAAAATATTTTCTACAAGAATGAAATTCTTCGTCACATTTATGATAATTTGCTTTATAATTGATATTTGATTCAATTCAGTATAGGAAATGAAATCATTTAAATAACATATCCAATTAGAAATGAATCAGATCCGCTGGCCCCCGCTTTTGACGTCATTTGTCACGTGATATCAGGGTTGGGTTGTTTTACCTCTGAGCGGCACTTTTGTGCACACCATGGGCTAAATGGCCAGGTCACAAGGATCCCGAAGGCTCAGAGAAGGTTGGGGAGGGTACCCTCTGGAACAGCTGTTGGGAGACAGATGGTAGCCTCCCGTCAAGGCCATCCAGTGTGTTCTTTAACGTGCACAGGGTATGACTTTCCCACACACGGGGCTACGGCTCAACGTCCCATCCGACGAACGGCGGCCTTTCCAAGCCCATCGGTGTCCACTACTGACCGTGGGCAGGGCGGGGAATTTTGCGGAGATAAATCTCAACGCTGACCCAGCTGGCACTCGAACCTGGGAACTACAGATTACGAGCCTTGCGCGCTACCGACTAAGCTACTCCCTCCCCACCTGACATCAGGCTTTCTCTTCAGGCTTCTCCTCCCCACCTGACATCGGCTTTGCACAGGCGCAGATGAAACAGCTGTTGTAATGTAATTGTCGACAATGTCAGATCTCAGTGATCTCCAAAAAGGCATGATAATTGGTGAGCGCCTTGCAGGACTTCAGTAACCAGAACGGCGGAAAAAGTAGGTGTAACACAAGGAATTGTATCGAAGATTATAACTCCTATTAAAAGGGACAGGGAGTGGCCTCCAAACGTGCAAATTGTGGACGCCATACGAAGTTGTCAGATAGAGATAGCCAAACGTTGGCACGGATTGTACAGCGGAAGCACAAGACCATGGCACAGAAAATAGCAGCAGAGTTGAACGCCAGTCGGAATGATCCCGTTTCGTGTCGGTATTTATGGCCGTGCTGCAATCCACAAATCTCTGATTACCAACTTCAATGCAACGAAACGTGTAAGGTGGTGCAACGCAAATAAAAACTGGGATACTAAAGACTGGCAACATTGTTTCCCACCCCAGTATATAAATACGTATAATACCACGTCTGGCGAAAATCTGCAGAAGCGTAACACTCCGACTCTTTGGTTCTGACCTGATGCTTTGGGGTGCCATATCATGGCATCATCAAATTCATGGGGTCATTAGCTATTCTGCACGGTCGTGTCACATCTCCAATGTACGAATCCATTCTCGGGGACTACCTGCACCCAACGTTGCGGGCATTGTTCCCTAATGACCATCCCTGGTTTCAAGCGAAAAATAAACCTGTGCATTGTTCAAAACCTGTCAAGTTGTGGTTTGCAGAGCATGAGAATGCGGTATAGTAGCCAACCTGGCTACCTCAATCTCCAGACCTCAATATTATTGAACATTTGTAGGAATATCTGGTCTCATATGGTCTCACATTCCATTACCGTATATGCATGACTTTTATAAGTCTATTCCACGTGAAATTACGTCTGTTCTGAACGCCCAAGGTGGACCTACAGCTTATTAATTAAATGTTCTCCACAAACAGCATATGTTTCCATTAATTTGATAAACCCCTGTACCTACGATTGTTATGATGGGTAAATATGGCGACCCGAGCGAGTTCGATCGTGGGCAGATAGTAAGTGCAAGGAAGATGGGTTGTTCTGTATCCGCGACTGCCGAACATCTCTGATTTCTGAGTGCGACGGTCACATGTGTGTACCTGAACTACATCAAAACCTTCAGCCACCAGAAAATATTTGTGACCATAACCGGCCTTTGATGTTTCCACCACCATAACCTGCCTTCGATGTGAGTATCACATTTACCTTTATTGTAACGTCTTATGGAAGACCACAGTGCAGATGATAACGTCATCATTTAACGAAGGGCATATATGAAGGTTTGTGCAAGATATTCGATATACGATGGCATTATTCGTCTATGTCAGCCGACGCCCACACCTGGTACCCTTGTTTTACAGCATGTTACCAAGCTATGAAGCTGCAGTGAGCGAAGGAACATCGTCAATGGACCATGGAAGACTGGAGAGCTGTAACTTGGTCCGACGAATTGATGTTCCAACTACAACACGCTAGCAGGAAGTTGTGTGTATAGCATTGACCATACGAGGACACGAACCTCAACTATCAAGTTGGGGTATTTCAGATGATGGAGGCAGTGTAATGTTTTGGGGAGGGTTATGTGGGCCACCTTAGGTCCCACATAAGAGCTTACAGCACGTAAGTTCACTCTTGAGAAGATGGATATCTCAGATATCACCACACAAGGCTATGTTGGCATACCCTCCAACCACTTACACCCATTCATAGCTATTAATATTCCACAGCAGAATGCCTTCTTTCAACAAGAGAATACCTATCTCATCGAACCCGTTTGGCAAAGAACTGGTTGGAGGAGCATTCCATTAAGTTCACAACCCTCGAATGGCCCACGCACTCTGCGGATTTGAAACCTATTGAACATCTGTGCGATGGAGTGGACCAATGCATTCGAGCCCGAAACCCACCACGGCAACTCTCAGCGCTTTATGGATGATTGTCCTGCAATCATGAGCTGCAATACCACCCAAACGTTTTCAACACCTGTAGAGGCCAAAGTCCAGTTCCTCGACAGTCAGGAACTCATTTTGCAACCAACATTTGGTCACACAAAGGTCCACGTACGAAATTGGGAAACAACCGGTCAAATATTTGGAGAATTGCAAGGGATCCTAATCTCTCGAAAATGAAATAAAATGTTCTAAAACTATGCATAGTGTTTGAATTAGTGCACTTAGTAACATCAGCACACAGTAGAAGAAATAGGAACGCAATTTTCAATCTTCGGCTGCTCTCACTTCCATCCATTATTGGGATAAGTCTATTATTACTTATGATGATGTAGATTTATTTTTTTATCTGTTCCAGTTATTAGCATTCTCAAAAAGAGGGCCAAAACCTTCTCTCGTGAAAAGATTCGCATACAGTAATTAGTTTGTACACCATTGCAACAACTTTCTTTACCGAACAAATTGACTTCTTGGACACAGAGCTCAGATACCTCTCCCTAAAACACAGTTTCAGAAACCTATCCTAAAAAAAAATATTTTTTGAGGTTTTCGATTACAAAATACCATCCTGCATAATGAAACTGAGTGTTTAAAAATTTTATTGAATTTTAATTTAAAATACTTTGAGCATTACCATTTCGAGCTTTTAGACAAATATGCAGTAAATTAAGAAACACGAATTTCATAAATATATCGCAGTAATAACTACAAATTCACAAACTTCGCCATTTCTGATTGATATAAATATCCAATTTTTTATCATATTTAAACATTATATTAAATAGGTTAATGTATAAAATTTCTCAAACATCTTTCTGAATACAGGTGGACCTCAACTTATTAACGTAATGGGTATCTTTAACTCTGTTATAAAATGTATTAATTTAATTCGTAAATTGAAATGATTTTAAAAATACGAAATAATGTTAAATAGTTTAATACTGATTTACACATTATCAAAAAACAACTTTCTTCGAGTAAAGCGAGTAAATAATTACCAGTTGAAGTAAATACTTTTTACTCAAAATTTATAAATTGCTGCTCAAAATCGTGGTTCCTGGCATCACCACTTTTGATACATATTAATATTATTATGTAGTATTTGGAAGAATTGAGGAAAGGACAGTTTTGTTTAGCAGAGCTCTTTATAAATTGGGTGCTTTTGTAGGAAGTTTTATGAAACATTAGAGATTGATGGTCGAAAACATGTGCTAATTTCTACTTCCAAGATTATTCTCAAGAAAAGCTGAATAAGAACTTTTTCTTCTCATAAAGGCATTTTTTGTCGCTAAATTACTGTGAACACGTATAACTGTTAATCTGCCGAAGTATAACTGTCGTATAACTGACGTATAACTGCTAACTGTTTAATCTTACTGCGAACACGTATAACTGCACACTTTAATCAATATCTTTAAAGCCTCCTCACTTTTCTTTAAGGGGCGGGGGTAGCTCAGTCGGTAGCGCACCAGGCTCGTAATCTGTAGTTCCCAGGTTCGAGTCCCAGCTGGGTCAGCGTTGAGATTTATCTCCGCAAAATTTCCCGCCCTGCCCACGGTCAGTAGGGGACAGCGATGGACTTGGAAAGGCCGCCGTCCGTCGGATGGGACGTTAAGCCGTGGCCCCGTGTGCGGGAGAGCCATACCCTGTGCACGTTAAAGAACACGCTGGATGGCCTTGACGGGAGGCTACCATCTGTCTCCCAACAGCTGTTCCAGTGGGTCCCCTCCCCCAACCTTCTCTGAGCCTTCGGGGTTTATGTGACCTGGCCATTTAGCCCATGGTGTGCAAAAAATGCCGCTCAGAGGTAAAACAACCCAACCCAACTTTTCTTTAAATGAATCCCCGTAAAGTTTTATTGTTAAAATACTTCGACTGAGATTGAAGTATTGTCATCATCTTTCATTTATTTGTTCTAAAGTGTAGCTCTAACATTTATTAAAAACTTCTGAAAAAAATTATCGCTGACCCTGCGGGAATCGGATCCCCAACTGTCCAGATACATGCAAGAGCGCTCTACCCTTAAACACGTCAGTCACGCTTAAGCGTTTATTATTAAAAATCCACCCACAGTAAATATACAGATTACCTGTAGAAATAGACTTCAACAATTATTAAAAACTTCTGAAAAGGATTATGGCTGACGCGGAGGGAATCGAACATGTAACTCTCCAGATACAACGTGTTGGGTTGGGTTGTTTTACCTCTGGGCGGCACTTTTTTCCACACCATGGGCTAAATGGCCAGGTCACATGGACCCCGAAGGCTCAGAGAAGGTTGGGGGAGGGGACCCACTGGAACAGCTATTGGGAGACAGATGGTAGCCTCCCGTCAAGGCCATCCAGCGTGTTCTTTAACGTGCACAGGCTATGGCTCTCGCGCACACGGGGGGACGGCTTAACGTCCCATCCGACGGACGGCGGCTATTCCAAGCCCATCGGTGTCCCCTACTGACCGTGGGCAGGGCGGGGAATTTTGCGGAGATGAATCTCAATGCTGATCCAGCTGGGACTCGAACCTGGGAACTACAGATTACGAGCCTGGCACGCTACCGACTGAACCACTCCCGCCCAGATACAACGTGACCAAGTCATTAACATCTAAATCATTAGCAACAAATGGAAAAGTTGCCTCTCCTGAAGTATAGATGGCGCAAGGTCCGCCACATCTCAGTGAAAGTCTTATTCTGAAAGATTTTAGCATCTGATGCGTGGTTTAAAGGTAGAGAGCTCTGGCATGTATCTGGAGCGTTGCTGGTTCGACTCCTGTTGGAGATAATTTTTTTCAGAAGTTTTTAATAATTGTTGAAGTCTATTCCTATAGGTAATCTGTGTATTTACTATGGAAAACTCTAGCATGTTTGTGCAGTTCTAGAAGTCCAACGTAAAGTTGGACAACTAATTTTCTGCAGTTGCTAATTGCATTATATTATAATTATCGTTATTTTGAAGATCAAAATCATAACAGCAGAGCAATATACTACTAATATTATAAAGTCGTCATTTCAGAATCTTCTTCTAGATACATTACGAAAGGAAGCAGACCACAATGATATCGTGCCAAAGAAGGAAATTAAAATGCTTTAGTGATTGAATATTTGTTCAGTATCCTGTAAATCAGACACAACTGTCGGCAGAGGGTTCTTGAAAACCACCCACTGTTGTCTGATATCATTCGAGCAGTGATCAAAGTTTTAAGTGCTTATAGGATATTTCCCTCTTTAAAAAGGTCTACCAGGGTTACAGTATT
The DNA here is from genome assembly GCA_038380435.1 of Ryuthela nishihirai. Lineage (NCBI taxonomy): Eukaryota > Metazoa > Arthropoda > Arachnida > Araneae > Heptathelidae > Ryuthela > Ryuthela nishihirai. The sequence continues at coordinate 27,946,323 of JAWZYU010000022.1, forward strand.
CCTTGTGTCGGTAGATCTAACAGTTTCAGCAATTGTAACATGCAAATAAAATCTTTTTAAAGTTACTTTGCCTCGTTCAATGACCGCAACCGCTTCATGTTCACGGTCTACTTTCCATCAACTGGATTTTTCTCTGGCCCCGGCGGTTTCTATTATCTTGGTTAACAAAATGTTGTGCGAATGTTCAGCAATAGAGGCTGTTTTTATCAAGATCACCTCAGAAAATGGCGAAGTGGATTTTCCTCTGTTGAGAATGCTCTGAAAGTTTTATAGGTATTTTTTTTTTCAAGATTAGAAACATTACGATAACTCTCCTCTTCGCTAATGTTTTACAAGGCTTCAGTAAATTCTTTAGATGCCTCATCGCGGCATTTGCAGACTCACTAGGTTACGCAAAGTTTTTCATTTAAATCTTATCTTTTAATCTCAGTAAAGCCACTTTTTTTTTATTTTCTGAAAAAGTTGGGTTGTTTTACCTCTGAGCGGCACTTTTTTGCACACCATGGGCTAAATGGCCAGGCCACAAGGACCCCGAAGGCTCAGAGAAGGTTAGGGGAGGGGACCCACTGGAACAGATGTTGAGAGCCAGATGGTAGCCTCTCGTCAAGGCCATCCAGTGTGTTCTTTAACGTGCACAGGGTATGGCTCTCCAGCACACGGAGCCACGGCTTAACGTCCCATCCGACGGACGGCGGCCTTTCCAAGCCCATCGGTGTCCCCTACTGACCGTGGGCAGGGCGGGAAATTTTGCGGAGATAAATCTCAACGCTGACCCAGCTGGGACTCGAACCTGGGAACTGCAGATTACGAACCTGGCGCGCTACCGACTGAGCCACCCCCACCCCTTTTTGAAAAAGACTCCTGCGTTACTGTAAATTAATCAAATACTTCATCATTTTTATTGTTTTTCTATTGAAAATGTGAATCAAATTTGCTAAGCTTCTTTAACCACACTTCATTTACATTTGGCAATCACTGACTACGCATGATCAACAGTTGTTTTCAAATAGTTTTAATAAATAATAATAAAATTTATATTCTATATAATTAAATACACAGAACGGTCAGATGGTGCATTTCATTCTTATGCCTTCCCTGTTGACTTAAAAATAAGAAATGCATAAAGAAAAGACTGTTCAATAATTGACATCTGCGGCAACGAAGTTTACTATGATGTTTAGAATCTAAAACATCGAAGAAATGGTGACAAGTCCAATTCTTTCAATTTTGTTCCGAAATTCTGCAATGTTGACGAAATGCACAAGCGTGTTGGTAGTTTGTTTCAAACCATCCCTGCTCTGCAGACGAAAGAATGGTATTTATAATTTTTCTTAGCCAATGGAATGTTGATACACGTGGGTTGATACACGTTGATACTACTTAAAATTGTTAGCAAGGTATGTTGAAAGTCTTGATAAATTGTAACATAAATGAGTTTGTGGCATGTTTCAGATCTAGTTCAAGTCTTCTCCAAAAAAAAAAAGGCAAAAGATCTAAACCACACTATAAGATCTCCTTATCATTTTGCTATATATAAAAAAATTAATAAAATAAAATTATTGGCAGAATTACAGAATTGGTGCATGACAAAAGCTAGGAACACACATAGATTTCAAATCTCTAATAACATTGGTAAATTTAATACTTTTGGATTAAAGAAAAAAGAAATCTCTATGATTTTAAGAATAAAGTCTAATCTAGCTCTTACAAATTCCACACTATTTAAATTTAGAAAAATAAACTCACCAAATTTTTTTTTTCTGCAATAACATACAAACACTAGAGCATATAATATTCAATTGTAACAAATATGAAGAGGAGAGAAAATTTTATTTTAATAAATTTCATAAATATAATGTAAACACATTTAATTTTAAAAACATTAGAACCAACATAAAAAAAATTAAAACTAACTTTTTATAAATTATTAATTAATTATCTCAAAAACATCAATCTCTTAGATAAACTATAAAAAAAGATAAATGAATAATAATTAAAATTTAAAAAAAAAATAAATGAATATAAAATGAATAATAATTGAAAAAACATTATACATATACGTAAGGATGCACAAAAATTATGCCTGAATGAGTCTGCATTATTTTAACTCTTTGCAGGAATATTCAAAGTTTGATGTGTGTTGATGATGATGATGATGTAGCGTTGCGCATTCTAACACGTTACGGGATTCGTGAGTACGCAAACTGTATCGTGAATTAAATAAGAGGGAGTCATAATTCTTCAGCATGTAGAATGTCTGTAAGTACAGTCGCTCAAAAAAATATCCGAACACTATGATTGATTACAGAATTCAGAAAAAATATCTGGAAATTTTTTTTTTATAAATTAGTGATCTGGCAACCTTCGTGTACGTACGCGAAAGTTACCAGATCACTAATGTCTAAAAAACTTTTTGCCAGATATTTTATCTGAATTCTGTAATCAACCCAAATGTTCGGATTATTATTGAGCGACTGTACGTAGCGTACGCAGTTTTAAAATTCGTAAATAAGAATTTTAGCAACATGAATATCTGTAAGTTAAAGTGTTTCTGTATTTTTTTTCATTGTAATACGTTTTGCCTAACATTTACATATAATAGAAGGACTTTGATTATGATAACAATCAGAAATCGAAATATCCTTTGTCTTAGTACTTAAGATTCGCTTTTGTTACACAACGCTGAGGATATGTCTGTAGTTAGGCCAAAATAACTATAATATCGTGAAAAATGACTTTGGGAGCAAACAGCCTACGAAATAGGATATCGAATTAATAAAAAAACTATGTTCCTTTCTATATTTAATCATAAATGCAAATATGCATAAATGTCATATATATTCGTTATCATTATATTCTTGATATTTCAGTTCTTTGTTTAAGCTATCAAAAAAATTATTTTCGGAAGACGAGCGATATTCTTGTTCAGAAAATTTGCTATAAAAGAATTTTCGCCTCAGAGATTAATATCTATTCATTGTACTGAAAACTTCTTATACTTTTAACATAAATAAATATAATTTAACATTAAAAAATGCAAAAAATCGCCATCAAAGCGTTTAAAATGAAAATGAAATTATTAAAGTAATCCTTTTCATAAGAAGCATTCCCTTTTCACAATTCTTTCTCCTTACTCGATGCCAGAAGCGAAGTACTTATGTTTCTGTATAGTTTTCACTCCACAGCGAATATATGGAGTTATAAAATGAAAAATCAAAGGAGATGTTACTAAACAATTCTTTTGATTTGTTTCCCTCTGAGATATTTTGTAACTGCTCAGTTCGTGAAGATGCCAATCTCAGAGCAATATTTCATTTGAATAATTCTTAAAGTTCTTTGTTTAAAGCCTTCGTATCTTTATTTCAGCTGGTACAAGTATTTATATTTATGCAATTATTTTATAATGCTACACAGTGTTAAAATGTTTTTTATTTCTTTTTTATTTTTAATTTTAGCCAGTCGGAAAGCAGATATCACTTTTTTACGATTGCTTTTTTGGCAGTTTATAATAACTATTAGAATCATTTGCGATATGTTGTCTCCTGCGTGCTTTACTACTTTTTACGTTAATTCTAACTATTCCTTATGCTACACAGTGTTAAAATGTTTTTTATTATTTTTTATTTTTAATTTTAGTCAGTCGGAAAGCAGATATCACTTTTTTTCTATTGCTTTTTTGGCAGTTTATAATAACTATTAGAAACATTTGCAATATGTTGCCTCCTGCGTGCTTTACTACTTTTTACGTTAATTCTAACTATTCCCTCACATGTGTCTCAACATTTGTGAATTTCTTTAAATATTGCTATAATTTATAAATTACTTGTGTAACAGCATTCACTTTTTTCGTTCTGAAATTCTTCAAGTCTTTCTACATAATTTTCTCGTAGTTTCAGCATCTCAGTCGCGAAACTAAATATTTCTCAACCGTCATACCACAGAATTATTTCGCAACTTACATATGTTGCGAAGAAAATGTTTTGTAACTTCCAATGCAATGAAAGCATAGACGAAGAACCTTAAAAATGCGACTCAGCGAACAAAAATGCTTGGAAATTTCATAAAAGCAATTTATTTGTTCAGGGAAATTGATGAAAACTATAGTTTTGTATAAAACTCAAATTTATTATACCACCACATAAATCAATACCTTTCCATATGTAGTATATTGTAGTATACAAGTAATGTTCTTATATACAAATTATATATAAGTACGTATAAGTTGCAGGTTACAAGAATAAAACACATTTAAATACCTGCTTGTTTAATTTTATTAATGAACCATCTTCCATAATTTTTCACTAATTTTTATTCTCTTGGAACTTAATATTAATAGTTCAGAAAATGCTTGTTCAACCCTTAACTGCGTCATTGCAAGCGAAATAATATTTCATGCAATGTTTTAAAGCTCCTTCATATTTTTTTGATCACCCAATGCTTTAAAATGCAAGAATTTCGTTTTTGATAAGGTTCTTCATAACATGCATTAAATAATAAGAGAATGTTGTTTGATTATTTCAGATTATCAGAAATACTTCTATCCTTATCTTTTCTATCTGCATTTTCTAAGAGTAATAAGTAAATCACGGTTAAAACCGGTGTTGCCGACCACGGGAAGGGGGTAAGGGAAAGGGGTGACATACACTCTTCTGAGCTACTTCGTAGGGGAAGATTAATTAGTCCACTTAATTAATATTCACCATTATCACAGGTGAAACCACAAATTCAACACCCATGCTTAGGTGTACTTCAAACATACTGTGCTAAAAGTTGTGGAGAAAGCTGAAATAAACTAATGTACCATAGTAAGGGGTTGGGTTGGGTTGTTTTACCTCTGAGCGGCACTATTTTGCACACCATGGGCTAAATGGCCAGGTCACATGGACCCCGAAGGCTCAGAGAAGGTTGGGGGAGGGGACCCACTGGAACAGCTGTTGGGAGACAGATGGTAGCCTCCCGTCAAGGCCATCCAGCGTGTTCTTTAACGTGCACAGGGTATGTTTCTCCCGCACACGGGGCCATGGCTTAACTCCCATCCGACGGACAGCGGCCTTACCAAGCCCATCGGTGTCCCCTACTGACCGTGGGCAGGGCGGGGAATTTTGCGGAGATAAATCTCAACGCTGACCCAGCTGGGACTCGAACCTGGGAACTACAGATTACGAGCCTGGCGCGCTACCGACTGAGCCACCCCCGCCCCGTAATTTCCTCTGAGATACCATTATTTAATATTTGTGCACTATCTGTTACCTCAGAACGATATTTATCAATTGTTTGTTTAGTTTCTCTTGGGTGTTCTACACAGACATCAGTCTTTATTCGACATCGATTTCCTTGTCTACCTGATAATTATTTTTAACATCACATTCACACACTTCATCTAATTTCCATTTATTCCTAATTTCAGAACTATATATTCCTTCTATTTGTATAATACACTCTACCTCAGGATTGTTTGCTTTACCTAGTTGACAATTATCCTTACCTCAGAATCAGTCACCTTAGCAAATTGCATTCTATCTTTTATCTCAGATTGACACAAAGTTTCTATCTGATAATTATTGTGATCTTCGGATTTACCTGAATCTTCTATTGGAGAGTCAACCGGAGTTGCAAAACTATCTATATCTTTTGCATCGTAACATCCTGATTTTTAGTTATCATTTCTAATTTATTACGATTACAGTTTTCACTATAAATATCATCTTTATTACATATAACTGTACTTTCTCCTACATCAGTGTCTCGCAAACTGTGTGCCGCGGTACAGTAGTGTGCCGCGAGAGATTCCAAGTGTGCCGCGAGAGATTTTCAAATTGACACTAGATATTCCAAAGAATTCCTTTTGACTTCACTTGTGTTATCGACGTGCTTTAATATCGACGTGCTTTAATAAAAAATCTTTCAGATTTTATCAACTGGGATCTTGTAAGTATTTATCAAGCTTTTTCCGAATATCGGTATTAATTTTTGATTATTTCAAGCCATGGAATGGATAAATAATTAAAACAAACACCGAGTTATGAATTAAAGAACGAGAGCAAATCTTCAAGTAAAACCAGGCTGATGACTTCAACAAAGCGCAAATATAATGACGATTATATAGAGTTTGCTTTTATTCTTTTTTAGGTGTGCCGCGGAAAAAAAATTAGATTAAGAGTGCCGCGGAAAAAAATTAGATTCAGTGTGCCGCAGAGTAAAAAAGTTTCCGAGACACTGTCCTACATCAACTGCACTCTCCTCACAATTAATTTTATCATACTCGTTAATTGCTTTACAATTGTCAACAACTCTATTAGGAAAATCACTATTTAAATTAATATTATTTCATCGTTCTCACATTTCATTATATCATTATCTACACTATTATTTACTTTGCTCTCATTTAGATTACTAAATTCTATTTCCCCATCTCTGATATTAATATTCTTACTATCATCTTTTTCCTTATCAGATACATTACACAATATTTCACATTTATCGTCTAGAGAAATATTTTCTTCATTAAATCTAGACACAGTCTTCTGCACCCTAAATTTAATTGCGCGACGTGTATCACTGCTACACTTTTTCTCATTTGGTATCCGCAAAATTTCCCGCCCTGCCCACGGTCAGTAGGGGACACCGATGGGCTTGGCAAGGTCGCCGTCCGTCGGATGGGACGTTAAGCCGTGGCCCCGTGTGTGGGAGAGCCATACCCTGTGCACGTTAAAGAACACGCTGGATGGCCTTAACGGGAGGCTACCATCTGTCTTCCAACAGCTGTTCCAGTGGGTCCCCTCCCCCAACCTTCTCTGAGCCTTCGAGGTCCATGTGACCTGACCATTTAGCCCATGGTGTGCAAAAAAGTGCCGCTCAGAGTAAAACAACCCAACCCAACTCATTTGGTACGTCAAACGTAATCTTATTCTTCTCATTAAAACTGAAAATTTTATCTGTATCATTTACATTATCATCAACCGGGAGATTCCTTACCGGAAATTACTCCTATTTTTTAGTTAGTTTCAGGTTTATTAATTGCTCATCACCAGAATGACACCACCCCTTACCTACTGGCTTCTCAACATTATGAAACTTAAAAAATTTCGGGCATTTGCCAAATTTCGACATTACTTCGTCATTAATTCTTCTGTCATTATTTTCAAAGTTGCTGACACCATGAACCTTAATAATATTTGCAGTATTATCTATACATTTCTCGTGGTACCTTTAGATCAGTGTCTCGCAAACTTTTTTACTCTGCGGCACATTGAATCTATTTTTTTTCCACGGCACACTGAATCTAATTTTTTTTCCGCGGCACACCTAAAAAGGAATAAAAGCAAACTCTATATAATCGTCATTATATTTGCGCTTTGTTGAAGTCATTAGCCTGGTTTTACTTGAAGATTTGCTCTCGTTCTTTAATTCATAACTCGGTGTTTGTTTTAAATATTTGTCCATTCTATGGCTTGAAATAATCAAAAATTAATACCAAAATTTGGAAAAAGCTTGATAAATACTTACAAGATCCCAGTTGATAAATTCTGAAAGATTTTTATTAAAGCACGTCCATAACACAAGTCAAGTCAAAATGAAATATTTGGAATATCTTGTGTCAATTTGAAAATCTCTCGCGGCACACTTGGAATCTCTCGCGGCACACTACTGTGCCGCGTCACACAGTTTGCGAGACACTGCTTTACTTTTATCAAAATATCTGACTTTCTCAGGCATATAATTACATTCACCATAACAAAATTTATCACTTTTAAAAAACACTTTACTTTTATTACTCTTATCATGCACCTCTTAAAATTACTCTCACTACCAGAGTTATTATTACATCCTTCATTGTATGAATTAAATCTTTGAAACTATTCAGTCTTATCAGATTATCATGACAATCACACAGCTAAATTTTAATTTCTGCTGGAAATTATCTTTACTGACCTTTACATTTTTAGCGAAATAATCACCGTCATTTTTCACTTTTTCCTTACCTTCAATACTACTCATTTCACCTTCACTTTGCCAAGCCAATTTCCTAGCTTCCCTTTCTCTTTCTAGCCTCCTTTTCTCTACAATCTATGCCCGTTTCTTTTCTTCTACAGGGGGCGGGGGTGGCTCAGTCGGTAGCGCGCCAGGCTCGTAATCTGTAGTTCCCAGGTTCGAGTCCCAGCTGGGTCAGCGTTGAGATTTATCTCCGCAAAATTCCCCGCTCTGCCCACGGTCAGTAGGGAACACCGATGGGCTTGGAAAGGCCGCCATCCGTCGGATGGGACGTTAAGCCGTGGCCCCGTGTGCGGGAGAGCCATACCCTGTGCACACTAAAGAACACGCTGGATGGCCTTAACGGGAGGCTACCATCTGTCTCCCAACAGCTGTTCCAGTGAGTCCCCTCCCCCAACCTTCTCTGAGCCTTCGGGGTCCATGCGACCTGGCCATTTAGCCCATGGTGTGCAAAAAAGTGCCGCTCAGAGGTAAAACAACCCAACCCTCACAACAGCAGCCAGACGTCTTGGTAGGAACTTAATGAGGTGTTGAAAACACGGAGGTGATATTGCCACACATGAAACGAGGATCGCCTGTTGTAGAGCATCCCCAGTTGCCAATGAGTGTTGGTGGGCTCGAACAGATCTTTCCAATTCGCCAAACAAATTCCTAATGGGGTTGAGATCCGGCGATCGAGGGGGGCCATTTGATTGTGGTAAACTGACTTGAATGCTCCTGGAGCTAATTGGTCGCCACTCAGGAAGTATGTGGTGTGGCACTGACCTATTGAAAGATCGTGTCATGGTGCGGAAAGAGAATTGTTACGAACGGCTGTAGATGGTCAGCAAAGATGTTCATATTACTTGTGTCTGTGACAGAAGTCTCGATTAGTACAAGAAGCCCTAAAGGAGCCCATTCAAACGCACCCCAAACTATTACACCTCATCCACCTGCCTATATGTATCCAAATTGGCAAGCTGGGTCCATCGCTTCGTGTGGTTTATGCCACACACGCACCCTCCCATCAGTTTTATAGAGTTGAAACCGTGATTTGTCAAACCAGATGACGTGTTTCCAGTCTTCCGCATTATCAGCTGCGATGGGTCTTTACAAACCATAACCTAATCTTTCGGTGTCTTGCAGTCAAAGGGGAACACAATGTGGACATCGACTGCCATAGCCAATTTTTACCATGATACGAGGGATAGTCTTTGTCGTACCATGTCGTTCCCAGGTTCGAGTCCCAGCTGGGTCAGCGTTGAGATTTATCTCCGCAAAATTCCCCGCTCTGCCCATTACATCTTGGACATTCGTTTGGCGCATTACAGCCCTAGATGCTAATGCGCCATTAAACCCTAAACAACCAACCAACCAACCTTTTCATATGCAATTATTAAACTCCTACTTCGAAAATTTTTAATCTGCTTCATTTTTCCTAACTTTTAGAATAATATTTTAATTATGTTTTCTGAGCGTTGAGCAAACTGGGATCAGTTGACAATTCTATGTTTTTAGGAATACTGAAGTAAATTATCTGCCAGGTGAAAGGGGAGGGGGTGGCTCAGTCGGTAGCGCGCCAGGCTCGTAATCTGTAGTTCCCAGGTTCGAGTCCCAGCTGGGTCAGCGTTGAGATTTATCTCCGCAAAATTTCCCGCCCTGCCCATGGTCAGTAGGGGACACCGATGGGCTTGGAAAGGTCGCCGTCCGTCGGATGGGACGTTAAGCCATGGTTCCGTGTGCGGGAGAGCCATACCCTGTGCACGTTAAAGAACACGCTGGATGGCCTTGACGGGAGGCTACCATCTGTCTCCCAACAGCTATTCCAGTGGGTCCCCTCCTGCAACCTTCTCTGAGCCTTCGGGGTCCATGTGACCTGGCCATTTAGCCCATTGTGTGCAAAAACGTGCCGTTCAGAGGTAAAACAACCCAACCCAACGTACCATGTCGTCATTCCATTCCGATATTATCTGATCCACAGTAGCTGCGCGATTCCTTGTAATGATGTGGGAGTGTCTGTGCTCGCCTTGAGAGTCAATTGTACGTTTACGTCCACATTTCTGCTGCTGGTTGCAGTTTTGTCATATTTCACGTAGCGATAGTCTGATGTGGAAATCCAAACAGTTAGCAGTTGCGGTGATTGAACAAGTGGCCTTCTTCGCTATCTATCTGGCCACGGTCAAACTCACTTACGCCGCTGCCTTTACCCATGATTACTCTTCTGTGACTGGTTTCCAATGCGTAGAGACCTGCGCTATTTATAGGTATTGCCAGTTTCAGCGTCACACGTAATTGGACGCGATACTTCTGCTTTGCATATTGTTATCGGGGTGTATATAATAATTTGCCCATTTAGTGCAGTGTCTCGCAAACTTTTTTACTCTGCGGCACACTGAATCTAATTTTTTTTCCGCGGCACACTGAATCTAATTTTTTTCCGCGGCACACTGAATCTAATTTTTTTCCCGCGGCACACCTAAAAAAGAATAAAAGCAAACTCTATATAATCGTCATTATATTTGCGCTTTGTTGAAGTCATCAGCCTGGTTTTACTTGAAGATTTGCTCTCATTCTTTAATTCATAACTCGGTGTTTGTTTTAAATATTTGTCCATTCTATGGCTTGAAATAATCAAAAATTAATACCAAAATTTTGAAAAAGCTTGATAAATACTTACAAGATCCCAGTTGATAAATTCTGAAAGATTTTTATTAAAGCACGTCGATAGCACGTCGATAACACAAGTCAAGTCAAAATGAAATCTTTGGAATATCTAGTGCCAATTTGAAAATATCTCGCGGCACACTTGAAATCTCTCGCGGCACACAGTTTGCGAGACACTGATTTAGTGTACAATAACCATAAAATATAATAATAAATAAATTAGAGGGATATGACAAACGGTAAGCGTAATTATTTAATTTAAATTATTTCGCTTTAAGTCTTGAAAGAAACAGAATCTTTTTCTTTCCGTTCTCTTAAAAATTTCACTTAATATAGTTATCTCGTTTTCGTTTCCCTTTCGTTTTCAGTCCCTGGTTTCTAGAATCATTCCTCTGTCCTAAATATTGCAAATAAAAAAAAAAGATGACACTAAATTTGAAAAAGGGCAAAAAGGTGAGAAATGGAAGAGATTTAAAATTTTGGTTATTGAGTATAACAGTCAAGGAGTTTACGTTGACAACAGCGATTTTATCTCCTTACCTTCAGGAGGTGAGAAAACGCAACATTTTAGGAGATATAATGAAAATTATTTTTATATTATTATAATTATTCATAATAAATATTTTTACTATTAGCATTTTTCAAACCATCCATTCAGGGGCGTAGCGAAGGACTATGGTTGGGGGAGGAGAAATCGAAAATTTTTCAACTCGAAAGTCAAATTTTGCCAACTGAGAAAATAAGGGTTTAGGGTTGTTTTACCTCTGAGCGGCACTTTTTTGCACACCATGGGCTAAATGGCCAGGTCACATGGACCCCGAAGGCTCAGAGAAGGTTGGGGGAGGGACCCACTAGAACAGCTGTTGGGAGACAGATGGTAGCCTCCCGTCAAGGCCATCCAGCGTGTTCTTTAACGTTCACAGGGTATGGCTCTCCCGCACACGGAGCCACGGCTTAACGTCCCATCCGACGGACGGAGGCCTTTCCAAGCCCATCGGTGTCCCCTACTGACCGTGGGCAGGGCGGGGAATTTTACGGAGACAAATCTCAACGCTGACCCAGCTGGGACTCGAACCTGGGAACTATAGATTACGAGCCTGGCGCGCTACCGACCGATCCACCCCCGCCCCAGAGAATAAGGTCTCTATCTGGTTCGTTCCTAGATTCTAAATTTTCACGTACCGTGGTGGGGGAGGCAATTTTCCATAACTCTCCTGCATTTTGCCATTTGACTTCCAATTTTGGCAACTAGCCATAATTTCACAAAAATAATCCCAACATTTACATCTCGTCTGAATTGCAGCAGGTCAGTGTGAATTTTCCCAACTCCCCTTAATTTTGACCAACTCTCCTTAATTTCACAAAACCAATCCCAATCTTTACATCTCTCCTAAATTTGCCAAGTAACTTCAAATTTTTCAAACTCCCGAAATTTTGCCAAGTTTTCTCGATTTTGTCAATTCTCCTTAATTTCACAAAAACAATCCCAATTTTCTCAACTAGCCCGTATTTTACTAAGTGGATTCGAATTTTGCCAACTGCCTTAGATTTTGCTAACTCGCCACAATTTTACAGAAAAGAATCCCAATTTTTACAACTCACCTGATTTTTGCAATCACTCTGAATTTTGCTAAAGCCCCCAAAATTTGCCAACTCTCCTAGATATTGCGAAGTTGCCTCGATTTTGCCAACACGCCATAATTTTACAGAAAAAAGATTGCAATTTTTACATCTCACCTGAATTTGGCCAACTCTCCACGATTTTGCCAAGTCACTCCGAATTTTGCCAACTGCCCCTAGATTTTGCGAACTACCTAAGTTTTCCCAACTCTCCAAGATTTTGCCATCATCATCATCATCATCATCATCATCATCATCATCATCATCATCATCATCATCATCATCATCATCATCATCATCATCATCATCAAGCAGCCATGGGCTACGGAGGTCCAACCAGACCGCGCAGTTTAATTCTCCAAGCATATCTGTCCTGAGCTACATCTGCTGCATCCGGCCACTGTACACCAATTCTAACAAGGTCCTGTTTGACATTGTCTGCCCACCGCATCCCAGGTCTCCCCCTCCTTCTGAGGCCTCCAGGCACACTGTTCATAACCCTATTCACCAATCTATAATTATCCATACGGGAAACATGGCCAAACCAACGGAGTCTCTCTCTCCACAATATGCTGCTTAAAGGAGGTTGCAGACTCCTTTGCCTAACCTCATCATTAGTTACAAAGTTAAACCACCTAATACCCAAGATACTGCGTAAGCATCTAGAATCAAAAGCATCTAGTTTCCTGTTATCTTGCTTACACAGCGTCCAAGTTTCACTAAAATAACTAACCCTAGAAAGAACCAAACTATTATACAGTCTAATTTTAGTCTTTAGGTGTATACGCCTATTTCTCCACAATCTCCATAGATTCTTAAAAGTCCCGGCAGCAATACCTATTCGTCTGTTAATCTCATGGCGCACATCACCAGTATCAGTTACGCAGCTCCCAAGGTAATTAAACTGTGACACCTGCTCAAGACTGCAACCATTCAGATTAACTGAATCACAACCTGCCTGACCAATTTTCATCACTTTAGTTTTCTCTCTGTTTATAACCAAACCTACTGTACTACCAGTCTCATCAACAGTTCGAATGAAAGAGTTCATCTCATCAACATCATTTGCCAAAAGGGCTAAATCATCAGCATAATCTAAATCAGAAATTTTCGTATCTCCAGTCCATTTAAGGCCAAAAGCTTTCCCTTGGAGTGAATTTCGCATAACATAATCAACAACCAAACTAAAGAGAAAAGAAGACAAAATGCACCCTTGTCGAACACCAGAAGTAATGCTAAACCAATTGCTACAAGTCTTACCAACTCTAACACATGACTCAGTGTTATTATAGAGAGCTTTCATTATGTTAACTAACTTGTCTGGTATACCATATGATCTCACAATCAACCACAAATTATGACGATCAACAGAGTCGAAAGCCTTTTTGAAATCAACAAAGCTAGCAACCAAAGGTTTCTGAAACTCTAAACATTTCTCAAGAATCTGCCTAAGTGA